>OY987312.1:18020160-18741537 GCA_963920655.1 Geranium rotundifolium
GGTGGGCAAAAGAGGAGGACTGATTGTGGTGAGCCACAAGTTGTTCGAGGGGGAGCGTGCTCCTGATCTTGTCAGGCCAAAAGCCAAGGCAAAGACCAGTCGAGCCACAAGTGCCGTCCCTCTAACCAGGACCACCAGCAGGGATGCAATTATGCTTGAACGAGAGATTGTTGTGCTTGACGAGGACATTGTAAATTTGAAGACAGCTCTGAAGCATCTCTCACAACGCCGAACTCACTGCGCCAACCTGCTGAAATCCATGTCTCCTCCGGGCTCTGAAGATGATGACACAACCTCTCTGCCTCATGATCCAGAAGAAGCTACCCAAGAAGCCTCCACTGAAGCAATAGAAGAAGAGACAGCAAGTTCCAACAGCAGCTCTATTTAAAAATTTCATGAACTTTCTGACTCTCGAACTACTGAACAACTTTTATTTTTGTAATATTTGTTGAACAATGTATCGCACTTACTCTCGACAGCTGATTGAGAGCAAGTGTGAGTTATGTTTGGTTTTTTTATTTCCCGGATTTGTTACAATTTTGTTTATATTTTGGCTCTTTTTGAGCCAGCAAGGGGGAGTAAGTTTAAATTAAATACACGCGCGCGATCACGATGAAACAAAGAAGAAAGATAGAGACGACACAAAGACGCAAGACACGATAATACGCCCGACACTGCCGATCGACGAGACGACAGATGCGACGCAGAATACGATGAAGAATGCTGCCCTTAAAAATAGCCAAAGGGGGAGATTGTAGTTACGACGGTTTTAGACATTGGCTGATTTTTAAAGGAACTGAAGAAACATGTTACAAAGAAGGTTGAAGCATCTTCTACGACATCTTGTGTAACATTGTTGACGGCGTCTCGGCAAACATCCTGATTGACAGAAATCAGGAAAGTGCAGTTTCGGGAGAAAAGAAAGAAGGCGATTAGGAAATTGCAGAACGACTCCTAATCTGAAAAGGAGAAAGACGGCGATTAAGAGGAAACCCTTTAGGGTTAGTACTCATCCACGATTGCTATAAAAGCTTAGGCTACCCCCTTAGCAATTGTGTGGTTCTTTATTTGTTTCCTAGCAACAATTTGCAAGATTCTTAAACGTGAAGGTTTGCGGGCTGAGAAATTGCAGATTGAGCTTAGGATATTGTGCATCACATAACTATTGAGAGTTAGGTGATTGAGGGTTTACTGAAGTCGTGTGTTTTGACTGCACGCAACCACCAAGCTTGAAAAAGACTTGAAGACGACAGAGCAAGGCGATTGCTCGAAGAGTGGAATCAAGACGTTCTTGGATTCAGGGGGAGATCCTGAGATAGATTGCACTGTAAGACGTAGCATAAAGTATAGATCTAGGAGTGATCACAGGTACTTGTATGTTCTGACGGATTACTAATAAGTGAAATCTTTCCACTAGGCTGAGAGCCCCCAGACGTAGGTGACGTTGCACCGAACTGGGTAAACAATCTGCTGTGTCATTACTTATAGCATTATATTTATTGTCTTGCATTATCTACGCAAGAAGTCAGACACAACGTTATAGCATCCTGTGTAACATTGTGTGTGGCATCTTGCACGACTAGCTGATCAGAATTTCAAGTATGTAATACACATTATGAAGCACTAATACAAGTCTACTGGGCAGAACAAGAATAATGGAGCCTACAGCGGCAACCCTGATTTCGTTCCCAACTCTTAGCTCCACCATGTGTTTCCCATAATCTCTTCTACCTTCCAGTTTCTATTCATCTGTACAGATTCATGCCCGGTATAAATACCCATGAATCGGAAGTAGAAAGATTAACCTCAATAACGAGAATACCAGAAGGCGTGGATCGACCACCCTTCTTCAGATCATCCTGGAACTTCTTGCAGTCTCTTTTCCAATGACCGAGCTGTTAGCAGTAGAAGCAGACTGATTCCCTTAGCCTCCCTGACTTTAAGATGTTTAGGAACTCGAGCTAGTCTCATCTTTGCTGCCGCGTGCATAGGGGTTTTACCCTTATCACCTCCAGCTTTTAAGCTAGATCCCTTACTGACCATTAGAACATCCCCTGGTATAAGCTTGACGTTCTTCTCAGCTGTTCCACGCTTTCATTGCAAATCTGAGATGATCTTGTCTCTATCATGCATATTATAGTTCATAAAGAAGCTATCATATGCACGAGGAAGGGATTGCCGAACGAAGTCTACAATGCCATCTCCTGTCCCATCCCAAGACTCGGTCTTGTTAGGTATTCGAGATGTCCCTTCAAATTTAGGACGTGGAGACTAACAGAGCTGCCTGCTGACATTTTGCAGGGGAGGAGTTCCTTGAGAATGACGAATCTTTCGAGTCGAGCCTTCTCCTTGAACGTAACCCTTATTTGCCTCAGTATGGCAATAGAATCCTCGAACAGTTGCATAAACTTCTTTTGGAGGTCTCCCTCCAAGCAGCCTAACATCACATACTACACATCCCAAGAATCGCTAAGGTGCTTCTTGAATGCATCCTTAACGGCCCTTATGGCGTTGAGTGTTGGTTCCCCAGGGATAGCCTGGTCAAGGACGTATTCCTTGCGTTCCAACTTGAACACAATAGTTCCTGTCCCTGTCCAGATACTTTGTCCCATTTAGCTTACCCTTCTAAAGGATATGCCTCAACGACAAACTATTCACGTTCGTTGAATTATTCGCCATTTAATCTACACGAGGAAAATAAATTTAATCAGAAAGTTGAATAAATTGACAAGGATTCTGAAGAAACTTTCAACCACTTGATTCTAAGTTAATAGAATCTAACAACCAAGACCCATGATTCGTGAATCGAAGTAGGCTAAGGCGCACCGCTCCGATTCACTTATTTAGGTAGGACATGTATCCAATTATACCCCGTGCAATTGGGTCAAATTACAACCCGTGTAATTCTTGGCAAGGGTCCTTACGATAGTACACGGTATACCCTTTCTGACACCCTGGCTCGACACTGGTCGAGAATCGCAGTCAAGTCAACCAAATCCTGTATGCAAAGTCCGATAAAGATGCTACGTTAAGGCGCACGACATCAACAAAATGGAGAACTATACAAGCTTATGATTTTGGTTTGGTGTCTCACTTGACTTAAAATTATTTGTGATTGGTTGAGTTTAAATCAATTATGTTGATACAATTAGGAAACCGTCATCAACAACCCGTGTTATGACGTTTCTAATTTATCTCACATTATCTTCTTCGAAACCGTCATTTACAACCCGTGCAAAGACGTTTTCAAATTTGAACACATCCATCACAACCCTTGCGAAGATGGTTCACAACGCTTTTAACATGCAAACAATTAATCCGGTTTTAATCTTTGCATGTTGGTGATAGCTTAAATTAAAATAAGCTAAGCATTAAGCATGCTCGCAATTCAATTTATCATTTAAATAAATTCTAGCAAGCATTAAAGCGTTAAATATGCATAAATACCCAAGCTCAAGTCCTAAGTATTCTATGAAACGAAGACTCCATGAGCTCTTATCGTCATCACCACTTAGGGCCACTCCTACTAGCTCGTGGACGTCCTTCAAGATTGTCAACGTTCTCGGTTTCCATTCTTCTGGACTTGAGTAAATAATTACAATTAATACTCGGTTCGTACACCGGATGAAAGAATAATTGCACTTTATCACTAGAGGTTCGCAGCCCACATAAAAGAATAATTTACACGCTACAATCTAACGGTTCGCATACCGTTTTAAAAGCTTTAAAAAACTAAACGCTATTGGGCTATCTATGCACCACGTATATCATCTCATCACACAATATGTTATCACACTAGCATATTGTCAAACAAGATGCAATTCCGGTTTTAATTTTCATGTCCAAGTTGCTCGGTCGGGTTTATCGAAACTAGACCTTTTCAAAAATCGGTTTATCGAAATCGTTCAAATCTAAAATTTTTCAAAACATTGGATTGCGGGTTTGTGCCACGAATCAAACATCGTGCAACAAAAACCCCGGGCCCAAACAAAGTGGGCCGAAACCCACTTGGACCGAGCCCCTACGCACCGACGCGCTAGGGTTTAGCAACCCTAACCGTCGGGCCTCCACCACCGGCCTCGACCACTCGCTGGCCACTGCCGGGGCAGAAGCGGGGCGAGCACGTCACAGTGACCATCTAATGGACACGGCACAGACCTGCTCCGGAAGCCGAAGCCCCCGCCCGGTTCCCTTTTCCGTCTCCCCGAGAGTCCCGTTTCCGGCGACCCGACAAATCCAAATTTTTTCGAAAATTTCCAGATTTGATAATATGTTTAAAACTTCATTTTCATGGCATATATCACCCATATACAACAAATAAACATATTATTGCAACAAGGCATGCTAAAGAACACCGAAAACGATTCAAACATAGATTTAAGAGGGTAACCGTGCTCTGATACCATTGTTGGAACTTTGGGCTCACCAAAATGTCATGGCAGCGGAAGCAACAACAGTTATAACCCAAAATCTGTCCAAGATCGTGAAACAATTAAATCCCAAGGCAAAAACGAAATCACAAGATTTTACCTTTCGGTTTGATTGTGAATTTGCCCAGCAGAAAAACATGACTTTAAAGCTCCATATCTCAAGCTAAAAATGTCTAAATGCTTCGGTTCTTTCTGGTGAGTAAAGCCCAGCCAGTTATCTACATCTTTCATGATTTTCTCTTCACCCAGTTCAAATGGGAGGACCTCTGTCTGGAGCAAAACAGTTTGGTCGACGGTGCTGCTGACCGAGTTCTTCGATTGTCAGCCTTGTACCTCCCAAACCAGGGCTCTAATGCGAAATTACCATTTCACAAAACTTGTAGAATTTTGAGTCTTCTTTAATCCACCGCTAGTTTCTGGTCAAACGGACTTCGGACCAGAGAGCTACACCTCACGCAATATCCGTCGCCAGAACTGGACAGTTTCTTCGGTTGATCGAATCAAACAAGAAGAACACGTTTGAATCTTCTCTCTAACGGTATTCACACGGATAGGATGATCAAAGATCCATAGACACACAACCTACTAGAGTTGTGTGTGAAGATTGAGAGAAAATGATGGAGGAGACACCAATTGGTGGTGTTCGGCCGAGACTACCAAGAGGGAGGGAGAGAGAGTTTTCTTTTTGTGTTTTGTGTATTATTTATTATGCCATAATGTCCTCTCTCTCTTGGTCTTAGATGGATGAGTTGGTGATGGGAGCATGGCATAAAGTGTCCTTGCAAATCAAATTCCACTTTCCCATGCATAGCCCATGACTAGCCCATGCCTTGCCCATACCCTTGCAAATTACCATCTTGTCAAGAATGTTGAATGATTGTGTAGACCCACAAGTGGGCCACCTATTGGGCCGGCCACCATGGGCCTCATGGACCAAAGCTCAATTGTTTCGGCCATGTGGGCCCGTGCCGGGTCCTATTATTATCCGACCTTTCTTGTCTCGCGTCGAACGAATTCCTGATCTTTCGTCATTTCTATCAAAATCCATATCCTATGTGTGTGACCCTTTAGGCTCATGCCATCGTTGACGGATCGGCGTAAAATTCCATTTTACACGATCCATCATAAGTGGCCTCTAGTAAGACTATCCATCATGTCGCTATCCCTTCAATCGCCCGGTATCTAGATTGATCGTAAGGCATAGAGACATCACCCTTATTTAATCAATCTCTGTTTCTCAATCTGTGCGATTACTGAATACTGATACCCCGTATCGTTGGCATGGCCATGCTCTCCCTTCAGTTAATCTCTATCGAGTCGCCTAAACGGATACATATCTCATACCGTAGTATGAGGGATAAATCCCTTAGCCGCCTTTCGTATCACTCATACAATCTGTACCCGTGCCAATCTTTTCCGTTATGGTAGTCTTGTTACAGACAACGTTAAGAACAAGTCAAACGCGATTCTTCACTGTATAGCAATCATAAAGATTCCTTGGTCTAAGGATACGACGACAAGCTACCACAATTGAATGTGTTCATGACTGTATCTATGGAACACCATTCAGTGCGGGTCGTCCAATATCATTCACCCGAGTGATATCTATGATCTGATTCCGAGAACCCTCCCAATGGTAAGTAGAACTATACCATAAAGAATCATCCGCATACTTGGTCGCTTCATTGAAGCATATTTGACTAGGGATCCATTAAATGTGATCTGTACAGATATATGGTTCTACTACTTTGGTGGTCATATATCATATCAGACTTAACCTATTACTTCAACACATAAGTAATATAATGCCAATTTTATATATTGTAAACGATGATTAATATATACAGACTAATACAATTGGACTAGGGCAAAAAAAGCTTACAGTATCCCCTTGTTTCTTTGGGATACCCAACAAAGATACATTTGTCATATTTTGGTTCGAGCTTGTTTGAGAGTATACGCTTCACAAAAGCCTAGCAACCCCAAATCTTGAAGAAGTACAAAACGGGCGTCTTCCCATACCATTGCTCAAAAGGTGTACCTTCCACTGTCTTCCTTAGAGCCCTATTCAATATGAATGCGGCAGTTTCAAGAGAATAACCCCAGAAGGATATTGGCAAATCAGCGTGACTCATCATGGATCGAACCATATATAACAATGTTCGATTCCTTTGCTCGGACACCCCATTTAACTGAGGTGTTCCTGGCGGAGTCCACTCTGATAATATCCAACTTTTCACAAGATGATCTAGAAACTCTTGGGACAAGTATTCTCCACCTTGATCCGAACGAAGTGCTTTTATACTTTTCTCGAGCTGGTTCTGTACTTCAGTCTTGAACTCTTTGAATTTATCAAAAGGATCAGACTTATTTCTCGTTAAATAGACATAACCAAATCTATTGTAATCGTCAGTAAAAGTGATGAAGTAACTCTAACCGCTCCTGGCAAGTGAACTCATAGGTCCACACACATCGGTGTGTATTAGGGCCAATAGGTCACCCGCCCTTTCACCTCTACCCAATGAAGGGCACTCTAGTCATCTTGCCTTTCAAACAAGCCTCGCATCTCTCAATCGAATGGAATTCAAATGGACTTAACAGTCCGCACTTGTGAAGTACTGAGACGCCCCTCTCATTTATGTGGCCTAGACGACAGTGTCATATTAGAGTTTCGTTTAAATCATCGGATTTAAAACTTTTCGTATTAACGATATAGAGCTTATTTGAATGGGGGCTTTCCATATTCAATACATACAAACCACCAACTGTGCTTGCACTTGCACAATGTATGTCATCACATTTTATATTAAAACTCCCGTTTTCGATCACAAAAGTAAATCCTTCCTTATCTAGTAAGAAAATGGATATAATGTTTCAGCTTAAAGTAGGTACAAAATACACATTATCAAGTACAAGAAAAAGGCCACTGGGAAAAACAAGTCTAACGGATCCTACAACAGTTGTGGCAACTCGAACTTTGTTCCCATCTCTTAGGTTAACCTCGTTCTTGCCCAAATCCCTTCTATTTTCCAACACCTGCACATTTGTACAGATATGAGATTCAGCTCTGGGTACTAATACCCATGAATCTGAAATAGAGAGATTTAGCTCTAAATAGAAAATAACTAAAGAAGACGCGGCCCCACCGCCCTTCTTTTGATAATCCTGGAACTTCCTGCAGTCTCTCTTCCAATGACCGGGCTGTTGGCAGTAGAAGCAACCTGCTTCCTTTTTCTTTTTTGCCTCCCCGACCTTAGGTCTGGAGCTCTAGCTCCATAGCGCCCAGTATCACACACGCCACGTCGATGGATTCGCTAAGGTGCTTTTGGTATGCATCCTTAACGGGCCTCGGGGCGTTGAATGTTGGCTCAACAGGGATAGCCCAGTCTAGGACGTATTCCTTGCGTTCTAACTTGAACACAAGTCATAGGTTCATGTCCCAGTCCAAATAAGGCTAAGGCGCACCGCTCTGATTCACTTATTTAGGTAGGACATGTATCCAATTACACCCCGTCCAATTGGGTCCAATTACAACCCGTGTAAGTCTTGGCAAGGGTCTGTACAAAAGTACACGGCATACCCTTTCTGACACCCTGACTCGACCCTGGTCGAGAATCGCAGTTAAGTCAACCAAATGACGTATGCTTAGTTCGAAAAAGATGCTCCGCTAAGGCACACGACATCTAGATAGAAATTTAGCACACTTGTATAGAGCGCACTTTCGAAGATGCTCCGCTAAGGCGCACGACATCAACAAAGTGGAGAACTATACAAGCTTATGATTTTGGGTTGGTGTCACACTTGACTTAAAACTATTTTTGACCGATTGAGTTTAAATATATAATGTTTGGTATAATTATGATCCCGTCATCAACATCATCTTCTTCGATGCCGTCATTTACAATCCGTGTAAAGACGTTTTCAAATTTAAACACATCCATCACAACCTTTGCGACGATGGTTCAAAACGCTTTTAACATCCAAACAATTAATCCGGTTTTAATCTTTGCATGTTGGTGATAGCTTAAATTAATATAAGCCAAGCATGCTCACATATAAATTTATCATTCAAATAAATTCTAGCATGCATCAAAGCGTTAAATATGCATAAATATGTTAGAGTTATGCCCCAATCCAATATAAAAGGGATCTACATATGTAATGTTTTATCATCTTTCCGAATAAATAAATCGGCATATATTACTAATGTGTTGTAGTAATATATCGAATGTAATTTGATCTATGTCATTATGTGTGTAACCACTAATAGTAGAGCTATAGATCAGAAAGAATTATATTTGATGAGTCCCTGATCATTTAAGCTTCTTTATGAAGCGATCAGTATGAGACAAACTCCTTGTGATCATGCTCTACTGATCATGACAAAGTGCGTGTCGGAGTTATATCATAGATACCATCAGGTTCATGATATCGGACAACCCGATTGTGAGTATGCTGCATAGATCTAGTCATGAGATACTCACATATCGTAGCTTGTCACTATATCCTAAGACCAAGGAGTCTTTGTGTACACTATGTAACGAATACCTAAGTTTGACCTAGTCTAACGTTATCTGTAAAAGGGTAACCATAACGGCTTCGATTGGCTTTGATATTTATTGCACTAGTGAACTCGAAAGGCATCTGAGGGATTTATCACTCATACTTCGGTATGAGAAAAATATCCGTTTAAGCCACTTGATGAGTATGACTGAAGAAATAGCACGGCCGTGCAGGTGATACCTTAGTATCAGTTTTTAGTCATCTCAGATTTCAAGAAAAAGTGATTGATAAATTAGGATGACCATTCTATGCCTATTGATCAATCTGGATATCGGTTTGATAAAAGGATATTGACACGTACGATAACATGTTAAGTCGAATAATCGATAATCACGAACGTTGGGTAATCATAATGTCTTGCTAGAGACCACTTATAATGGAAAGGGTAAAATAGTAATTTTACCAGTCTGCCAACTACTCGTGAGCCTAGAGGGTCACACGCATTAAGCACGATACATGACAAATAATTATGGATGAAAATTGAGAACGATTCGGTAGATTTCTGGCCTAAGGTTTTAACCAGACGGTTGAAGAAATCAATTCGAGGAAATTGAACTGTTTTGTCTAAACCGAAATTAGAACTCAAGTTAATGGGTTTAATTTGGGTTTTAGTTAAACGGGCTTAAAGCCCATTGAGACTGACTAAGAGTAAGAGCATGGCCATGCCAGTGATACGGGTTATCAGTTCTCAGCCATCTCACATATCAAGTAACAATGATTGATTAAACAAGGGTGACGACTCTATGCCTTGTGATCAATCGGGATTTCTAAAGATAATAGGTAGTGACTTGTACGCACAAGGTTAAGTCGAATCATCGATCGTCATGCACCTTGGGTAATCATAACGTCTTACTAGAGGCCCCTTATGATGGATCGGGCAAGAGAGATCTTTTGCGCCGATCTGCCAACGGTGGCATGAGCCTGAAGGGTCACACACATTCAACACGGATAACTTGAGACAAGGAAACCTTAACGTTTCTTGAGGAGCAATGCATGGACAAAACTGGAGGTTTTGTGCCATGGGTTCGATTTGAGAGAATAATTAGCGAATCGAGAAAACTGATTTTTTTCGTCGATGTCGCGTCGGACTTTGTTTGATAAGTAACGACAAAAGGGGTCGGCAACTTTTGGACACGACACGAAACCACATGGGCGAGCCCATTGGGCTCGGCCCATGAGGTCACGTGACTGGCCCAACAAGGGCCCAACAAGCCCAATATGGCCAGCCACATTGGTGGGTCAAATGGTGGGGGCCACACAACACCATGCTTGGTTGGTGATTGTGGTTTAAGAGGTGAGTGATTTAAGGGGTATGGGTGATGACACTTTAAGCCCATACCAATCACTTTTGACCCGTGCTTATGAGTTGGATGATGAAGGTAAATATCTATTATTGATTCATTACACAAATCATCACACAACTCACAAAAGCTCTCTCTCTCTCTAGTGTGGCCGGCCAATCCCTCTCTCCTCTCATCTTGCTCTCTTGTTCTTCATTTAATTGTTCTAGTAGGCAGTTAAGTGAAGTATCTTCAAGATCATCCCCTTGGTGTGGACTTGCTTTAGAGAAGAAGATCCGAAAGTTCTTCTTTATCGATTCAAGAAAGACTTAAAGGTAAACATCTTGTGAAATAGATTTTGCCTTGGGATTTAACGGTTTATGTTCTTGGACAAGGTTTGGAGTAGATTTTGTTAAACGCTTCCGCTATCTCGATGATCTAGAACGCTCCAAAACCCTACAGTGGTATCAGAGGGTGGTTAACCCTCTTAATCTTTGTCATGTTGAACTTGTTTATGTTTTATGATTATTTGCATGCCAAAATTGTTGATAACATGATTTTAATGCTTTTTGGGATAATTGCATGAAATATGTTATTTTTGAAAATATATTGAATTTGGAATTTTTCGGAAATTATTGGATTTGTCGGGTCCGAGAAGAGACTCTCGGGGAGCCAGATTGGGGGTACCGGACGGAGGTCACCGGAGGCCGGCGGTGACCGGAGCCGTCCCCACTCTTGGCCGAGGCCGAGATTGGAGGCAAGCTCGGTTTGGGCTTTCCAAATCCCAAACTAAGCTGTGGTGTTGGGCTCGGCTCAATGGGCTTTGGCCCATTGGGCTTGGCCCGACTTGGTTCGTGCACGGTGTTTGATCCGTGGCATGAACCCGCGATCCAATGTTTCGAAAACTTTCAAAATTTAATCGGTTTCGATAAACCGTTTTTCGAAAAGGTCTAGTTTCGATAAACCCGACCAAGCAACTTATGTGATAACATGTTTGTATGATAACATGTTGCATATTATTTGATAACATGTTTGTGTGATAACATGTTGGATGATGTGATGAGATGTATGATGCATTAGTAGCCCATTAGATGTTATCGCTTTCATGGTTTGCATACCGTTAGTGTTAGCGTGTAATTATTCTTTCATTCGAGCCGATAAAGTGTAATTATTTTTTATCCGTTCTACAAACCGAGTATTAATTGTAACTACTACTCAAAGACGAGAAGGATGGAAAATCGAGCACAATGACGGTCTTGGAGGAAGTCCAAGAGCTAGTGGGAGTCCGAATGAGAAAGACGAGAAGATGTAGTGACTCGTAGAATCCTAAGATTAGGATGGGCTATAAAATGCATATTTAACGCTTTATGTTTGCTTGCTTGAATTATTTAAATAATAACATGCTTGCATGCTTAGCTTATAAGTTTATAAGCCATCACCTCACATGCAAAGATTAAAATCGATTTTAATTGTTTGCGTGTTTAAAGCGTTGTGAACCATCATCGCACGGGTTGTGATGGATGAGTTCAAATTTGAAACGTGCTTGCACGGGTTAGCGGAGCATCTGCACAAAGTTAAACTCGTTAGTGAAGGTTGGTTGACTCAACCACGATTCTTGGCCTGAGGTCGAGCTGGGGCATCGGAAGGGTAAGCCGTGTGTTTTTTGCACTTCCATGCCCGTGAAGGGCAAGGGGAAGGCAAAGGAGTCGGTCTGTTTCTACTGTCAAAAGCCTGGTCATTGGAAGAAAGACTATAAGCAGCTGAAGGAGGATCAGAAGAAAGGCGGTGGGGCCGCTACTTCGTTAGGTATTCCATTAGAGCTAAATCTTTCTACTATAAATGCTTGGGTACTAGACACTTGAGCTGAGTCTCATGTATGTGCGAATGTGCAGGTGTTGCATAGTAGAAGAGATATGGTGGAAAGCGAGGTGGACCTAAGAGTTGGGAACAACGTGAGAGTTACCGCAACTGCCGTGGGTTCTGTTAACCTTGTTTTGCCCAGTGGGCTTGTAATTGAACTTTTTGATGTGTTTTGCGTACCTGCTTTCAGCAGGAATATTATATCAATATCTCTTCTTGAAAAAGAAGGTTATTATTTTAATATTAAGAACGGGTTTTTTAATATTATGCGCAACAACATGTTTTATGGAAATGCTCACACTGTTGGAGGTTTATACATATTGAATATGCAAAACTCGAGATCCAACATGCTCTATAATATAAATGCTAAGAGGTTTAAAGCTAATGATTTAGACCAAACTCTAATCTGGCATTGTCGTCTATGTCACATAAATGAGAAACGCATCTCAGCGCTTCATAAGCGCGGACTTCTAAGTCAATTCGAATTCCAAACGATTGATAGATGCGAAGCTTGTTTAATTGGCAAGATGACTAAAGCGTCCTTGACTGGTTTAGGTGACAGGGCAGGTGATATATTGGGTCTAATACATTCAGACGTATGTGGACCAATGAGTACACCAGCCAGAGGTGGTTTAGGCTACTTTATCACATTTACTGATGATTTCAGTAGATATGGTTATGTCTATCTCATGAGACATAAGTCTGAAGCCTTTGATAAATTCAAGGGGTTTAGGATTGAAGTAGAAAACCAACTCGGAAAGAGTATCAAGGCACTCCGTTCTGATCGGGGTGGAGAATACTTATCCGAGGAGTTTCTTAGTCATCTTACTGAAAGTGGAATACTATCTCAGTGGACTCCGCCAGGAACACCGCAGCTAAATGGTGTGTCCGAGCGAAGGAATCGGACATTGTTGGATATGGTTCGATCGATGTTAAGTCTCACTGATCTCCCGATCTCCTTCTGGGGTTACGCTCTGCAAACGGCGCATTCATAATAAACAGGGCTCCGTCGAAAGTAGTGGAAGGGACATCATTCGAGAAATGGTATGGGAAGGAACCCGTTTTGTCCTTCCTAAAAATCTGGGGTTGCGAGGCTTATGTAAAACGGTTGCTTGCAACCAAGCTCGAACCGAGATCAGTCAAATGCACTTTCGTCGGATATCCAAAAGAAACAAAAGGATACTACTTCTACAAACCGAGCGAAAATAAAGTTTTTGTCGCTCGAGGTGGGACATTCTTGGAGAAGGAATTTATTTCCAAGACAGTCAGTGGGAGGGCTGTTCATCTTGATGAAGTTCTAGATGAGATGGTCACTCGGGAACCATTGGACGACCCACTAGAAGAAGTAGAGCCAGAAGTGGTCGTTGAGCAAGAACCAATAGCTACAGGTAATGAGGACGGTCTGAGGCGGTCTGAAAGGATAAGTCATGCACCTGTCAGATACGGTTTCCTTGTAACTGGAGGTGATGATTTAGTGTTAGTGGACAATGATCCAGCTACCTTTCGAGAGGCCTTGGACGGAACCGACTCTGAGAAATGGCTGGAAGTCATGAGTGAAGAAATGCAATCCATGTCAGATAATCAAGTGTGGGACTTGGTGGATCAAACCCCTGACGTAAAATTCATTGGGTGTAAATGGATCTTTAAAATAAAGATAGACATGGATGGCAAACCTCAGACCTATAAAGCAAGATTGGTAGCAAAAGGTTATAGGCAAGTCCACGGAATTGACTATGAAGAGACCTTTTGTCCAGTAGCTATGGTCAAATCTATCCGCATTCTACTTGTCGTAGCAGCGTATCATAACTATGAGATATGGCAAATGGACGTCAAAACCGCCTTCTTCAACGGGAGGTTAGCTGAGGACGTTTATATGTCCTAGCCTGAGGGTCTTGAGGATCCTAAGAATAAGGGAAAGATTTGCAAGTTGCTCAAATCAATCTATGGTTTGAAGCAAGCATCTTGGAGTTGGAATCAGCGTTTAGATGAAGTTGTGAAATAGTTTGGCTTCATCAAGAACGATGATGAACCTTGCGTATATAAAAAGGCAGATGGGAGCAAAGTAGTCTTCTTGGTTCTTTATGTTGATGACATACTTCTCATTGGAAACGACGTCCCTACCTTGCTCTTAACAAAGACTTGGTTAGGTGAGTGTTTCGCAATGAAGAACTTAGGCGAGGCCTCTTACATCTTGGGGATCAAGATATATAGAGACCGTGCCAAGCGGGTCTTGGGCTTAAGTCAAAGCACCTACATAGACAAAGTGTTGAGAAGATTCTCAATGCAAGATTCAAAGAAAGGATTGCTGCCCATGCGTCATGGCATGAAGCTAAGCAAGAGACAGTGTGCGGAGACACCTGCAGAGCTAGCAAGAATGAATGAAATCCCATATGCTTCGGCTATAGGATCTATAATGTATGCCATGATATGTACGAGACCGGATGTCTCGTTTGCCCTAAGCTGTACCAGTAGACATCAGTCCAAACCCGATGGGGAACATTGGATTGCCGTCAAGGTGATTCTCAAATATTTGAGAAAAACCAAAGACGCTTTTCTTGTATACGGGGGAAGAAATGATGATCTAGTCGTCAAAGGATATGTCGACGCTAGTTTCCAGACAGACCCCGATGACTTTAAGAGTCAAGTGGGATATGTGTTTACGTTTAACGGTGGAGCATTCAGCTGGAAAAGCAAGAAGCATGACACCATTGCCGACTCTACGACCGAAGCTGAGTACATTGCTGCATCGGAAGCGGCAAAAGAGAATGTATGGATCAGGAGTTTTATGGCTGGGTAAGGTGTAATTCAAAACCCATCTAACCCAGTAGACTTATATTGTGACAACACCGGGGCCATTGCGCAAGCTAAGGAACCCAGGGCACATGAAAGATCCAAACATGTACTCAGGAAGTATCACATCATCCGCGACATTGTTGCTAGAGGTGACATGAAGATCCACTACGTTGCATCTGATGATAACACAGCCGACCCCTTGACCAAGGCTCTTCCTCAAGCAAAACATGATAAACATGTTAGGTCAATGGGTATAGACTAGGACTTAGATAGGAACTAGTCCAATTGCTAGTAGCCTGTAAACGTCTATGTACATTATCATCGTTTGTAATATATATATAAAACGGCTTTGTATTACTTATGTGTTTAGGTAATATGTTAGGCATGATCTGATTTATGACCACTAAAGTAGTAGAACCATAAATCTGTACGGATCACACTTAACGAGTCCCTGGTCAATATACGCTTCTATAGAAGCGACCAGTATGAGGATGGTTCTCAATGATGTAGTTCTACTTGTCATAGGGATGAGGGATCCCGGAATCATATCATAGATATCATGAGGTGATTGATATTGGACGATCCGCTTTGAATAGTGTTTTCATAGATTAAGCCATGAACATATTCAAATGAGATAGCTTGTCACGATATCCTTAGACCAAGGAGTCTTTGTGATCACTATGCAATGTACGTGCGGCTTTAACTTGCGCCTAACGCTTTCCGTAACAGGATTGCAATAACGGGCATGATTGGGTGGCGGAACGGGTTGCATGAGTGACACGAAAGAAGGCTAAGGGATTTATCCCTTATACTACGGTATAGGAAAGATATCGTTAAGGGCCTCTTGATTGAGACTAACTGAGAGTAAGAGCATGGCCATGCCAGTGATACGGGTTATCAGTTCTCAGCCATCTCACATATCAAGTAACAATGATTGATTAAAAAAGGGTGACGACTCTATGCCTTGTGATCAATCGGGATATCTAGAGATAATAGGATAGTGACTTGTACGCACAAGGTTAAGTCGAATCATCGATCGTCATGCACCTTGGGTAATCATAACGTCTTACTAGAGGCCCCTTATGATGGATCGGGCAAGAGAGATCTTTTGCGCCGATCTGCCAACGGTGGCATGAGCCTGAAGGGTCACACACATTCAAGAGGGATAACTTGAGACAAGGAAACCTTAACGTTTCTTGAGGAACAATGCATGGACAAAACTGGAGGTTTTGGGCCATGGGTTCGGTTTGAGAGAATAATTAGCGAATCGAGAAAACTGAGTTTTTTCGTCGATGTCGCGTCGGACTTTGTTTGAGAAGTAACGACAAAAGGGGTCGGGCAACTTTTGGACACGACACGAAACCACATGGGTGAGCCCATTGAGCTCGGCCCATGAGGTCATGTGACCGGCCTAACAAGGGCCCATTATGGGCCCAACAAGACCAATATGGCGGGCCACATTGGTGGGTCCAATGGTTGGGGCCGTACAACACCATGCTTGGTTGGTGATTGTGGATTAAGAGGTGAGTGATTTAAGGGGTATGGGTGATGTCACTTTAAGCCCATACCAATCACTTTTGACCCATGCTTATGAGTTGGATGATGAAGGTAAATATCTAATATTGATTCATTACACAAATCATCACACAACTCATAAAAGCTCTCTCTCTCTCTCTCTCTAGTGTGGCCGGCCACTCCCTCTCTCCTCTCATCTTGCTCTCTTGTTCTTCATTTAATTTTTCTAGTAGGCAATTAAGTGAAGGATCATCAAGATCATCTCCTTGGTGTGGACTTGCTTTAGAGAAGAAGATCTGAAAGTTCTTCTTTGTCAATTCAACAAAGACTTAAAGGTAAACATCTTGTGGAATAGATTTTGCCTTAGGATTTAACGGTTTATGTTCTTGGACAAGGTTTGGAGTAGATTTTGTTAAACGCTTCCGCTATCTCGATGATCTAGAACGCTCCAAAACCCTACAGATTCATGTTATGAATGGGGAAGAAGTGCAAATAAGAGTTTAAGAAGGGTAGATATGCAATTATTAATTTGAAATTAAATTTTATTTCAAATTAAAATTCCAAAATATCTTCCATCTTTTTCTCCAACTACAGGCAACCACTCCCCCTCATTTTCTCTCCCTCACTTGATCGATCCTTTCTTCCTCCATTTTTCCTCCATTGTTGATTTGTCAAAATTCTCAAGAACATTCATAGCAAAAGTGTGAGAGAAAACTTTTTCGGTTGTGGTGCTTGTGTGGACCTAATAGAGAAACATTAAGGTTGTGTTTTCATCGATTAATAGAGGTATTTTTTAGATTCAAGAGGTTTATAGCATGTTGAATTTTCATTAAGATCCTAGCTTTAATCGATCATCATGGTTACATAACTTCCGCTGCATGAAATTTATCGAATGGAACCCATGGTGATCTCCTTCAAAATAGCCCAAGTTTAAGTCCTAAGTTCTCTATGATACGAAAAACTCTTTGAGCTCCTTTCGTCATCACAACTTAGGTCGCTCCCACTAGGTCGTGGACGTTCTCCAAGATTGTCACCGTTCTCGGTTTCCATCCTTCTCGACGTGAGCAATTAATTACAAATAATACTCGGTTCGTAGACCGGATGAAATAATAATTAAACTTAATCACTAGCGGTTCACAGCCCGCATAAAAAAATAATTACACGTTACAATCTAACTGTTTGCAGACCGTTTAAAAGCGATAAATAATTAAATTCTCTATTGGGCTATCTATGCACCATGCATATCAACTCATCACACAACATGTTATCACACAAGCATGTTGTCAAACAAGATACATTTTCGGTTTTAATTTTCATGTCCAAGTTGCTCGGTCGGCTTTATCGAAACTAGACCTTTTCGAAAAATCGGTTTATCGAAACCGTTCAAATCTAAAATTTTTCAAAAAATTTGATTGCGGGTTTGTGCCACGGATCAAACACCGTGCAATAAACCACCAGGGCCTAAACCAAATGGGCTGAAACCCATTTGGGCCGAGTCCCTACGCACCGACGCGCTAGGGTTTGACAACCCTAGCAGTCGGGCCTCCACCACCGCCCACGGCCAGAAAAGGGCCACTGCCGGGGCAGAGTCAGGATCGACACATGACCGTGACCATCTAATGGCCATGGCCCAATCCTGCTCTTGCAAGCCGAAGCCCCCGCACGGTCCCCTTTTCCGGCTCCCCGAGAGTCCAGTTTCTGGCGACCCTACAAATCTAATTTTTTTCGAAAAATTCCAGATTTGATAATATATTTGAAACTTCATTTTCATGGCATATAAAACCCATAAACCAAAAATAAACATATTATAGCAACATGGAAAGCAAAACAACACAGAAATCGTTCAAACGAATATTTAAGAGGGACTTTGGGGTTATCAAGAACACCATGGTAACGGAAGCAACATAATATAAACCCCAAATTCTGTCCAAGATCGTGAAACCATTAAATCCCAAGGCAAAAACGAAATCACAAGTATTTACCTTTCGGTTTGTTCGAATCGAAACTTGAAGAACGTTTGAGGTCTTCAACTCCAAAGTAGTCCACACGGATGGGATGATCTTGAATGATTCTTACACACTCCTACCTACTAGAGTATAGTGTGAAGCTTGAGAGAAAAATGGAGGAGGGGAGCGCAAGGGGGTGTTCGGCCGAGAGAACATTAAAGAGGGGAGAGAGCCTTTTGTTTTATGTTTTCTGTGTTATGCCATAATGCTCTCTCACTCTCTTTGTTTTAGATTGATGAGATGGTGATGGGAGCATGGTATAAAGTGTCCTTGCAAACCAAATCCCACTTGCCCATGCCTAGCCCATGTCTAGCCCATGCTTTGCCCATGTCTTGCCCATACCTTGCCCATACCTTGGCAAATCACCATCTTGTAAAGAATGTTGGATGTTAGTGTGGATCCACATGTGGGCCACCTATTGGGCTAGCAACCTTGGGCCTCATGGGCCGAAGCCCAATTGCTTCGGCCATGTGGGCTCGAGTCGGGTCCAATTATTATCCGACCGTTCTTGTCTCGCGTCGAACGAATTCCCGATCTTTCGTCGTTTCTCTCAAAATCCAGATCCTATGTGTGTGACCCTTTAGGCTCATGCCATCATCGGCAGATCGACGTAAAATTCCATTTTACCTTATCCATCAAAAGTGGCGTCTAGTAAGACGTTATGATTACCCGATGTGCATGATGATCGATGATTCAATTTAACCTCAGGTAGTACATATCGCTATCCATTTATCGCTCGATATCTAGATTGATCATAAGGCATAGAGACGTCACACTTATTTAATCAATCTGTGTTTCTCGATCTGTGAGATTACTGAATACTGATAACCCGTATCGTTGGCATGGCCATGCTCTCCCTTCAGTCAATCTCTATCGAGTGGCCTAAACAGATACCTATCTCATACCGTATTATGAGGAATAAATCCCTTAGCCGCCTTTCGTATCACTCATACAATTCGTCCCCGTGCCAATCATGTCCGTTATGGTTGTCTCGTTACGGACAACGTTAGGAGCAAGTCAAACGCGATTCTTTATTGTATAGCGATCACAAAGACTCCTTGGTCTAAGGATAGGACGACAAGCTACCACAATTGAATGTGTTCTAACTGTATCTATGCAACACCATTCAGTGCGGGTCGTCCAATATCACTCACCCAAGTGATATCTATGATATGATTCCGTGAACCCTTCCTAATGGTAAATAAAACTGTACCATAAAGAATCATCCTCATACTTGGTCGCTTCATTGAAGCATATTTGACCAGGGACCCTTTAAGTGTGATCCGTACGGATATATGGTTCTAGTACTTTGATGGACATATATCAGATCATACTTAACCTATTACTTCAACACATAAGTAATATAATGCCGATTTTATATATTTTTAAATAGTGATTAATATATATAGATATTTAGAGACTAATACAATTGGACTAGGGCACAAAAATTCTTACACTATCATGTATGCCATGATATGCACGAGACCAGACGTCTCGTTCGCGCTAAGCCGTGCCAGCAGATTTCAATCTAACCTAGGCTAGGAATACTGGACTGCTGTCAAGAGTATCCTCAAATATTTGAGGAGAACTAAGGACGCATTCCTAGTGTATAGCGGGAAGGATGGAGAGCTAGCAGTCAAGGGATATGTTGACGCTAGTTTTCAGACAAATCCTGATGACTTCAAATCTCATGCAGGATTTGTGTTCGTGTTAAACGGTGGAGCATTCATCTAGAAGAGCTTCAAGGAAGCCACAACTGCTGATTCTACAATAGAGGATGAGTATATAGCTGCAGCAGTAGCAGCTAAAGAGGCTGTACGGGTTAGAAGCTTTCTAACCAGGTTAGATGTAATGTCGTGAGCATCTGATCCTGTAAGCTTGTTGTGTGACAACACGAGTGCCATAGCGCTAGCTCAAGAGCCCAAATTCCACAACTGAACTAAACACCTACAGAGAAAGTATCACATTATAAAGGAATACATTGATAATGATGACATGGAGATTACTTATGTACTGACTGATGATAACATTGTTGATCCCTTGACAAAGGCTCTACCGCAGCCTACGCATTAGGAACATGTGAAGTTTATGGGATTAGATTGGAACTTAGGTTGGAACTAGGGGCAAGTGGGAGATTGTTAGGATTGTGCCCTAGTCCAATTTAATAAGTTAATCTACATTGTAATGTTTTATCATTTTTCGAATTAATCAAACGACATCACATTACTAATGTGCTGTAGTAATATATTGAACGTAATTTGATCTATATCATTATGTGTATAATCACTAATAGTAGAACTGTAGATCATAAAGAATTACATTTGATGTGGCCGTGATCAGTCAAGCTTCTTTAAGAAGCGATCAGTATGAGACTAACTCCTTCTGATCACGCTCTACTAATCATGGCAAAGTAGTTTCGGAGTTATATCATAGATATCTTTAGGGCGATGGTATTCGACGACCCGATGGTGAGTATGCAGCATAGATATGGGAATGACGGCTGAAGGATTTATCACTCGTACTCCGATATGGGAAAGATATTCGTTTAGGCGACTTGATGAGTATGACTGAAGGAATAGCATGGCCATGCAGGTGATACTTTAGTATCAGTTTTCAGTCATCTCAGATATCAAGAAACAGTGATTGATAAATTAGGATGACAGTTCTACGCCTCTTCATCAATCTGGATATCGGTTTGATACAAGAATAGTGACATGTATGATAACAGGTTAAGTCGAATCATCGATAATCACGGACGTTGGGTCATCATAATGTCTTACTAGAGGCCACTTATGATGGAAAGGGTAAAATAGTAATTTTACCAGTCTGCCAACGGGTCATGAGCGTAGAGGGTCACACACTTTAAGGACAGTATATAGCAAAATAGAATTGGAGGGGAAGTGGGAGAATCCGCCTTTCAATTTAGTCAAATTGAAAACGATTCGGTTGATTTCTAGCCTAGGTTTATAACCAGACGGTTGAGGAAATCAGATTAAGGGGATTGGACCGGTTTAGCTAAACCGTTTAATTAGAACCCAAATTAAATGGGTTTAATTAAACTTTAGCTAATTGGGTTTCAAGCCCATTCTTGATGTTAATTGAGATTGGGCTTAAGTTTAATTAAGAGTTTTTAAGGGTTTAATTATGTGAAAATTAAAGATAAATAAAATCAGTTTTCCATAATTCTAACTCTAATCACAACTTTTTTCGGCTCCCTCTCTCTCTCCTAGCCGACCCTCCCTCTCTTCTCCATTGCTAGGGTTTTTGGTATTTTTTTACACACAAAACTAGTAAACTTGTGTGTAGAATCCTTGGTTTAGGTGATAGCATTTTTGTGCCCTAGTCGAATTTCTAGTAGTCTATAAATGTCTATGTATATTAATCATCATTTGTAATGAATAAACACGGCTTTGTATTACTTATGTGTTGAAGTAATATGTTGAGCATGATCTAATTTATAACCACTAAAGTAGTAGAACCATAAATCTGTACAGATCACACTTAACGAGTCCCTGGTCAAAATACGCTTTAATTGAAGCGACCAGTATGAGGATGGTTCTCAGTGATGTAGTTCTACTTATCATAGGGATGTGGGATCCCGAAATCATATCATAGATATCATGAGGTGATTGGTATCGGACGACCCGTTTTGAATAGTGTTTCATAGATTAAGCTATGAACATATTCAAATGCGATAGCTTGTCACAATATCCTTAGACCAAGGAGTCTTTCTGATCGCTATGTGGTCGACGTACGGCTTTGACTTGCGCCTAACGCTTTCCGTAACTGGATTGCAATAACGGGCATGATTGGGTGGCGGAACGGATTGCATGAGTGACACGAAAGACAGTTAAGGGATTTATCCCTCATACTATGGTATGGGAAAGATATCTGTTTAGGCCACTTGATCGAGAATGACTGAGTGGAACTGCATGGCCATGCCAGTGATACGAGTTATCAGTTCTTAGTCGTCTCACATATCAAGTAACAATAATTGATTAAACAAGGATGACGACTCTATGCCTTGTGATCAATAAGAATGTCTAGAGATAATAGGATAGTGACTTGTACGCACAAGGTTAAATCGAATCATCGATCATCATGCACCTTGGGTAATCATAATGGGTTACTAGAGGCCACTTATGATGGATCGGGGAAGAGAGATCTCTTACGCCAATCTACCAATGGTGGCATGACCCTAGAGGGTCACATACATACAATATGGGTAACTTGATACAAGGAAAGGTTGGCGTTTCTTGAGGAGCGGGACATGGCCAAAACTAAGGGTTTTAGGCTATGGGTTCAGATTTGTGAGAATGATTAGCGAATCGAGAAAATTGAGTTTGTCGTCGATATCGCGTCGAACTTTGTTTGATAAGTGACAACATGGGTCGGATAATTTTTGGACTCGGCATGCGACCACATGGGCGAGCCCATTGGGCTCGGCCGATGAGGCCACAAGGCCGGCCTATTAAAGGCCCAACAATAGGCCCAATTGGGCATGTCTTGGCCGGCCCACTTGGTGGGGCCATATGTGGGGGCCACACACCATGCTTAGTTGGTGTTGTTGATTTTGATGAAGAGCAAATTGTGGGATTAGGTGGTGGAATGACTTAAGCCCATGCCTTCATCATTTATTGCTTTATCAAATCAACATATAATATATCATTTAGTACACACCACAAGACACATTTTTGTTTTGGAACTCTCTCTCTCTCTCTTGAAGTGTCGGCCGAACCCCCTGCCCCTCTCCTTCCCTTGCTCTCTTGTTCTTCACACTCAAGTTCTAGTAGGCTAAGTGTGTTGGATCACAAAGGATAATCCTATTAGTGTGGAATTGCTCTAGAGAAGGAGATCATCTTGTTCTTCTTTCTTGATTCAACAAGACCAAAGGTAAACTCTTGTGAAATAGTTTTTTCCTTGAGATTTAATGGTTTATTTTCTTGGACAGATTTTGGAGTTTATATTGTTGTTGCTTCCGCTATTATATTCAACTTGGTCCTCCAAATCCCAACATTAGGTGTTGTACTTGTTTGGACTATCTAGAGAACACATATTCTTTGTGATTGATTGATTCCCAAAAGGTAATTTTCAGATTTGAATGTTCATAGTACATGCTGAAATTTTTTCTCATAAGATCTTGTTTCATCGAATTCCATGGTTAGATTCTTGTCCACTGCATGTAGTTAAATCTATGGAACCCATGGAATTCCTTCACGTATGTGGACCCATGAGTACTTAGGCCAGGAAAGGTTTCCACTACTTCATCACGTTCACTGAGGTTTTCAGTAAGATTTGGTTATGTCTATTTAATCAGGCATAAGTTTGAAGCCTTTGAAAAGTTCAAAGTCTTTAAGAATGAAGTACAGAGCCAGCTTGGGAAAAGTATCAAGGTACCTCGTTCTGATTGAGCTAGTGAATATTGGACCCTAGAGACGACCACATTCATAGTGAATAATGCTACGAAGAAGAAAACGAAAGTACACCTTGTGATAGTAATTCTGATTCCCATTACCGTGGATGCGTGCGCGTTCACGTAGTATTCATTGGGATGCGAACTGAATGAGGTGATCAGTTTTATTTTGATGCGTGCGCCTCCGCTTAGTAGACAAATAAGAACTGGACCAGAGTCACGGAAGGTACACCACATGACACTCATTACGACTCCCGTTACCGTGGATGCATGCGCCTTCACGTAGTATTCATAAGGATGCGAGCAGGATGAGATGGTCAGTTATATTTGGATGCGTGCGCCTTCGCGTAGTAGCCAAATAAGAATTGGACCATAGTCATATATGGTGTGGGACACATCCTAATATGTTTTTCCTAATGATTTGGGTTGCTGGGTTGCTTGCATCCAAATCAGATAAGTATGTCTTCATCAGGTATCCTTAGGAAACTAAGAGATACAACTTCTAGAAACCAAGCGAGAACAAGGTTTTGTTGCTCGAAGTGGAGTATTTTTGGAAATATAATTTATTTCCAAAACAGCTAGTGGGAGTCTCGTGCATCTCAAAGAACTTCGAGAGGGTATGGAACAGCCTGGAGCAATTCAAGAACCTACTACACTAGATGTAGAAGTACAGGAGTCTGAGATGGTCGTAAATAAAGAACCAATCCCTGCAGAAATTCGAGATGGTCCAAGGAGGTCTGAAAGATCTCTTCAAGCTCCCGTCAGATATGGCTTTCTAGCCACTGAGGGAAATGACTTGATAGTGGTGGATCAGGATGATCCATCAATCTTTCAACAAGCATTGGTCAGTACCGACTCCGATAGATAGCAGGAAGCCATGAATAAGGAGATGAAATTCGTGTATGATAACTAAATTTGGAATTTGGTTGATCAAGCCCCTAGGATAATACCCATCGGTTGTAAGTGAGTCTATAAGCTCAAGACCGACATGGATGGAAATCTTCTGACCTATAAGGCTAGTTTGGTTGCAAAAGGTTATCGTCAAATTCAAGGTCTGGATTATGATGACACCTTTCCACCAGTAGCTATGGTAAAATCGATCTAGATTATTCTAGCCATAGCTATGGCAGATTGATTTCAAAAATGCCTTCCTTAACAGGAATTTACAAGTGGATGTGTATATAACACAACCCGAGGGTTTTATCGATCCAACGAATCTCGCAGATATATGTAAGCTGCAAAGATCCATTTATGGGTTGAAGCAAGCTTCATGGACTTGGTATCTTCGTTTTGATGAAGCTGTAAGAGAATTCAGCTTTATCAAGAATAAAGAAGAACCTGTTAGGGAAGTAATATAAAGAAGAACCTCTTCGTTTTGAGTGGGAGCAATATAGTATTCCTAGTGCTTTATGTCGATGACATACTTCTCATCGGGAATGACATCCCGACCTTGCCACCAAATCTTGGTTAGGGAAGTGCTTCTTAATGAAAGGATTTAGGTGATGCTGCATTCATTTTAGGCATCAAGATAAACGGGGATCATTCCCAAAGGATTTTTGGGCCTAAGTCAAAGCACTAACATAGACACAGTGTTCAGAAGATTTTAAGTGCTTGATTCTAAGAAGGGATACATACCCATGTGTCATGGCATTAAGCTCAGCTAGAAACAATGTCCTAGTACTCCTGATGAGCTGAGTATGATGAAGAAGATCCCATATGCCTCGGCTGTAGGATATGTCATGAATGCCATGACATGCACGAGACTGGATGTCGTGTTCGCACTTAGCTGTGCCAGCAGATTTCAGTCTGACCCCGACCAAGAACACTGGATTGCTGAGAAGCCCATCCTTAAATACTTGAGGAGGACTAAGGACGCATTCATAGTGTATAGGGGTGTGGATGGAGAACTAGTAGTCCAAGGACTAACACTAGTTTTCAGACAAATCCTGATGACTTCAAAACTCATTCGAGATATGTTTTTGTGTTGAACGGTGATACTTTCAGCTGGAACAGCTTTAATCAAGCCACGACTTCCAACTTTACAATAGAGGCTGAGTATATAGCTTCAGCGGAAGCAGCTAAAGAGGCCGTATGGATTAGAAGCTTTTTGATCGTATTAGATGCAACGTCGCGAGTGTCTGATCTAATAAGCTTGTTGTGGGACAACACGGGGGCCGTAAAAATTGCTTAATAAGCCAAGATTCCATAACAGATCCAAACATATACTCAAGAAGTATTCACCTTATCAGAGAGATCATTGATAAAGGTGATATGGAGATTAGTTATGTTTCGACTGATGATAATTAGGCCGATCCCTTGATGAAGGCTCGACCGGAGCCTAAGCGTGAGGAACATGCATTGTCTATGGGAGTATATCAGAACTTAAATTGGAACTAGGGGCAAGTGGGAGATTGTTAGAGTTATGCCCTAGTCCAATGTAAAAGTGATCTACAGTTGTAATGTTTTATCATCTTTTGAATAAATAAATCGGCATTATATTACTAATGTGTTGTAGTAATATATTAAATATGTTTTGATCTGTATCATTATGTGTTTCATCACAAATAGTAGAACTACGGATCTTAACGAATCATATTTAATGCGACCCTGGTCAGTTAAGCTTTATCAGAAGCGACCAGTGTGATGCTAACTCTTTATGATAACGCTTTACAGATCGTAGCAAGGCGAGTGCCGGAGTTAGATCATAGATATCATCAGGGGAATGATATTGGACGACCTGATAGTGAGTATGTAGCATTGATGTTGTCATGAACATACTCATATATCGTAGTTTGTCATTTTATCCTTTGACCGAGGAGTCTTTATGATCACTATGTAATAAGTATCTAAGTTTGACCTAGTCTACCGTTATCTGTAAAAGGGTAGCCATAAGGGCTCTAATTGGCTTAGGTATAAGTGACATGAGTGAACTCGAAAGACGGCTAAGGTACTTATCCCTCATACTCAAGTATGGGAATGATATATGTTTAGGCCACGTGATGAGTATGACTGAAAGAAATTGCATGGTCATGCAGAATATATATATTATCAGTTTTCAGTCATCTTAAATATCGAGAAACAGTGATTGATTAAATAAGGATGACAGTTCTATGCCTTATGATCAGTCAAGATATCGGGTGATAAAAGGATAGTGACATGGACGATAAGAGGTTAAATCGAATCATCGATAATCATGGACATTGGGTAATCATAATGTCTTACTAGAGGCCACTTATGATGGAAAGGAAAAAATGGTAAATTTTCCAGTCTGCCAACGGGTCGTGAGCCTAGAGGGTCACACACATTAAACAAAGTATATAGCAAAAGGGACTTGGATAAGTCAGTGTACGAGAAGTATGAGAAAGTCGGGAGAATTCTCCTTTCAGTTTAGTTAAACCGGAGCGAATTAGATGATTTCCAGCCTAGGTTTTAAACCAGATGGTTGAAGAAATCGGTTCAAGAGAGTTGGGTTGGTCTAGCTAAACCATTTAATTATATCTTAGTGGGTTAATTAAATAGGTTGCTAGAATGGGCTTTAGGCCCATTTTGATATATAATTATAATTAATTATAAATCAAATAAAGAGCATTAATTTTGGTCTTCAAAATCTATTTTTGGTCACTACTTCCTTCTCTTCCTCCACTTCTCTTGTCTGAAACTTCCCTCTCTCTCTCTCCATTCTTGTGTTTGCTTTCTCTTTCATCATTTTCTAGTAAAAAGTTTTGAAGAACTCATGAGTGAATGAGACCTTGCTTGTGTGGATTTCGATCTAAATAAGAGAACACAACATCCTTTTGTGTTGGTGATTTCGATCTAAATAAGGGGTATATTTTCAGAGTTTTCAATATTGTAACCTTCCAGAAGTTTTTATCACATAATGATCGGTATTAGTTTACTTGAGTCCATAGTTAAATTTGCTTCTGCTATGCATAAGTTTAATTGTTTTGACCCCATGGATTCCTTCAGAAAGGCAATAGCAATCAACCTAGGTGGATTAGAGTAGTTGGGACTCTGATCTACATTTTTCCAATAGGAATAATGGGTACGAGAGTTAATGCATATAGAGTGCCAACGCCGAAAGCATGTGAATTATAGGATCCTAAGATCGATTACCTAGACCTTCGGCCTAAGGATGATCACCTTAGACTCGAATAGGTAATTGAACCCTTGATGACTGAAGTACTGAGCATTTTGGGTAATACCATAATTGACACACCCCGATGACACGTTTAAATTTCTCAAGTTATATTCATGTATTCAAGTTCATTTCATGCCATTTCCCCAGAAACATATTTGACCCCGACTTATTCATTTAGTTATTTCTGTGTTTATTATTTTGTTAATATTTTAATTTATATTTTTACTGAAATTAAAAAAATATTTTGATCGCTTAGACTCGACACATTAGACACTTGTACTCTAATGTTCAACAGCTAACAGGCAATAATTTTTTTTAAAACTTACTGTCATAAAGCCTGCGCACCTACAAAAATGCGCAGGTATTATCTTCTGACTGCGTACATAGTCAAGTGCGCAGTTGCTACTAAGTGGGTGCGCATATGAAAGAGCGCGCAGTGTTATCTTTTGACTGCGCAGGCTTTTATGCGCGCAATTGTTATCTCTTGACTGTGCAGGCTTTTATGCGTACAGTTGTTAACTCCTTTCTGCGCAGGTTTTCAAATGCGCAGACGTTAACTTCTAACTGCGCACCTTCAAATATGTGTTGTTGTTAACTCCTAACGGCGTACATTTATAAACACGTGCGCAGCCGTTGTCTTCTACCTGCCGTTTAGCAACAGCGAGGCAACGCATGCGCATTGTGCGCTGTCCTAACCAACTACCTAAATTTTTTGACCTCCCGCCTGCGCGTTTTGTGCGCCGTCCTGGTGACAAAAGTCTTCTAGTGAACAATTCAAAAGATAAAATTCTTATTCTAAGCCTATATGTTGATGATCTTATATAAACCAGAAATGATTATGAAAGAGTTTCAAACGTACATGATGCATGAATTCAATAAGACCGATCTGGGAAAAACGCGATACTTTTTTGGAGTTGAAGTGGTGCAAATTACCTTTGGCATTTTTATCATGAAAAGGAAATATGTGCCGGAATTATTAAAAAAATTTGATATGGAAAAAAGCAATTTTGCGCGTAATCCTATTGGAAGAAAGACTTCAAAAAGAAGAAGGCCGTGAAAAAGTTTTTTTTTTGAAGTAAAACTTATTTTATTGGATTAAAAAACAACTAACCCGGCATCACGCTGGACAGCTGAGGCAACGGTTGGTGGGACAAACTCCGCACCATAATCTCAACTATTGTTAGTCATAGCATACTTTGCCAACTCATGAGCCACCGAATTACAAGATCTAGAAGCGTAAAATATAGAGACACCAGTCCCCAAAACATAAAGAATATGGCTACAATCAGAGATGATTCCACCCACTATGTTCCTGGTTTTGTTTTCTCGCCTGACGTTGTCCACTACTTGTAGGCAGTCTGACTCTATCACTGCAGTTGGTAAATTTCGCCCTTTGACCCATGAGAGTGCTTCTGTGACCCCCAGGCCGTGAAAAAGTTGATAGCACAATTTTCAAGCAAATAGTGGGAAGTCTTACGTATTTAACTGCCACGCGACCATATATTATATTTGTTGTGACTAAAGATATATGGAGCAACCTACAAAGATGCATATGCAAGCCGCAAAAAAAATCTAAGGTACTTAAAGCGAACTATTGACTATGGTGTGTTCTATAAATATGGGGGAGACACTGAATTGTTGTATGTACCGATAATGATTAGGCAGAAGATTTGGATGATTGTAAAAGCACTTCAGGATATGTATTTCTTTCCAATTCTAATATAATATGTTGGTCTTCCAAAAAGCAACCATTAGTCTCCTTGTCACTACATAAGCTGAATTCATAGCTACAGATGCATGTTCTTGTTAAGTAGTTTGGTTGAGAAAAACATTGGAAAAACTTGGTTGTGTATAGGGGTGGGCACTTATGACCCGGAACCAGAGACCGAACTAGAATCGGAACCAAAGAACTGGAAACTGCAGGTAATGGTTCTAGTTCTAAAAATGAAAGAACCATAGCTTTCGGTTCGAATCTGGTTCTTCAAACATAGAACCGGCGGATACCTATAACCGGACCGGTATATTAAATATTCATCAAACCACCATAAATTTATATGAAACATAGAGATAGAGTATGTGAACCAAAGAATGAACTAGGAAAGATATAACTTGATCGAGTTTAATAATTAAGTTTTAATGTTTTTTTTGTTAGAACTTTTATTAAATATAAATTTCATGTTTTTGTTTTAAAATCGAATTAAAATGGTCTAATTTGGACCTTAAACCGCACCTTAGACCACATAATTAATAAAAATAAAAAATTGACCAGTCTGGTTCGGTTATTGACTAGTTCAATCTTATTCTAGACCCATGCCCATCCCTAATTGTGCACAGAGGAGGTCGACAATTATGTACTGTCACAGATGGACGAAGTAAGCATATTGACGTACGTTTTCATTTTCTCCGTGAACTCACTGAAGATGGTGTTGGAGTTGTGCCCTTGCCCAATGGAATACGTCATCTACAATGTATTGTTTTATCATCTTTCATAATAAATAAAAAGACATTATATTATAAGTGTGTTGTAGTACTATATTAAATGCGATTCGATCTATGTCATTATGTGTATCAGCAATAATAGTAGAACTGTAGATCGGAAAGAATCACATTTGATGAGTTCCTGGTCATACACGCTTCATCAGAAGCGACCAATATGAGAATAACTCTATATGATCACACTTTACTGATCATGGCAAGGTGAGTGCCGGAATTAAATCATAAATATTATTTGGGGAATGATATTAGATGCACTGATGGTGAGTATGTACTATGATGTCACGAGCATACTCACATACCGTAACTTGTCAACGTTTCCTTAAAAAACGAGTCTTTGTAGTTACTATGTAATAAGCAGCTTAGTTTGACGTTGCCTAATATTATCTGTAAAAGGGTAATTATAAGGGCTCTAATTGGCCCGGTTACGGATTACATGAGTGAACAATTAAGACGAATAAGGGATTTATCCCTCATGCTCCGGCATGAGAATGATATTTGTTTGGGCCACTTGATGAGTATGACTGATGATAATATGGCCGATCCCTTCACGAAGGCTCTAGCGCAGCCTAAGCATGAAGGGCATGTGAGGTGTATGGGAGTAGACTGGAACTTAAGTTGGGACTAGGGGCAAGTGGAAGATTGTTGGAGTTCTGCCCTAGCCCAATGGAATAAGTTATCTATAATGTATTGTTTTATCATCTTTCAGAATAAATAAAACGATATTATATTAAAAGTGTGTTGTAGTAATATATTAAATGTGATTCGATCTATGTCATTATGTGTATCAACAATAATAGTAGAATTGTGGATCGGAAAGAATCACATTTAATGAGTCCCTGTTCATACATGATTCATCAGAAGTGACCACTATGAGGATAACTCTATTTGATCACGCTCTACTGATCATGGCAAGGCGAGTCTCGGAGTTAGATCATAAATATCATTCGGGGAATAATATTGGACGACCTGATGGTGAGTATGTACCATAGATGCTGTCATGAACATACTCACGTATCGTAGCTTGTCAACGTATCTTTAGACCAAGGAATCCTTGTAGTTACAATGTAATTAGTAGCTGAGTTTGATGTTGCCTAACGTTATCTGTAAAAGACTAATCATAAGGGCTCTGATTGGCTCAGTTATGGATTACATGAATGAACACGTAAGACGACTAAGGGATTTATCCCTCATGCTCTAGCATGAGAATAATATCTGTTTGGCTCACTTGATGAGTAAGACTAAAAGGAAATGCATGGCCATGCTAGAGATACGTAGTATCAAGTTTTTAGTGATCTCACAGATTAAGAAATGGTGATTGATTAAATAAAGATGACAGCTGTGTGCCTTATGATCAATATGGATATCGTGTGATAAAGGGATATTGACATAGACGATATTAGGTTAAATCGAATCATGGATAATCACGAACGTTGGGTAATCATAATGTCTTACTAGAAGCCACTTATGATGGAAAGGGCAAAATGGTATTTTTTTTGCGCAGATATGCCAACATATCGTGAGCCTACAGGGTCACATACTTAAAGCAATAAGTATGGAAAAAGGGTTTCGACAGTCTAAAATATGAGAGATATGAGAATTAGACAATTTGTGGTCTAGGTTGGTAACCGGACGGTCAAGAAAATTGGTCTAAGTGAATTATGGGTTGATCTAATCAGCTAAGCTCCGTGTCTTGAAACATGATTAATAATGGTGTTGAGGATTCAATTGTTTTTTAATTTCACAATGATGAATCTTCTAAGATGAGATACTGCTAAGCTTCGTCTCTAATTGCACTGTCTTGGGAGTTGAAGTTTACTTGTAAATTGGGTACGAGAGTCAAAGAGTTGTGGTCTTGGGAGGAGGCCAAATCTAGGGTTTGAGGTGTCGGGGAATTATTCTACGAGTGGGAAGATGAATATGAATCCTTAACATGGGGGTTTGAGGAATTAATGATTAGGGGCTTTGTTGAGGATGTTGAAGGGCTAGAATTGTTGGGATCAGTTTGCATTGAATGGTTTGATTGGTTGGGGCAAGCTCGACGTGTGTCTGAGATCAAGGCATTGAATTCAAGTGACTAGCCGTCTTCCTCTGCAATTCCGGCGAACACTTGAATCAGCAAGAATTCGGAATTGACCAAAATGAATTCACCATCTACAGATTTAATCGAGTGGTCTGAGTGTCGATTTTCATCCTAGGATTGAGTTGGGTGATTGATATGTAATTTGATGCATGAGTGAAGTTGATTGGAGGTGATATGAGGTTGCTTTATTGTCGTCTATATGCGTGTAGAATCTTGAATATATTACAAACGTTCGAAACTAAGTCGGAGTGATCTTGGTCTAACTGGGTACGATGCAGAAGAAGGATCGTGCCAGTAGGTATGAAATCGAGTCAAGCCAGGCTATGAGGTATATATAGGTAATTAGTTAATTATAAACCTTCCAAAATGGTTTGAGACGTATATTAGTGAACTACATGTTTGCCCTGTAGTTTGATACACCTAGCTATAGCGATTACTCTAACAATTTTCTTGTGACAACATACCTCTAAAATGGCTAAAATACCTAAACTACCCTTGGTGTAAAAAATTATACATTGAATTGGTTCAATTTTTTTTATCTCTTATTCAATTTGATTTGTACTTAAGATGCAAATACAATTATGCCCGAAAATGTAAAATTATATTTGAATCATTTCAAATATTGTTTGATAAATCATACTAGACTAGTTTTATTTTGATTTCTTAAATAAGGGGTATTTTAGTCATTTTAGCATAGTTGGTCACAAGAAATTTGTTAGGGTACTAAAAAAGAGACAAAAATAATTAGGGTATGAAAGATTCATTTTGCTATAGTTAAGTGTAACAAAGTGTATTTATCCTTATAATAATTAGGAATATTAATTAGGGATAATGACACTTTGTTACACCTAACTCTGCCGAAATGACAATTTCATACTTTAACTAATAAGTTCTCTTTTTTGGTACCCTAACAATTTTTTTGTGACAACTCACCTATAAAATGTCTAAAATACCTAAACTACCCCTGGTTCAAGAAACCACTATTGAACCGATTCAATTTGGTTTATATTTAAGATGCAATTACAATTATACCCTCAAATCTTAAATCCAATTCAAGGGCATAATAGTCATTTTAGATGTATTTTAGTCATTTTAGAGTATATTTTCACAAAAAAATTTTTAGGCTACTAAAAAACAGAGTTCATTAGTTAGGGTATGAAACTGTCATTTCGCTATAAACTATCTTTATTAACTATAATTTCGACGATGGAATCATCGATCGTCTAATATCCAACCAATGGAAATTGTTCGCAGATTCGTAAAGTAAATATAGTTTGTCACAGATTATATCCCTTTCTGTTATATGTTATATAAGTATATGAGAGTACGGTTGCGGATAATGATTGTAACCAATTTAAAGCTTATTTATTGGTCTTAGTTATCGAATTTAATTTGTAATATCTTTCATATTATGTAGCAGCTTTTGTTTTCCATTCGTGTTGGCTAGATATTTAAATCTTTCCCACTTTATGTTAACGATAATTTTGGTTAAACATGTCACGCAAGATTTCTTCGCACAAAGAAATATTAGGGTACTTTGCGCATTATAAAAAACTTAAAACTGACAAGATGACACATGTATAGATAAAAAAATCATATTTTCATCTATTTTGCATATCATTGCAAGATCTTAATTAAATGGGTATATATGTGAGGGTCGTAATCAAGTGCAAACACTATAGTAACGTACAAATGTTAGAACGATAGCAGTCATTGGATAACGAGATCGTTGATTCAGATTAATCAAGATTGCCGAAGAAAATTCAACATAATTATAGTTGTTTCATCATTGGAAGTAGATAATATCGTCAACTCTAAAGGGAAAAGAAGACTTTCTATAGCGTTGAATGTGATGCGGTGTGGTCGAAAAAGTCGATATGCAAAAACTGGAACACCCAGAGTTGTCGATATGCAAAAGCTGAAACACCCAGAGTTATCGTGAAACTATCAGATTTGTACAAAAAAACTAGTGTTTTTCGAGCAAAAACGACAATCTGAGTCAAATTTATGGCTATGCCATAAGGTACGACAAAATTTGTCCATCGGAGATCATCTAGAGAGTCAAAATCGCAGTTTCTTAATTTTCGGACAGCTTTTTCAATTTTAATATTTTGTTTTCTTTTCCAATAAGTTTAGGATAACATTTTCTACGATTAGGGTTTGGCTAGGTTTTGGCTATTTATGAACTCTTATACTTTTCTTGTGATGGAGTTTTGAAGTTAATAAAAAAATCGAGATTTCCATCAAATCTATCACCTTCGGTATTCGCAAGAATCAACGAATTTTGATAAAGAATTCTTCCTAGCCACATGCGCTGCATCAGATTGATAATTCCTTTTAATTGAAGACGTAATTATCGCAAATAATATGTTTGTTTTTATTGATTAATATCCACTAACGAAATTCCCAAAAATAATCATAATTGTCTAATTGATCGGTCTTATACAATTATCTTCCAAATGAAACTCAAATTTGGTACACATTAATTGCACTATTTTCAACAAAGTTTGTTTCCTTTCAGTGAATGACATCGTTTTGTCAACGCATTTTATCATGTTTCACCATCTATTTACATGTTTTATACACCATTTTATTGTTGCATACAACATTTAATCGTTTCATTGACTTGTACCAATGTCTCATCGAGTTGAACCAATTTTTCTTCCACATGTACCATTCTTTTATCGAGTTTTACCATTATTTCATCGAGTTGTACCATTTCTTTATCGAGTTGTATCCTTGTTCCATCGAGTTATACCATTGTTTCATCTCACTCCATCAATGTTTAACCAATGACTTATCGATTTTTCATAGAATGGCCTAGCATAACATGATTGGTTTCATTTGAATTTAACCTAGAGGACCGCAAACCAATGATTAACCAGATTAAGAAGAGGAAAGGGAACTCAAGTATTATTTGTAATATACAATATCAACAGAGAGATCCAAGAATTTCACATTCTGGAACACCATCTTACTGCTCACATTGATCTGCAATCTCGTTGATACTACGACTTAATCCTGACAAAGAACCAGAAGAACATAAATCTTATTGTGATATCATTTACTGATGATTAGTTACATTTTTAATGAAACTCACCTTTGATTGTAGATACATCGATGAAGCCGTCCATGCTGGACATCTATGTTTTTCAAATGAAACGAATGTGCCCTAGCCCAATCATATTTATGTACAAACGTTATGTCTTTTGATAGATATTAAACGACGCCTTTATTATTCATTGTGTTATAATAACAACTTAATATTTAATTTCATTTAAGGTCATCAGAGGGGAGTCTCTGATAGTAGAAACCTTAGACGGTGCAATGATATTGCTTGAAATTGTACTGGACATGTCCCTGGTCAAAAAGCTTATTAAAGCGACCAATATGAGGATGACTGATGATCACGCTCTATTTATCATAGGTAAAGAATTACCAAGTTAGATAATAGATATCATTTAGGAAATAGATATTGGACGATCCGACCTAAACAATGTGTTATAGATTAAGTCATGAGCATTCTATGTTGTCGTACTAACATTGAATACTTAAGAACTTTGGAGGCTTTCTGGATTCCTATATAGTCACTTCCTAAGTTTGACGTATTCCAAATGATGTATGTAACATGATAGTCATAATGGGTACGATTGGCTTAGCAACGGGTTATATGAGGGATACGAATGACAGTCAGGGGATTTGTCCCTCACGTACTAGTAGGAAGGATATTTGTTTAGGCCTCTTGATGAGAATGGCTGAGAAGGAGTGTACAATCGTACCAGTGATAAGGGGTTATCTTGAGAACAAGAAACAAGTTTGAATATATATATATGGGTGACGACTATGTGCCTTATGTTCAAACAAGATATCTAGTGACAAATAAATTATGATAGTTACAACAAAAGGTTAAGTCAAACAACCAATCATCATGGTCATTGGATAATCATAATGTCTTACTATAGGCCACTTATTATGAATGGACCAAATAGGAGATTTGGGGCCATTTGCCAATGATTCATGAGCCTGCAGGGTCACACACAAAGAGCAAACCCGAAGTAAAAATGGACTTACGAAACCCATCGGAAAAGGAAGTGGAAATTCTATCGTCACCTAGTAGAAGTGACGACTGTCACAAAGGTTGTGACGGTCGTCACAAAAGAGGGTGTGACGATCGTCACATGCCTCTGGGCAGTCCCCTTTCCTATTTCGGTTTAGATTATGAAACTAAAACCAATAAGGAAAGAGGAAAGTGGGAGCACCAATTTGGGATATTTTCTAAATTAGGAATTCATAATAAAGTAGGATCTTAATAAAAATAAATTCCTAACCCCATGACTATAAATATGTAGAAACGGTTTACTTGAAACCCTAATGAGATATTCGCAACATTAGTAACTCCACCTAAAACTCCAGATCTGGTTGATTTTCAATTAGATCTAATTTGAGAAGAACAATTCTAGTAGATTGATCTTCGTTAAGTTTCGATCAATACTTGTTCATGTGGACACCGATAGAGAGCCCATCCCAAAGGAGACACTTTCGATTGATTCGCGAAGAAAATGTCTATGGTTATTTTGTATCACGTTAACTATTGAGAGTTAAGTGATTGAGGGTTTAGCGATCGCGTGAGTGAAGATTGCACGCAACCAAACATTTAACGACAACTGGAACTGATAGAGCAAGGCGATTGATCGAAGAGTGGAATAAAGACGGAGTCTTGTGTTCAGGGGGAGACCCTGAGATAGGTTTGCACTTGTAATAGTAGCATAAAGTATAGATCTTGTGATGATCATAGATACTTGTATGTTTTGACGTATTACAATATAGTGAAACCTTTCCACTGGCAGAGAGCCACCAGACGTAGGTGATGTTGCACCGAACTGGGTAAACAATCTTGTGTGTCGTGGTTTATTACATTTATTATTTACTGTCTGTCTTTGTCTACGCAAGTTGTCATACTCTTTGTTATAACATTATACGTAACATTGTGTATGATATCTTGTGTGACTATCTGATCAAAATTTCAATTGGTATCAAAGGGGGCAGCTACTGCTTTAGGTGAGTTCCTAGTCAAAAAATTCTGATAATCAAGATGGACAATACCAGAGAAGGAGGATCTATTAACCAACCACCGGTTCTAGATGGAAGCAACTACGGCTATTGGAAGGCTCGCATATGTGCCTTCATGAAGTCTCTTGACAATAAAACATGGAAGGTTGTGATTGTAGGGTTTTGGAGCGTTCTAGATCGTCATCGAGATAGCGGAAGCAATAAAAGATAATCTACTCCAAACCTTGTCCAAGAACATTTAAACCATTAAATCCCAAAGCAAAATCTATTCCACAAGATATTTACCTTTAAGTCTTGTTTGAATCGATAAAGAAGAACGTTCGGATCTTCTTCTCTAAAGCAAGTCCACACCAAGAGAATGATCTTCAAGATCCTTCACTTAATTGCCTACTAGAACAATTAAATGAAGAACAAGAGAGCAAGATGGAGGAAGAACACCAAGGTGGCCGGCCACAATGAGAGAGAAAGAGAGGTTTTTGTGAGTTTTGTGACTTAATCAATTAATGAAATAATGTCTTGCAATATATCTCATCATCCAACTCACAAGTATGGGTTAAAAGTGATTGGTATGGGCTTAAAGGAGCTTTAACCCATACCCCTTAAATCACTCACCTCTTAATCCACAACTACCAACTAAGCATGGTGTTGTGTGGCCCCCACATTGGCCCCACCAAGTGGGCTGGCCATATGGCCTTATTGGGCCCTTATTGGGCCGGCCATGAGGCTTCATGGGCCGAGCCCAATGGGCCCTCCCGTGTTGTCTCATGCCGCGTCCAAAAGTTTCCCGACCCTTTTGTCGCTACTTATCAAACAAAGTCCGACGCGATATCGACGAAAAACTCAATTTTTCTCGATTCGCTAATTATTCTCTCAAACCGAACCTATGGCACAAAACCTCCAGTTTTGTCCATATACTTCTCCTTAAGAAACATCCATGTTTCCTTGTCTCAAGTTATCCGTCTTGTATGTGTGTGACCCTCTAGGCTCATGCCACCGTTGGCAGATCGGCGCAAGAATTGCTCTTGCCCGATCCATCATAAGTGGTCTCTAGTAAAACATTATGATTACCCAAGGTGCATGATGATCGATGATTCGACTTAACCTTTGTGCGTACAAGTCACCATCCTTTTATCTCTAGATATCCCGATTGATCACAAGGCATAGAGTCGTCTCCCTTGTTTAATCAATCACTGTTACTTGATATGCGAGATGACTGAGAAATGATAACCCGTATCATTTTGCATGGCCATGCTTTTCTCTCATTCGGTCTCCATCAAGAGGCCTTCTAACGGATATCTTTCCCATACCGTAGTATGAGGGATAAATCCCTTAGCCGTCTTTCGTGTCACTCATGCAACCCGTTCCGCCACCCAATCATGCCCTTCATAGCAATCCTTTTACAGAAAGCGTTTGGCGCAAGTTAAAGCCGTACGTTCATTGCATAGTGATCACAAAGACTCCTTGGTCTAAGGACGTCGTGACGAGCTATCGCATTTGAATATGTTTATGGCTTAATCTATGAAAACACTATTCAATGCGGGTCGTCCGATATCAATCACCTCATGATATCTATGATATGGTTCCAGGATCCCACATCCTTATGACAAGTAGAACTACGTCATTAAGAACCATTCCTCATACTGGTCACTTTCAAGGAAGCATAGGTTGACCAGGGACTTGTTAAGTGTGATCCGTACAGATTTATGGTTCTACTACTTTAGTGGTCATAAATCAGATCATGCTTAACATATTACTTCAACATATAAGTAATATAAAGCCGTTTATATTTATACATCACAAACGATGATATTTGTACATAGACGTTTACAAGCTAATACCAATTGGACTAGGGCACAAATGCTATCAATCTCCCACTTGCCCTTAGCTCCAATCTAAGTCCCAGTCTATACCCATTGACCTAACATGTTTTTCATGTTTATCTTGAGGAAGAGCCTTGGTCAATGGGTCGGCTGTGTTATCATCAGTTGCAACGTATTGGATCTTCACGTCACCTCTAGCAATTATGTCGCGGATGATGTGATACTTTCTGAGTACATGTTTGGATCTGTTATGTGCCCTGGGTTCTTTAGCTTGCGCAATAGCCCCGGTGTTGTCACAATATAAGTCTACTGGGTTAGACGGGTTTTTAATTACACCTAACCCAGCCATGAAACTCCTGATCCATACAGCCTCTTTTGCCGCCTCACATGCGGCAATGTACTCAGCTTCCGTTGTAGAGTCGGCAATGGTATCCTGCTTCTTGCTTTTCCAGCTGAATGCTCCACCGTTCAACATAAACACATATCCCAACTGACTCTTAAAGTCATCGGGGTCTGTCTGAAAACTAGCGTCGACATATCCTTTGACGACGAGATCATCATTTCTGCCCCCGTATACAAGAAAAGCGTCCTTGGTTTTTCTCAAATATTTGAGAATCGCCTTGACAGCAATCCAGTGTGCCTCACCGGGTTTGGATTGATGTCTACTGGTACAGCTTAGGGCAAACGAGACATCCGGTCTCGTGCATATCATGGCATACATTATGGACCCTATAGCTGAAGCATATGGGATCTCATTCATTCTTGCTAGCTCTGCAGGTGTCTCAGCACCCTGCTTCTTGCTAAGCTTTATGCCATGACGCATGGGCAGCAATCCTTTCTTTGAATCTTGCATTGAGAATCGTCTCAACACCTTGTCTATATAAGTGCTTTGACTTAAGCCCAAGACCCGCTTGGCACGGTCTCTATATATCTTGATTCCCAAGATGTAAGAGGCCTCGCCTAAGTCCTTCATTGAGAAACACTCACCTAACCAAGTCTTCGTTAAGAGCAAGGTAGGGACGTCGTTACCAATGAGCAGTATGTCATCAACATAAAGCACTAAAAAGATTATATTGCTCCCACTTGCCTTTTTATACACACAGGGTTCATCATCGTTCTTGACGAAGCCAAACTGTTTTACTACTTCATCAAAACGCTGATTCCAACTCCGAGATGCTTGCTTCAAACCATAGATTGATTTGAGCAACTTGCAAATCTTTCCCTTATTCTTTGGATCCTCAAAACCCTCAGGCTGAGACATATAAACGTCCTCAGCTAACCTCCCGTTGAGGAAGGCGGTTTTGACATCCATTTGCCATATCTCATAGTTGTGATACGCTGCTATGGCAAGAAGAATGCGGATAGATTTGACCATAGCTACTGGAGAAAAGGTCTCTTCATAGTCAATTCCGTGGATTTGTCTATAACCTTTTGCTACCAGTCTCGCTTTATAGGTCTGAGGTTTGCCATCCATGTCAATCTTTATTTTAAAGATCCATTTACACCCTATGACCTTAACATCAGGGGTATGATCTACCAAGTCCCACACTTGATTATCTGACATGGATTGCATTTCTTCCCTCATGGCGTCCAGCCATTTCTCAGAGTCGGTTCCGTCCAAAGCCTCTCGAAAGGTAGCTGGATCATTGTCCACTAGTACTAAACCATCACCTTCAGTTACTAAGAACCCGTATCTGACAGGTGCATGACTTATCCTTTCAGAGCGCCTCGGACCGTCCTCATTAACTGCAGCTATTGGTTCTTGCTCAATGACCACTTCTGGCTCTACCTCTTCTAGTGGGTCCTCTCGTGGTTCCCGAGTGACCATCTCATCTAGAACTTCATCTAGATGAATAGCCCTCCCACTGACTGTCTTGGAAATGAACTCTTTTTCCAAGAACGTCCCACCTCGAGCGACAAAAACTTTATTTTCGCTCGGCTTATAGAAGTAGTATCCTTTTGTTTCTTTTGGATATCCGACGAAAGTGCATTTATCTGATCTTGGTTCGAGCTTGGTTGCAAGCAACCTTTTAACATAAGCCTCGCAACCCCAGATTTTAAGGAAGGACAAAACGGGTTCCTTCCCGTACCATTTTTCAAATGATGTCCCTTCCACTGCTTTCGACGGAGCCCTGTTTATTATGAAAGCGGCCGTTTGCAGAGCATAACCCCAGAAGGAGATCGGGAGATCAGTGAGACTTAACATTGATCGAACCATATCTAACAATGTCCGATTCCTCCGTTCGGACACACCATTAAGTTGCGGTGTTCCTGGCGGAGTCCACTGAGATAGTATTCCACCTTCAGTAAGATAACTAAGAAACTCCTCGGATAAGTATTCTCCACCCCGATCAGAACGGAGTGCCTTGATACTCTTTCCGAGTTGGTTTTCTACTTCAGTCCTAAACTCTTTGAATTTATCAAAAGCTTCGGACTTATGTCTCATGAGATAGACATAACCATATCTACTGAAATCGTCAGTAAATGTGATAAAGTAGCCTAAACCACCTCTGGCATACGTACTCATTGGTCCACATACGTCTGAATGTATTAGACCTAATAAGTCACCTGCCCTCTCACCTAAACCAGTGAAGGGCGCTTTAGTCATCTTGCCCATTAAACAAGCTTCGCATCTTTCAATCGCTTGGAATTCGAATTGACTTAGAAGTCCGCGCTTATGAAGCGCTAAGATGCGTTTCTCATTTATGTGACCCAGACGACAATGCCAGATTAGAGTTTGGTCTAAATCATTAGTTTTAAACCTCTTAGCATTTATATTATAGAGCATGTTGGATTTCGAGTTTTGCATATTCAATATGTATAATCCTCCAACAGTGTGAGCATTGCCATAATATATGTTGTTGCGCATAATATCAAAAAACCCTTTTTTAATATTGAAATAATAACCTTCTTTCTCTAGAAGAGAAATTGAGATAATATTCCTGCTGAAAGCAGGTACGCAAAAAAACATCATTTAGTTCAATTACAAGCCCACTGGGCAAAGCAAGGTTCACAGAACCTACGGCAGTTGCGGCAACTCTGGTATTGTTCCCAACTCTTAGGTCCACCTCGCTTTCCCCACCATCTCTTCTACTGTGTAACACCTGCACATCGGCACAGATATGAGACTCAGCTCCAGTATCTAGTACCCAGGTATTTATTGTAGAAAGATATAGCTCTAATGGAATACCTGATGAAGTGGCGGCCCCACCGCCCTTCTTCTGATCCTCCTTCAACTGCTGACAGTCTTTCTTCCAATGACCAGGCTTTTGACAATAGAAACAGACCGACTCCTTTGCCTTCCCTTTGCCTTGTACGGGCATGTGAGGTCTAGGAATAAATGGTCGTCTGTTCTTCCCTGCCAGGTGTCTTGGGCCTTTACCCTTGCCACCAACAGCTTTGAAGCTGGGTCCCTTCTTGACCATGAAGACATTTTTGGACGAACTGCCCCTTATGCTCTTCTCGGCAGTTACTAGCATGCTGTGCAACTCCGACGCGGTCTTGTCCATATCATGCATGTGATAGTTCATGACGAACCCACCATATGCATGAGGAAGGGATTGCAGAATAAAATCCGCTGCCATTTCCTTTTCCATAGACATACCGATACTAGTCATATGGTCAAAATGCCCCTTCATTTGTAGGACGTGAGGACCTACGGAGCTGCCTGCTGACATCTTGCAGGCTATGAGTTCTCGGAGAACAGTGTATTTTTCAATACGTACTTTCTCCTTGAACATATCCTTGATCTGTGCAAACATTGCAAACGGATCATGGGATAGCTCCATAAACTGCTTTTGGAGGTCCGCCTCCATGCAGCCCAGCATGACACATGCAACGTCGATAGAGTCGCTAAGGTGTTTCTGGTACGCATCCTTAACGACCCTTGTTGCGTTGGCAGCTGGCTCCTCAGGGATAGCCTTATCAAGGACGTACTCCCTGCGTTCCATTTTTAATACAAGTCGTAAATTTCTGTCCCAGTCTAGATAATTTGTTCCGTTGAGTTTACACTTCTCGAGTATAGTCCTCAATGACAAATTAGACGAATTTGTTGAATTACTAGCCATTTCTACACGAAGAAAGTAAATTTAATCAGAATAGTTGAATAAATTTACGAAGATCCGAATTAAACACCAACCATTAGATTCTAAAATTAGAATCTTTAAACCAAGATCCCTTATTCGTCATTTGAAGTGCGCTAAGGCGCACCGCTCCAATTGACTTATTTAGGTAGGACATCCGTCCAATTACAACCCGTGTAACTCTTAGTCAGGGTATGTGTAAAACACACGGCTTACCCTTCCGATGCCCCAGCTCGACCTCAGGCCAAGAATCGTGGTTGAGTCAACCAACTTTCACTAACGAGTTAACTTTGTGCAGATGCTCCGCTAAGGCGCACGACATCCCACAAAGTTTACCATTCCCATCTAGAACCCATTCGATCGATGCTCCGCTAAGGCGCACGACACCGATAAAATGTTTCTACATGGGTGTGAATTAGGGTGGCATCTCACTTGACTCAAATTAACTTGTAATTTGGTTGTGTTTAATAATTCGAAAGTATTTTGTACAATTACGAATCCGTCACCAACAACCCGTGTTGTGATGTTTCTAATTGTATCACATACTATCTTCATTTGAATCCGTCATTTGCAACCCATGCAAAATACGTTTCAAACTTGAACTCATCCATCACAACCCGTGTGGTGATAGTTCACAACGCTTTAAACATGCAAACAATTAAAGTTTGTTTTTAATCTTTGCATGTGAGGTGATCGCTTATAAACTTATAAACTAATCATGCAACCATGCAATTAATTTAAATGATTCAAGCAAGCAACCATAAAGCGTTAAATATGCATTTTATAGCCCATCCTAATCTTAGGAATCTACGAGTCTTCACATCTTCTCGTCTTTCTCATTCGGGCTCCCACTAGCTCTTGGACTTCCTCCAAGACCGTCATCGTGCTCGATTTTCCATCCTTCTCGTCTTTGAGTAATAATTACAATTAATACTCGGTTCGTAGACCGGATAAAAAATAATTACACTTTATGGGCTCGAATAAAAGAATAATTACACGCTAACACTAACGGTATGCAAACCGTGAAAGCGATAAATCTAATGGGCTACTAAAGCATCATACATTTCATCACATCATCCAACATGTTATCACACAAACATGTTATCAAATAATATGCAATAATTCCGGTTTTTCTTTTGCCAAGTTGCTTGGTCGGGTTTATCGAAACTAGACCTTTTCGAAAAACGGTTTATCGAAACCGATCAAATTTTGAAAGTTTTCGAAATATTGCATCGTGGGTTCGTGAAATGGATCAAACACCACACACGAACCAAGTTGGGCCAAGCCAATGGGCCGAGGGCCCATTGGGCCGAGCCCAACCATGCACGGCCCGGTTTGGGCCTTGGAAGGCCCAAACCCGGCTTGCCGCCACTCTCCGCCTCGGCCGAGAGTGGGGACGGGCCCGGTCACCGCCGGCCTCCCCGGCCTCCGGTGACCTCCGTCCGGTACATCCGATCCGGCTCCCCGAGAGTCTCTTCTCGGACCCGACAAATCCAATAATTTCCGAAAAATTCCAAATTTAATATATTTTTCAAAAGTAACATATTTCATGCAAATATCCCAAAAAGCATTAAAATCATGTTATCAACTTTTGGCATGAAAATAATCACAAAACCGAAATAAATTCAACAAGACAAAGATTAAGAGGGTAACCAACCCTCTGATACCACTGTAGGGTTTTGGAGCGTTCTAGATCGTCATCGAGATAGCGGAAGCAATAAAAGATAATCTACTCCAAACCTTGTCCAAGAACATTTAAACCATTAAATCCCAAAGCAAAATCTATTCCACAAGATATTTACCTTTAAGTCTTGTTTGAATCGATAAAGAAGAACGTTCGGATCTTCTTCTCTAAAGCAAGTCCACACCAAGAGAATGATCTTCAAGATCCTTCACTTAATTGCCTACTAGAACAATTAAATGAAGAACAAGAGAGCAAGATGGAGGAAGAACACCAAGGTGGCCGGCCACAATGAGAGAGAAAGAGAGGTTTTTGTGAGTTTTGTGACTTAATCAATTAATGAAATAATGTCTTGCAATATATCTCATCATCCAACTCACAAGTATGGGTTAAAAGTGATTGGTATGGGCTTAAAGGAGCTTTAACCCATACCCCTTAAATCACTCACCTCTTAATCCACAACTACCAACTAAGCATGGTGTTGTGTGGCCCCCACATTGGCCCCACCAAGTGGGCTGGCCATATGGCCTTATTGGGCCCTTATTGGGCCGGCCATGAGGCTTCATGGGCCGAGCCCAATGGGCCCTCCCGTGTTGTCTCATGCCGCGTCCAAAAGTTTCCCGACCCTTTTGTCGCTACTTATCAAACAAAGTCCGACGCGATATCGACGAAAAACTCAATTTTTCTCGATTCGCTAATTATTCTCTCAAACCGAACCTATGGCACAAAACCTCCAGTTTTGTCCATATACTTCTCCTTAAGAAACATCCATGTTTCCTTGTCTCAAGTTATCCGTCTTGTATGTGTGTGACCCTCTAGGCTCATGCCACCGTTGGCAGATCGGCGCAAGAATTGCTCTTGCCCGATCCATCATAAGTGGTCTCTAGTAAAACATTATGATTACCCAAGGTGCATGATGATCGATGATTCGACTTAACCTTTGTGCGTACAAGTCACCATCCTTTTATCTCTAGATATCCCGATTGATCACAAGGCATAGAGTCGTCTCCCTTGTTTAATCAATCACTGTTACTTGATATGCGAGATGACTGAGAAATGATAACCCGTATCATTTTGCATGGCCATGCTTTTCTCTCATTCGGTCTCCATCAAGAGGCCTTCTAACGGATATCTTTCCCATACCGTAGTATGAGGGATAAATCCCTTAGCCGTCTTTCGTGTCACTCATGCAACCCGTTCCGCCACCCAATCATGCCCTTCATAGCAATCCTTTTACAGAAAGCGTTTGGCGCAAGTTAAAGCCGTACGTTCATTGCATAGTGATCACAAAGACTCCTTGGTCTAAGGACGTCGTGACGAGCTATCGCATTTGAATATGTTTATGGCTTAATCTATGAAAACACTATTCAATGCGGGTCGTCCGATATCAATCACCTCATGATATCTATGATATGGTTCCAGGATCCCACATCCTTATGACAAGTAGAACTACGTCATTAAGAACCATTCCTCATACTGGTCACTTTCAAGGAAGCATAGGTTGACCAGGGACTTGTTAAGTGTGATCCGTACAGATTTATGGTTCTACTACTTTAGTGGTCATAAATCAGATCATGCTTAACATATTACTTCAACATATAAGTAATATAAAGCCGTTTATATTTATACATCACAAACGATGATATTTGTACATAGACGTTTACAAGCTAATACCAATTGGACTAGGGCACAAATGCTATCAGTGATCAATGGTTGGAATGCCCCACAACTCAGTGATAGTGATGGTAACCTTATCGGTCCGAAACCAGAAAAAGATTGGACTGATAACAAAGATGAAGAATCACTGGAAAATTCTCGAGCTCTAAATGCTATCTTCAATGGTGTTGACAAAAACGTGTTCAGACTGATCAACACATGCGCCACTGCCAAATCTGCATGTGATATCCTAGCCGTTGCATATGAAGGAACAATTAAGGTTCGAGAGCAGAAGTTTTAATACTTGACTACCAACTTCGAAGCTCTTGTCATGAGAGAAGATGAATCAATCGTCGAATTCAATGTTCAAATTCGAGATCAAGTCAATGAATCCTACTCTCTGAGCGAACCCATGTCTGATGAGAAATTGGTTAGAAAAACCCTGCGTGCAGTAAGCCCAAGGTTTAAAATGAAGATCACCGTTATTTAGGAAGTTCATGACCTCAAGACCTTGAAATTTGATGAATTAGTGGGATCTCTAATGACCTATGAGCTATCTCTACCCAATATCGACAAGAAAAATAAAGGAATTGCTCTCAAAAACACAATACACAAGCAACCAGAATCTGAGGATTCTGACTCTAATGAAGATATCGACACTACAATGGCCTTACTCACGAAGAATTATAACAAGGTCATGAGGGGATTAAGTCGGATGGGTAGAACGAATGGCACGACAGATGTCAGAAACAAAGCTCCACAAAAAGCTCAGACAAGAGGAAATCTCGACAAACCAAACAAAAGCGGAGAAGGAAAAAACAAGAACAAAGGACCTTAGTGCCACGAATGGGAGGGATTCGGCCATCTTTGCAGAGAATGCCCAAACTTCATCAAGAGACAGAAATGAGGATATAATGCTACCCTGTCAGACGAGGATAACGAGGACAGTGGGTCTGAGGAGGTGAGCAATTTTGTTGCATTTACTGCTGTCACTTCTTTGTGTAACATTGATAACTTGGTTGATATCAATGATGACCCTCATCATCTGTCTCTTAATAATAATTGGACTGAGGAGCAACTGAACGAGGCATATAGAAGCTTGTATGATAGATGGGTCGAGGAATCTCTTATTCTTGATCAACAAGCAGGTCGGATCATCACTCTTACCAATGACAAGGCTAGACTACTAGAGACAACTGTTGAGCTGAAACAAGAAGTTACTAGACTTAATGGAGAAATTTGAAACAAGAAGTTACTAGACTTAATGGAGAAATTTGTCATATGACAAAGTATGTAAAAATGATGAATCCCAGCACTGAAAGCCATGACAAGATTTTGACGGTAGGAAAGCATTCCAAAGATATGACGGGAGTAGGGTATGCACATAATACCTCCTCATCAGCCCAAACAAAGTTTGTCCCACAAAAAGCGGTGGCTGACCAAAAACTACAAGATGCTACAACACATCCTATAGGGAAATCTACAACAAATATCGTGACATCTTCTATAACATGTTCTTGGCAATCAGCGATCATAAGACATCCTCCACGAAGACATCGACCTCCCAAAACTCCAACATACCACTATCAGTCGATATGCCATTACTGTGGACAAAGAGGTCATATTAGGCCATTTTGCTATCATCTCCATGGGAAGAACCAAGCTCAATTACCACATACTCAAAGGAGATATTAAGGACGCTCGATTCCTCAGAAAACATAACGTCTTGAATGGACACCAAAGAATCTAGTCTATCGAGCTAATATCACATACACCTCCTTGTGTGCCTCGACCAATAAGGACTGGTATCTTGATAGTTGATGTTCTCGACACTTGACAGGTACTCGTGATTTTTTATCCAACCTCAAGCTATGTACAAACTGCTATGCTACATTTGGAGATGGGATCCTAGCTCGAATCATTGGAAAATGACTACTCAAGCATCCAGGAACTTGCTTAACTGAATCATTACTTGTAGAAGGACTCAAGGCAAATTTAATTAGCATCAGCCAGATATGTGATCTAGACTTAGATGTCAAGTTTACAAAAGAAGTCTGTATTGTGAAGAGTCTCGATCAAGTTATCATCTTGCAAGGAGTCCGCTCAGTGGATAATTGCTACATCTGGTCACCCGATTCAAACCTCCTAGGGTCAAAGTGGCTTGTCTCCAAAGTAGAGGAAACCAAATCATGGCATAGAAAGCTTGGACATCTAAACCTCAGGAGCATGCAGAAGGCGATCTCGGAGCAGGCCATTATTGGAATTCCAAATTTGAAAATTGTGGAAGGAAAGATTTGCGGAGAATGTCAGATCGGGAAGCAAACCAAGTTGTCGCACAAGACGCTACAACACATCACTACCTCACGGGTACTTGAACTTATAAATGTTTATCTCATGGGACCAATGCAAGTCAAAAGCCTTGGAGGAAAACACTATGTTTTCGTATGTGTGGACGACTATTCAAGGTACACATGGGTCGATTTCCCGCGTGACAAATTTGACATTTTTTCAATCTTTAAGACTCTATGCATCAATGTTAAAAAAGAAAAGGGGGAGACGATTGGAAAAATAATCCGTCTCCGCAGTGATCATGGTCGAGAGTTCGAGAACAGTAAATTTGCAGACTTCTGCAACTCAGAAGGGATATCATATGAGTTCTCAGCACCTATCACCCCCAACAGAATGACATTGTTGTGCGCAAAAACCGAACTCTACAAGAAATGGCTAGTCATGATACTAGCTAAGGACATACCGACCTACTTTTGGGCAGAAGCAATTAACACTGCTTGTCATATCCAGAATCAAGTCACTCTCCGTCCAGGTATGTCGGTAACTCATTATGAAATATGGAGTGGGAGAAAGCCTAATGTTAAATACTACCATATCTTTGGATCCACATGCTATATTCTGGCTGATAGAGAACCTCGTTGGAAACTTGGGCCAAAGGGTGATGAAAGCATCTTCCTTGGCTACTCAAGGAATAGTCGCGCGTTTCGGGTCTACAAAAAATGAACCAAAACTATAATGGAATCAATCAATATTGTGGTTAATGATGATTGTGCAGATGCCCCAGAAGATGTTACTGAAGAAGAAGTCCTACCTGAAGCTTATCCCGACAATATTAGCAAGGATGTTATCTCAGATGTTAGTGAGGATGCCAGTAGCAAGCCAGGAGACAATGATATCATGCAAAATGTCAATACCGATGAGGCAGTTCCCGAAACTAGCAACAAGAACCCCTCTTGGAGAATTCAGGTTAATCATCATAACTCTGGAGTCATTGGAGATCTAAATGAAGGCATACGGACTCGTACAAAAGCTCCTGTAAATTATAGAGAGATGATAGGTAATATATGTTGTGTTTCCAAGATTGAACCCAAGAATGTCAATGAAGCCATCAATGATGAATATTTTGTCAATGCTATGCAAGAGGAACTCATTCAGTTTGAAAAGAACCAGATATGGAAGCTAGTACCCAAACTAAATGAAGTAAATGTCATTGGCACAAAGTGGATCTTCAAGAACAAATCCGATGAGCTTGGAAACATCACTCGAAATAAAGCAAGGTTAGTAGCTCAAGGATACACTCAAATTTAGGGAGTAGCTTTCGATGAGACTTTTGCCCCTGTAGCTAGGCTTGAAGCAATCCGACTTCTACCAGGGATATCATGTCATTTACAGATCAAGCTTTATCAGATGGATGTCAAAAGTGCATTCCTAAATGGATATCTCAACGAACAAGTCTATGTAGCGCAACCTAAAGGATTTGTAGATCCTTACTCCCCTGATCATGTGTATAAACTCAAGAAGGCCATCTATGGATTAATGCAAGCACCAAGGGCATGGTATGAAAGACTAACTAATTTTCTGATTCAAAGTGGCTACACTAGAGGGGGAGTCGACAAGACTCTATTTGTGAAGAATGAGGACGGAAATATGTTGATTGCCCAAATATATGTCGATGACATTGTGTTTGGAGGGATGTCAAGAAAGATGGTAGAGCACTTTTTCCAACAAATGCAATCAGAATTCGAGTATATAGCTGCTGTGAGTAGCTGCACTCAATTGCTATGGATAAAGCAAATGTTGCCCGAATATAATGTCAGACAAGAAGCCATGAATTTGTATTGTGGTAATGTCAGTGCCATTAACATTTCAAAAAATTCGGTTCAACATAGCAAAACCAAACATATTGACATCAGACATCACTTCATCCGCGAGTTGGTCGAGGATAAGAAGATCGTTTTAGAGCATATCCATACAGAGAAGCAGTATGCTAACATCTTTACCAAGGCATTGGATGCAATCAGATTCGAGTACCTCAGATCGTCACTCGGACTCTGTACCATCAACCAATAAGAGAAGTTGATTGCGGTTAAGAGAAGTTAGTTGGTACCTCTTTATGACCCATTCCAAAATCCCAACACATGCCATTGGGCCAAGCACGCCAAAAGCCCATCCGAGTACAAAAAGAGGAAAGGACGCATGAATTTTATTGATACCTACAGATTTTTTTTTCAAAAACCTACTTTGACTCGGTTTGTTTGTTTAGCTTCTACCTCTCAAAATCTCTCTACTCTCTTCCAAAAATTTTGATTCTCGGTAACCATGGCGAAGACCAAGAGCAACCTCACAACAAACAAGAAGGTCACCGACAAGGGACCGACGAAATCAAGGAATATCGAGAAATATTTTTCCAATACCAACAAACCTAGCACCAATCAGTATGGAGTACGACTCAAAGGGTTCAAGCCCAAGAAGAACACTGAGGTTTCGACCAGAGATGTCCCACCAATTGAGTCTCCCACTCTCATCTTCTCCCGATTTCCCAGAAAAGCTCGAACCGGAAGTGCTGTGTTTTCAATGGCATACCTAACAGGCCCAGAATGAGGGACAGACGTTGTCCAAGTAAATCCAGAAGCATCCATGCTAGTCACCTCTGCGCCAGTGTCTCCAATCATCCCCAAAAGCACTCAAGGTATCGATTCCTCTATTATTTCAAATACTGACACCTCGAGGAACAATGAACTTTTAGAGTCACTCTTAGAAAATCAGGATCCTCCTCGCGGAGGAGTAGTTGAGGACATGATGAACGCTGAAAAGGAAGGGGAAAAGGATGACTCGACTCCGGTCAGTCATGGGCTAGAAAGAATTGCCAAAGGAGATGCTAGAGAAGAAGTTGTTGAAGATGACCCACTAATGACCACAGAAAAAGTTGAAAGGGAAGAAGAAGTTATTGATTTTAAGAAAGCTGGCATAGAAAGCCGAACCAAAAGTATGTCTGCTAAGGAAGAAGCCAGAGATGAAGATGCCGGTCATGACGAGATTGAAGGAGAAAAGGAGAATGAACCTGCAGATGTCGCAGGAGTTGTCGGAAGTAATGCTGCTACAGAAGATGTAGAAGATGGTGTAACTGCTGTTGCCACAAAGTTTGTTTCAGAAGAAGCCGCAAATGATGGTGTACAAGAGGCAACTCCGGTTGTCGAAGAAGATGCTATTAGAGTTGTGCCCTAGTCCAACGAAAAAGTTATCTACAATTATAATGTTTTATTATCTTTCCGAATAAATAAATTGGCATTATATTACTAATGTGTTGTAGTAATATATTAGATATGATTTGATCTGTATCATTATGTGATTCATCACTAATAGTAGAATTGCATATCGGAAATAATCATATTTAATGGGTCCCTGGTAAGTTAAGTTTCATTAGAAGCGACGAGTATGAGGCTAACTCTATATGATCACGCTCTACTAATCATGGCAAGGTGAGTACGGGAGTTAGATCATAGATATCATTTGGGGAATGATATTGGACGACCCGATGGTGAGTCTAGGACATAGATGCTGTCATGAGCATACTCGCATATCGTAGTTTGTCATTGTATCCTTAGAACGAGTAGTCTTTCTGATCACTATGCAATAAGTGTCTGAGTTTGACTTAGTCTAACGTTTCCTATAAAAGGGTAGCTATAACCGCCCTGATTGCTTTGGATATAAGTTGCATGAGTGAACTCGAAAGACGGCTAAGGGATTTATCCCTCATACTCTGGTATGGGAAGATATCCGTTTAGGCCACTTGATGAATATGAGTGAAAGAAATTGCATGGCCATGCGGGAGATACTTAGTATCACTTTTCAGTCATCTCAGATATCAAGAAACAGTGATTGGTAAATAAGGATGACGGTTTTATGCCTTATGATCAATCTGGATATCGGGTGATTAAAAGGACAGTGACATGGACGATAAGAGGTTAAATCGAATCATCGATATTCATGGACTTTGGGTAATCATAATGTCTTGCTAGAGGCCACTGATGATGGAAAGGGCAAAATGGAAATTTTGCCAGTTTGCTAACGGGTCGTTAGCCTAGAGGGTCACACACTTTAAGCAAGTTACTGCAAAAGGGAGTTGTATAAGTCAATATTTGAGAAGTATGAGAATTGCGATAATTCGCCTTTCGGTTTAGTTGAATCGGAGCGAATTAGTTTAAACTAGAAATCGGTTTAAGAGAATTGGATCGGTCTGGCTAAGCCATTTAATTATAACCCAATTTAAATGCGTGTAATTAAAAGATTAGCTAAGTGGGCTCGAAGCCCTTTCTTAATATAATTATAATTATATTTATATTAAGAAGATAATTGTGGGATTTTATTATGGGAAACATTTTGAAAATCAAATGAATTGATTTTCATTTTAGTTTTTCCGAAAATCAATCTCATATTTGGGTCCCTCTCTCCCTCTTGCTGCCGTAGCTCTCTCCCTCTCTTCTCATTCTCCATTTTGCTTATTCTTCTCTTCATACTAGCAAATTGGATTAAAGAAACCTTGAGAGTAAGGTGCCTTGCTTGTGTGGATACACCTATAGAGCATATGGTTTTATGCTTGTTGATTTGATTCAATGGAAAAGATAAATTTCTAGTTTTTTCAAGTTTGTATATGTGCTGAAATTTTTATCACATGAAGATTAGTTGTTTATTTGCTTGAATCCATGGTTAATTTTGCTTCCGCTATACATGATGTTTAATTTTGGACCCCATGGATTCCTTCAGTTGTATCAGAGGCTAGGTTGATATGTGATATTTTGTTTTAGCATGTTAGGATTAGAATTAAATTCTAAGAAAATTTACATGTGTATTTTGGTTTATAATTCACATGAATATGAAATTTTTTTTATTTTTGGAGTTAATTTTGAAAGCTGAAAATATGATTTTTTGGGGCTATTTTGGGTTAGCTATGGTCGAGCCATGGTTAAACAGGGTCGAGCCCTTTGGTGGACCATGGAGAGCCCTCAGGCGACCATGGTAAGCACCGAAGGCCGACCAACTCGCCACAGGCGATCATGAAGGGCTCTCGGGCCAGCCATGGTCGAACCCGTGAGTGACCACTGTCAAGCCCTTGGGCGACCATGGGCAGCCCTTGGGCGACCAGATCGGTAGCCCATGGCACGCCCATGGTCGCCTGCGAGCAATGTGTGGTGGGTCCATAGGCATGCCGATCAGTTTCGGAGTTTTGGGCCGGTCCCTAGCCCTTGGCGATTCCCCGAGGTATTCCCCAAAATTCGTAATTTTCAAACCCGGTCAGGTTTCAATAAACGGGTGGTAAGCCGGTTCAATTTCGACTAATCAAATTAAACTGTCCGGTTTCGATAAACCAGACTTTTTCCTACATTTAAGCAACATAAAATTTGGAATTAATTTTGTTGTCTGATAAGATGGTGTTTGATAACATGATGTTTGCCAATATGTTGATTTCAAAATGATGTGCAGCCAAGCCCGTTTTAGATTTGAGTATTTTTTGCAACCTGCGCGTTGCTGGATTTGGTTGTAATTGAACTACAGCCTGCGTGTCGTTGCTCTTATGTAATTTCATTATTTATTTAATTGTAACTAGGGGTAATTCCATGTGAGTACCCTAACTTTGCCTCATTTCGAATTCAGTACCCCAAATTTGAAACTTTTTTTGGGAGTACCCCAAGTTTAATTAATCGCAGATAAGTACCTAACGGGGTTAAACCTAACAGAATTGGTATGTAAAATGACCAAAATGCCCCTTTTTGTATGAATTCTAGAGGTATAGTTATTGATAAATGTGAAAAGACTATTTTACCCTCACTTACATGATAAACTAACATTTTGCTCCAAGGGTATAGTAGTCTTTTCAAGTAATAAATTAAATAAAAAAAAAAAAGCTTGTTAAATGACTAATAAACTCTCAAATATTCATCAAATTTTCAAACTAATGCCATCAATATTAATTCCTTAAATTTCATCAATTTTAATTTTTGGTGGTTCTGCAATCTTCATCTACAGCATATAAACACTTATCTTCATTACCATCAAAACCGGATAATAGAGACCCGCATTTCTGTAAATTGTCGATCAAAGAGGATTGGGAATTTGATTTGCTGCTGGAGCAAGATAACTACAGAACCATTACAGCTTCACTAGTATGCAAATTTTCAAGCATAATTAAACTTCAACTACACACCATTAACACAGTACACTATAGCAAAATTTCACAACGTTTGTGAAAATCAAAATCAAATCTTTAGGAACCAATTCAAAACCTAAACATGAGAATTTCCACAACCCAGCCAAATTCACAATCAAATCCTTAGAAGCCAATTAAAAACTAGGGAGGGGTGGAAGGAGGTCCGGCGGCGCTACTGGTACAACGACACCAGGTGGTGGTGCAGGTGGCTCGTCATCCCCTTGTGAAGCACGCAACAGAGCGAGCGGGGTGGTTCTTCGGCGAGCACATGGACGTCTTCGCCGTCCTCGACGACGGGTGTGGACGGCGGAGTAGATTTTGCCGTCGTCGCCGCCAGGGAGGCCCTTGTCGACGAAGTTCTCGTCGGCGACGCCCATCTCTACAAAGTCCTCGGCCTGGGATCCGCACCGGAGGCAGTAGTAGAAGCCTTCCTCGCCGCTGCCGAAGCCCACGTTGCTGCAGACGGTGCAGGACCGCCACATCGTGTCCTTGCCGTCGTCCATTGTCACCGAAGCTCGAGGTCGGTCTCTGGTTTTGGCGGCGACTTCCGCCACCTCTCCGGTGACCACCCGCGCCCATCTCTCCAGTGACCACCTGTGCCTCGCCGCCGTTTCATCCCTTGCTGGAAAAATGGTTTTCTGGTTCTATAGATCTGGTTAAAGAGAGAGAGAAAAGGTTCAACAACCAAAATCAATATTTTATTTTGATTATTTAAAATGTATAATATACCCTAAACCATTAGTTCAATGGTCATTTCAACTTATCGACAAAATGTTTTAAAAATTTTATTCTTATTATTTGAAAACTCTAATATACCCTAAACCGGTAGTTCTATTTGTAATTAAATAGAGGATAAAATGGTCATTTCAACTTATCTAGTTAATTCTACCATTTTGCATAGTTATACATCGAGGGTATTTTGGACTTTTTACAAAGTAATTCTGTTAAATTTAACAACCGCTACCTTAAGTGTAACTTAAAAATTGTTGGGGTACCGCCAAAAAAAGTTTCAAACTTAGGGTACTGAATTCGAAATGAGGCAAAGTTGGGGTACTGACATAGAATTACCCCTTGTAACTACAAAGACCGACGCAAGAAAGGAATCAAGACGGAGTTGGTGGAGTTCCTAAGGAGGCTCGGAGCCAGTGGGAGTCCACAAGAAAGAAGCAAGTTCAAATCCAGAAGACTTATTCTTAGGATTTGTTTTTATTTTTCCTTAGGTTTTTCTGGGCTAAGCTATGCATGTTGCTTTACATTTATATAGTGAATATAAATGTATGCTTAGTTTAAAATGCATGAGTATATGTATGTCTAAGCTATCACCCGCATGCGAAGATTAAAACCGGAATTTAATCAAATTTGCATGTAACTGAATTTGGAATCATTTTTGAATGGATATGTAGTTGATGATTCCAGTTAAGATTGTATCGATCTACAGTCAGAGAGTATTAAAACACTCATTCGCAAATAATTTCAATTCATGCGAGATACCATCCAAGTCTCGACACACTAAAAGACTTCGAACCTGTAAGTGGGTACGCCTCCGCGTAGCATTCATAGGGGAGAAGGGCTAGATGAGTTGGGAAGTTTGATGTGGGTGCATGCGCCTCCGCGTAGTAAGCACATTGGAACTGAGCCATAGTCGAGACTTGGTAGACTTGTCTACGATTTTCAGCTAGGGCAGACTTAGGGTATTAGGACAGGGTATGCCATGTACATTTTGTGTACAGACCCTAGCCAGGAGTTACATGGAGTTGTAACTGGATGTGTTATCCTACCTTGGTATCTCGGCTGGAGCGGCGAGCCTCCGTTCACTTCAATCGAGTGTATGCAAGGATCCTGATTCTAATTCTAAAGTTTTTGAATCAGGCAGTTGTTTTAATATCAATCTCCAACTTTAATTTTAAACAATACTGATTAAAATTTATATTTCATAAAGCAATATCAAAGCACACATTGAGTCACAGAGATATATCCTTGGAAAGATAGGATCTTTAGACATGTACTGGTTTTGATAATGTTTCTCAAATGTACACAAGAAGGAATTTTTCTTGACCAACCTATCCTCTAAGGAATCAGTTACTAACTCCACTAGAGCTCTTAAGAGATGCATTCAGGAATCACTCTAGCACTCTGGATGATGTGGGTTATGTAAACTGGGTTACAGAGAGATAAAATCTCACAAGGCAACAGATAATTATGGATGCAAATGGAATGATTGGCCATATCTATGAGAAGGCAAGAATCGAAAGATTCTCTCCAATCAAGGATTTGCACTCCTACGATTGTAAGTAGGAAATTCCATATGTTGTATGATGGGATCATTTTAATGATCTAAGTATGTGCGAAATGGAATTAACCATCTCAGAGTTGCATGGAATGATTCAAACTGCTGAGAGGAACATTCAAAACTAAATTCAGGATGTTCTTGAGGCCAAGAAAGGGATGAGCTTTGACAAAGCTGATGCTAACAAGGGTAAGAGCCTTAAGCAAACTTGAAGAAGATTGAGAGACACCCATGGTCCAAAAGACCAAGGCTAAACGCATGAATGTCGTCTGGTTTCTTCAGATAAGTTGGTCATAAGAAAATTGATTGTATGAGATAACAAGATGAGTTGAGGGAGAATGCGGAGGATCCAAATTTTTCAAGAACTTATGTTACATGCTTGTCTACTTCCGAATCATGTGTATGGAATACTGCATGACACATTGAATTTGTAGGATTTCAAAAGTTGAAGAGAATTGATCGAGGGAGAGATGAGCCTACGAGCAAGCAATCCTAGTGGCAGTTAATGTACTGCTCATCGAATTTACTATGCCCAATGGGCTTAGTCTTAGCATATGATAATTGTCTATTTGTACTTGATTTTATCAGGAACATAATTTCGGTTCTTGTTAAACAAGATGATATCCTGCTGTTTATTAATGGCTTTTCTGATATCGACCGAAACGACATTTATTGTGTGGTACTCCAGAAAGTTAGTGGTCACTATGCGTAAGATGTAGTTGATACTAATGAAAGATAAATCTGTAATATAAATAGGAAACGGTTGAACCGGATGGTTCAAACCAGAGTCTAATCTGGCATCGTTATTTAGGCCACACAAATTAGAAGCGCAAATCAACATTTTATGAGTGTGGACCTTTAAGTCCAATTGAATTCAGGTCAATTTGATGATGCGAAGCTTTTTTTAATGGATAACATCCAAATAAGAAGCGCATATCAACACTTTATAAGTGTGAATTTTAGGTCCAGTTGAATTCAACTCAATTTGATAATGCAAAGCTTCTTTAGTGGATAAATGACAGCTACACTCTTCACAAGTAGAGGTGGAAGGGCGAGTGACCAATAGGGTCTAATACACCCCGGTGTGTTGAGATCCCTAAGGTCAAAAGGCTAGAACACTCAACTTGGAAATAAGTGTTAAAAGCATTTGGATTAAATCTGAATGGCTAAATACCTAACCAAGTCGAAATCGATCATCTTGGGGATCAGGAGATCCAGTCATTGTAGACTCCGATTGTAACGTCATTTTAAATGGTGTGTCTGAACGCAGAACTCAAACCCTAGAAGATGAGGTTCGTTCCATAAAGAACCCAGTGATTCAAACAATCTTATTTAGATTTTTGTGCTCTAGGGTCAGCTATATTCAGGATGAATAAGGCTCCAATGAAGAAATGGAATTGTATACCATCTGACACTCATCTTGGTTCTCCGACCCGTGAGTGGGTGCGCCTCCGCGTAGCATTCATGGAGATGTAGGTTAGATGAGATGGTCAATTTAATTTGGATGTGTGCGCCTCCGCGTAGTAGCCAGATAAGAACTGGACGATAGTCCAATTTGGTATGGAAACATTCCAGTATGACCATATGACACTTGTTTAGTTTCCGGCAACCATAGATACCTGTGCCTTCGAGTAGCATTCACTGGGAGGCGAGCTGCATGAGATGGTCAGTTTTTGTGGATGCGTGCGCCTTCGCGTAGTATCCAGACAAGAACTGGACCATAGTTAGACATGGTAGAGAAAATATCCCAGCACAGGTTTTTCCTAGTGGATTTGGATGACAAAGTTGTTTGCATCCGAATCAGATGAGAATGTCTTCATAGAGTATCCTTAGGAAACTAAGAAATACATATTCCACGAACCAAGAGAGAACAAAGCATTGTTGCTCGATGTAGTGTCTTTTGGAAAGGGGATTTAGTTTCCAAAGGGAATAATGGGAGTAATATGCATCTTGAAGGATTTGAAGAGGGTATAATGTAACCTAAAGAAATTCAGGTACCTCACTAAGACACTATGGTATTTGGTACAGCCTGAGCAGGTGAATAAGTGAATAATACAGTTCTAGTGATTATTCCTGAAAGTCCACTAAGTCTGAAAGAACATGTCGGCTAACCGTCAGATACAGATTCAAGGTATCTGAGAGTAATGACATGGCCGTTGTGGATTTCGATAATCCAGCAACCTTTCAAGAGGGAATGGACATTCCCGACTCTGAGAAATGGCTAGGAAGTTGTTGGGTTTTGGGGCATTCAAGATCATCGAGATAGCAGAAGCATAAACAAAAGGAACTCCAAGAACTGTCCAAGAACATGAACCATTAAATCTAAAGGTAAAATCTATTCCACAAGAATTTACCTTTTAATCTTTGTTGAATCAAGAAAGAAGAACTATATGATCTTCTTCTCTAGAGCAAGTCCACACCAAGAGGATGATCTTTAAAATCCTTCACAAAAAGCCTACTAGAACTTATGTCTGAAGAAGAAGAGAGCAAAGAGAGAGGAGAGACGGGAGGTGGCCGGCCAAATAATGAGAGAGTGAGGGAGTGAGTGAATTATTTTTTCATTTGTCTACTTCATCAACTCATAAGGCATGGGTCACTAAAGTAACAAATGAGGAAAGCATAGGTTAAAGGAAAGTCACCACCTAATCCCCTTAAATCACTCTCATCTTAGTCAAAAACACCAACTAAGCATGGTGTGTGGCCCCCACAGGTGGACCTGCAATTGTGGCCGACCATAAGAGGCTATTGGGCCCTTGTCGGGCCTTTGTTGGGCCGACATGCTGACCTCATGGGCCGAGCCCAATGGGCTCGCCCATGCGGTCGCATGCCGTGTCCAAAAATTACCCGACCCTTTTTTCGTTACTTATCAAACAAAGTCCGACGCGACATCGACGAAAATCTCAGTTTTCTCGATTCGCTAATTATTCTCACAAACCGAACCCATGGCCTAAAACCTTCAGTTTTGTCCATGTCTTGCTCCTAAAGAAACCTTAATGTTTCCTTGTCTCAAGTTATCCATATTGTATGTGTGTGACCCTCCAGGCTCATGCCACCGTTGGCAGGTCGGCGCAAGAGATCTCTCTTGCCCGATCCATCATAAGTGGTCTCTAGTAAGACATTATGATTACCCAAGGTGCATGATGATCGATGATTCGATTTAACCTTGTGCGTACAAGTCACTATCCTATTATCTCTAGACATCTTGATTGATCATAAGGCATAGAGTCGTCATCCTTGTTTAATCAATCATTGTTACTTGATATGTGAGATGGCTGAGAACTGACAACCCGTATCACTAGCATGGTCATGCTCTTCCTCTGAGTCACTCTCGATCAAGTGGCCTTAACGGATATCTTTCCAATACTGTAGTACGAGGGATAAATCCCTTAGCCGTCCTTCGTGTCACTCATGCAATCCGTTCCTGTTACAGAAAGCGTTAGACACAAGTTAAAGCCGTACGTCGACCACATAGTGATCACAAAGACTCCTTGGTCTAAGGATATCGTGACAAGCTATCGCATTTGAATATGTTCGTGGCTTAATCGATGAAACACAATTCAAAGTGGGTCGTCCGATATCAATCACCTCATGATATTTATGATATGATTCCGGGATCCCACATCCCTATGATAACCAGAACTACATCATTGAGAACCATCCTCATACAGGTCGCTTCGATTGAAACATATATTGACCAGGGACTCGTTAAGTGTGATCCGTACAGATTCATGGTTCTACTACTTTAGTGGTCATAAATCAGATCGTGCTTAACATATTACTTCAACACATAAGTAATACAAAACCGTTTTATTTATTATAAACGATGATAATTATACATAGACATTTATAGACTACTAGCAATTGGACTAGCGCATAAAAATGCTATCAATCTCCCACTTACCCCTAGTTCCAATCTAAGTCCCAGTCTATCCCCATTGACCTAACATGTTTATCATGTTTTGCTTGAGGAAGAGCCTTGGTCAAGGGGTCGGCTGTGTTATCATCAGATGCAACGTAGTGGATCTTCACGTCACCTCTAGCAACTATGTCGTGGATGATGTGATACTTTCTGAGTACATCCTTGGATCTGTCATGTACCCTGGTTTCCTTAGCTTGCGCAATGGCCTCGGTGTTGTCACAATATAAGTCTACTGGATTAGATGGGTTTTCAATTGCACCTAACCCAGCCATGAAACTTCTGATCCATACAACCTCCTTTGCTGCTTCCGATGCAACAATATGCTCAACTTCCGTTGTAGAATCGGCGATGGTGTCCTGCTTCTTTGTTTTCCAGCTGAATGCTCCACCGTTCAACGTAAAAACATATCCCAACTGACTTTTAAAGTCATCGGGGTTATTCTGGAAACTAGCGTCGACATATCCTTTGACGACTTGATCATCATTATTTCTTCCCCCGTATACATGAAAAGCGTCTTTGGTTTTTCTCAAATATTTGAGAATTGCCTTGAATGCAATCGAGTGTTCCTTACCGGGTTTTGAATTATGTCTATTGGTACAGCTCAGGGCAAACGAGACATCCAGTCTCGTACTCCGAGATGCTGGCTTCAAACTATAAATTGATTTGAGCAACTTGCAAATCTTCCCCTAATTCTTTGGATCCTCAAAATCCTCATGCTGGGACATAAAACCGTCCTCAACTAACCTCCCATTAAGGAAAGCGGTTTTGATATCCATTTGCCATATCTCATAATTATGGCAAGTAGAATGCGAATAGATTTGACCATAGCTACTGGAGAAAAGGTTTCCTCATAGTCAATTCCGTGGACATGTCTATAACCTTTTGCTACCAGTCTTGCTTTATAGGTCTAAGGTTTGCCATCCATATCTATCTTTATTTTAAAGATCCATTTACACCCAATGACTTTTACATCAGGGGTTTGATCCACCAAGTCCCACACTTGATTATCAGACATGGATTGCATTTCTTCCCTCATGGCTTCCAGCTATTTCTAAGAGTCGATGACGTGTATGGCCTCTCGAAAGGTAGCTGGATCATTGTCCACTAACACCAAATCATCACCACCAGTTACTAGGAAACCGTATCTGATAGGTGCATGACTTTTCCTTTCAGACCGCCTTGGACCGTCCTCATTAACTGTAGCTATTGGTTCTTGCTCAACGACCACTTCTTGCTCTACTTCTTCTAAGGGGTCGTCAAGTGGTTCCTGAGCGACAATCTCATATAGAACTTCATGAAGATGAATAGTCCTCCCACTGACTGTCTTGGAAATAAATTTCTTTTCAAAGAATATCCTACCTCGGGCGACGAATACTTTGTTTTCGCTCGGTTTATAGAAGTAGTATCCCTTTGTTTCTTTTGGATATCCGACGAAAGTGCACTTATCTGATCTTGGTTCGAGCTTAGTTGCAAGCAACCGTTTTACAAAAGCCTCGCAACCCCAGATTTTCAGGAAGGACAAAACGGGTTCCTTCCCGTACCATTTCTCGAATGATGTCCCTTCCACTGCTTTCGACGGAGCCCTATTTATTATGAATGCGGCCGTTTGTAAAGCATAACCCTAGAAGGAGATCGGGAGATCAGTGTGACTTAACATCGATCGAACAATATCCAACAATGTCCGATTCCTTCGCTTGGACACGCCATTAAGTTGTGGTGCTCCTGGCGGAGTCCACTGAGATAGTATTTCACTTTCTGTAAGATGACTAAGAAACTCTTCGGATTAGTATTCTCCACCCCGATCAGAACGAAGTGCCTTGATACTCTTTTCGAGTTGGTTTTCTACTTCAGTCCTAAACTCTTTGAATTTATCAAATGCTTCGGACTTATGTCTCATGAGATAGACATAACCATATGTAATGAAATCATCAGTAAATGTGATAAACTAGCCTAAACCACCTATGGCTGGTGTACTCATTGGTCCACATACGTCTGAATGTATTAGACCCAATAGATCACCTGCCCTCTCACCTATACCGGTGAAGGGCGCTTTAGTCATATTGCCCATTAAACTAGCCTCACATCTTTCAATCGTTTGGAATTCGAATTGACTTAGAAGTCCACCCATATGAAGCGCTGAGATGCGTTTCTTATTTAAGTGACCTAGGCGACAATGCCAGATTAGAGTTTGGTCTAAATCATTAGCTTTAAAACTCTTAACATTAACATTATAGAGCATGTTGGATCTCGAGTTTTGCATATTTAATATGTATAAACCTCCAACTTTGTGAGCATTTCAATAAAACATGTTATTGTGCTTAATATTAAAAAAACCGTTCTTAATATCAAAATAATAACCTTCTTTTTCAAGAAGGAATATTGTTACAATATTCCTGTTGAAAGCAGGTACGCAAACCACATAAAGGAGTTCTATTACAAGCCCGCTAGGCAAAACAAGATCCACCGAACCCACAGCAGTTGCGGTAACACGCACGTTGTTCCCAACTCTTAGGTCCACCTCGTTTTCCCCCAAATCTTTTCTACTACGCAGTACCTGCACATCCGCATAGACATGAGACTCAGCTCAAGTGCCTAGTACCCAAGAATTTATAGTAGAAAGATTTAGCTCTAATGGAATACCTGACGAAGTAGCGGCCCCACCGCCCTTGTTCTGATCTTCCTTCATCTGCTGACAGTCTTTTTTCCAATGACCAGGCTTTTGGCACTAGAAATAGAACGACTCCTTTACCTTCCCTTTGCTCTTCACGGACATGGAAGGTTTAGGAATAAAAGGTCGTCTGTTCTTCCCTGCCAGGTGCATTGGTCCTTTACCCTTATCACCACCAGCTTTGAAGCCGGATCCCTTCTTCACCATAAGAACATCTTTGGGCGTACTGCCCCTTATGCTCTTCTCGACAGTGTCCAAGAACATGATACATTAAATATAAAGGCAAAATCTATTCCACAAGAATTTACCTTTTAATCTTTGTTAAATCAAGAAAGAAGAACTATATGATCTTCTTCTCTAGAGCAAGTCCACACCAAGAGGATGATTCTTAAGGTCCTTCACAAAAAGCCTACTAGAACTTATGTGTGAAGAGCAAGAGAGCAAAGAGAGAGGAGAGAGGGGAGGTGGCCGGCCAAACAATGAGAGAGTGAGGGAGTGAGTGAATTATTTTGTCATTTGTCTACTTCATCAACTCAAAAGGCATGGGTCATTAAAGTAACAAATGATGAAAGCATGGGTTAAAGGAAAGTCACCACTCTCCTCTTAATCAACAACACCAACTAAGCATGGTGTGTGGCCCCCACAAGTGGACCCACCATTGTGACCGACCATGTGGTCGCGTGCCGTGCCCAAAAACTACCCGACCCTTTTGTCTTTACTTATCAAACAAAGTCCGACGCGACATCGACGAAAATCTCAGTTTTCTCGATTCGCTAATTATTCTCACAAACTTAACCCATGGCCTAAAACCTTCAATTTTTTCCATGTCTTGCTCCTCAAGAAACGTTAATGTTTCCTTGTCTCAAGTTATCCATAATGTATGTGTGTGACCCTCCAGGCTCATGCCACAATTGGCAGGTCGGCACAAGAGATCTCTCTTGCCCGATCCATCATAAGCGGTCTCTAGTAAGACATTATGATTACCCAAGGTGCATGATGATCGATGATTCGATTTAACCTTGTGCGTACAAGTAACTATCCTATTATCTCTAGACATCCTGATTGATCACAAGGCATAGAGTCGTCATCCTTGTTTAATCAATCATTGTTACTTGATATGTGAGATGGCTGAGAACTGACAACCCGTATCACTAGCATGGCCATGCTCTTCCTCTGAGTCACTCTCGATCAAGTGGCCTTAACGGATATGAAATTCTGATCAGCTAGTCGTGCAAGATGCCACACACAATGTTACACATAATGCTATAACGTTGTGTCTGACTTCTTGCGTAGATAATGCAGGACAGTAAATATAAAGCTATAAGTAATGACACAGCAGATTGTTTACCCAGTTCGGTGCAACGTCACCTACGTCTAGGGGCTCTCAGCCTAGTGGAAAGATTTCACTTATCAGTAGTCCGTCAGAACATACAAGTACCTGTGATCCCTCCTAGATCTATACTTTATGCTACGTCTTACAGTGCAATCTATCTCAGGGTCTCCCACTGAATCCAAGAATGTCTTGATTCCACTCTTCGAGCAATCGCCTTGCTCTGTCGTCTTCAAGTCTTCTTCAAGCTTGGTGGTTGCGTGCAGTCTTCAACTCACGACTTCAGTAAACCCTCAATCACCTAACTCTCTATAGTTATGTGATACACAATATCCTAAGCTCAATCTGCAATTTCTCAGCCCGCAAACCTTCACGTCTAAGAACCTTGCAAATTGTTGCTAGGAAAGAAATAAAGAACCACACCATTGCTAAGGGGGTAGCCTAAGCTTTTATAGCAATCGTGGATGAGTACTAACCCTATAGGGTTTCCTCTTAATCGCCGTCTTTCTTCTTTTCAGATTAGGAGTCGTTCTGCACTTTCCTAATCGTCTTCTTGATTTTCTGCCGAATCTGCACTTTCCTGATTTCTGTCGATCAGGATGTTTGCCGAGACGCCGTCAACAATGTTACACAAGATGTTGTAGAAGATGCTTCGACATTCTTTGCAACATGTTTCTTCAGTTCCTTTAAAAATCAGCCAATCTCTAAAAACGTCTTAACTACAATTTCCCCGTTTGGCTGTTTTTAAGGACAGCATTCTTCGTCGCATTCTGCGTCGCATTTGTCGTCTCGTCGATCGGCAGTCTTGCGTCGCGCGTATCGTCGCGTCGTCTCTGTGTCGTCGCGTTGTCTCTATCTTTCTTGTATCATCGCGCGCGCGTATATATATATATCTATATCTATCTTACTCCCCCTTGCTGGCTCAAAAAGAGCTAAAACTTAAACAAATATCGTAACAAATCCGGGAAATAAGCAAAATAAACCAAGCATAACTCACACTTGCTCTCAATCAGCTGTCGAGAGTAAGCGTGATACATTGTTCAACAAACATTACAGAATTAAAAGTTGTTCAGTAGTTCAAGAGTCAGAGAGAGTCATGAAAATTTTAAACAGAGCTGCTGCTGGAACTTGCAGTCTCTGTTGCTTTAGTGGAGGCTTCTTGGGTAGCTTCTTCTGGATCATTAGGTAGGGAGGTCGTGTCATCATCTTCAGAGCCTGGAGGAGACATGGATTTCAGCAGGTTGGCGCAGCGAGTTCGGCGCTGTGAGAGGTGCTTTAGAGCTGTCTTCCGATTTGCAATGTCCTCATCAAGCACAGCAATCTCTCGTTCAAGGATGATTGCATCCCTGCTGGTGGTCCTGGTTAGAGGGACGGCACTTGTGGCTCGACTGGTCTTTGCCTTGGTTTCTGGCCTGACAAGATCAGGAGCATGCTTCCCCTCAAACAACTTGTGGCTTACCACAATCAATCCTCCTCTTTTGCCCACCTTATCCGATGTTTTCAACACTCCAGGGTGTTGATGTACAAGTAGTTCGGAGATAAGGGATGGAAAGGCTATGGGAATTTTCACAGCAAGAGATCTAGCATGGCGAACAAGATGATCAATCACAAATTGCCCAAAGTCAAGTTTAGATCCAGTACCTATTTGGTAGATCAGTATTGCCAGCTCAGGTTTTATAGATGATGCGTGGGTCGAGGGCGCCCAATTTGCCACTCCAATCCGGAAGAGAATGGAAGTCAGATCTGATGCTGCCACGGTGCCTTTGGACGGCCATGTTCTGCTTCTATCTCCGGTGATCTCACGGAGGACTTTGTTTAGGTCGGGTGGTGGCATAGATCGAACCCTCTTCCCTCCCAGGAAGTCATTGATAATGTCAGAGGAGATGTCAAAGCGGATGCCTCTGACATATACCTTATCAAACTATGGAGCATCTGGAGTACCGAACGTGGTAGGCAAATTTGCAATAAACTCCTTAACCAAGAGGGGATAGTGGTTACCAATGTTTGAGACGGTTCTCATTAATTCTGCCTTCTTCAGGAGCTGTATAATGGCCTCTAGCCCAAGCAGCTCCGACGACAGTGTCTTCTCTAGATACACCGTTCTTTGAAATACAAACTCCCACCTCTTTGCACCTTCTGCTGAGTGAAATGACACATTGTCGTAATTTACACTCACGGTGTTCTTGGCCGTCTTCAGGGCCTTCTTCTTCTTTCCTTCCTCAGCAGGGACCTCTTCAATGTCATCATCAGTTGTTTCATCCATCAAACTCCTTGTAGCGATCACTTTCTTCCCCTTTTCTTTGACATGCAACTTTTTCTTTTTGTTGCTGGGACCTCCAGCCTCCTTGTCCTCCTTCCTTTTCCTTGTTTCTTTCAGTTTTCCAACCATAACAGCCAAACTTTCATTTTCTTCTAGAACTTTTTTCTTCAGGGACGACAGCACTGTGTGTGCTGTTTCAGTAGCTTCTTCCGGGACATCTTCTCTGACATCCAGAGGGTTTTCTTCTGTGTTGTTGGTGGTGGCATCCTTGTTCTTCTCAGCTTCTTCCAGATCGGTTTCTCCGTTTTTGGTTTCTTCTTTCTCTTCTTCTTCCTCGGCTTCTTCCGAGTCAGCGATTTCTTCATCTTCTACAACTTTTTCAGTGGCTTTTGGTATGACATCTGTTCCTTCTTCTTCTCCTCCTTCTCCTTCCGCAATGCGTTCCAACCCATGGCTGACCGGAGTCAGATCCTCCTTCTCTCCTTCAGGCCTTATTAGTTCTTCTACCACACATTCTTGAGGTGGGTCCTGGTTTTCCAACAGTGATTCCAACAAATCACTGTTCCTAGAAGTATCGGCAGAGAGATCGTTACCTGGGATGTTTGTTGGTGTTGGAACTGCGACGATTTGCATGGAGGCTTCTCGATTTTCTTGGCCCAGATCATTCTCCCTTTCTGGCCCAGTTAGGTCAGACATTGAGAATGCAGTGCTTCCAGTCCGAGACTTTTTGGGAACTCGGGTGAAGACTGGCATTGGAGCTTTCTCCGGTGAAGCATCCTTGGGGATTTCTTCTGATTTCTTCAGGGTTTTTGGCCCTTTAATCCGCACTCCATGTTCGTTTGTTTTCACTTTGCTGCTTCTGGAGCCTTTCGCTTCAGCTTTCTTTGATTCGGTGGCTTTCTTTAGGGCTACTGTGCTTCGAGTTTTCACCATTGTTGTTTGAGAGATTTGCAGAGAGTGAATGACGAAGGAGATGAGAGCAAGCACAGAGAAGAGGCAGACTAGGTTTTGAAAAACGATTCAAATCTTTTTAGCGTCTGAGCGTATCTTTCCTTTTCTTTTATATGGGCTTTTGATATGCTTGGCCCAATGACATTCGTTGGATTTCTAGACCGGTTCATGAAGTGGCACCAACTAACTCCTCTCAACCGTTTCTGCAACTTCTTATTGTTCGTTGATGGAACACAGACCAAGTGATGATCTGAGATCCTCAAATCTGCTTGCATCTAGCGCCTTTGTGAAAATATCAGCAAGTTGCTTTTCTGTAGGGATGTGCTCTAGGATGATCTTCTTGTCTTCGACCAATTCTCGAATGAAGTGGTGTCTAATATCAATGTGTTTGGTCTTACTGTGTTGGACAGGATTTTTGGAGATGTTGATAGCACTGACATTATCACAATATAAAGTCATGGCATCCTGTCTGACATTGTCGACTAACATCTGCTTCATCCATAGTAGTTGTGTGCAGCTACTCCCAGCAGCAATATACTCCGATTCGGCAGTGGAAAGGGCAACACAGTTTTGCTTCTTACTAAACCATGATATGAGGTTGTTGCCAAGGAAGAAGCATCCTCCAGATGTGCTTTTCCTATCCGATGTGTTTCCAGCCCAATCGGCATCACAATACCCCACCAAGGTGGAGGATGTGTCGAATGAGTATAATAAACCCAAGTCTGTAGTCCCAGAGATATATCTAATAATTCTTTTGGCTTGGGATAGATTACTAACCTTAGGATTGGCTTGATATCGTGCACATACTCCGACAGAGTAGGCAATATGTGGTCGACTTGCGGTGAGGTAGAGAAGACTACCGATGATGCTCCTGTATAGGTGTTGGTCGACGGCTTCTCCTGGATCATCTTTAGTTAGCTTGACATGTGTAGCTGCTGGTATCCTTTTATGTGAGGCTTTCTCTAGCCCAAACTTTTTGACAATATTCTTCGCATATTTGCTCTGAGATACGAAGATGCTATCCTTTTGTTGTTTGATTTGGAAGTCTAGAAAATAGGTAAGCTCTCCCACCATGCTCATCTCGAATTCTGATTGCATCTGTTGAATAAATATCTCTACCATCTTGCTTGACATCCCTCCAAAAACAATGTTATCGACATGGATTTGAGCTATCATTAAATTCCCGTCTTCATTCTTCACAAATAGAGTCTTGTCGACTCCCCTTCTAGTGTAGCCGCTTTGGATGAGGAATTTTGTGAGCCTTTCATACCAAGCCCTTGGTGCTTGTTTCGACCCATAGAGAGCTTTCTTGAGTTTATACACATGATCAGGATAGTGAGGATCAACAAATCCTTTGGGTTGTGACACATATACTTCTTCGTTGAGGTCCCCATTCAAGAATGCACTTTTGACATCCATCTGGTAGAGCTTTATCTGTAGATGGCATGATATCCCTAGCAAGAGACGGATTGCTTCAAGTCTTGCCACAGGAGCAAATGTCTCATCGAAGTCGACACCCTCAATTTGAGTATACCCTTGAGCAACTAACCTTGCTTTGTTGCGAGTGATGTTGCCAAGCTCATCGGATTTGTTCTTGAAGATCCATTTGGTGCCTATGATGTTTCCTTCACTCGGTTTGGGCACTAGTTCCCATACCTGATTTTTCTCAAATTGAATCATCTCTTCTTGCATAGCATTGACCCAATATTCATCATTGATGGCTTCATTGATGTTTTTGGGTTCTGTCTTTGAAACGAAGCAAATATTTCCTATCATCTCGTTATAATCTTCAGGAGCCTTTGACCGAGTCCGTACGCCTTCATTCAGGTTTCCAATAACTCCAGAGATAGGATGGTTAGTCTGGAATCTTCGTGAGGGATTCTTGTTGCTGGTTTCAGGAACTACTTCGTCATTGGCGACATCATCTTCTGTTTTGCTACTAGCATCTTCTCTGACATCTGGCGTAGCATTCTTCCTGACATTGTTGGGCGGATAGGCTCCATCTTCGTCCGTCGCATCTTCTAAGGCATCTTCGCAGTCATCATCAACAACAACATTGATTGATTCCATCATGGTCTTGGTTCGTTTGTTGAAGACTCGGTATGCGCAACTATTCCTTGAATAGCCAAGGAAGATGCCTTCATCGCTTTTTGGGTCAAGCTTTTGACGAGGCTCTCTATCAGCTAGAATATAACAAGTGGAGCCAAATATATGGAAGTACCTAACATTGGGCTTTCTCCCCCTCCATATTTCATAATGAGTTACTGACATACCTGGTCTGAGAGTGACTCGATTGTGGATATGGCAAGCTGTTTAAGTGCTTCTGCCCAAAAGTGAGTTGGTATGTCCTTAGCTAGCATCATAACTCTCGCCATCTCCTGTAGAGTTCTGTTTTTGCGCTCAACAATGCCATTCTGTTGTGGAGTAATTGGTGCTGAGAATTCATGCGCTATCCCTTCTGAGTTGCAGAAATCTGCAAACTTGCTGTTTTTGAACTCTCGACCATGATCACTACGAAGGCGGATGATTTTGCCAATTGTCTCTCCCTTTTCTCGTTGAACCTGAATGCACAGATTTTTGAAGATCGAGAAGGTGTCTGATTTGTCACGAGGGAAGTCAACCCAAGTGTATCGTGAGTAATCATCTACACACACAAAGACATATCGTTTTCCTCCAAGGCTTTCAACTTGCATTGGTCCCATGAGGTCAACATGTATCAGCTCAAGTACTCGAGAGGTGGTGATATGCTGAAGCTTCTTGTGTGACATCTTGGTTTGCTTTCCAATCTGACATTCTCCGCAGATCTTTCCTTCTACTATTTTCAGGCTTGGGATTCCGGTAATTGCCTGCTCTGAGATTGCCTTCTGCATACTTCTAAGGTTTAGATGTCCAAGCTTTCGGTGCCATAGTTTGGTTTCTTCTGCTTTGGAGACTAGGCACTTGATCGCTTCGATATGTGTCTCGGGAGACCAGATATAGCAATTGTCCGTTGAGCGAACTCCTTGCAGAATAGTGATTTGATTAAAGTCTTTAACTATACAGGCTTCTTTCGTGAATTTCACTTCTGAATCCTGATCACAAATCTGACTGATGCTAATCAAGTTTGCTTTAAGTCCTTCTACAAGTAATGCTTCAGTCAGGCAGGTGGCTCCTGGATGCTTAAGTACTCCTTTTCCGATAATTCGAGCTCGAATCCCATCTCCAAACGTAACAAAGCAGTTTGTATATAGTTTAAGATCAGAGAGAAAATCTGGAGTACCTGTCATATGTCGAGAGCATCCACTGTCGAGATACCAGTCCTTGTTTGTTGAAGCACTTAAGGATGTATATGCAACATTAGCTCGATAGACCAGGTTCTTAGGTCTCCATTCAAGGCGGGATGTCTTCGGAGGAGATGAGAGATGCCTTTGATATTTCTTTTGTTGTAGCTGAGCTTGCTTCCTCTCAAGAAGTTGAAAACAAAAAGGTCTGATGTGACCTGGTTGACCACAGTAATGACATATCCATTGATATTGATAGGCTGATCTTCTGTAGCTTTGTTGTCTGCGTGGAGGATGTCTTCTGGTAGTTACTTGACAAGGACAGGTTGTAGACGATGTTATGGCTTTTGTTGTAGGTCGTCCTGTAGGCTGTGTTGGGGCATCCAGTAGTTTCTTGTCAGCCATGGCTTGTTGTGGGATAAACTTTGTCCCTGCTGTTGCGGGGACAGCATGTGTATACCCTAGTCCCGTCGTATCTTTGGACTGTTTTCCCACCGATAAAATCTTGTCAAGGCTTTCAGTGCTTGGATTCATCATCTTTACCGATTTAGTCATGAGACTAATTTCTCCATTAAGTCTGGTGATCTCTCGTTTCAGCTCCACGATCGTCTCTAGAAATCTTGACTTGTCGCTGGTAAGACTAATGATCCTTTCGCCTTGTTGATCAAGTATCAGAGTTTCCTTGATCCATCTGGTATGCAAGCCTTTGTATGCCTCGACTAGTTGCTATTTAGTCCAATTCTCATTTGGAGTTGGATCATCATTGATGTCGACAGCATTATCAATATTACATGTAGGAGTAGTAGTAGTGAATGCAACAGAGTTGCTTACCTCTTCTGATCCACTATCTTCATTGTCATCATCTGATAGGGTGGCATTGTATCCTCGTTTTTGTTGTTTGAGGAAATTTGGACATTCTCTACGGAGGTGGCCGAATCCTTCACACTCATGACATTGAAGTCCTTTGTTTTTGTTTTCTTCCCCACTCCTGTTTGGTCTGTCAAGACTACCTCCAATTTGAGCTTTTTGTAGAGCTTTGTTTCTGGCATTTGCTGTGACATTCCGTCCACCCATTCGACTAAATCTTCTCATGGCTTTGTTGTAATTTTTTGTGAGAAGGGCCATTGTAGCCTCGATGTCTTCATCAGAATCCGAATCCTCAGGATCTAGTTGCTTGTGTGTTGAGCTTTTGAAAGCAACTCCTTTGTTCCTTTTGTCGATGTTGGGTAGAGACAACTCATAGGTCATTAGAGACCCCATCAGCTCATCAAATTTCAAGACCTTGAGGTCATGAACTTCTTCAATTGCTGTGATCTTCATCTTGAACCTAGGGCTGAGAGCACGTAGGGTTTTTCTTACCAATTTTTCATCAGACATTGGTTCTCCCAGAGAATAGGATTCATTGGCTAGATCACGAATGCGAACATTGAAATCTGCAATTGATTCGTCTTCCTTCATGATGAGGGCTTCGAAGTTGGTAGTCAGGTATTGTAGTTTTTGTTCTCGAACCTTAGTTGTTCCTTCATATGCTACGGCCAGGATGTCCCATGCTGATTTGGCAGTTGTGCATGTGTTGATTAGTCTGAACACGTTTTTGTCAACACCATTGAAGATAGCATTCAGAGCTCGAGAATTTCCCAGTGATTCTTCATCTTCATCATCGGTCCAGTCTTTTTCTGGTTTTTGGCCGATAGGATTGCCATCACTGTCACTGAGTTGTGGTGTATTCCAACCATTGAGTACAACCTTCCATGTCTTGTTGTCTAGTGACTTCATGAAGGCACACATTCGAGCCTTCCAATAGCCATAGTTGCTTCCATCAAGAACAGGTGGTCGATTTATGGATCTTCCTTCTTTGGTATTGTCCATCTTTGATCAAAATATTTGTTTTAGGAACTCACCTAAAGCTATAGGTGCCCCATCTGATACCAATTGAAATTCTGATCAGCTAGTCGTGCAAGATGCCACACACAATATTACACAGAATGCTATAACGTTGTGTCTGACTTCTTGCGTAGATAATGCAAGACAGTAAATATAAAGCTATAAGTAATGACACAGCAGATTGTTTACCCAGTTCGGTGCAACGTCACCTATGTCTGGGGGCTCTCAGCCTAGTGGAAAGATTTCACTTATCAGTAATCCGTCAGAACATACAAGTACTTTATGCTACGTCTTACAGTACAATCTATCTCAGGGTCTCCCCCTGAATCCAAGAACGTCTTGATTCCACTCTTCGAGCAATCGCCTTGCTCTGTCGTCTTCAAGTCTTCTTCAAGCTTGGTGGTTGCGTGCAGTCTTCAACTCACGACTTCAGTAAACCCTCAATCACCTAACTCTCTATAGTTATGTGATACACAATATCCTAAGCTCAATCTGCAATTTCTCAGCCCGCAAACCTTCACGTCTAAGAACCTCGCAAATTGTTGCTAGGAAACAAATAAAGAACCACAACATTGCTAAGGGGGTAGCCTAAGCTTTTATAGCAATCGTGGATGAGTACTAACCCTATAGGGTTTTCTCTTAATCGCCGTCTTTCTTCTTTTCAGATTAGGAGTCGTTCTGCACTTTCCTAATCATCTTCTTGATTTTCTGCCGAATCTGCACTTTCCTGATTTCTGTCGATCAGGATGTTTGCCGAGACGCCGTCAACAATGTTACACAAGATGTCGTAGAAGATGCTTCGACATTCTTTGCAACATGTTTCTTCAGTTCCTTTAAAAATCAGCCAATCTCTAAAAACGTCGTAACTACAGGATATCTTTCCAATACTGTAGTACGAGGGATAAATCCCTTAGCCGTCCTTCGTGTCACTCATGCAATCCGTTCCGCCACCCAATCATGCCCGTTATTGCAATCCTGTTACAGAAAGCGTTAGACACAAGTTAAAGCCGTACGTCGACCGCATAGCGATCACAAAGACTCCTTGGTCTAAGGATATCGTGACAAGCTATCGCATTTGAATATGTTCGTGGCTTAATCGATGAAACACAATTCAAAGCGGGTCGTCCGATATCAATCACCTCATGATATTTATGATATGATTCCGGGATCCCACGTCCCTATGATAACCAGAACTACATCATTGAGAACCATCCTCATACAGGTCGCTTCGATTGAAACATATATTGACCAGGGACTCGTTTAGTGTGATCCGTACAGATTCATGGTTCTACTACTTTAGAGGTCATAAATCAGATCGTGCTTAACATATTACTTCAACACATAAATCATAAATCAGATTCATGTTTATCATGTTTTGCTTGAGGAAGAGCCTTGGTCAAGGGGTCGGCTGTGTTATCATCAGATGCAACGTAGTGGATCTTCACGTCACCTCTAGCAACTATGTTGTGGATGATGTGATACTTTCTGAGCACATGCTTGGATCTGTCATGTACCCTGGTTTCCTTAGCTTGCGCAATGGCCCTGGTGTTGTCACAATATAAGTCTACTGGTTTAGATGGGTTTTGAATTGCACCTAACCCTGCCATGAAACTTCTGATCCATACAGCCTCCTTTGATGCTTCCGATGCAACAATATACTCAACTTTCGTTGTAGAATCGGCGATGGTGTCCTGCTTCTTTGTTTTCCAGCTGAATGCTCCACCGTTCAACGTAAAAACATATCCGAACTGACTTTTAAAGTCATCGGGGTTATTCTGGAAACTAGCGTCGACAAATCCTTTGACGACTAGATCATCATTATTTCTTCCCCCGTATACATGAAAAGCGTCTTTGGTTTTTCTCAAATATTTGAGAATTGCCTTGACTGCAATCGAATGTTCCTCACCGGGTTTGGAATTATGTCTATTGGTACAGCTTAGGGCAAACGAGACTTCCAGCCTCGTAGATATCATGGCATACATTATGGACCCTATAGCCGAAGCATATGGGATCTCATTCATTCTTTTTAGCTATTCAGGTGTCTCAGCACATTGATTCTTACTAAGTTTTATGCCATGATGCATGGGCAGCAGTCCTTTCTTGGAATTATGCATTGAGAATCTTCTCAATACTTTGTCTATATAGGTGCTTTGACTCAAGCCCAAGACCCGCTTGGCACGATCTCTATATATCTTGATCCCCAAGATATAAGAAGCCTCGCCTAAGTTATACATTGCAAAACACTTACCTAACCAAGCCTTTGTTAAGAGCAAGGTAGGGACGTCGTTTCCAATGAGCAATATGTCATCGACATAGACCACCAAAAAGACTACTTTACTCCCATCTGTCTTTTTATACACGCAAGGTTCATCACCGTTCTTGATGAAGCCAAACTGTTTCACTGCTTCATCAAAACGTTGGTTCCAACTCCGAGATGCTGGCTTCAAACTATAAATTGATTTGAGCAACTTGCAAATCTTTCCCTTATTCTTTGGATCCTCAAAATCCTTAGGCTGGGACATAAAACCGTCCTCAACTAACCTCCCATTAAGGAAAGCGGTTTTGATAACCATTTGCCATATCTCATAATTATGGCAAGTAGAATGCGAATAGATTTGACCATAGCTACTGGAGAAAAGGTTTCCTCATAGTCAATTCCGTGGACATGTCTATAACCTTTTGCTACCAGTCTTGCTTTATAGGTCTAAGGTTTGCCATCCATATCTATCTTTATTTTAAAGATCCATTTACACCCAATGACTTTTACATCAGGGGTTTGATCCACCAAGTCCCACACTTGATTATCAGGCATGGATTGCATTTCTTCCCTCATGGCTTCCAACCATTTCTAAGAGTCGGTGTCGTCTATGGCCTCTCGAAAGGTAGCTGGATCATTGTCCACTAACACCAAATCATCACCACCAGTTACTAGGAAACCGTATCTGATAGGTGCATGACTTTTCCTTTCAGACCGCCTTGGATCGTCCTCATTAACTGTAGTTATTGGTTCTTGCTCAACGACCACTTCTGGCTCTACTTCTTCTAAGGGTCGTCAAGTGGTTCCTGAGCGACAATCTCATATAGAACTTCATGAAGATGAATAGTCCTCCCACTGACTGTCTTGGAAATAAATTCCTTTTCAAAGAATATCCTACCTCAGGCGACCAATACTTTGTTTTCGCTCGGTTTATAGAAGTAGTATCCCTTTGTTTCTTTTGGATATCCGACGAAAGTGAACTTATCTGATCTTGGTTCGAGCTTAGTTGCAAGCAACCGTTTTACAAAAGCCTCGCAACCCCAGATTTTCCGGAAGGACAAAACGGGTTCCTTCCCGTACCATTTCTCGAATGATGTCCCTTCCGCTGCTTTCGACGGAGCCCTATTTATTATGAACGCGACCGTTTGTAAAGCATAACCCTAGAAGGAGATCGGGAGATCAGTGTGACTTAACATCGATCGAACAATATCCAACAATGTCCGATTCCTTCGCTTGGACACACCATTAAGTTGTGGTGTTCCTGGCGGAGTCCACTGAGATAGTATTCCACTTTCTGTAAGATGACTAAGAAACTCTTCGGATAAGTATTCTCCACCCCGATCAGAACGGAGTGCCTTGAGACTCTTTCCGAGTTGGTTTTCTACTTCAGTCCTAAACTCTTTGAATTTATCAAATGCTTCGGACTTATGTCTCATGAGATAGACATAACCATATGTAATGAAATCATCAGTAAATGTGATAAACTAGCCTAAACCACCTCTGGCTGGTGTACTCATTGGTCCACATATGTCTGAATGTATTAGACCCAATAGATCACCTGCCCTCTAACCTATACCGGTGAAGGGTGCTTTAGTCATCTTGCCCATTAAACTAGCCTCACATCTTTCAATCGTTTGGAATTCGAATTGACTTAGAAGTCCGCGCTTATGAAGCGCTGAGATGCGTTTCTTATTTATGTGACCTAGGCGACAATGCCAGATTAGAGTTTGGTCTAAATCATTAGCTTTAAAACTCTTCACATTAACATTATAGAGCATGTTGGATCTCGAGTTTTGCATATTTAATTTGTATAAATCTCCAACTGTGTGAGCATTTCCATAAAACATGTTATTGCACTTAATATTAAAAAAACCGTTCTTAATATCAAAATAATAACCTTCTTTTTCAAGAAGGAATATTGTTACAATATTCCTGTTGAAAGTAGGTACGCAAACCACATAAAGGAGTTCTATTACAAGCCCGCTAGGCAAAACAAGATCCACCGAATCCACAGCAGTTGCGGTAACACGCACGTTGTTCCCAACTCTTAGGTCCACCTCGTTTTCCCCCAAATCTTTTCTACTACGCAGTACCTGCACATCCGCACAGACATGAGACTCAGCTCAAGTGTCTAGTACCCAAGAATTTATAGTAGAAAGATTTAGCTCTAATGGAATACCTGGCGAAGTAGCGGCCCCACCGCCCTTCTTCTGATCTTTCTTCATCTGCTGACAGTCTTTTTTCCAATGACCAGGCTTTTGGCACTAGAAACAGAGCGACTCCTTTACCTTCCCTTTGCCCTTCACGGACATGGAAGGGTTAGAAATAAAAGGTCGTCTGTTCTTCCCTGCCAGGTGCATTGGTCCTTTACCCTTATCACCACCAGCTTTGAAGCCGGATCCCTTCTTCACCATAAGAACACCTTTGGGCGTACTGCCCCTTATGCTCTTCTCGACAGTCACTAACATGCTGTGCAACTCCGATGTGGTCTTTTCCATGTCATGCATGTGATAGTTCATGACGAACCCACCATATGCATGAGGAAGGGATTGCATAATGAAATACGCAGCCATCTCCTTTTCCACAGTCATTCCGAGACTAGTTAGATGATCGAGATGTCCCTTCATGCGTAGGACGTGTAGATCTACGGAGCTGCCTGCTGACATTTAGCAGGCAATGAGTTCTCGGAGAACAGTGTATTTTTCAATACGTACTTTCTCCTTGAACATATTCTTGATCTGTGCAAACATTGCAAAAGGATCATGGGATAGCTCCATAAACTGCTTCTGGAGGTCCACCTCAATGCAGCCCAGCATGACACATGCAACGTTGATAGAGTCGCTAAGGTGTTTCCGGTACGCATCCTTAACGACCCTCGTTGCGTTGGCATCTGGATCCACCGGGATAGCCTTGTCTAGGACGTACTCCCTGCGTTCCAACTTTAACACAAGTCGCAAATTTCTGTCCCAGTCCAGATAATTTGTTCCATTGAGCTTACACTTATCAAGTATAGCCCTCAATGACAAATTAGACGAGTTTGTTGAATTACTAGCCAATTCTACATGAAGAAAGTAAATTTAATCAGAAAAGTTGGATAAATTTACGAAGATCCGAATTAAACACCAACCATCCGATTCTAAGGTTTAGAATCTTTAAATCAAGATCCCTGATTTGTCAATTGAAGTACGCTAAGGCGCACTGCTCCAATTGACCCATTTGAGTAGGATGTCTATCCAATTACAACCTGTGTAATTCTTTGTCAGGGTATGTGCAAAAGCACACGGCTTACCCTTCTGATGCCCCAGCTCAACCTCAGGCCGAGAATCGTTGTCGAGTCAACCAACCTTCACATATGCATCAGTTTTGTGCAGCTGCTCCGCTAAGGCGCACGACATCCCACAAGGTTGACCATTCCATGTAGAACCCATTCTATCGATGCTCCGCTAAGGCGCACGACACCGAGAAAATGTTTCTACATTGGTGTGAATTTGGGTGGCATCTCACATGACTCAAATTATGTTGTGATTTGGTTGTGTTTCAAAATTCGAAAGTATTTTGGTACAATTACGAACCCGTCATTAACAACCCGTGTTGTGACGTTTCTAATTGTATCACATACTATCTTCTTTTGAAGACGTCATTTGCAACCCGTGCAAACACGTTTCAAAATTGAACTCATCCATCACAACCGTGCGATGATTGTTCACAACGCTTTTAGACATGCAAACAATTAATATCGTTTTTAATCTTTGCATGTGAGGTGATGGCTTATAAACTCATAAGCTAAGCATGCAAGCATATAAATTATTATCTAATAATTCAAGCAAGCATCATAAAGCGTTTAAGTATGCATCAATAGCCCATCCTATCCTTAATATTCTACGAGACATCACATCTTCTCGTCTTTCTTATTCGGTCTCCCACTAGCTCTTGGACTGCCCCCAAGACCGTCATTGTGCTCGATTTTCCATCCTTCTCGACATTGAGTAGCAATTACAATTAATACTCGGTTCGTAGACCGGATAAAAAATAATTACACTTTGAGGGCTCGAATGAAAGAATAATTACACGCTAATACTAACAGTGTGCAAACCGTGAAAGCAATAAAAATTTAATGTGTTATTAATACATCATACATCTCATCACATCATCCAACATGTTATCACACAAACATGTCATCAAATAATATGCAATATTCCGGTTTTAATTTGGCCAAGTTGCTTTGTCGGGTTTATCGAAACTAGACCTTTTCCAAAAACGGTTTATCGAAACCGATCAAATTTTAAAGTTTTTGAAATATAGGATCGCGGGTTCATGCCACGGATCAAGAAATCACCGTGCACGAACCAAGTCGGGCCCAAGCTCAATGGGCCGAGCCCAACATCACGGCTCGGTTTGGGCTTTGGAAAGCCCAAACCCGAGCTTGCCTCCCTTCTTGGCCTCGGCCCAGAAGGGGGATGGCCCCGGTCACCGCCGGCCTTCCCCGGCCTCCGGTGACCTCCGTCCGGTACCTCCAATCCGGCTCCCCATGAGTCCCTTCTCGGACCCGACAAATCCAATAAAAATTCGAAAAATTCCAAATTCAATATATTTTCCAAAAATAACATATTTCATGCAATTTACCCAAAAAGCATTAAAAACATGTTATAAACAAATATGGCATGCAAATCATCATAAAACTGAAACAAGTTCAACAAGACGAAAATTAAGAGGGTTAACCATGCTCTGATACCACTGTTGGGTTTTGGAGCGTTCAAGATTATCGAGATAGCGGAAGCATAAACAAAAGAAACTCCAAAAACTGTCCAAGAACATGATACATTAAATATAAAGGCAAAATCTATTCCACAAGAATTTACCTTTTAATCTTTGTTAAATCAAGAAAGAAGAACTATATGATCTTCTTCTCTAGAGCAAGTCCACACCAAGAGGATGATTCTTAAGGTCCTTCACAAAAAGCCTACTAGAACTTATGTGTGAAGAGCAAGAGAGCAAAGAGAGAGGAGAGAGGGGAGGTGGCCGGCCAAACAATGAGAGACTGAGGGAGTGAGTGAATTATTTTGTCATTTGTCTACTTCATCAACTCAAAAGGCATGGGTCACTAAAGTAACAAATGATGAAAGCATGGGTTAAAGGAAAGTCACCACCTAATCCCCTTAAATCACTCTCCTCTTAATCAACAACACCAACTAAGCATGGTGTGTGGCCCCCACAAGTGGACCCACCATTGTGACCGACTATAAGAGGCTATTGGGCCCTTGTTGGGGCTTTGTTTGGCCGGCATGGTGACCTCATGGGCCGAGCCCAATTGGCTCGCCCATGCGGTCGCGTGCCGTGTCCAAAAATTACCCGACCCTTTTGTCGTTACTTATCAAACAAAATCCGACGCGACATCGATGAAAATCTCAATTTTCTCGATTCGCTAATTATTCTCACAAACTTAACCCATGGCCTAAAACCTTCAGTTTTGTCCATGTCTTGCTCCTCAAGAAACGTTAATGTTTCCTTGTCTCAAGTTATCCATAATGTATGTGTGTGACCCTCCAGGCTCATGCCACAATTGGCAGGTCGGCGCAAGAGATCTCTCTTGCTCGATCCATCATAAGCGGTCTCTAGTAAGACATTATGATTACCCAAGGTGCATGATGATCGATGATTCGATTTAACCTTGTGCGTACAAGTAACTATCCTATTATCTCTAGACATCCTGATTGATCACAAGGCATAGAGTCGTCATTCTTGTTTAATCAATCATTGTTACTTGATATGTGAGATGGCTGAGAACTGACAACCCGTATCACTAGCATGGCCATGCTCTTCCTCTGAGTCACTCTCGATCAAGTGGCCTTAACGGATATCTTTCCAATACTGTAGTACGAGGGATAAATCCCTTAGGCGTCCTTCGTGTCACTCATGCAATCCGTTCCGCCACCCAATCATGCCCGTTATTGCAATCCTGTTACAGAAAGCGTTAGGCACAAGTTAAAGCCGTACGTCGACCGCATAGCGATCACAAAGACTCCTTGGTCTAAGGATATCGTGACAAGCTATCGCATTTGAATATGTTCGTGGCTTAATCGATGAAACACAATTCAAAGCGGGTCGTCCGATATCAATCACCTCATGATATTTATGATATGATTCTAGGATCCCACATCCCTATGATAACCAGAACTACATCATTGAGAACCATCCTCATACAGGTCGCTTCGATTGAAACATATATTGACCAGGGACTCGTTAAGTGTGATCCATACAGATTCATGGTTCTACTACTTTAGTGGTCATAAATCAGATCGTGCTTAACATATTACTTCAACACATAAGTAATACAAAACCGCTTTATTTATTATAAACGATGATAAATATACATAGACATTTATAGACTACTAGCAATTGGACTAGCGCATAAAAATGCTATCAATCTCCCACTTACCCCTAGTTCCAATCTAAGTCCCAGTCTATCCCCATTGACCTAACATGTTTATCATGTTTTGCTTGAGGAAGAGCCTTGTTCAAGGGGTCGGTTGTGTTATCATCAGATGCAACGTAGTGGATCTTCACGTCACCTCTAGCAACTATGTCGTGGATGATGTGATACTTTCTGAGTACATGCTTGGATCTGTCATGTACCCTGGTTTCCTTAGCTTGCGCAATGGCCCCGGTGTTGTCACAATATAAGTCTACTGGATTAGATGGGTTTTGAATTGCACCTAACCCAGCCATGAAACTTCTGATCCATACAGCCTCCTTTGCTGCTTCCGATGCAACAATATACTCAACTTCCGTTGTAGAATCGGCGATGGTGTCCTGCTTCTTTGTTTTCCAGCTGAATGCTCCACCGTTCAACGTAAAAACATATCCCAACTGACTTTTAAAGACATCGGGGTTATTCTGGAAACTAGCGTCGACATATCCTTTGACGACTAGATCAACATTATTTCTTGCCCCGTATACATGAAAAGCGTCTTTGGTTTTTCTCAAATATTTGAGAATTGCCTTGACTGCAATCGAGTGTTCCTCACCGGGTTTGGAATTATGTCTATTGGTACAGCTTAGGGCAAACGAGACATCCAGTATCGTACATATCATGGCATACATTATGCACCCTATAGCCGAAGCATATGGGATCTCATTCATACTTTTTAGCTATTCAGGTGTCTCAGCACATTGATTCTTACTAAGTTTTATGCCATGACGCATGGGCAGCAGTCCTTTCTTGGAATTATGCATTGAGAATCTTCTCAACACTTTGTCTATATAGGTGCTTTGACTCAAGCCCAAGACCCGCTTGGCACGATCTCTATATATCTTGATCCCCAAGTTATAAGAAGCCTCGCCTAAGTTATACATTGCAAAACACTCACCTAACCAAGCCTTTGTTAAGAGCAAGGTAGGGACGTCGTTTCCAATGAGCAATATGTCATCGATATAGACCACCAAAAAGACTACTTTACTCCCATCTGTCTTTTTATACACGCAAGGTTCATCACCGTTCTTGATGAAGCCAAACTATTTCACTGCTTCATCAAAACGTTGGTTCCAACTCCGAGATGCTGGCTTCAAACTATAAATTGATTTGAGCAACTTGCAAATCTTTCCCTTATTCTTTGGATCCTCAAAATCCTCAGGCTGGGACATAAAACCTACCTCAACTAACCTCCCATTAAGGAAAGCGGTTTTGATATCCATTTGCCATATCTCATAATTATGGCAAGTAGAATGCGAATAGATTTGACCATAGCTACTGGAGAAAAGGTTTCCTCATAGTCAATTCCGTGCACATGTCTATAACCTTTTGCTACCAGTCTTGCTTTATAGGTCTAAGGTTTGCCATCCATATCTATGTTTATTTTAAAGATCCATTTACACCCAATGACTTTTACATCAGGGGTTTGATCCACCAAGTCCCACACTTGATTATCAGACATGGATTGCATTTCTTCCCTCATGGCTTCCAACCATTTCTAAGAGTCGGTGCCGTCTATGGCCTCTCGAAAGGTAGCTGGATCATTGTCCACTAACACCAAATCATCACCACCAGTTACTAGGAAACCGTATCTGATAGGTGCATGACTTTTCCTGTCAGACCGCCTTGGACCGTCCTCATTGACTGTAGCTATTGGCCATGCTCTTCCTCTCAGTCACTCTCTATCAAGCGGCCTTAACGGATATCTTTCCCATACCGTAGTACGAGGGATAAATCCCTTAGCCGTCTTTTGTGTTACTCATGCAATCCGTTCCGCCACCCAATCATGTCCGTTATTGCAATCCTATTACGGAAAGCGTTAGGCGCAAGTTAAAGCCGTACGTCGACCGCATAGCGATCACAAAGACTCGCTGGTCTAAGGATATCGTGACAAGCTATCGCATTTGAATATGTTCATGGCTTAATCTATTAATTACTATTCAAAGCGGGGCGTCCGATATCAATCACGTCATGATATCTATGATATGATTCTGGGATCCCACATCCCTATGATAAGCAGAACTACATCATTGAGAACCATCCTCATACTGGTCGCTTCGATTGAAGCGTATATTGACCAGGGACTCGTTAAGTGTGATCCGTACAGATTCATGGTTCTACTACTTTACTGGTCATAAATCTTATCATGCTTAACATATTACTTCAATACATAAGTGATACAAAGTCGTTTTATTTATTACAAACGATGATAAATATACATAGACATTTATAGACTACTAGCAATTGGACTAGGGCACAAAAATGCTATCAGAAGCCATAAGAGAAGCAAACCAATCCATGTAGGGTAACCAAGTTGGAAACTTGGTTAATCCAACTAATGTTTGTAAAAGCCATTGGTTGTGAGTAAGTCTTTAAGGTCAAGACATACATGGATGATGAAATCAATCCGGAATTCTTTTGCAAAGGATTAGTGGAAAGATTTTAAGTTGCAGAAATTCATTTTTGGATTAAAGCAGGCTTCTCAGATATTGGAACCTTGTGCACACAAGGAGGCTAGTGAGAGTGCGATGGTTCTCTATGCACAGTTAAAAGAAAAAATTCTTTCCCACACTACATGACACAAACGACTCAGCAAGAATCAGTATCCTATGACACTGATAAGTTGAACCAGAGGATGCCATATACTTAGTATAGTGGATCGATCACATGTGTCATGACATGTACAAGACCGGATATCTTGTTTCGCCCTATCTTGTACCATAAAGTTACAGAATAACCCCGGTGAGCTTCAGTGGACAGCGGTTTCAAGGGCACTACGGATATTATTCGGACCGACAATGATCAGTTAGATAATAATCAGGATATGTGTGGGGTTTTAGTGGCGCTCATAAGCAGGAATGAATCCAGGCTAGCCACTATTATTTATTTTGCAAACGAAGGCTGAGTATATAGCTGCTGAGGAAGCAGCTAAGGTGGCCATATGGATTAGAAGCTTTCTAATCGGATTAGATGTAATTTCGTGAACGTCTGATCCGATGAGCTTGTTGTGTGACAACTCGGGGGCCGTAGCTACTGCTCAAGAGCCCAGATTCCACAACAGATCCAAACATATACTCAACAAATATTACCTCATCAAAGATATCAAAGAAAGAGATATCACAAATAGAGGAGATGTGGAGATTAAGCACGATTTGACTGATGATAATATGGCCGATCCCTTGACAAAGGCTCAGCCGCAGCCTAAGCATGAGGTGTTAGGATTATACCTTAATCCAATGTAATAAGTTAATATACATATAATGTTTTATCATTTTTGGAATTAATAAAACGACATTATATTACTAATGTGTTGTAGTAATGTATTAGATTTAATTTGATCTATATCATTATGTGTGTCATCACTAATAGCAGAACTGTAGATCGGAAAGAGTTATATTTAATGCGTCCCTGATCAGTTAAGCTTCATTAAGAAGTGATCATTGTGAGGCTAACTCTTTATGATCATGCTCTACTGATCATGGCAAGGTAATCCTGGAGTTAGATCATAGGTATCATCAGGGAGATGTTATCGAACGGCCCGATGGTGAGTATGCAGCATAGATATTGTCATGAGCATACTCACATATCGTAGCTTGTCATTATATCATAAGACCAAGGAGTCTTTGTGATCACTATATGACGAATCTCTAAGTTTGACCTAGTCTAGCGTTACCTGTAAAAGGGTAGCCATAAGGGCTCTGATTGGCTTAGTTATTAATCATATGAGTGAACTCAAAAGACGGTTGAGGGATTTATCACCCATACTCCAGTATGGGAATAATATCTGTTTAGGCCACTTGATGAGTATGACTGAAGGAATAGCATGGCCATGCAGGAGATACTCAGTATCAGTTTTCAGTCGTCTCAGATATCAAGAAACGGTGATTGATAAGTTAGGATGACGACTCTATGCCTTTTGATCAATCTAGATACCGGTATGATAAAAGGATAGTGACATGGACGATAAGAGGTTAAATCGAATCATCGATACTCACGAACGTTGGATAATCATAATATCTTACTAGAGGCCACTTATGATGGAAAAGGCAAAATCGTAATTTTGCCAGTCTGCCAACGGTTCGTGAGCCTAGAGGGTCACACACTTTAAGCAAAGTATAGCAAAAGTGGACTTGAAAAAGTCAGTGTTTGAAGATTATGAGAATTTAGATATTCGTAATTCAATTTAATTAAATCAAGTGTGAATTAGCTAAACTAATAACCGTTTTAGAATAATTGGGGCAGTCTACCTATCCATTTAATTATAACCCAATTTAAATGGGTTTAATTAATGGACTTGGCTAGTAGGCTTTAAACCCATTCTTATTACAATTATAATAATAATTGAAATAAGAAGTTAATTAGGATTTGGAAAGTGAAAGATATTTGCATAAATCATATATGTTTTATTTAAGGAATAATGCTACACTAATTCTAACCTAATTTTCGGCCACCACCCACTCCATAGCCGAAATCTCTCTCTCTCTCTCTCTCTCTCTCTCTCTCTCTCTCTCTCTCTCTCTCTCTCTCTCTCGTTCTTCAACTGTTCTTGCTATTTTATCAAAACTAACTAGTATTCGGTTTTGTAGATATCCTTCAAAAGGTGCTTTGCTTGTGTGGATACAACTAGAGATCAATAACAAAGTGTTGGATTCAATTTTACAAGGTAAAATTCCATATTTTATTTATATTATACTTGCTGAAATTTTTTACATGATGATCAGTTCATAGTTCTAAGAATCCATGTATGCATGAGTTTAATTGTTTTGAACCCCATGGAATTCTTCACGAGGATCATGCGAGGTCTATGGGAGTAGATTGGAACTTAGATTGGAACTAGGGGCAAGTGGGAGATTTTTAGAGTTGTGCCCTAGTCCAGTGTAAAAGTTATCTACAGTTATAATGTCTTATCATCTTTCCGAATAAATAAATCGGCATTATATTACTAATGTGTTGTAGTAATATATTAGATATTATTTGATGTGTATCATTATGTGTGTCATCTCTAATAGTAAAATTGCAGATTGGAAAAAATATATATTTAATGGGTCCCTGGTCAGTTAAGGTTCATTAGAAGCGACCAGTATGAGGTTAACTCTATATGATCACGCTCTACTGATCATGGCAAGGTGAGTGCCAAAGTTAGATCATAAATATCATTCGGGGAATGATATTGGACGAGCCGATGATGAGTCTGTTACATAGATGTAGTCATGAGCATACTCGCATATCGTAGTTTTTCATTGTATCCTTAGACCAGGGAGCCTTTCTAATCAATATGCAATAAGTGTCTGAATTTGAATTAGTCTAACGTTGCCTGTAAAAGGGTAGTAATAATGGCTCTGATTGGCTTGGATATAAGTTTCATGAGTGAACTCGAAAGACGGCTAAGGAATTTATCCCTCATACTCCGGTATGGGAAAATATCCGTTTAAGCCACTTGATGAGTATGACTAAAAGAAATTGCATGGTCATGCTGGAGATACTTAGTATCAGTTTTCAGTCATCTCAGATATAAAGAAATAGTGATTGACAAATAAGGATGACAGTTCTATGACTTATGACCAATCTGGATATCGGGTGATAAAAGGATAGTGACATGGACGATAAGAAGTTAAATCGAATCATCGATATTCATTGACGTTGAGTAATCACAATGTCCTGCTAGAGTCCACTTATGATGGAAAGGGAAAAATGGTAATTTTACCAGTTTGCCAACGGGTCGTGAGCCTAGAGAGTCACACACTTTAAGCAAGCTATAGCGATAGGGACTTGTATAAGTCGGTGTTTGAGAAGTATGAGAATCGCGATAATTCGCCTTTTGGTTTAGTTAAATCGGAGGTAATTAGTTTAAAATAGAAATCGGTTTAAGTGAATTTGATCGGTCTAGCTTGGCCATTTAATTAGAATCCAATTTAAATGGGTGTAATTAAAAGATTAGCTAAGTGGGCTTGAAGCCCATTTTTAATATAATTATAATTATAATTATATTAAGAAGATAATTATCGGATTTTAGTAAGGGAAATTTTTTTAAAATCAAATGAATTGATTTTCATTTTAATTTGTCCCAAAATAAATCCCATATTTGGGTCCCTCTCTCCCTCTCCCTCTTGCTGCCGTAGCTCTCTCCCTCTCTTCTCATTCTCCATTTATCTTATTCTTCTCTTCATACTAGCAAATTGAATTGAAGAATCCTTGAGAGTAAGGTGCCTTGCTTGTATGGATACACCTAGAGAACATATGATTTTATGCTTGTTGATTTGATTCAATGGAAAAGGTAAATTTCTAATTTTTTCAAGTTTGTATATGTGCTGAAATTTTTATCACATGAAGATCAGTTGTTTATTTGCTCGAATCCATGGTCAATTTTGCTTCCGCTATACGTGATGTTTAATTTTGGACCCCATGGATTCCTTCAGTTGTATCAGAGGCTAGGTAGATATGCGATATTTTGTTTTAGCATGTTAGGATTAGAATTAAATTCTAAAAAAATTCACATGTGTATTTTGGTTTATGATTCACATGAATATGAAATTTTTTTTATTTTTGGAGTTAATTTTGAAAGCTGAAAATATGATTTTTTGGGGCTATTTTGGGTTAGCTATGGCCGAGCCATGGTTAAACAGGGTCGAGCCCTTTGGTGGACCATAGAGAGCTCTCAGGCGACCATGGTCAGCACCAAAGGCCAACCAAGTCGCCACAGGCGATCAAGAACTGCTCACACCGTTCTCTCTTCCCTGAAAAAGAAGGTGTTGGACGAACACGAATGTCTTGCAACCATGGTGGAAAAACTGAAGAAAAACAAGGACGCTAGGGGTCCCAGTAAAAGGAAGAAGCTTACCGTAAAGGACAAAGGAAAGAAGGCTGTCTCTGAAAGAGATCACCATGGGTTCCAAACGATAAATTTCATGCAGCGGAAGTTACGTAACCATGGTGATCGATTATAGCTTTGATCTTAATTTAAGTTCAACATGCTATCAACCTTTTGAAACTGAAAAATACCTCTATTAATCGATGAAAACACAAGTTTAGTGTTTCTCTATTAGGTCCACACAAGCACCACAACCGAAGAAGGTTTTCTCTCACACTTTTGCTATGAATGTTCTTGAGAAGCTTGACAAAAATGGTGGATGAAGAGGGAGAGTGGATTCGGCCAAAGGGAGGGAGAAGATGAGGGGAGTTGTTGCTAATGGTTGGAGAAAAAGATGGAAGATTTTTGGAATTTTAATTTGAAATAAAATTGAATTTCAAATTATTAATTGCATATCTAACGTTCTTAAACTCCTATTTGCGCTTTTTCCCCATTCATCACTTAAATCCCTAAATGGGCTTTAAGCCCATTTAACTAAAACCCAAATTAAACCCATTAACTTGAATTCTAATTTCGGTTTAGACAAAACGGTTCAATTTCCTCGAATTGATTTCTTCAACCGTCTGGTTAAACCTTAGGCCAGAAAACTACTGAATCGTTTTCAATTTCCATCCATAATAGATTGTCATGTATCGTGCTTAATGCGTGTGACCCTCTAGGCTCACGAACAGCTGGCAGACTGGTAAAATTACTATTTTACCCTATCCATCATAAGTGGTCTATAGCAAGACATTATGATTACCCAACGTTCGTGATTATCGATTATTCTATTTAACTTGTTATCGTGCATGTCAATATCCTTTTATAAAACCGATATCCAGATTGATCAATAGGCATAGAATGGTCATCCTGATTTATCAATCACTGTTTCTTGATATCTGAGATGACTGAAAACTGATACTAAGGTATCACGTGCACGGCCGTGCTATTCCTTCAGTCATACTCATCAAGTGGCCTAAACGGATATCTTTCTCATACCGAAGTATGAGTGATAAATCCCTTAGACGCCTTTCGAGTTCACTAATGCAATAAATATCCAAGCCAATCAAAGCCGTTATAGTTACCCTTTTACAGATAACGTTAGACTAAATCAAACTTAAGTATTCGTTACATAGTGTACACAAAGATGCCTTGGTCTTAGGATATAATGACAAGCTACGATATGTGAGTATGTCATGACTAGATCTATGCAGCATACTCACAATCGAGTTGTCCGATATCATCGACCTGATGGTATCTATGATATAACTCCAGCACGCACTCTGTCATGATTAGTAGAGCATGATCACAAGGAGTTAGTCTCATACTGATCGCTTCTTCAAGAAGCTTAGCTGATCAGGGACTCATCAAATGTAATTCTTTCTGATCTATAGTTTTACTATTAGTGGTTTCACACAAAATGACATAGATCAAATTACATTCGATATATTACTACAACACATTAGTAGTATATGCCGATTTATTTATTCGGAAAGATGATAAAACATTACATGTGTAGATCACTTATATATTGGACTGGGCATAACTCTAACAATCTCCCACTTGCCCCTGGTTCCAATTTAAGTTCTGATCTACTCCCATAGACCCTGCATGTTCCTCATGCCTAGGCTGCGACTGAGCCTTTGTCAAGGGATCGGCCATATTATCATCAGTCGAATAGTGTTTAATCTCCACATCACCTCTATATGTGATAACTCTAACGAGGTGATGCCTGTTGAGTATATGTTTGGATCGGTTGTGGAATCTGGGCTCTTGAGCAATAGCTACGGCACCAGTGTTGCCCCACAACAAGCTTATCGGATCAGACGTTCGCAGCGTTGCATCTAATCCGACCAGAAAGCTTCTAATCCATACGACCTCTTTAGCTGCTTTCGTTGCAGCTATATACTCATCCTCTATTGTAGAGTTGGCAATTTTGGCTTGCTTAAAGCTTATCCAGCTGAAAGCGCCACTATTCAACACAAAATATATCCTGACAATATTTTGAAGTCATCTGGATATGTCTGAAAACTAGTATCGGTCCTCTGACTGCTAGTTTTCTATCTACATCCCCATACACTAGGAATGCATACTTGGTCCTTCTCAAATATTTGAGGATGACCTATGACAGCAATCCAGGGTAATTGGTCGGGGTTAGATTGGAACCTCCTGGTACAGCTTAGTGCAAATGAGACTTCCAGTCTCGTGCACATCCTGGCATACATGATTGACCCAACAGCCGAAGCATAAGGGGTCTTACTCATCCTGCTCAGCTTATGAGGAGTACTAGGACTCTGTAGCTTGCTGAGCTTAATGCCATGAGCATGGGTATGTATTATTTCTTAGAACCAAGCATTGAGAATCTTCTCAACACTTTACCTATATACATGTTCTGACTTAGCAACATGTTCTTACTTAGGCCCAAAATCCTTTTGGAATGATCTGTAGAGATCCTGATGCCTACATTAAATGTAGCATCACCTAAGTCCTTCATCGATAAGTACTTCCCTAACCAAGCTTCGGTGGCAAGGTCGGGATTTCATTCCCGGTGAATAAATGCCAAGAATACAATATTACTCCCACTCGGTTTCTTATGTACGCAAGGCTCACTTTCGTTTTTGATGAAGCCGAGTTCCCTTACAGCTTTATCAAAATGAAGGTTCCAACTCCCTAAAGCTTGCTTCAATCCATAAATGGATCCTTGTAGCTTACATATATTTCCGGGATTCTTTGGATCTAGAAAACCCACAGGTCGTGTGATATACACGCCCTCTAGTAAGTTCCTACTAAGGAAGGGGTTTTGACATCCATCTGCCATAACTATGGCTAAAAATAATCCGGATTAAACTGACCATTGATACTGATGAAAAGGTGTCATCATAATCCATGTATTGAATCTGACGATAACCTTCACAACCATCCTAGCCATATTGGTCTGAGGACTTCCATCCATGTCGGTCTTGATCCTATAGATCCACTCATAACCGATGGGTTTTATCCCAGGGGTTTGATCCACCAAGCACCCGCCTTGGTTTTCATACATGGATTTCATTTCCTCACTCATGGCGTTCTGCCATTTTTCGGAGTCTGGACTGGTCAAAGCTTGTCTGAAGGTTTCTGGATCATCCTGATCCACCAACATCAAGTCATTTCCCTCAGTGGCCGTGAAGCCATATATGTCTGGAACATGACGAGATCTTTCAGACCTCCTTAGACCATCTGGAATTTCTGTAGGGACTGATTCTTCATCTGCGACCATCTGAGGCTCCAGTACTTCTACATCTTGCAAAGCAGGCTCCTGAATTGCTTCAGGCTGTTCTGTATCCTCTTGAATTTCTTCGAGATGCACGAGACTCCCACTAGCTATTTTAGAAATAAAACATTTCTCCAAAAATACCCCTTTTCGAGCAACAAGGACTTTGTACTCGCTGGGTATGTAGAAGTTGTATCTATTAGTTTCTTAAGGATACCTTACGAAGACACATTTGTCTGATTTTGATGCCTGCATCTCTGCTACCCAAATCTTTTAGGAAAAACATACTAGGATGTTTCCCACACCATATATGACTATGGTCCATTTCTTATTTGGCTACTACGCAAAGGCGCACACATCCAAATAGAACTGACCATCTAATCCCGCTCCCATCCCAATGAATACTACGCGGAGGCGCACGCATCCACAGTAACGGGAGATGTAATTAGTGTCATGTGGTGTACCTTCTATGACTCTGGTCCAGCTCTTATTTGGCTACTACGCGGAGGCACACGCATTCAAATAGAACTGATTACCTTATTCAGCTTGCATCCCAATGAATACTACGCGGAGGCGCACGCATCCACAGTAATGGGAGACAGAATGACTGTCACAAGGTGTACTATCGTTGTCTTCATCGGAGCCCGATTCAAAATGAATGCGACCGTTTCCAGAGTCAATTATTAGTTCAACTCTCTTCTGGCCTGAGTACTCATAGGTCCACACACGTCGGAATGTATTAGACTTAATAAGTCACTCGCCTTTCACATAAACCTGTGAAAGGTGCCTTTTTCGTTTTGCCCATTAGGCGAGACTTGCATCTTTCAGTTTGAATGAATTCAAACGGACTTAAAAGTCCACACTTATGAAGTGTAGAAATGCGTTTCTCGCTCATTAGGCAAGACTTGCATCTTTCAGTTTGAGTGAATTCAAACGGACTTAAAGTCCACACTTGTGAAGTGTTGAAATGTGTTTCTCGCCTATGTGCCTTAAATGACAATGCCAAATTATAACTTGGTTTAAATCATCAGATTTAAGCCTTTTCTTATTTACGTTATAGCGATTAATCTTACCAACGTAAATATCTGATCCTGAAGACGTGGATACCCACTCTTCTTCACATGATCCTTGTATTGCTTACAATCCCTTATTCCTGTGTACTGGCTCATTGCAGTGATGGCATATCTCCTCCATTTTGTCCTTAATCTTCACAGCAGCTTTGGGAGCTGCTTGAACTTTTGGACGCTTGGGGTGTCGCATTTGCCCTGCAAGGTGCTCAAAAGCATGACCGTTACCCTGATCAGCTTTCTTGAAGTTGACCTTCTTGTTGACCATAAGGACCTCCTTAGTCTTGCCCTTGAGGTTCTTTTCAGTGGTCACAAATATCCCATGAAGCTCTGTTAAGGACTTGTCCATGTCATGCATATTGTAATTTACTATGAAATCGCTATATGTATCTGGAAGTAACTACAACATAAAATATGCAGCCATTTCCACCTGATCATCAAAACCGAGTCTGGTTAGATGTTCCTGAAGACATTAAATATTCGTGACATGGGGACTAACAGGGCTCCATCCTTAAGTTTGCAAGAGTTAAGTTCTAAGAAAGTATCATATCTTTTGACACGAGCTTTCTCCTTGAACATTTCCTTGACCTCTGCCTTACAGGTATGAGGGTCATCTGAAACGTTCCTGAACTGCTTCTATAACTCTGGCATCCTACTGTCCACCATAATGCATGACACGTCGATTTGGTTACTAAGGAACTTTGATAAGTATCCTTAGTGCCCTAGCGGCGTTCAGCGGTTGGTCAGCAGAAGATTCCTTGGTAAGGATATACTACTTGCGTTCATGCTTGAGTACAAGCCTCAAGTTTCTATTCCAATCTGAGTAATTCACGCTCTTGAGTCTGTCCTCAATCTGGACTGTCAGTGCGCTATTACTTCTTTGTGTTGTGTTTGCCTTTTAGTTCTACATGGTAAAATTAATTAAAATTCATGTTGGAGATTTAGTTATAAAACACTTGTCTGATTCTAACATTAGAATCTGAACCAAGATCCTATCATACCCTCAATTGAAGTGATCGGAGGCTCACTGCTCCAATTGAGAGCATCAAGGTAGGAATACATCCATTTACAAAACCATGTAATTCCAGGCTAGGGTCTGTACTAAAAGTACACGACATACCCTATACTGATACACTAGGTCAGCCCTAGCTGACAATCGTAGACAAGTCTACCATGCTTGAACTATGAACAGAACTAATGTGGCTACTACGCGGAGGCGCACGCACCCACACAAAACTACCCATCTCATCCAGACCTTTTCTCTATGAATGTTAGCGGAGGCGTACCGACATCCATAGGGTCAAAGCCCTTTTGAGTGCCCAAACTTGGATGGTATCACGCTTGACTTATAATTATTTGCGTTTAAGTGAATTATAAAAGTCTGATTGTATATCGATACAATCTTAATCTAGAATCATCAATTGCAAATTCATGCAAAGATAATCCCTTAGCAGGTTACATGCGAGTGATTAAATTCCGATTTTTGCATGTGGGTGATAGTAAATCATACATGAACTTGTATATTTAAACTATCATACACTCATACATTCAAGCATATAAATGTAACGGTAAATATATGCATAGCTAAGCCCATCTTAAGTTCCTAAGAATCTAGCAATAATGATTCTAAAGACTTGGTCTTCAAGATCCAAACTTGCTCCATTCTAGTGAACTCCCACTGGCTTCGAACCTCCTCCAATCCGAGTCTTCTTCTTGACTTGCTTCTTCTGTCGGTCTTTGTGATTACAAATATAAATAAATAAAATGAAATACAAATCACGACAGGCAGGCGTATTTACTACAACCCAAAATTAAGCAACACGCAGGTTGCAAATCCGAAATTACAATGGAAGTCTAGAGGGCTTAGCTAGCATCATGTGGAAAACTTCATGTTATCAAAGATCATGTGTACATTGAACATGCTTATCAAACAAATAAAATTTTCCAAATTTTATCTTTTCTTAAGTGTGGAAAAATTCCGGTTTATCGAAACCGGACGGTTTAATTAATGAATTGAATTTTGAACCGGTTCTCGCTGGTTTATCGAAACCGAACCAAATCTGAAAATTAAATATTTAGGGTTTCAAATTATTCTCAAGAACTAGCCGGTTCAGCTCGAATCTGGTCGAGCCGAACCGGCTCAACCAAGGTCGCCCGCAGAGGCAATCACGGTGGCCCGTGAGGGCTGCCAAGGTCGCCCGTGGGGCTGACCGTGGTCGACCACGAGAGCGACCATGGTAGCCCGCGAGGGCTGCCATGGTCGCCCGCAAAGCAACCATGGTGGCCCGCGAGGGCAGCCATGGTCGCCCGCATGGGCAGACCCTGGTCGGCCGCGGCAGCGACCATGATCGCCCATGAGGGCTGCCCTGGTCGCCCATAGGCGACCCTCATCGGCCCTTGGTGCTGACCATGGTCTGCCCTAGGGCATTCCATGGTCTACCAAGGGTCTCGACCCTTGTCGGCCATGGCTAACTAGAAACACACAAAAAACCAATTTTCCAAAATCAATCAAACCTGAAATTTTTTTCAATTCACATGCATGCTAAGGTGATGAACATATAAACTCAAAAAAAATCATAATTAAACATGTTGAAGAAGTACAAAACAACCATGCTCTGATACCACTGAAAGAGATCACCATGGGTTCCAAACGATAAATTTCATGCAGCTGAAGTTACGCAACCATGGTGATCGATTGTAGCTTTGATCTTAATGTAAGTTCAACATGCTATCAACCTTTTGAATCTGAAAAATACCTCTATTAATCGATGAAAACACAAGGTTAATGTTTCTCTATTAGGTCCACACAAGCACCACAACTGAAGAAGGTTTTCTCCCACACTTGTGCTATGAATGTTCTTGAGAAGCTTGACAAAAAAGGTGGATGAAGAGGGAGAGTGGATTCGGCCAAAGGGAGGGAGAACATGAGGGGAGTGGTTGCTAATGGTTGGAGAAAAAGATGGAAGATTTTTGGAATTTTAATTTGAAATAAAATTGAATTTCAAATTAATAATTGCATATCTAACCTTCTTAAACTCCTATTTGCGCTTTTTCCCCATTTATCACTTAAATCCGTAAATGGGCTTTAAGCCCGTTTAACTAAAACCCAAATTAAACCCATTAACTTGAGTTCTAATTTCGGTTTAGACAAAACGGTTCAGTTTCCTCGAATTGATTTCTTCAACCGTCTGGTTAAACCTTAGGCCAGAAAACTACCGAATCGTTTTATATTTCCATCCATATTAGATTGTCAAGTATCGTGCTTAATGCGTGTGACCCTCTAGGCTCACGAACAGCTGGCAGACTGGTAAAATTACTATTTTACCCTTTCCATCATAAGTGGTCTCTAGCAAGACATTATGATTACCCAACGTTCGTGATTATCGATTATTCGATTTAACCTGTTATCGTGCATGTCAATATCCTTTTATAAAACCGATATCTAGATTGATCAATAGGCATAAAATGGTCATCCTAATTTATCAATCACTGTTTCTTGATATCTGAGATGACTGAAAACTGATACTAAGGTATCACCTGCACGGTCGTGCTATTCCTTCAGTCATACTCATCAAGTGGCCTAAACGGATATCTTTCTCATACCGAAGTATGAGTGATAAATCCCTCAGACGCCTTTCGAGTTCACTAATGCAATAAATATCCAAGCCAATCAAAGCCGTTATAGATACCCTTTTACAGATAATGTTAGACTAAATCAAACTTAGGTATTCGTTACATAGTGTACACGAAGACTCCTTGGTCTTAGGATATAATGACAAGCTACGATATATGAGTATCTCATGACTGGATCTATGCAGCATACTCACAATCGGGTTGTCCAATATCATCGACCTGATGGTATCTATGATATAACTCCAGCACGCACTCTGCCATGATCAGTAGAGCATGATCACAAGGAGTTAGTCTCATACTGATCGCTTCTTCAAGAAGCTTAGCTGATCAGGGACTCATCAAATGTAATTCTTTCTGATCTATAGTTCTACTATTAGTGGTTACACACAAAATGACATAGATCAAAATACATTCGATATATTACTACAACACATTAGTAATATATGCCGATTTATTTATTCGGAAAGATGATAAAACATTACATCTGTAGATCACTTATATATTGGACTGGGGCATAACTCCTACAGTCTCCACCAAAGAAAACAAGATCGGTGGTCATAAGCAAGCAAAGAACGCTCTGAACGTTCCATTCGACAACGTGTCATTCCATTTGGCTGTAGGAGTGACCAGATGGGAGTATGTATACCATAGGACGATCTATCCTGAGAAGACTGTGTCCTCTGAGATCCTCAGACTGGAAGCCATAATCAGGCTTCTACATAAGACAGAGCTCATGAAGACAGACACCAACATGGGTAATCACTATCCATTGTTGATTAAAGAGTTTATTGCAAATTTTCCTACTGGTTTTGGCTCCCTGGATGATACGGAATTTGAGAAGGTTTATGTCAGAGGCTTACGTTTCAACATCTCTTCCGACATTATCAATGTCTTTCTGGGGAGAAAGTGTGCTGGACAAGGTCCTCAAAGAAATAACCGACGATAATAGCATTGTATGGCCAACTAAAGGGACAATGGCTGCCTCAGACCTTACTTTAAAGTACTCTGTACTCTTTCGTATCGAGTAGCTAATTGGGCGCCATCCACTCATGCATCTTCCATTAAACCAGAGCTGGAAGTTCTCATCTTCCAAATAGGTACTGGTTGTACACTCCATGTTGGCCAATTTATTATTGACCATCTTGTTAGACATGCCAGATCCAAGCTGTAAAATACCTGTTGCTTTTCCCTCTCTTCTATCTGAGCTCCTGGTGCACCAACACCCCACTGTGTTGAAAACAAGTGATAAGGCAGAGAAACTTTGAGGAATGATTATGGTTAGCCACAAATTGATTGAAGGGAAACATGCTCCTGATCTGGTCAGGAAGGAAGTCAAGACGGTTAAGGTATCGACCAGCCGGGCTACCAAAACTGTTCCTCCAACAATGGCTACCAGCAGAGATGCGATAATGCTCAAAAGAGAAACATATGTGCTTGACAAGGACATCATGAATCTTAAGATGGCGCTGAAGCATTGGTCCCAGCGTAGATCTTACTGTGCTAACCTGCTGAAGACACTGCCTATTCAAGACTCCAACAACAATGTTTTTTCCTCTTTCTCCTTACCAGAATCAACTGAAGCCGCTGAAGAAGCCTCTTAAGATGCCTCCGCCACAACATCTGAAGATGATACTGCTAGTTCCAGTAGTAGTTCTATTTAAGGTTTTATTGCTATATGGGTCCTCATAACTGAACAATTTTAATTTGTAGTTTGCACTGGACAAGTTCACTCAAATATCTCAATTGCTGATCGAGGATTTGTGTGTGTTAAGTTGAATATTTATTTGTGTTACTCCATGTTTTTTGAATATTTGTTTTGGGTCTTTGGTTCTTTTTGAGACAGCAAAGGGGAGTAAGAACGCCTGTGGCACAACGAGACGATGCACGAACAATACTTGACGACTACCGTCGTTTGATGAAGATCGCTGCAAGGAATGATGGCCTTAAAAATAGCCAAAGGGGGAGAGTGTAGTTACGACATTTTTGCTGATTGGCTTATTTTTAAGGAACTAGGGATGCCATGAAGAATGTCGAAACATCGTGTATGACATCCTGGAGGACATCTTTGTCGACATCTCGGCTAACATCTTGTTTAACGCAATTAAGAAAAGGTAAGGAAAGTTTCCGTTTTCATGAAGTTCGACTACAACAAGGATTATGGAAAATCTCCAGCTGTATTCGACACGATTCAGGAAAGATAGTCGACGATGACAAAAAGGAAACCCAATAGGGTTAGTGCACATGATTGATTGCTATAAAAGCTAAATCAGGCGGGTCCTCCGGGTTATTTTTGAGTAATTTGCGTAAATTGATTCGGATGTGTTGTTGTTGTGATTTTCTATATTGTGTACTTTATTAGTTGAGTGTTGTTGTATTTGGTTTGTTGTAGTGTCTCTTGATGCAGATTCGGTCTGTAGTGATCCTTCTGATTTTACAGGTTGGTTTAACAAATTTGATATGTGTCCTTAGTTATTGTTGAAATTTTGTTAAGTAGCAGGGACAAGATGTCTAACAAAATGTCGTAACGATTGAATCGACAACTTGCCTAATGACAGTTTATGGACAGTAAATTGTAAAGCAGTGAACATAAGACACACAATATGTTTACCCAGTTCTGTGACTCTGCACCTACATCTGGGGGCACTCTGCCAGTGGAAAGGTTTTCACTATTCAGTAGTCAATAGTACAACTTCAAGCATCAACTAGATATCACACAAACTATTGTCATAACCTACTAGGGATCTCACCGTGAACAACCTAGACCAGGGATTCCCCCTGTCTTTGAGATCCTCTCAATTCCACCCTTCAAAAAAGCCTATGCTTGGTTTTGTTGTCTTCGACAATATTCTCGCGAGTCTTCAATCAGGAATCCAAAAACCAATATATCATAGACACTCAAATCTCCTCGAGTTGATGTATGTAATCGATAGCGTCCTCTCTAAATAAATCAACCTCTCAATCGGCTAGTCGTACATGGTTAAGAGCTCTGAGACTTTAGCATAGAGAAAGGACTGAGTTGCTAAGGGGATAGCATATGCTTTTATAGCAACTCACATTGCGTAATCGGATTCCTATTCTGATTAGGAAGTCTCTTGCCGCCTTGCGTTTCTTGCAAGTGACAAGTTGGCGTTGCCACTTTCATTAAATCTTGCTTGCATGTCTTTCTTCTAGCTGGACCTTGCCTAATTCATCCATGGTCTTTATTCCTTTGTGCGCAGAGCTTCAGTGCTCAAAATAGGAAGTCTTTGATGTCTTACCTAATCATGCGAGTATCACGTTGTACCAACTGTGTTGCAACATGTTCTTGACTCCGCAGTAAAAAATATGCCAATAATAAACATAGTAAAAATCTCCCCCTTTGGCAATTTTTTAGGCAAGCACACTTAGACGGTGAGCTTCGGGCGAGCACCGTTTATGGCTAGCAGCGTCTTCAGCATCTTCAGGCAAGCACCGTTTCTGGATGGTCATATCTTCAGTCGTTCTTTATTAAAGCGTCGTCTTCTATAGCAAGGTTGAAACATGTTGTGATACATGTTCTGTCGTCCGTCATAGAATATATGGTAACATGTTTATGACGCATATGTTAGATTTGTTCCCTAGTCCAGTGTAATAAGTTCGTCTGTATATAATGATTTATCATGTTTTGAATAAATAAAATGACATTATATTACTAATTTGTTGTAGTAATATATTAGATGTAATTTTATCTACATCATTATGTGTGTCATCACTAATAGTAGAACAATAGATCAAAATGAATTACATTTAATGAGTTCATAATCAGTTAAGCTTCATTATGAAGTGATCAGTATGAGGCTAACTCTTTATGATCACTCTCTACTGATCATGGCAAGGTAGTGTCGGAGTTAGATCATAGATATCATCAGGGAGATTATATTGGAGGGCCCGATGGTGAGTATGTAGCATAGATGTTGTCATGAGCATACTCACATATCGTAGTTTGTCATTGTATCCTTACACCAAGGAGTCTTTTTGATCATTGTGTAGTAAGTATCTAAGTTACATGAGTGATCACTGTGTAGTAAGTATCTAGGGTAGCCATAAGGGCTTTGATCGGCTCAGGTATAAGTTACATGAGTGAACTCGAAAGACGGCTAAGGGATTTATCCCTCATACTCCGGTATGGGATTGATATCTGTTTAGGCCACTTGATGAGTATGACTGAAAGATATTGCATGGCCATCCGGAAGATACTTTGTATCAGTTTTCAGTCATCTTAGACATCGAGAAACAGTGATTGATTAAATAAGGATGACGGTTATATGCCTTATGATCAATCTAGATATCGGGTGATAAAAGGACAATGACATGACGATAAGATGTTAAACCGAATCATCAATATTCATGGACGTTGGATAATCATAATATCTTGCTAAAGGCCACTTATGATAGAAAGAGAAAAATAGTAATCTTGCAAGTTTGCCAATGGATCGTGAGCCTAGAGGGTCACACACTTTAAGTAAGGTATAGCAAAAGGAACTTGGAGAAGTCAGTATGAGAGAATTATGAGGATTGGGAACAATTCGCCTTTCGGTTTAGTTAAATCAAAGCGAATTGTTGGAAACCAGGAATAAGTTTAAGGGAATTTGATCGGACTAGTTAAACTGTTTAATTAGAACCCAATTTGATTGGGTTTAATTAATAGTTAGCTAAATAGGCTTTAAGACTAGGGTCGAGCCCCTTGGTGGACCATGGAGAGCCCTTGGGCCGACCATGGTCAGCACCAAGGGCCGACCATGTCGCCTCGGGCTGACTATGGGCGCCTTCGGGCCGACCATGGGCAGAGCCGCGACGACCGGGGTCGAGCCCTAGGCTCGGCCATGGGAGGCTCTCGGGCCGACCATGGTCGTAGTCCTTGGCCGACCAGGTCGAGACCAATAGCTCGCCGATGGTAGGCCCTCGGACACCTATGGCCAGGCCATTGGCCGACCAAATCGCTAGCCCATATCCACGCCTATGGTTTTCCGCGGGCGACTTGTGGGCGAGCCGGGGGTTGGCCGATTAGCTCTAGGGTATGGACCGGTTTTTTGGCCAGTGTCACGTCCCGAAAATTTCCCCAAAAATTTAGTTTTTAGAACTGTTCCGATTTCGATAAAACGGGGGTAAGCCAATTCAATTTCAAATAATTAATTTAAACTATCCGGTTTTGGTAAACCGGATTTTTTTTGCCATATTTAACCAAGACCGGTCTGGTCGCCCACGGAAGTGACCATGGACGCCCGTGGGCCATCCATGGTCGAGCCGAGGGCTGACCGATCTGGTCGCCCGCGGCAGCGACTATAGATGCCCGTGGACCATCCATGGTCGGCCGAGGTGAACTGGTCGGCCCTTGGTGCTGACCATGGTCAGCCCGAGGGCTCTCCATGGCCCACCAAGGGGCTCGACCATGGATGGTAAATAATAAACCATTATTTATGGTAAATAAAAAACCAAGTTTGTCCAAACTGGACACTGAAATAATATTTCTACTAAAAGTAGGTACACATAATACATCGTCCAAAACTAAAATAAGCCCTGTGGACATCCTAAGACTAACAGAACCGACAGCTGTCGTTGACACCGAACTCTTGTCTCTGACTCTCAGATCTCGCTCGCCTTTCCCAATGAGCTTCTTACTTTCCAGATCCCGCAGATTAACAAAAATGTGAGTTTCTGCTCCGGTATCAACTACCCATGTATCTGAGAAAGTAACGTTGAGATTATACGCAACAACGTAATTACCTGATAGAGGTCCTGAAGGGTGTCCTCCCTTCTGCAAGCTCTTCACATATTCCTTGTGCTGACTGCAATTCTTTTTCCAATGACATGGTTGCTGGCAGTAGTAACAGACTACCCCTGAGGTCGAAGTATTCCCTTCAGTTCTAGGAACCGCTTGGATCTTCGGACCCCTGGGTGCCCTTATCTGCCCAGCTAGGTGCATTGGCGCCTTACCCTTACCCTCCACTTCTGGTGCCTTGCCCTTGTTGGGATGTCCTGGTGACCTGCCAGTAGGTTTGCCAGCTCTTTTGAAGTTGACATCCTTATTGACCATCAGAACCTCAGGGGTCTTGCCCTTGAGATTTTTCTCTGCTGTCACCAGCATCCCATGCAGTTCCTTGATAGTCTTTTCCATATCATGGAGATTTTAACTTGTGATCACATCTCCATAAACCTTAAGAAGCGACATCAGGACTATATCTGATTTCAGCTGCTCTGTGAAACTGTGACCTAGACTGGCTATGCGATCAAAGAGCCGCTTCATCTTGAGGACATGTGGGCTCACTGCCTCACCAGCATTTAGCCTGCTGTAGAATAACTCCCTAAGAGTGTCGCATCTTTCAACACGAGCATTCTTCTGGTAGTACATTTTGATTTCCTCCATCATTCCTTGTGGATTGTCCATGAGAAGCATAAACTGGTCCTGGGTGTCCTTTTCCATGGACCCGACCATGAGGATGCCAACATCTTGTCGATCTCTTATATACTTGTCATAAGCATTCTTATCGGCCTCAATGGCATCATCTGCAAGCACTTTTATTGGCTTATCCGTAAGGATATACTCCTATCTATCACACTGAAAGGCAAGCTTCAGGTTCCTCTCCCAAACCAGAATGTTGGTCCCTGACAGCCTGTCATTCGACAGAAGAGACTTTAATGCTTCACTACCAGAACATGTTGATTTGGGTTGCGAAGGTGCCATTAATCTACACATGAAAATAAATTCAATCAGATTCTTAATTAAGTTGAAGTGAGAGATACTTTATTATGAACATTTCCTATTCTTATATCTAAATCTAAAACAAGATCTCCACATACCAAAAACTAAAGTGAGTTAATCTCATCGCCCCAGTTTTGGACATTGGAGTAGGATAGTCCAGTCCTTTCACAATACCATTTGATTCTTGGCTAGGGCTTATACATTGTGTGTATACGGCATTGCCCTATATCTGATACCCTATCTCAGATCATCTGAGAATCGCAGCCAAGTCAACCATCTTTCAACGCATGGTCCAATCTGCATGGTTACTACGCTAATGCGCACGCACCCATGCAAGATTATCCATCTTCTATTACAACCCATTCCCACTGATCCAAGTCAATCGTATCCACCCATGAGTCTGAGAACTAATCGAAGTAATGAAAATTGAGCGGTATCTAGCTTGACTTGAAATTACTTGCCGTTTAAATGTCCATTCTCACTGATCATTACTTGATCTTAATTAGAAATTATCATCTACAAATTCATGTAGAAATATTTTCAATTCCGGTTTACATGTGCGTAACTAACTCATTATTATATCTTTAGACATGTGGGTGATGATCTAATTAACATGAACTTATGAAAATTAAATCATACATTCAACCATAGATTCATAAACATAAATGTAAACCTGCTTTAGCTAGCCCGCTAACCCTACTGGAATAAAATAAAACCTATACTAGGTCTTATCTTTCCTCATTCTCCTGGACTCCCACTAGCTCCATGCCTCCTCGGGATTACCACCCTTCTATTCGGTTTTTCTCGTCTTGGAACTTCGTAATTACATTTAATTTAAAATAAAATAAATGCTTTGACACGCAGGTCACAGTTAAATTACAATCCAAAAGCAACTCGCAGGTTGCAAACCGAAATTAAATTCTAAATTCGGGCTAACTTAGCAATCATCTTGCAAACACCGTGTTATCAAACAATCATGTTGTCAAACAAGCATGTTATCAAGCAAACATATTAATTCCAATTTAATCTTGATTTAAATCATAAAATACGGTTATCGAAACTGTTATTTTGAATCGGTTAATTTCTGAATTAAATCGATTCACGCTCTGGTTTATCAAAACATAACCGGTCTGAAATTTTAATTAATTCTCGCTAAAAATTTTGGATTTTTCTGGGTCGGTTCTGACCCGAACCCTTTCCGGTTTGACTGAACCAAAATTGACCCGAGGGTCAATTAGGGTTCGGACAAAAGCCTAGCCGCCAGGGCTGGTCGCGCCATGACCGACCAGCCCGTGAGGGCTGGCCGTGGCGGGCCGCCGAGCCGTGGCCTTCCCTTGGCAGGAGCTGAGAGGCTCGGCCAGATCTGCCACTGACAAATCTTGTCGGCCTTCCCGTTCCGGCCGATCGGCCCGTGGCTCGGCCGGGGTTAGCCTCTCGGCTAGCCTCGACCTCCCGCGGGTCTCGACCCTGATCTAGCTCGATCAAACTTTAATTTTCAGCAACAAATAAATAAATTCCAGCAATTAATTCATTAACCAAAAACTATAGAATTTGCAATTTTAATTTCACAACACCGAAATAAATTGCAAAATTAAATCTAGCCTATCATGCTCGAACACAAAATCATGTGTAACCAGGCTCTGTAACCACTGAAGGAATTATTTGAGGGTTCCAATCAATTAATTTCATGCCCATACAAGAAATTAATAAGGATCTAGGCTAGAATAAAACTCAAAGTTCCATGTTCAATAACGATCTTACATGATCATGAATTGATCATGAGATCTAGGCTAGAATAAAATTATATAATTACCTTGATTTCAAATCTCTGTCACTAAACAGAATACAGTAACCTCTAAAGAACGTCCACATAGGAAGAGCAATCCAGGGATACTCACAACGATCCTTACTAGAGGATCGAAGCAAGCAAAACGGGGAGGAGAGAGAGAGAGAGAGTGATTAGGGTTTTTGGAAAAAATTTCCTTAATTTTAAGATATGAAAATTTCCCTTTTATAACCCTTTTTAGCCAATAATTAATTAAAGGCCTTAATGGGCTTAAAGCCCAAAGCTTTTAATTAATTAATGTAGAGAAGCCCACTTTGGTTTAGCCCAATCTGGCTAGCCCTGTTTAGCTAAATTAATTAAGTCTATTTATTTACATTATAATTAATTGGTCCAGTTAAACCGTTCTTGATTTCAAGTTTAATCCTAAACCGAAATCGGTCTAATCTAGTTTAATCCATAACCGGATTTTGTCTCTCTCATGATTCCTCTATATGATTCCATCCGTTTTACTCAAACTTTAGTCTGTGACCCTCTAGGCTCACGACACGTCGGCGGACTGGTAAAATTACCATTTTACCCTTTCCATCATGAGTGGCCTCTAGCAAGACATCATGATTACCCAATGCTTGTGATTATCGAGATTTCGACTTAACCTTGTCGTACATGAATCTATACTTTTATCCACTTGATATCTTTTACAACCACGAGGCATAGACAAGTCATCCTTGTTCAATTGTCCGGTTTCTTGATTTGAGTTAACTGAATTGTAATTGATTCTCCGTATCGATTGCTTGGTCATGCTATTGTATTTTAGTTGTACTCATCAAGTGGCCTAAACTGATATCTGCCCATACGTTTGTATGAGGGATAAATCCTTCAGCGAACTATTGAGTCAACTCATGTATCTCGTGATCGAGCCAATCACAGTCGTTATTGTAACATTTTTACAGGAGACGTTAGACTGAGTCAAACTCTTCACTAATTACATAGTGACATCAATGATCCTTCCGTCTGAGGATGTGATTTCATGTGCCGACATAGGAGTATGTTCATTACTGTGTCTATGTAACATACTCATGATCGGGTCGTCCTATATCACCCCCGTCTGGTGATACTATGACCTAACTCCGACCCCCTTCTGGCCATGATCAGTAGAGCGTGATCATTTAGAGTTAGCCTCAAACCGATCGCTTCCTATGATATTATACTTTAGATATTACTACAACACTTAGTAATATGAATGTCCATTTTATTTCAACTAATAATCTTATTACATGATTAGATTGAAAATACATTGTGCTAGGGCACAAAATCCCAACATATGCAGCCGTGGTAACATGCATCATATTTCACCAACGGCAATTCTAATGACTTCTATTTCTGATCTGCTGATGCATAGTTTGCCACATGCGCATTGGGTTGCGGCAATTTGCTGGAAACATATGCAGCTACCTCGTCAAATGTCGTGTCTATCATCCCCGTCTTATGTTTGATTGACAGAATTTGCAGCAGTGCGGCCAACGATGTGTCATCGCTACCATCATACAATGGTTTCTCCATCCCTGCCACCAACCGCTTGTACTTTGTCGTCTTTGCTTTAGCAGCATCAGCATCTACTTGAATCACCATATTAGTTGCTTCTCCGAGTGGTTCAACTCAAACATTTCGACCTTGGTCTACATCATGCACGAACTGATGAGCATGATCAACAACGGGACGATGAATAGGAGAATAACAAACACCCTAGTTACTGCTCTCCCCAACCTCTCCCACTTCGCCATGTTTTGTCCATATTGTATAGTATCTCATGAACCCTTTCCTGAGTAAATGTGTACAAATGGTCGGCATTTCGTAGCAACGAAAACTACAACATGTTACACACGACCAGTGGAATCGATCTGGGTCGTATTCTATAGTATTTTCTCTCGCAAATGTTACGAAAATGATAACACCTCTCTTGAAGACATTTGTTGACCTATCCATTCCCATCCCCGATTGATGCGTTTTTTATCTACGCTTTCAACAATCACTAATTACTAAATCACATTGCTATATCTAAATTCTATTTTGAAATAAAATGATATACATATATGTACATACCTTATAATGGACGAATGATATACACGTACGATGTCTGTGGTATTCTTGATGCATCTATTTGCCTCAATTTATCCTCCACACATATTATTTAAACCCTCAATTTTGGAAGAAATATCAACTCTCCAAACTCCAACAACACAACACAAACTTTCTGCAATTTATAGGCAGAAACACAACAACTGCGCACCCTTCAAAGTACGCAAGCACAAGCTAGGGGCTGCGCACATTCACAGTGTGCGCTGTCCTTAGCAACGGTCTCATAACGGCTATAAATACAGTCGACTGTTGCCAACGGTCGGTCAATTTTGGTCAAATCCTTCAAACTGCGCACTCTCATTTACATGTGCAGTCTTTATATTGTGATTGTGCATTTTTATGTGCGCTGTTCTTGCCTTAACTACTGAGTGCGCACATTCGTTGTGCGCTGTTCTTGCTCTAGCTTACGCCTGCGCTCGTGCCCTATGTGCGCAGGCATTAAGACACTATGGTGTAGTGGTTGATGAATATGGTAGGATCATAGGAGCATTTTTCAAAATATTCCCTCGTCAAATATGATTCTATACAACTTTATCAAGCGTGAGGAGCTTGCTTTTATCCATAACGAGCCTTTCTAAGTTGTACACCTTTTCTTTCTTCCCCTTGATTTCACATCTGCATGGTTTCTTAGCGAACGCTTGTTCATTCAAGTTGCCATGCAACAAAGTTGATTTCAGATCTAAATGATTAACAATCCAACCTTTTTGAATTGCAAGTGCAAGGATTAACCCAAATGTGTCCATTCTTCCTACAGGGGCAAAAATATCGTTATAGTCAACTCCAAATCGCTGAGCATACCCTTTAGCAACAAGGCACGCCTTGTGTTTGTCTACCTCTCCATGTTCATATTTTAAGCCAATTTTCTTCCCTCCTGTTGGTTAAATCTGACGGCTCCTAGAGCGAATTTGCACCACTTCAACTCCATTCTCCACCAAGCTCCAAAGTTCTTCCCAAAGGGAATTTGCATCACTTCAACTCCATTCTCCACCAAGCTCCAAAGTTCTTTAGATAGTAGAAAATTTTCCATGAGCGATCCCAATAATCATAATGGCCATCAAGTTTTGGAATTTCTGATTGAACAAAGTTGCTCTCTTTCATATTTTTCTTATATTGAAAAACTATTGTTTTCAAGTTGTGGACAAGCCCTTTCAACAAGCTCGGATACCAAATGTACAGAATAAAATGTGAAAGAACTTGACTTAATTATTCACAAGAGGAAACAACAATTAAATAGCTTTTACAACAATGATAAATGGCTAAAATAAACGAATCGTAAATTGAACTATCTAGCATTAGAATATGATCAGTAAAACCGTAACTAAATATCCTTTAATAATATGGACTTATTCAACAGTCAGACATAATAATCTGCCACAAATCTTAACCTGACACCACTGAAAATGACCTCCAAGTCGGCGAGACTTTGCTCTCGCCGGGCAGGAGATTCGGTCTCGCCGGCTTGGTTCTCCCCGGGTAGGTCTCGACGGGAATGGTCATAGCCGGCGAGATATTCAATCAATATCTCGCCGGCTTGGAGGTGACCAATATCTCGCCGGGGTAGTGAAGTTTTCCCGGCGAGATATTGGCAATATATCACCGGGAATGGTTAAAAAACCTAATCGGCGAGATATTGGTCAAAAACTCGCCGGTTAGGGTTCACAACCCATCCGGCAAGATATTGGCAACATCTCCCCGACTAGGTTGTATACCATAGCCAAACCTAGCCGGCGAGATGTTGCCAATATCTCGCTGGCTAGGTTTGATAAGTTTTTGACAGAATCTGCCCCAATTTCTCAGTTTCCCGTTACCAATTACACCTGTAAAATCTGGCAATTCAATTAAATCCTAAAATGCAATTTGCAGCGATCGAAAACAGATATTTCATAATTGCAAACCAATAAAAAGTCGAACAATAAATGTATAATTACAGAACGTCAAAAAAATCGTACCCTAGGTAACTACGGGAGTTTTCCTATCCGTTTTGTCTTCTGCGCCGTCTTCTTGAACCTCTTGCTCGGGCGCGGTCGTTTGTCGGCAGGTGCAAGAGGTTGCTGGTAGTCCAAAGGCAGTACCGGCGAGATAATCAACTGTGTCACCATCTGAGATGGAGTCAGGCCTGGAGTTAGTGTCAGCATCGGCGTCTGAGTCGGAGTCAGAGTCTAGGCCGGAAGCGGCATCTGCATGCCACCCAGCAAGCGGAAGCTCACCAGGTGATCCCGGATAGTGGAGAGAACCTCGGCCTTAACCCGAGCATCGATCTCGGCCTTAAGCCGAACCTGGTGATCGTCGAAAAGACGTAGCTCTACCGTCGCAGCAGTAGCTCTACCGGCCAATTCTGCCTCTCTTGCGCGAGCCTCTGCCTCTCTCTGGCGAGCCATCTCCTCCATTTCCGCCGTTCTGGCAGCGACTGCATCATCTATCTACTCAGCTGACGCCGCGGATGTACGGGCACCACTTCTCGGTTTCGCCGGTCGAAGGAACTCGCCGCCCATGCGAGGAACAATACTGATAGCATTTGTGCCCTAGTCCAATTGCTATTAGCCTGTAAACGTCTATGTACAATATCATCGTTTGTAATATATATATAAAACGGCTTTGTATTACCTATGTGTTGAAGTAATATGTTAAGCATGATCTGATTTATGACCACTAAAGTAGTAGAACCATAAATCTGTACGGATCACACTTAACGAGTCCCTGGTCAACCTATGCTTCCTTGAAGCGACCAGTATGAGGATGGTTCTTAATGACGTAGTTCTACTTGTCATAGGGATGAGGGATCCTGGAATCATATCATAGATATCATGAGGTGATTGATATCGGACGACCCGCTTTGAATAGTGTTTTCATAGATTAAGACATGAACATATTCAAATGCGATAGCTTGTCAGGATATCCTTAGACCAAGGAGTCTTTGTGATCACTATGCAATGAACGTGCGGCTTTAACTTGCGCCTAACGCTTTTTGTGAAAGGATTGCTATAAAGGGCATGATTTGGTGGCGGAACGGGTTGCATGAGTGACACGAAAGACGGCTAAGGGATTTATCCCTCATACTACGGTATGGGAAAGATATCCGTTAAAAGGGCCTCTTGATGGAGACTGACTGAGAGTAAGAGCATGGCCATGCCAATGATATGGGTTATCAGTTCTCAGCCATCTCGCATATCAAGTAACAATGATTGATTGAACAAGGGTGACGACTCTATGCCTTGTGATCAATCGGGATATCTAGAGATAATAGGATAGTGACTTGTACGCACAAGGTTAAGTCGAATCATCGATCGTCATGCACCTTGGGTAATCATAACGTCTTACTAGAGACCACTTATGATGGATCGGGCAAGAGCGATCTTTTGCGCCGATCTGCCAATGGTGGCATGAGCCTAGAGGGTCACACACATTCAAGACGGATAACTTGAGACAAGGAAACCTTAACGTTTCTTGAGGAGCAATACATGGACAAAACTTGAGGTTTTGTGCCATAGGTTCGGTTTGAGAGAATAATTAGCGAATCGAGAAAACTGAGTTTTTTCGTCGATGTCGCGTCGGACTTTGTTTGATAAGTAACGACAAAAGGGTCGGGCGACTTTTGGACACGGCATGAGACCGCACGGGCGAGCCCATTGGGCTCGGCCCATGAAGTCTCATGGCCGGCCCATTAAGGGCCCAACAAGACCTCTTGGCCGGCCCACATGGTGGGTCCATGTGTGGGGGCCACACAACACCATGCTTAGTTGGTGATTGTGGATTAAGAGGTGAGTGATTTAAGGGGTATGGGTTAAAGCACCTTTAAGCCCATACCAATCACTTTTAACCCATACTTGTGAGTTGGATGATGAATTCAAATACAAGACTTTAATTCATTATTCTTTTAATCACATAACACACAAAAACTCTCTCTCTCTCTTGCTTGGCCGGCCACACTCACTCTCTCCTCTTGTTCTTGCTCTCTTGTTCTTCATTTAATTGTTCTAGTAGGCAATTAACTGAAGGATCATCAAGATTATCCCCTTGGTGTGGACTTGCTTTAGAGAAGAAGATCCGAACGTTCTTCTTTATCGGTTCAACAAGACTTAAAGGTAAATATCTTGTGGAATAGATTTTGCTTTGGGATTTAATGGTTTATGTTCTTGGACAAGGTTTGGAGTAGATTTTCTTATAATGCTTCCGCTATCTCGACGATCTAGAACGCTCCAAAACCCTACAAATACACCCCCGCTTCTTCTCTGTGTCCATCAACCGCTGAAGGATTTTGTCCTCTACATGCTTCGGGACCGAATATTGTTCTCCTCTGGCAGCCGCTTCCACGGCAAGTGCTTTGTGCCGCTCGATCTCGTCCTTTACTTTTTGGACCTGCAAACAAAAGTGTTAAATTGTATGACATAATAAAAATTCCGGTAAATTTATAAGGAAATAAAAATTTTACCGTCTTCGGGTCGCCGTCTTTTTCGTAGACGTGCACGTAAATTTCCAAACTCGGAAGGAGAACTCCAGCCTTTTGTTGGAGTAGAGCATGTCTGTCGTAGGGCCAGGAACCGCCACTATGCTTTTTCCGATTCTCGGCGAGGGCTTTCATTTTTCCAGAAAGTTCCTGCACACGGACAAATATCGAGCGTTAAGAAAGTATTATTAAGTATTTGAAAAACTTAAAGAAAATATCCTACGTCTGAAAACATACCTTATATTCTGGACTCTCAAAGTAGTCGCACATCCAATCTCATGCTTGCTCTTGGCCTATGAAGTCTTCCAGGACCGCCCTCCGTTTTTTCTCATCGTAGTCCCTCCTGCACTCCCCCATAAACTCCCCGTAGGGCTTCTCAATATGAAAAAGGAACTGCCGGTAGACTCGATTTGGCGCTACGTGGCAACGTAGCGCGCTCTTCAATGAAAATAGAAATACGTTAGTGCAAATATATTTTCAAATAAAATAATTTTTAAATGAAAAAAAAATTAGAAACTCACCATGAGAGCTCCCCATATCTTACACTGCCCATCGAAGTCAAGTTTCGAAACGTCGCAGCGCGAGGTAATATACTTGTCCTGATGTGACCTCCGATGAACCGGATAATCTGGGACGAGTCAAATTCTGGGTCGTTGTTGATGAGGATGTGATTTTTCTCAAAGTCTCACGTGACCGACAGGGGCCCTTTCTGTATCATATCTTGGAGCTTCTTGCACTTCGCAAGCCCATACGAACATGTATTCGGCTCCTGTGGCCCACTCGTAAATCCTTCTTCGTACGTGTTGTTCAGCGACTTGTACCGGATGTGTCGTCCGGAGCGCACATTCATACCGCACGTGTTCGAGCCGTTCGACTCTGCTGTAGGAATGCACGAGGAACTAACTGAGGGAATGATCCACTCAATCAGCTCATCCTCGTGTTCAGGCGCCTCCTTTGATAGCATTTTTGTGCCCTAGTCCAATTACTAGTAGTCTGTAAATGTCTATGTATAATTATCATCGTTTGTAATAAATAAAACGGCTTTGTATTACTTATGTGTTGAAGTAATATGTTAAGCATGATCTGATTTATGACCTCTAAAGTAGTAGAACCATAAATCTGTACGGATCACACTTAACGAGTCCCTGGTCAATATACGCTTCAATAGAAGCGACCAGTATGAGAATGGTTCTCAATGACGTAGTTCTACTTGTCATAGGGATGAGGGATCCCGGAATCATATCATAGATATCATGAGGTGATTGATATCGGACGACCCACTTTGAATAGTGTTTCATAGATTAAGCCATGAACATATTCAAATGTGATAGCTTGTCACGATATCCTTAGACCAAGGAGTCTTTGTGATCGCTATGCAATGTACATGCGGCTTTAACTTGCGCCTAACGCTTTCCATAACAGGATTGCAATAACGGACATGATTGGGTGGCGGAATGGATTGCATGAGTGACACGAATAACGGCTAAGGGATTTATCCCTCGTACTACGGTATGGGTAAGATATCCGTTAAAGACCTCTTGATCGAGAGTGACTGAGAGAAAGAGCATGGCCATGCCAGTGATACGGGTAATCAGTTCTCAGCCATCTCACATATCAAGTAACAATGATTGATTAAACAAGGATGACGACCCTATGCCTTGTGATCAATCGGGATATCTAGAGATAATAGGATAGTGACTTGAACGCATAAAGGTTAAATCGAATCATCGATCATCATGCTCCTTCTGTAATCATAACGTCTTACTAGAGACCACTTATGATGGATGGGACAAGAGAGATCTTTTGTGCCGATCTGCCAACGGTGGCATGAGCCTGGAGGGTCACAGACATTCAAGACGGATAACTTGAGACAAGGAAACCTTAACGTTTCATGAGGAGCAATACATGGACAAAACTGAAGGTTTTGGGCCATAGGTACGGTATGAGAGAATAATTAGCGAATCGAGAAAATTAAGATTTTCCGTCGATGTCGCGTCGGACTTTGTTTGATAAGTAACGACAAAAAGGGTCGGGCGACTTTTGGACACGGCACAAAACCACATGGGCGAGCCCATTGGGTTCGGCCCATGAGGTGACATGGCCGGCCCAACAAGGGCCTATTTTGGGCCCAATAAGCCCTACATGGCCGGCCACTTTGGTGGGCCCAAAGGTGGGGGCCACAACACACCATGCTTAGTTGGTGAGTGTTGATTAAGAGGTGAGTGATTTAAGGGGTATGGGTAATGACACCTTTATGCTCATACCAATCACCTTTTGACCCATGCTTATAAGATTGATGAAGTAGAGAAAGATCAAATAATTAATTACACAATTCTCACTCTCACAACTCTCTCTCTCTCTCCTTGGTCGGCCACCCCTAGCTCTCCTCTGTTCTTGCTCTCTTGTTCTTCATTTAATTGTTCTAGTAGGCATTAAGTGAAGGATCTTGAAGAACATCCCCCTCGTGTGGACTTGCCATAGAGAAGAAAATCACAAAGTTCTTCTTTATCGATTCAACACAGACTTAAAGGTAAATTTCTTGTGGAATAGATTTTGCCTTGGGATTTAATGGTTCAATGTTCTTGGACAAGGTTTGGAGTTGATTTGTTAAATGCTTCCGCTATCTCGATGTTAAAGAACGCTCCAAAACCCTACAGTGGTATCAGAGCATGGTTAACCCTCTTAATCTTTGTCTTGTTGAATTTGTTTCGGTTTTATGATTATTTGCATGCCATATTTGTTGATAACATGTTTTTAATGCTTTTTGGGAAAATTGCATGAAAAATGTTATTTTTAGAAAATATATTGAATTTGGAATTTTTCGGAAATTATTGGATTTCTCGGGTCCGAGAAGAGACTCTCGGGGAGCCGGATCGGAGGTACCGGATGGAGGTCACCGCAAGCCGGGAGAGGCCGGCGGTGACCGGGGCCGTCCCCCTTCTTGGCCGAGGCCGAGAGGGGAGGCAAGCTTGGTTTGGGCTTTTCTAGGCCCAAACCGAGCCGTAGTGTTGGGCTCGGCCCATTGAGCGTGGGCCCGACTTGGTTCGTGCACGTTGATTATGTTCGTGGATGAACCCACGATCCAATATTTTGAAAACTTTTAAATTTGATCGGTTTCGATAAACTGTTTTTTCGAAAAGGTCTAGTTTCAATAAACCCGACCAAGCAACTTGGCAAAATTAAAACCGGAATAATTGCATATTATTTGATAACATGTTTGTGTGATAACATGTTGGATGATGTGATGAGATGTATGATGCATTAGTAGCCCATTAGATTTTATCGCTTTCACGGTTTGCACACCGTTAGTGTTAGCGGTCAATTATTCTTTCATTCGATCCCTTAAAGTGTAATTATTATTTTTCCGGTCTACGAAACGAGTATTAATTGTAATTACTACTCAAAGACGAGAAGGATGGAAAATCGAGCACAATGACGGTCTTGGAGGAAGTCCAAGAGCTAGTGGGAGCCCGAATGAGAAAGACGAGAAGATGTGATGTCTCGTAGAATCTTAAGAATAGGATGGGCTATTGGTGCATGTTTAAAAGCTTTATGCTTGCTTGCTTTAATTATTAGAAATAATTGTATGCTTGCATGCTTAGCTTATAAGTTTATAAGCCATCACCTCACATGAAAAGATTAAAATCGATTTTAATTGTTTGCATGATTAAAGTGTTGTGAACCATCATCGCACGTGTTGTGATGGATGAGTTCGTTTTTGAAACGTGTTTGCACGGGTTGCAAATGACGACTTCAAAAGAAGATTGTATATGATACAATTAGAAATGTCACAACACGGGTTGTTGATGACGGGTTCGTAATTGTACCAAAATACTTTCGAATTATTAAACACAACCAAATCACAACATAATTTGAGTCAAGTGAGATGCCACCCAAATTCACACCCATGTAGAAACATTTTATCGGTGTCGTGCGCCTTAGCGGAGCATCTGCACAAAATTGACGCATAAGTGAAGGTTGGTTGACTCGACCACGATTCTTGGGTAAGCAGTGTGCTTTTGCAGTGTGCTTTTGCACATACCCTAACCAAGAGTTATACGGGTTGTAATTGGATGGACATCCTACCCAAATGATTCAATTGGAGCGGTGCGCCTTAGCGTACTTCAATTGACAAATAAGGGATCTGGTTTTAAAGATTCTAAACCTTAGAATCGGATGGTTGGTGTTTAATTCGGATATTCGTAAATTTATTCAACTTTTCTGATTAAATTTACTTTCTTCGTGTAGAAATGGCTAGTAATTCAACAAACTCGTCTAATTTTTCGTTGAGGACTATACTTGACAAGTGTAAACTCAATGGAACAAATTATCTGGACTGGGACAGAAACTTACGACTTGTGTTAAAGTTGGAACGCAGGGAGTACGTCCTTGACAAGGCTATCCCGGTGGAGCCAGCTGCCAACGCAACGAGGGTCGTTAAGGATGCGTACCAGAAACACCTTAGCGACTCTATCGACGTTGCGTGTGTCATGCTGGGCTGCATGGAGGCGGACCTCCAGATGCAGTTTATGGAGCTATCCCATGATCCTTTTGCAATGTTTGCACAGATCAAGGATATGCTCAAGGAGAAAGTACGTATTGAAAAATACACTATTCTCCGAGAACTCATTGCCTGCAAAATGTCAGCAGACAACTACGTAGGTCCACACGTCCTACGAATGAAGGGATATCTCGATCATATGACTAGTCTCGGAATGACTATGGAAAAAGATATGGCTGCAGATTTTATTCTGCAATCCCTTCCTCATGCATATGGTGGGTTCGTCATGAACTATTACATGCGTGATATCGGAGTTTCACAGCATATTAGTGACTTCCGAGAAGAGCATAAGGGGCAGTACGCCCAAAGATGTTCTGATGGTCAAGAAGGGATCCGGCTTCAAAGCTGGTGGTGATAAGGGCAAAGGCCCAATGCACCCGGCGGGGTAGAACAGACGACATTTCATTACTAAACCTTCCATACCCATGAAGGGCAAGGGGAAGGCAAAGGAGTCGGTCTGTTTCTATTGCCAAAAGCCTGGTCATTGGAAGAAAGACTATCAGCAGCTGAAGGAAGATCAGAAGAAGGGCGGTGGGGCCGCTACTTCGTCAGGTATTCCATTAGAGCTAAATCTTTCTACTATAAATGCTTGGGTACTAGACACTGGAGCTGAGTGTCGTATCTGTGCGGATGTGCAGGTACTGCATAGTAGAAGAGATATGGGGGAAAACGAGGTGGACCTAAGGGTTGGGAACAACGTGCGAGTTACCGCAACTGTTGTGGGTTCAGTTGACCTTGTTTTGCCTAGTGGGCTTGTAATAGAACTTTTGGATGTGTTTTGCATACCTGCTTTCAGCAGGAATATTGTATTAATATCCCTTCTTGAAAAAGAAGGTTATTATTTTGATATTAAAGACGGGTTTTTTAATATAATGTGAAATAACATGTTTTATGGAAATGCTCACACTGTTGGAGGTTTATACATATTAAATATGCAAAACTCGAAATCCAACATGCTCTATAATGTAAATGCTAAGAGGTTTAAAGCTAATGATTTAGACCAAACTCTAATCTGGCATTGTCGTCTAGGTCGCATAAATGAGAACCGCATCTCAGCGCTTCACAAGCGCGGACTTCTAAGTCAATTCGAGTTCCAAACGATTGATAGACGCGAAGCTTGTTTAATGGGCAAGATGACTAAAGCGCCCTTCACTGGTTTAGGTGAGAGGGCAGTTGATCTATTGGGTCTAATACATTCAGACGTATGTGGACCAATGAGTACACCAGCCATTGGTGGTTTAGGCTACTTTATCACATTTACTGATGATTTCAGTAGATATGGTTATGTCTATCTCATGAGACATAAGTCTGAAGCCTTTGATAAATTCAAGGAGTTTAGGACTGAAGTAGAAGTAGAAAACCAACTCGGAAAGAGTATCAAGGCACTCCGTTCTGATCGGGGTGGAGAATACTTATCCGGGGAGTTTCTTAGTCATCTTACTGAAAGTGGAATACTATCTCAGTGAACTCCGCCAGGAACACCACAACTCAATGGTGTGTCCGAGCGAAGGAATCGGACATTGTTGGATATGGTTCGATCGATGTTAAGTCTCACTGATCTCCCGATCTCCTTCTGGGGTTACGCTCTACAAACGGCCGCATTCATAATAAACAGGGCTCCGTCGAAAGCAGTGGAAGGGACATCGTTCGAGAAATGGTACGGGAATGAACCCGTTTTGTCCTTCCTAAAAATCTGGGGTGGCGAGGCTTATGTAAAACGGTTGCTTGCAACCAACCTCGAACCAAGATCAGATAAGTGAAACAAAAGGATACTACTTCTACAAACCGAGCGAAAAACAAAGTTTTTGTCGCCCGAGGTGGGATATTCTTGGAAAAGGAATTTATTTCCAAGACAGTCAGTGGGAGGGCTATTCATCTTGATGAAGTTTTAGATGAGATAGTCACTCAGGAACCAGTGGACGACCCATTGGAAGAAGTAGAGCCAAAAGTGGTCGTTGAGCAAGAACCAATAGCTACAGTTCATGAGGACGGTCCAAGGCGGTCTGAAAGGATAAGTCAAGCACCTATCAGATACGGTTTCCTAGTAACTGGAGGTGATGATCTAGTGTTAGTGGACAATGATCCAGCTACCTTTCGAGAGGCCCTGGATGGAACCGACTCTGAGAAATAGCTGGAAGCCATGAAGGAAGAAATGCAATCCATGTCAAATAATCAAGTGTGGGACTTGGTGGATCAAACCCCTGACGTAAAAGTCATTGGGTGTAAATGGATCTTTAAAATAAAGATAGACATGGATGGAAAACCTCAGACCTATAAAGCAAGACTGGTAGCAAAGGGTTATAGGCAAGTCCACGGAATTGACTATGAAGAAACCTTTTCTCCATTAGCTATGGTCAAATCTATCCGCATTCTACTTGCCGTAGCAGCTTATCATAATGATGAGATATGGCAAATGGACGTCAAAACCGCCTTCCTTAATGGGAGGTTAGTTGAGGACGTTTATATGTCCCAGCCTGAGGGTTTTGAGGATCCTAAGAATAAGGGAAAGATTTGCAAGTTGCTCAAATCAATTTATGGTTTGAAGCAAGCTTCTCGGAGTTGGAATCACCGTTTTGATGAAGTTTTGAAACAGTTTGGCTTCATCAAGAACGATGATGAACCTTGCGTATATAAAAAGGCAGATGGGAGCAAAGTAGTCTTCTTGGTGCTCTATGTTGATGACATACTGCTCATTGGAAACGATGTCCCTACCTTGCTCTTAACAAAGAATTGGTTAGGTGAGTGTTTCGCAATGAAGGACTTAGGCGAGGCCTCTTACATCTTGGGGATCAAGATATATAGAGACCGTGCCAAGCGGGTCTTGGGCTTAAGTCAAAGCACCTATATAGATAAAGTGCTGAGAAGATTCTCAATGCATAATTCAAAGAAAGGACTGCTGCCCATGTGTCATGGCATAAAGCTTAGCAAGAAACAGTGTGCTGAGATACCTGCAGAGCTAGCAAGAATGAATGAGATCACATATGCTTCGACTATAGGGTCCATAATGTATGCCATGATATGTACGAGACCAGATGTCTCGTTTTCCCTAAGCTGTACCAGTAGACATCAATCCAAAACCGGTGAGGAACACTGGATTGTCGTCAAGGCGATTCTCAAATACTTGAGAAAAACCAAAGACGCTTTTCTTGTATACGGGAGAAGAAATGATGATCTAGTCGTCAAAGGATATGTCGACGCTAGTTTCCAGACAGACCCTGATGACTTTAAGAGTCAATTGGGATATGTGTTTACGTTGAACGGTGGAGCATTCAGCTGGAAAAGAAAGAAGCAGGACACCATTGCCGACTCTACGACGGAAGCTGAGTACATCGATGCATCGGAAGCGGCAAAAGAGGCTGTATGGATCAGGTATTTCATTGCTGGGTTAGGTGTAATTCAAAACCCATCTAACCCAGTAGACTTATATTGTGACAACACCGGGGCCATTGCGCAAGCTAAGGAACCCAGGGCACATGACAGATCCAAACATGTACTCAGGAAGTATCACATCATCCGCAACATAGTTGCTAGAGGTGACGTGAAGATCCACTACGTTGCATCTGATGATAACACAGCCGACCCCTTGACCAAGGCTATTCCTCAAGCAAAACATGATAGCATTTTTGTACTAGGGGCAAGTGGGAGATTGATAGCATTTTTGTGCCCTAGTCCAATTGCTAGTACTCTGTAAATGTCTATGTATAATTATCAACGTTTGTAATAAATAAAACGGCTTTGTATTACTTATGTGTTGAAGTAATATGTTAAGCATGATCTGATTTATGACCTCTAAAGTAGTAGAACCATAAATCTGTACGGATCACACTTAACGAGTCCCTGGTCAATATACGCTTCAATAGAAGCGACCAGTATGAGGATGGTTCTCAATGACGTAGTTCTGCTTGTCATAGGTATGAGGATATCGGACGACCCGCTTTGAATAGTGTTTCGTAGATTAAGCCACGAACATATTCAAATGCGATAGCTTGTCACGATATCCTTAGACCAAGGAGTCTCTGTGATTGCTATGCAATGTACGTGCGGCTTTAACTTGCGCCTAACGCTTTTCGTAACAGGATTGCAATAACGGGCATGATTGGGTGGCGGAACGAATTGCATGAGTGACACGAAAGACGGCTAAGGGATTTATCCCTCGTACTACGGTATGGGAAAGATATCCGTTAAAGGCCTCTTGATCGAGAGTGACTGAGAGAAAGAGCATGGCCATGCCAGTGATACGGGTTATCAGTTCTCAACCATCTCACATATCAAGTAACAGTGATTGATTAAACAAGGATGACGACTCTTTGCCATGTGATCAATCGGGATATCTAGAGATAATCAGATAGTGACTTGTACGCACAAGGTTAAATCGAATCATCGATCATCATGCACCTTGGGTAATCATAACGTCTTACTAGAGACCACTTATGATGGATCGGACAAGAGAGATCTTTTGCGCCGATCTGCCAACGGTGGCATGAGCCTGGAGGGTCACACACATACAAGACGGATAACTTGAGACAAGGAAACCTTAACGTTTCTTAAGGAGCAGTACATGGATAAAACTGATGGTTTTGGGCCATGGGTTCGGTTTGAGAGAATAATTAGCGAATCGAGAAAATTGAGATTTTTCGTCGATGTCGCGTCGGACTTTGTTTGATAAGTAACGACAAAAAGGGTCGGGCAACTTTTGGACACAGCACGAAACCACATGGGCAAGCCCATTGGGCTCGGCCCATGAGGTCACGTGACCGGCCCAACAAGGGCCCATTTTGGGCCCAATAAGCCCATCATGGCCAGCAACCTTGGTGGGTCCAAGGGTGGGGCCACACACACCATGCTTAGTTGGTGATTGTTGATTAAGAGGTGAGTGATTTAAGGGGTATGGGTAATGACACCTTTAAACCCATGCTTTCACCTTTTAGACCCATGCTTGTGAGATGATGAAGTAGAAAAATATCTTTGAATTAATTCATTCACTCACAACACTCACTCTCTCTCTCCTTGGCCGGCCAAGTCCCCTCTCTCCTCTCTTCTTGCTCTCTTGTTCTTCACTTAATTGTTCTAGTAGGCATTAAGTGAAGGGTCTTGAAGATCATCCCCTTGGTGTGGACTTGCTCTAGAGAAGAACACCTCATAGTTCTTCTTTATTGATTCAACAAAGACCTAAAGGTAAATTTCTTGTGGAATAGATTTTGCTTTGAGATTCAATGGTTCATGTTCTTGGACAAGGTTTGGAGTTGCTTTTGTTGAATGCTTCCGCTATCTCGATGATCTAGAACGCTCCAAAACCCTACATCCTCCGCAACCGAACTACCCCGCTCGGGTCTGTTGACTTGCTCCTGAGCCGGTGTACCTTGTTGGAGCCGAGTACCCTCCTCGGGTCTAGTACCAGCATGGGCCCCATTTTCTACCCCCGAGTCCTGTGGCCCACTTTGTACCCCCGAGCTGTTACCGGTGCCAAGGCCGTAGCATACCGCCGGATTTGGTCAAAATACTGCTCCTTTAGTGTCTTCTGCCCCCTGTTCCTTCTAGGAGCCATTTTCTACGTGGACATCAACAACATATGTATTAAATCATTTCCCTAAACCCTAAATCGCATCAAAATTTCAGCAAATTAACTCAGATTAATTTGAAACTGTGAGTCAATGTATGGTTTCTTCCAACAACTACAGTTCAAATGTCAGAAATTATAATTCCTTATTTTAACTCTGTGCTTGGTTTCGAATAAAAAATGTATTCAGTTTGAGACTTCTAAGACGTTATCCTAATGAATAATGATCTGAGTTTAATCAAATATATCAATGATATTGCAAGGTAATACAAAATTGATATATTATCTTAAGCATCAATATAATACAATTTAGCACCAAGTTGATGTAACCTGGTTGAGACCCAATCTTTATTTATCATGTCATGTAGTTTAATTTAGGGAAAATGACACTTTTGTGCACCTGAATATACACTTTTGACACTTTCATACCCTAACTTTTTTTTTCTCTTTTTTCCATACCTGACTTTCATTTGGGACAATTTACCCCTAAAATTCTCAAAATACTGAAATTACCCCTGGTCTAATGGAGAGAATCGGCCCAATTTTTTAAAGAGTGTGAAAAGACAAAATTACCCTCAACTATTCATTAAATTTTCAAGTGAATGCCATTGGACCCTCCTACTTCATCAAAACAGAGCATCGTGAGCACCTCGTCGATCGTCAGAGCATCGTGAGCATCGTCGATCGCCAGAGCTTACCCGCTGGGCTTCGTACATGGTGACCGGAGTGACCGGAGTTGGTGGAAGGGATCGAAGTTGTGCCAAAATTTTCACTCCCTGGAAAGTGTACCGGAAATGAGTTCAAGAATTCAAAACTTTCACTCGCCAGAAAGTGTGCCGAAAAATATGTTCCGGCACACTTTCCGACAAGTGAAAATTTTGAATTCTTGAACTCATTTCTTATTCCCTCTCTCCCTCTATCTCTTTTCCGGCAATTCTGTGCCAGAGACGATCGTCAGAGCACCGCATTCTACCCTTTCGGTCGCTGCCCATTTCCCACCTTGTCGATGCTCGCTGCCCGCTGCCCACTTTGTCGATGCTCTCCATTTTGTGTTGTGGAGGCTTCAGAGAAAGAACCATGGCTGGCTCTGGCAAAGAATCACCGGAGAAGACAAGAAGGAGGGGTCGACGACGATAGGGTCGAGACGGACATCTTGGCGGAGGTGCTCTGGAGGCCTCGTCAGTCCACGTGCTCCTCACATGCCGGAGAAACCCCGGCGATGGATGTCGGAGAAACGCCGGTGAGGAAGGGGTGGCGGAGGAGGAGGAGAGGAATAGTTGAAAGGGTGGCATACCTTTGAAAATTTGATGAATAGTTGAGGGCAATTTCGTCTTTTCACGCTTTTTAATTAGACCGAAATTATACCAGATTTAATTTTGGTTCAATTTAGGGGTATTTGGAAATTTTTGAAGAAAGTTGTCCCAAAATGAAAGTAAGGTATGGAAAAAAGAGAAAAAAAAAGTTAGGGTATAAAAGTGTCAAAAGTGTATATTTAGGTGCACAAAAGTGTCATTTTCCCTTTAATTTATACTACTAAAAATCTGCAAACATTTATACCGCTAGAAAGAAAATGGTATGCAAATGCAATAGTCACATTATCTCACTACTCAGAAAAACCGTACAAAAATCTCAATCCAGCATGTGTATTTGGCAAGTAATGTTTCTAACTATCATCTATTATAAATACAAAACGTACTCATATCAACAGGATTATGAAGTAAAGGTAAAAATATTCTTCTACAACCGATAAACAGAATAAGCTCAAACAGATAAGCTAAACTTTTTCATGAATAAATTTGGCTTATTCCCGTCATATCCTTTTGATAATTGCAAATCCATTATTCTTATATTTCTATTCAAAGTCTTGAGCATCAAAATTCAAATTCCTTTTTCTACTATTCTCCAATAGTTAGACCTAAATACCAATTCACTCAAAACCTTTTTCTCACATACCACTGCTCAAAAGCAACAAATTCATACATCAAAACCAAAAATTATACTATTGGGAAATAGCATTTGCTCCTAAACAGAAACCAAAACCAAAACCAAATACGATCCAAACCCAATCATCTGAAAACACAAACCCAAACATTTGAAGCCTAATTTCTTAAATTTGAACCCAAATTTGAAGAAATTTAAACCTAAAATCAAAATCTCACAATCAATTCCGAGAATTAATTTCACTAAACCCTTAATCATACACTTACTTTGTCGGGAGGTTGAAGAAGAGGTCGACCGGAGATGAAGGAGACTGGAGCCGATGAGTTGAGCTGCTCTGGTCGGAGATGGAAGCCAGGAGCAGATTCGAGGAGGCGAGCATGTAGGGTTTTGGAGCGTTCAAGATGATCAAAATAGCGGAAGCAATAACAATTCAAACTCCAAAATCTGTCCAAGAACATAAACCATTAAATCTCAAGGCAAAACTTATTCCACGAGAGTTTACCTTTTAGTTTTGTTGAATCAAGAAAGAAGAACAAGATGATCTTCTTCTCTAGAGCAAGTCCACACCAAGAGGATGATCCTTATAATCCAACACACTTAGCCTACTAGAACTAAAGTGTGAAGAACAAGAGAGCAAAGGAAGAAGGAGATGGGAGGTGGGAGGTGGGAGGTGGTCGGCCAAGTCTAGAAGAGAGAGAGAGTGAGAGCTTCTTGCAAATGTTGTGTGATTTTTGTCTACTTCTTCATCTAATAAAGTTGATTGATTAAAGTAACAAATGATGAAGGCATGGGTTAAAAGGTAAGTCATCACCTAATCCCACAAATCACTCTTCATCATAATCAACAACACCAACTAAGCATGGTGTGTGGCCCCCACACTTGGACCCACCAAGTGGCCGACCATCCCAAGCTTAATGGGCCTTGTTGGGCCTTTGTTGGGCCAGCCTAGTGACCTCATGGGCCGAGCCCAATGGGCTCGCCCATGCGGTCGCGTGTCGTGCCCATAAATTATCCGACCCTTTGTCGTCACCTATCAAACAAAGTCCGACGCGATATCGGCGACAAATTCAATTTCCTCGATTCGCTAATCATTCTCACAAAACCGAACCCATGGCCTAAAACCCTCAATTTCGGCCATGTCTTGGTCCTCAAGAAACACTAATATTTCCTTGTCTCAAGTTATCTATACTGTATGTGTGTGACCCTCTAGGCTCATGCCACCGTCGGCAGATCGGTGCAAGAGATCTCTCTTGCCCGATCTATCATAAGTGGTCTCTAGTAAGACATTATGATTACTCAAGGTGCATGATGATCGATGATTCGATTTAACCTTGTGTGTACAAGTCACTGTCCTATTATCTCTAGACATCCTGATTGATCACAAGGCATAGAGCGTCATCCTTGTTTAATCAATCATCGTTACTTGATATGCGAGACGACTGAGAACTGATAACTCGTATCACTAGCATGGCCATGCATTTCCTCTCAGTCACTCTCGATCAAGCGGCCTAAACGGATATCTTTCCCATACCATAGTACGAGGGATAAATCCCTTAGCCGTCTTTCGTGTCACTCATGCAATCCGTTCCGCCACCCAATCATGCCCGTTATTGCAATCCTGATACGGAAAGCGTTAGGCGCAAGTTAAAGCTGTACGTCGACCGCATAGCGATCACAAAGACTCCTTGGTCTAAGGATATTGTGACAAGCTATCGCATTTGAATATGTTCATGGCTTAATCTATGAAACACTATTCAAAGCGGGTCGTCCGATACCAATCACCTCATGATATCTATGATATGATTTTGGGATCCCACATCTCTATGATAAGCAGAACTACATCATTGAGAACCATCCTCATACTGGTCGCTTCAATTGAAGCATATATTGACCAGGGACTTTTAAGTGTGATCCCTACAGATTTATGGTTCTATTACTTTAGTGATCATAAATCAGATCATGCTCAACATATTACTTCAACACATAAGTAATACAAAGTCGTTTTATTTATTACAAACGATGATTAATTTACATAGACATTTATAGACTACTAGCAATTGGACTAGGGCATAAAAATGCTATCAGAGTAGGGGTTTTTCGCGAGGACGGAGGCGAGGTCGGAGCGAGGTCAGAGACGGAGATCGACAGAGATGGAAATCGAAGAGCGGGGTCATAGATGGAGATCGACGAAGATGGAAGTCGTCGACGATAGGAGAGGGAAGCAGAGAGCGAGAGTGAGAACGAGAGGGAAAGTGAGGGAAAATGTGTGTAAGTGTTGAATATGTAAAAAATCATTCCGCCTAACATTCCCAACCCTGAATAGTCGCTTGTTGTGTACATCACCGCTACACGCATCCGAAATTGCTCGCAACTCTTCCGATCATACGTTGGGACACTCGTGCCCCACAATACTTTCAGATTGTCTATTAATGGCTGCATGAACACGTTCAAACACTTACCCGGTGATTTTCGCCCGGAAACCAGTATCCATAAAATGTTGTACTCTTTCCTCATACACATGGACGGGGGGAAGTTGAGGGGAATCATTACTGCTAGCCAAATAATGTGAGGGTAGAAGCGGGCCGGAACAGGTTAAAATTGTCGCTCGCTAGAGCAAGACGCACGTTCCGGAAGTCTGCAGCAAATGTTGGGTACAATCAGTGTTATGGATATCGGGAAATCACGGACATTTTCATATATCCGCGACGATACGGCAAAAATCGCCCCAAATACCGGTCAAGTATGGTCAAACCGGATAATTTCAAATTAATTCTGGTTTAAATTAATTAATTCCGGTCTAATTTGATTTAAATCGATTAATTCCGGTTTGATTTGATTTAAATCAATTAATTTCGATTTAAACTAATCAATTCCTATCTAATTTATTAATTTTGGTTTAATTCGATCGGTTTTGTTCCAACACACTTAATCTGGTTTGACATTTATGTTATAAATAATAAATACCATTCATTTTTCATATAAATTATAAACTAAATATCGTTCATTTAGGTTATGCCTCTGGTCCAATGCATTTAAAAATGATTAAATATCATTCATTTTATTTTTAATAAATAATAAATATGGATATTTATTTATTTATTACAAATCGCATTCTACCGCGATCTTCACGCGATCTTCCCACGATCTTCGTGCGATCTCCTCGAGTTTGTTAAATCTCCTTTTTTTTCATTTGGCTGATATATCCCCGCGATCCGATATCCATAACATTGGGTACAATTGATCAAACTCTTTCCAAGATACGCCGTCAGCTGGATGGCCAATGTTGTTTCTGTCTCTGACCCTTTGCCCGTGCCAACGCATTTGGTCGGCAGTTTTTGCTCACATGTACAAACGCTGGAGCCGCAGAATAATAGGGAAGTACCAGACAATTTTCCTTGGTTTCTTTTTTTTCTGTTTCCCGTCTACCCATCTATATGTCTGACAAATAGGGCAGAAATTGGCAGATTGGTACTGTTTATAGTACAAGATGCACCCGAACTCGCAAGCAGCGTACTTGATACAATCCATCCCTATCTTCTTCAACATCTTCTTCACTTCGGCGTATGATCTAGGGTGAAAATTTGGCGACGGGTGCGAATTTATGTAAAACTCGCAATTCATGTCAAATGTTATGTTTGACGTTGCTGATTTTTCCTTAATGGTCATCAACTTCAAAATCGCCTTCAGACAGTACAAGTTAGACCCTAGAAACAATGGGGTGTTCGCAAGACGCGTTAGTTCGTCATACTCGTCCATCGCTGCTTTTGTCGTAGGGTGCTCACCCACTACTATATCTTCACCAAAGTTTTCAGCCCGCTGGAATAAATCCTCCACAAGCTCTACAACAAAATCGACATTTCGCCTACTTGAAGCCTCGTCCCGTCGAGATTCTCGTCCCGCACCCAAAAATGAATTTGCGTAATGCACTTCACCGTGAAAGATCCACACAGTGTATGTCGAAACCATGCCGTATTGCAATAAGTGGGTACGTATTGTATTCTCGTGTTGGACAATCATATTGTGACAGGATTTGCACGGGCATAGATATCGGTCACAACCGTGTTGGAACGCATTTCTTTGGATAAACTTTATGAAATTTTCGACACTGTCCATATACACTTGTGACCTTCTATTTTCTATATCCATCCACCTACGGAGGTCCATAATTGACAAATCTACATACAATACAATACGTGATAGTTATTATATGCATATGTATTACTGCACGTAAATAAAGGTAAATATCCACACACAAAAGTATGATTTTGAACCACACGGTCATAATTCATAGCATATAGTTCACCAAAATTTCACTAATTCATAGCCTAGTTCACCAAAACTTCACTAATTCATACCCTAGTTTACTAAAATTACACGTATTCATAGTCTAGTTCACCAAAATTTCACTAATTCATAGCCTAAGTCACAAAAATTCATAGCAATATCGAAATATCATAACAAAATTAAAATTTCATAGCAAATCGAAAACCCCAACTAACCTGCAAATCTGGAGAACGACCAACGGGGACGACAAAATTAGAGACAACGAGGGGAACTCGAGAATCGGACTAGTAATCTTCGACGTTGTATGCACTACAAATATTCACCTCTATCAATATAGGTCCAAATGATCCTTCACAAATCAAATTCTGACAAATGAAGTCATGCATGAATCTTTCATAGAACTTCCAGAACCTTTTCCTGACGAGATATTGCACAATATCTCGCCGGGAAAGGTTATGACCGTTGATGGTCAACATCCGACCATTGACAGTCAACGACTCCAACCCGGCGAGATATTTCAATATTTCGCCGGGTTGGAGTCGTTGACCATCAACGGTCGGATGTTGACCATCAACGGTCATAACCTTTCCCGGCGAGATATTGTGCAATATCTCGCCGGAAAGGTGATGACCGTTATGGTCCACAGCCGACCATTGACTAGTGAAATCAACCCGGCGAGATATGATGTAAGGACCGCTCCCGGTCAATTTGGGTCAATTTGGGTCAATTTTGTGAAAAATGGATGAAAATTTAATAATTCGCGATTTGACCAAATTTCGACCCGAGAGTCACCGAGGACTACTATTTGAGCCATTTTAAGTTGGAATTGTAATATTATGGATATTAGGTTCATATGGAAGCTAAAATTTAGCGAAACATCACGGTTCCGACGGTTTCGAAAAACGTGTCCGTTTCGGACGATTTCGGGTCCAAAATGACAAAAGTGGCTTGTGGGACCCCTCTACTTTACACTTGTCATGTATCTAGAGGGGGGGAGACTTTTGAGTGATTAAAAAAAAATTAATTGTTTTAATTTAGATTTAAAAGAAAATGGAAAATAGGTTTATTTTATTAGTTTAATGTTTAAATAATTATATTTAAGTTATAAGAGAGGGGGAGGGAGTTGATTCTCGGCAGAACACAAGGAAAGAGAAAGAGAAAGAGAAAGAGAAAGAAGAAAGAAGGAAGAAGAAGAGAAAAGATTGTGGCGATTTCCCGACGTTCCGACCGTCCAAACGTCTTGATTTTTGCGTATTCGGGTTCTCCTCGTCGTGGGCTACAAGAGGTATGTTTTGGATTCTCATTTCCTTGAGTTTGGATTTATGGAGTTGTGTAATATGATTTGATTGAGGTTGGATTAGTGTTAAGGGGGTAATTTGGAGCGTTTTGAGACAAACGGGAGGTTTGTCCGGTGACCGGGAGCTCGCCGGAGCTCCGGCCGGTCACCGGAGGTGGGGCCCGCGTGCCCGGAGTTCGGGTTTTTACGTGTTATGCAATCCTGGAAAATCCCTAGAACACTAATTCGTGACTTTGGAAGAAATTGGAATTAATTTGGCTAAAATGTGTTTGTTTCGCTAAACTTTAAAGTCGAGATTAAATCCCCCGGAAGTCGGAACGTAATTCCGTCAATTTTATTGGTGATCTCGAATTTAATTATGCGCGTAGAATAAATTTGAGAATTGTTGGAATTGAATTGTGGGAAAAGATTATTTATTATTTGAGGAACCTTAATGACGGGATTGAGTCGCTCGGGCGTCGGAATTTGGTTCCGTCGATTGCGTTGGACCCCTTGAATATAATTATGATTTGTTGATGCGAAAATGGAATTTTTCGGGGTCCCGAGGTCATTTTAGCGTTTCCGGGCAGATTCGGGAAAGTGCGCGAATTGGGCCGTTCCGGGTCCTTTTTGGCAACTCGGTGTAATTAGGAAGTATTGGAGTGATCGGGACTCATTGGGGTGTACTTGGGCGTTAGTTTCGTTAGAATCGGACTTCGATCAATTGCTAAAGTTTGTGCGTTTGTCGTTATTAGATTCTTCCATCGCTCGTGGAAAGGGAAGGATTTAGACGTGGTGTCGCGAGAGACTTGGAGCTAACGTTGGATAATTATCGAGGTAGGGAAAAGTAGCCGTATATCCGTACATGACTTGGGAAAGTTACTAGTAATTGCATGTGGGCACCTTCTGTGTTCTTAGTATATGTATGTGTAGAATTGCATGTGGGCACCTGGTTGTGTCTATAGGTTGATTATACTACAGCGACGTGCCATTCCGCTGTATGCTTTGTTGGGGGTGTTACCGCTTTACTCGTTGCGTTTGGTTTGAATGTGTTATGCTTGTTCAATTGTGAATAATGGTAAATTGTGATTTGACGTGTTTGAAGATGTCGTGCCTTAACATGTAAATTGAAATGATTTGAGTTGAGTATATTCTTCACTATGGTTGAACTGTATTGTGAGTAAATGGTAAATGCGATTTGATGTGTTTGAAGATGTTGTGCCTTAACATGTAAATCGAAATGACTTGAGTTGATTATTTCTCTCCTGTGGTTGAAATGTTTTGTGGATGATGGTTACGGGCGGGAGCCCAATGTGTGTGGATGTTGGTTACGGGCGGGAGCCCAGTGTGCGTGGTGGTTTGTGTTTGTTGCTGGTTGACGCCCAGGTGGGAAAGATACGTCCGTGATCTCCGTTCGGGTGGGGTAGATTTGCGCTCTTACCGCGCTTCTCCATCCATGCCGCGAAGAGGCGTCCACGCCTTTCGATTAGCAATCGAAGAAGTGGGGGGCAGACCAGGCCCAGACAGCTAGCCACTGTAAACTGGCGGCCGCGAAGAGGTTTCACGCCTACGACTAGCTATCGAAAAGTGGGAGGCAGACCAGGCCCAGACAGCTTGCGACTGTAAACTGGCGTGTTATAGGTTGCATCACCTGGTCGTGTAGACCTTGTCCAACACCGTGCGTGTTTGGCAAGATGGACTCGACGAAGTACCCGGATTGTTGCCTTTCCTTGAGTGAAAGGTTTGTTTGATTGATGTTGCTTGGTTGATTGTGTGATGATTTGAGTATTGAGAATGAGATGAAATGTTTGGATAATGGTTGAGTTTTACTATTGATCTTTTTCGAACTGTGCTTATGTATCACCCTGTCAATTACTTGTATGCCGTTGTCAGTCGGGTATCCGTTGCGGTGAGCGTAAATGCTCACCCCCTGCTACTTTTCCTGCAGACAGGTGAGGATCGTGATTGTGGATAGGAGGATATCTCGAAGCTGGAGGAGCTGGAGAGTCCGGGTTGTTTTGGGCGTGTTAGTTGACGTACAATTTAGTGTCGACGTTTTGTTGTTTCTTGATCATACTTTGAGTCTCTGACTCGTGTTGTATATTCTTTTGAGCAGTTATAAAATTCGCGGTTCATTGTATTTGTGTTCTTTTTATTTGGTTACTATTATTGTTTCAGTTGTTTCGGACACTGATTCCTCGTTCGCGTTCCGGGCTCGGTCTCTACCGAATTTGGGGCGTGACATATGAAATATCTCGCCGAATAGGTTAATATCTCGCCGAGAAAGGTTTTACCAAACCGGCGAGATATTCAATATCTCACCGGGTTGATTTCACCAAACCGGCGAGATATAAGTCTCGCCGGGACCAACCCGGCGGGATATTTTAATATCTCGCCAAGAATAAGCAAATTTCCAGTAGTGTGAGGAGCATATGGAGTTGTGTCATTAAGTAGCTAATCATGTTTGAGTTAAATCCCACGATGGCCTACTTCTCGTACACCTCATTCCCTACATCCAATAAAAAACATAATCTTCGATTATTAATACTTAACTCCCACCCAAAAAACTCAAAGTTCTTGTGAAGTAATTAATAGAACAAATTAAAAGTATTAGAGAAATTAATCACCCAAGATGGATGGCATGGTGATCATTCCGTCGAGTTTCTTGATTTTGACTTTGGCATGACCATAGATGGGTTTCTGTGGTTGGTCTCCCACATGTAGCTTTTTAATTAACAGTTATTTTTCCGCCTCACTTCTTTTCAGTTACCTCACACCCTTCAGTTATCAAACATGATCATTTGTACTTATCGGTCTGTGCTGCACAACTAAAAACTCAAGTTTATTAGTGGGGTTTGACCCACTCCTTTCTATATAATCTTTTAATTTCCTATTTTTTCAACGTAAACCTTTATATTCTCAACAATCCTCCTCACGTGTATTCTACACGTGGGTCTTTATCAACTCACTCCCTCGTACGTAGGCCATAGTAAAACGTGTCACTTTGAACTACTACTACTAAAAATTTAATTCCTTGATTTAAATGAAAAATAAATTAATTACAAAATACAAATATGTTTAAAGGATAAAATATATTTTTTAATTTAAAATTTTAACTATAATATTATGTTCTCTTTTTTGTCTATGAACAATTTTATTTGGGTACTCATGCAATTTGCCCTAGTAGGACTAAAATTACTAAAACTGGGATGAAACCAAGTTTAAATATATAGCAATTGGTATCAAAAGAAAACGTAGAATACTTGCGTGCGAAGTATCAACTGTTGATGATTCCATTGATAGCAACCGTTGGATCGAAACAGATCCATCCCTTTATTATTGTCACTACCAGATGGCCAATGTTGAGGTTGTTGGGGCGATCACAGATTTCATTAGTTCATGTACCATACTCTAGGGTATTAACAAAGAAAAATAATGCTCACTCCAAAGAAAAGTGTTCCGAAAGGAGTAATTGGTTTTTGCTTGATAGCACCATGTAATTTCATCAACAAGATCATGTATAGGATTCTTGCCAACTAACTTAAGTAGGTTTTACATTTGATTATTTTGGCATCTTAGAGCGCTTTTATTCGGATCGGCGAACTATGGACAATATTTTAGTACCCTTTGAGATTCTACATTATTTGAGACGGAAGCAGCAAAGGAGGTATGGATTTATGACTCTTAAACATGAATGAATAATTCCTATTATATGATCATGTGGCCATTCTTGTTATCCATGCTAAACAAATTGGGTCTTAACATTGTATGGGTAACCTTAAACTCCGCATGTTGATCATTGTCTGGTATTCACTATTAATACCAGTGGTCGATCGGGTCTTGTCTTTGGATAATCCCACTAGGGTTATTTGGCAAAGTTATCCCCTCTTTCGTTATATTTTCATCATGTACATGAGACCTAAGGGGGGGTTTTGTTATCTCTTATATGTTTTTCGCTAATGAAAATTATGTATACTTCTAAACGTCGGGGAAGAAATGTTGTCCAATTTAGAGTATGTGGTCAGTAAAGTCTTCAAAGCTAAATATTATCCTCGTGATTCTCTTACTACGAGAGAATAAAGAAAAATCCTATTTTGTCTAGAGAAGCATTATGGCTTCTTAAGACTTGGTTCGAAGTGCTTGTAAGCATAATTTAGATCCGAGCAATAATGAGATACTAAGTTGGCAATTTGGATTACTAGGTTTGCCTATTTAGAGTTTCCTAGTTTGCATCAAATTCATAAGGTTATTTATTATTAGTATATTTCTTAATTAGTTTGTGTATTCCCTATATAAAGGGATTCTCTTATTGTATTTTTGGACAACAAGAATCAACGATAAAGCTTGAGATTAAATTACGTGAACCTTGTTTTCTAGAAAATGATCCTTACGTCTGGTCGCCTCATTACGAATTACACCATACTTTAGTTGGTGAGCTGTTTCTTCCAAGTCGTAGGGAGGGGAATCTAACATTGATCGAGTTGGTGTTTGATGAGACGGATCAACGACTCATTGTATCTTCTTTCTAGTATATTATTATTTGGGAAAAGCTCACTTACCCTCCTAAGTTTCGCTGATTTTCACTTAACTCCCCTTAGGTTTAAACATCATTTCTAGAGTCACGCAAGTTTTAAAAAGTCTCATTTAATCCATCTCTGTTAGATTTTTTGAAAAATTATGTTAACTTTTTTTGTGGAATGACAAAAATACCCTTCTATTAAAAAATTATTTTGAACATATTTGTTTCTTTTTTTTGTAAAAAAATAAGGAATAAAAAATGCGAGATTAAACGAGAATTTCATGAATGATCCGACCCATCATCCCCTTGGCGGACGAGTACAGATGGCACAACACCCAGAAGCTGAAAAATACGCCCCCCCCCCCCCCCACAAGCTTGCTCCACTCCGGGTACACGCTACACACCGTCCTCATCGCCCCCACACCAATGGTAATCATGTTCACCATCCATATCACTATCGGAGGCACCATCAGGAAGCTCCACCTCACCTCGTACAGCTCCGCTAACTCCTCCTCCCCGTCCTCGGCGCTCGCGGGCTTCGACGTCAGCGTGAACGATATGTCCACCCCCGCCACCACCTTTAGAAGGCCTTGCACGACCGCGGCAGGGTGCGCGCTGGTCCCTCCGATCACCCAAAACTGCTCGTTCCTCCACCACTCGTGCAGGGTAGTCCCCGACCACCTGATCTCAAGGATCGCCAACAGACACAATGTCAGCGTGATCGACAGGAGGAACACGAGGAACGTGGGGTTTAGGGATTGTACGATGAACTGGCCGGAGAAGAGCGACACCCCTGGGAAGACGCAGTACACCATTAGGAAGATGGAGGTGAACGGGTACATCCTGACGTTGAAGTAGGCCACGCGCTGGAGGAACTTCATCCTCGGGCTCGCGAACATGGTGTTGTTCCTGGAAAAAAAGATCTCCACCGACCCCGTCTCCCACCGGAGCACCTGGTGCAGCCGGTCGAGTATCGGTACCACCAGTGTTGGTAACACACTACCTGTAATAAGCTCTTCGCACAGTCCATCGGGTGAATCGAATGCAATAGCTTCAATAAGGCGTACCCAATTGATGTCGATTGCAATAGCTACAAAGCCATTTTTGGGGCGTTGCTCATTTGAGCTATTGTTTGCTACACAATATGCAAAATTTGCGGATTTTTTAGGATCAGTGTTACAACTTCTAGGCCAAGGCCGCTTACTAGGATTACACAAATATTGGGGGCAAAGTAACTCCGCTCTAGCTAGTAAGCACTTTTATCCATAAAATCTGCTATTTGACCTAGCTCATCGTGAATAATGCCCACTCAAAAAAAAGTGTTCTGAAAGGAGTAACTGATTTTTTCTTGATAGCACCATGTAATTTCATCAACAAGATCATGTATAGGATTCTTGCCAACTAACTTAAGTAGGTTTTACATTTGATTATTTCGGCATCTTAGAGCGCTTTTATTCGGATCGGCTAACTATGGACAATATTCTAGTACCCTATGAGATTCTACATTATTTGAGACGGAATCAGCAAAGGAGGTAAGGATTTATGACTCTTAAACATGAATGAATAATGTCTATTATATGATCATGTGGCCATTCTTGCTATCCATACTAAACAAATTGGGTCTTAACATTGTATGGGTAACCTTAAACTCCGCATGTTGATTATTGTCTGGTATTCACTATTAATACCAGTGGTCGATCGGGTCTTGTCTTTGGATAATCCCACTAGGGTTATTTGGCAAAGTTATCCCCTTTTTCGTTATATTTTCATCATGTACATGAGACCTAAGGGGGCTTTTGTTATCTCTTATATGTTTTTCGCTAATGAAAATTATTTATACTCCTAAATGTCGGGGGAGAAATGTTGTCAAATTTAGAGTCTGTGGTCAGTAAAGTCTTCAAAGCTAAATATTATCCTCGTGATTCTCTTACTACGAGAGAATAAGGAACAATCCTATTTTGTCTAGAGAAGCATTATGGCTTCTTAAGACTTGGTTCGAAGTGCTTGTAAGCATAATTTAGATCCGAGCAATAATGAGATACTAAGTTGGCAATTTGGATTACTAGGTTTGCCTATTTAGAGTTTCCTAGTTTGCATCAAATTCATAAGGTTACTTATTAGTAGTATATTTCTTAATTAGTTTGTGCATACCCTGTATAAAGGGATTCTCTTATTGTGTTTTTGGACAACAAGAATCAACGATAAAGATTGAGATTAAATTAAGTGAACCTTGTTTCTAGAAAATGATCCTTACGTCTGGTCGCCTCATTACGAATTACACCATACTTTAGTTGGTGACTTGTTTCTTCCTAGCCGTAGGGAGGGGAATCTCACATTGATCGAGTTGATGTGTGATGAGACAGATCAACGACTCATTGCATCTTCTTTCTAGTATATTATTATTTGGGAAAAGCTCACTTACCGTCCTAAGTTTAGCTGATTTTCACTTAACTCCCCTTAGGTTTAAACATCATTTCTAGAGTCCCTCAAGTTTTAAGAAGTCTCGTTTAATCCATCTCTGTTAGATTTTTTGAAAAATTATGTTAACTTTTTTTGTGGAATGACAAAAATACCCTTTTATTAAAAAATTAAAATAAATAAAAAATTATTTTGAACATATTTGTTTCTTTTTTTTGTAAAAAAATAAGGAATAAAATATATGTTAGTATATAAAAAAAATTTATTTTTCTTAAAATAGAAATAAAAAAATTATTAATTTTAAATAATAACATATTTTTTACAAAAAAAAATATTTTTTAATACAATGGTGTTTTCGTGATTTCACAAAAAATTTCAAAAAAATTAGCGGAGAGGGGTTTTGTGAGATTTTTTAACCTTAGAGGGTTTCAGAAATGGTGTTAAAGCCTACGAAGAATTAAGTGAGAATCAACTAAGTATAAGGGGAGGCAAGTGAGTTTTTCCTTTATTACTTTCGTAGTACAAGTTGTATTTGAAGTACGGGGAGTTTAGTAGGACCGCCATCGACATTTGTTGCGGAGATCACTCTAGACTATATGACCCTATACGCTAACATTTATTTTTCTACCAAATTTTCAAAAAATGGCAAATATACCATTAAAAATATGTAGATATGAGGTTGTTACTTGTCTGTCAACAATTCTAGTTGGAAATCCGGTGACCGACCCAAACGGTTGTGAATTATATTTAGAGATGGCACTGGGGCGGGTCTAGTAATTCCAAACTCAACCCAAAAATTAGGTCCTTGTCCCGAACACGTCTCATTCCCCAATATTTTACTTTCAAACCCGCCCCGACGGGTACGGGTAATTTGCAAGTCCCGGAACTGTCCCGAGATCAGACTTAATTCCAATTTTCTCTTACAATTCGTTATGCATTATATGATCATCTCTCAATTAATTCTACATACAAATAGCAAAATTTATACATAAAACATGATGTAGTAAAATATTGCCAGAAAATAAGTAGGTGGTTTCTCATTATATTAATGTGTGAAATAACAAGCAAGCACTAAATCAATTCAAGACACGTTCTCTAATTTAAAAAAAAATAACTATTGCAATATCACAAATTAATTTAGGGTTCATTCTAATTTTAAAGAAAATTTCTACTGTAACATCGTGTTTGAAATCTTCAAATCATAGTGTGTGATGTTTTCTCCTTGTGCAACCAAAACCAATTATGAGAGCTCAGTAGACCATGTTTGCGCGAAATATCAAAATTAATAGAAAGGTATATATAGAGAAACAAACGAATAAAATTGTAACTTGTGTATAATTTTTTTTTTGAGAAACCTAATTAGGATTAATTAGATGGTAATGTTTTATTTTAAATATAAATATAATATCATTAATTTTTTAACATACAACGGGGCGGGGCGGGTAGTGGTAACCCTGATCCCGGCCTTGACCCGACTAGACACCCGCTTGTTTAGCCCATTACTCGTCCCGTTACGCAAAATTACTGACCCGCCCACTTCTAATTGGGTTGGGTCTATGGGTTACCCGTCGGGTTTGGGTATTTTTGCCATCCCTAATTATATCAGGGAAAATTCCACTTAGCCACCCTGTAGTTTACCACTTTTTCACTTACCCACCCCAGCTTTTCATTTAACTTCTAAACCCCCTGAAGCTTTCAACTTTTTCACTTACCCACCCCAGCATTTCATTTTAGTTTCTAAACCCCCTGAAGTGTACAACTTTTTCACTTACCTGCTCAACTTTTCATTTTAGCTTCTAAACTCCCTAAAGTTTACAAAATTGGCACTTCATGCTACAACATCAAAATTATAGAGAAAGATGGGTCACGCGTTGATCACGAGTAGGGATGGCAACGGGACGGATTTGGGGCGAATTCGGCAATCCCCGTCCCCGTCCCCATTAGAATCGGATCGGGGACGAGGGTTCCCCGTCGGATTCGGGGATTCCCAATTCTCCGAATCGACGACGTTCACTGGGGATGTACTCGACATTTATGGTCGTCTTCTTTTCTCACGGAACTCTCAACGAAACCGCATACATATATTCGATTATCATAAGGGCAATCATGGTTTTTTTTTGTAAATATAGCCCGCTCGTGATTAGGGATGGCAATATTCCCCGTCCCCGACGGGGATCTCTGAATCCGAACGCAAACGGGGCGGGGAATCCCCAAATCCGGATGGAAACGGGGCAGGGACGGGGAGAAGTATCCCCGATCCGCTACGCCCCGATATATTAAATATATTATTTTAAATTAAAAATTATATTTTAAAATGCATATTTAATGAAAAATAATATTATTTTTGTTAAAATAATATTTCATAATACATGTTTAATGAAAAATAAAATATTTTAAGTATATATTTTATTAAAATAATAATTTTTGATACAAATTTTATTAAAAAAATAAATATGTTTTAACATTTGTTTTGGGTTGGAAACGGAGAATTGGGAATCCCCAAACCCGACGGGAATCCTCTTCCTCGTTAGAAACAGGGAATCCCCGATCCGGTTCTAATGGGGACGGGTATGGGGATTGCCAAATTCGCCCAAAATCCGCCCCGTTGCCATCCCTACTTGTGATCAACGCATGACTCATCTTCCTCTACAATTTTGATGTCGTAGCCTGAAGTGCCAATTTTGCAAACTACAGGGGGTTTAGAAACTAAAATGAAAAACTGGGTGGGTAAGTGAAAAAGTGGTAAACTTCAGGGGGTTTAGAAGCTAAAATGAAAAGCTGGGGTGGGTAAGTGAAAAAGTTGTAAACTTCAGGGGGTTTAGAAGCTAAAATGTAAAGTTAGGGTGGATAAGTGAAAAAGTGGTAAATTACAGGGTGGCTAGGTGGAATTTTCCCTTATATTTATTTCGCATATGGTTCGAGATGGTTGAGGTCAATAATTTAGTATATTTCAATTTAATTAAAAAAATATACTTCAGATTCTATGTAACAAGTATGTTCATTATCTTTTTAGATCAATAAAACTTTTCATTCGGGGAGGGCAGGACTTGAACCTAAGTCCAAGAGATCCAAATTCAAATATTTGAATAGTTGGACAATCAAATTTGATGACAAGTTTAGTAATAATTATTTGTTCATGTTTTTGGTAAGTGTAAGCAGTAAAATAGTGCCGAAAATAGCTAAAAACACATTTGAATTGACAAAAACAAAGCTGCTTTTGTTACCACTCAATGAATTGGGAACAATAGAAACTTATTTTCTCAATTCATTCCATGAAGTGCAGAAGCTAGGTTGTCATGAATCCTTCCTCAATTGTTTTATCCAGGACTACATTTTACAGGTTGATCTGTATTGAAACACTGGATTCATGTTCACGAGATAAAAAGGAACAACATGGTGACTAGCTAATTGTTGCACCACTCAGAAATTGAAACGAACTTGGATTGTAAGAAAAGATGTAGTCAAGGCAAATTCACTCTACTCGGACTGGTAGTGCCGTCTTATGTATTCCTTGCCAACACATCCCTAATGAGTTGTTTAGGTGCTGCAACAATAAAATGACAGAAACACAAATTAGAAAACAACTGAAATCAGTAGATAGATACATATGTGAAACATGGCAGAAAATGAGTTTGTTATGCCTCCCTCTTATTTACCTGGTAAACCGCTGAATTTCTCGGCTTGTACAAATGCTTGATTGAGAAACATCTCTGTCCCATAAACAATAGTTGCTCCAGAATCTTGTGCGTCTTGTAAGAGTCTAGTCATTTTCGGAGTGTAAATGGCGTCGAACACCAACGTATAGTGTTTCAAAGCACTCTGCCCCCGAGAAAAGAGGATGTTATGTTACTTAATTCGAGTCATGGAGACATGTCATTCATATGTGACAAACGAACAAGAGTAAGCAAAGAAAACCTTAGGTATGGGTGTTGCATCAGTCTTTGGTTTCATTCCAACGGAAGTAGTATTTGCAAGAATCATTCCATCTTCCGGATGGAAATCGGCTAGTTCAGCAAGAGTTATAGCTTGTCCACCAACTTTACTGGCAAGTTCTTTTGCTTTGTCTACAAGTAAACATATATTTCAGTGATATGAAAATGATGGAAATTCCATATTAGATGTTAAATAGACCTCCATCACATAATTCAAATGAAAACTCTCACCGTATGAGCGATTAGCGACTACAACTCTTGCTCCTTTCTCATATCCACCATAAGCTAGTGCTTTGCCAGCACCACCAGCTCCCATGACGACAAATAGTTTGCCTGCTAGTGGAGAGGCTGACCCATTGCTGGCTTTACCAGATTCTGCATATTAACTTGCAATTAGAACAGAAACTATTGAAGTACAACACCTTCAATGTATATGCATTACAAACCTCGTAATCCTTCTTCAATAGCTCCAATGGCTCCAAGATAGTCAACGTTGTAGCCCATCAAGTTTCCATTTGGTTTCTTTATCATGCAACTAATAGCTCCAATTGACTGTAAGAAAAATATTACATAAAGTTCATTAAGAATGACAAAGACCATACAGAAGGAAAAAAAAGATGATAATGTACCTTAGCAATAGGATCAATTTCATCACAGCAGTTGAATCCAGCTTCCTTGTGAGGAATTGTATAGCTGTTTATGAATCAAATATTTCAACAAGAGATCATACATAAATACAATCTTATTATATCTTTTAATGGGTACTGTCTTTTGTGCGTGAACAAATTTAAAATACCAAAAGAACATATATTGGATACGTAATTTTCTCCAAAAGTTTAACATATATCCACGTCCACAATGCATCTATTTGTAGAGAAGTAAACAATACTTGCATGCTAGTGGATAAAAAGTAAATACCTAAATAAGATGAACGTATGGAATGCAAGTTACTTGTCCAGCACCACAGACTAACCAAACTATATTTTTTTCACAGAAATGCTAGAAGAATGAAAACATACAACTTCAAAATTCTAGATGTATCGGAAACAAAATATTACCTATAACCAACAAAATCGTGAGACGAGTATGTCTTGAGAAAATTCGCAACATTATCAACCAGCAAAGGCAAATAAATTCCATCAAAACCAAGGGACTTGAACGATGGATTGTATAGATGAGGACTTTTGCTGTGACCAATAGGATTTCCAATAACACCATGTACTTTGGTGGCAGGACCTATCAGTCTGAAATTGTATAGTTCCAACAATTCTTTTACAGTTGGTTGCCCAGGTGCCGATACAGCTCCGGCCTCAAGACAACCAAAAGTGAGAAACCCACCAAATTTCGCGCTGAGAATTCGTGAAATAAAGCCTCTATCGCCCATAACAAGTCCAATCATGGGTACCTACAATTTTAAACTGATGTCATTAGGTAATTCATACTTTAAAAAGGAATAAGAAACTTAAACTTCAAAACTATATATTTTTCCTTAGAACAGGAAACAAAATTGAAGTGATTCCAAGATAGCTAAATGTCCTTTTCTAGCATAATATTGTATCAATATAAGAATATGAAGTTTGTAAGTATTTGCAATGTAAGAGTATTCCCCCTTGATAAAGCAATACAACAGTTTGGCTATTATTACTTACTTGAGAATGCACAAGAACTTGGAACATGTGTGCATTATCTGTGATATCTAAAGCAGTTGTTGCAACCTTGACGATATCTGCTCCAGTAGCTTGTATTCTTGCCACAAGATTACCAATTTCCTCAACAGATGGAGTGCGCTCATAGTTGTGTGAAGAAACAATAATTTTGACCTTTTCAGGTTTCTTTCCTTGAATGGACTTGAAAAACTCATCAGCTACCTTCAGGATCAAAAACGATTGTCTTAGTATCATTTCCATTGCAACTATTAATAAGAACACAAGCACTAAACCGATACTCATGATTCTAAGTGATGGCACGTGCACATATTTAGGTAAAAGAATATTTGAAGTCTCTGCCACTTCAGCCACAACCTTTGGTGATAATATATCTCAACAAGTTAGTTACAACGTTTTGGGTATGGACAATATGGGGGTCATTGGTGAAAAGAGAACATTTTCACTAAACTTTAAGTTTTAGCTTTTTGTGAAAAAGAAGACGAATATAATGGTTATATTGGGACAGGGGAAGCATATTTAATTCAAAGTTTTTTCCAACCTTTTTTTGTGGCGCTCTAATTTACACATCACTCGGAAATATGGGTTAGAAGTTGTAAAAATAGTTCTCTGCGTAATGTTTGGAGCTCACTTTGACAAGTCAGACAACCCACATCACTTAAGGAAAAAACGAAAAATCTTTCATTGCCTCTCAACTATATACATTTGACCTAAGTGTATGGCATTCCTCAAATATAACAAAAGGGAAGGTCCAATGCAGGGAATATAGCAACAAGAGGTCACAGGGATAGTAATCTTACCTTCTATCAAGTTGGAGTCCTAGTTTTCAAGTTCTATCAAATTGGGCACAAAAAAGTGAGATGCACCTTTCCAATATTATCCATAACAGTAATCAACACACTTCGTTCACAAGCTGACTTCTATTTACATAACAAATTCGCAAACAGAAATAATCGCCTTGGTACAAGGTAGCTGGTTTATCTAGAACTTAAGACACACCGACATTAAAATGAATACTAGGTTGTTCAAAATAAAATTTTAACAAATTAAATCACATAGTAGTATTAGTTTATGGAATGCCAAAGAAGTAACCTTAAGCTCAACGTCTATATAATCAGCTCCCAATTCCATGGCTAGACGTAGTGCCTCCTGCCTCTTGCTTTCATCACCATCATATTGCCCACCTTCCCATTTCGGCCTGAATCACACACAGTAAGAAAGGGTAGCAGATTAAAGAGAATAAAAAATTGACAAAATGCCCAAATGCTTTACGATGATGATAGTGGATAATAATAGAATCTGGAACTAAACTTGTTAAAAATATATGTACCTGTAAGTTACAAGAGTGGGCAAAGGACTGTTCTTAACCAAGATTTCAAGATCTTGTTTGGGACTGAAATTTTTCAAGAAGTCAATCCGGACCTCAACCAAGTCGGCACCAACTTCCTTTGCTTTCCTCATCTGAACCAGCAACTGATCAACTGATTCGGCCATGACCGGGGCGCAAATGAAAGTTGAATTTCTCCGAATTCCATCGACAGTTTGAATATCAGCAGTAGCCAACTGAATTTAATTCAGACCAACGATCAATCAAACAAACACTTATAACAACTACTGGAAGTCAAATTGGCAAAAAATAATTCAAAGTTTGAAACCATATGCATATTTAAACTTGTAACTGAAATAAGAAAATCACATGATACTAAGAAAATCATCCCAGATATGAAAATTATAATGGACTTTCCAGTCCACTGGAAATCAGTACTAATCGCAGGCTCAAACTCACCAATATAATGATTTTCAAACAGTAGACGAACATGCAGCTTACAGATTAATTAATGTAAAAGTTGAATCACACAAGATTAGGAGATGAGATGAGGATTGTACCGGAATGCTTCCCATGGTGATGGAGAGTGAGAGAGAAGCGAGGAAATGGGATTTTGGTTGTAATGCGGTTAGGTAGGTGTGCCTTTGGGAATATATAACATATACGTCACCTTTCGGTCAGTCTCTGATCTTCTCCACCTAACTCTCGAGGGAGAGGGAGATGGAGACGGAGATGGAGATGATGAAGAAGAATTGACGATCGATTCGATTCGAATCCCACAGTATTTGCAGTGTAACAAGGTAATTGGGGTAGGTAGGTGACGACGATCCATTGCAGCCGTCAAGGAAAGTTAGTTTTACCAAATTGTCCTTCACTGGGTCCCACCGCCACCAACCCTTTTGGTTCGCCAATTGCATTTCAACTTCTTCAGTCTGTCCCACAGTCTGGTATGAGTATGACCTACAGCTACATCCTCCTTCCTTCTATAACCAACAGGACTAGGGCTGTCCATTTTTACCCGAGACCCGACTCACCCGACGACCCAACCCGACCCGAACCCGACTAACCCGAGACCAGACAAAACCGTGTGGGAAGTCGGGTTGGATCGACTCAACCCGACTTCAAGTGAGTCGGGCCTCGGATGTGATTTCCAAAACCACCGAATAACCCGACTCACCCAACACCCATGTAGTAAAATGACCCAGCCTTTTATCTCGCAGAAGCCCAACCCAACACAAGTCCAGCTCCAGCCCATTACAAATTTGTACCCAGATGTGAAGAGTTGAGGCTTATAAAGATCACAATTCATTCTTCCGTTTCCGATGTGGGATGTGCAATATGCATAATAGAATTGTAGAGTGACAAGCGACGTGGCAACTTCTATACCCTCGATCTCGATCGATTATCTTAATCCCAGCCGTCCATTTCTGTTATACGTGGCACTCGACGATTATCTTTCTCTCCCTCTCTCACGTCACATTTGAGCGATTTCTGATTCAACCCTTACCTCTCCTCTCTCTCTCTCTCTCTCTTTGAAGCCCTAACAGTTCCCATCTCGTCCTCTCATCTCCTCTCTCGTCATCTCAGGCGGCCTGAGTCAGGTCGGCGTAAATCAATCAAGCATCAACCACTGTGAATCGACTGTTGGTGAGCTTCATCTTCACCACTGTAAATCAACTAATGGTGGAGAGGAGACTCATCAACCACTCGATTCTCTAGTGAAGATTGAAGATTTCACAGTGCACACAACGTCGGCCACATGTCTCCAAATCAGGTAAGTATGAGTTTCTGTTTTAGGGTTTTTCTTCTCCCTTTTCATTTTTGGGGTTAGGGTTCGGGTATCGGATGACTTTAATTTTGATTTCAGTTTCCGATTTGGGGGGTTCATGATTTCAATTTGGGGATTTGAATTTTAGTTTTCAATTTGAGATTCTCTATTCAAATTAGGGTTTTTATTTGGGGGTTAGCGTTTTCAATTGAGGATTTAAGATTCAGTTTGGGGGTTAGGGTTTTCAGTTGGGGATTTGAGATTCAATTTGGGGGTTCGAAATTGAGGATTAGGGTATTCATCTTACCTTCAATTTGGGGGTTTATGGTTTAGAATTGGGAAATGAGGTTTCAATTTGGGGGTTCTGAATTTTGTTATTTCAATTTTCAGTAGTCATTTTACCTTCAATTTTCAGTTTTAGGCTTCTGAATTTTAGGGTTAGAGCTTTTATTGGGAATTTGGGTTTAAAGTTACTCTAAATTTTGATTACGGTTTCAAATTGTGTGAATTTGGATGCAATTTTCAGTGATGTAGGGTCTGTCGGATTGGACCCGACAACCCGACCATCCGAACCCGACCACCCGAGAGCCAAGCCGAGTCGAGTCTCGGGTCTGACGAACTGGACCCGACATGAGCCGAGTCGGGTCCAAAACCGGTCGGGTCCATCCGACCCGACCCGATGAACAGCCCTAAACAGGACCCAAATTAATTTCATTATCTCAACAAATTTTGACAGCGTTTTGTCTCCTATATTATATATAATCACACAAGGTCAAGATTGGATTAACTCTTCTTTTTCGTCTATAATCTGCTGTCTTGTACCAACCTTAGATATTAATAACTCCGAAAGCACCAATCTTTGACTTGTATCTTTTCTGCTAATCATGGGTCAATACAATACAATACAATACTAGTTGATAACAAAACTTGAAAATTGGTTTCAAAATCGAGGATATGAGAAATATTACTCCACCCAAACAAAACAAACCCCTTTAATCCTGGTTTTTACTGTAACATTTGCACAGCACCAAGAAACTTTCAATAACATCCAAAGAGTTAAAATAGAGGTTAAGCTCATGTCACCCACTTGCAGCTATCAAATATAACAACACAATGACTTCTTGTAACTACACCCACCCTTCCCTCCCTCTGATAAAATTATACAGTTTCTCTCGTCTATTTAAATATCAAAATGGGTTTCCTACTCTTACCACCAGTCTTTCCCTTCACTGTAATGTAAAGCTGTGTACGGTACAACAGTCGATACCGGCAACAACCACGATACTGCCAGTGCCAGTGTTTATAATGGCAAAATCTTCCAGTTACTCATCACTAAACAATTCACCCAAAAGGTTGGTGGTGTTGGCTGATGACTCGCTATTTCCTTTATCATCAAAGAATCCATTAGTAGAAGCACTTTCTCTTCTAGTTTTTCGCTCCTCAATGATAGATTCTGTTGTTTCTGAACAGAAGTTTCGTCCCGCCTGTTTTACAGGTCTCTCCGCTACAATAAACTTTTGCCCATCCCGAGATCTCTCTGAGAAACCTGCCCAAACTGACAAGGACAACATCTGTCAGATGCTATAGTTTTCTATATTGTTCTCTGTAACACAAGGTTAACTGTTCGTGTGAGAAGCAAAACACTGCCAGCAAAAACCATAGTCTAATAGTGGATATATTTCCAAGCTTATATGGAATTTGGCAGGGAGCATTGGATACTATTGGTAGCAGGAAATGCTGATGCAGAACACAATCTAAAGAACAAACAAGTATATGTTCAACAATATGATTAATATGTATAACAATTATGAAACTAAACACAAATAGCTTAATGTATGACATTTTTTACCTTGTTGGCTGGGAAAAGATATTGTGAACGCGAACACTAAAAACAATATGGTCATTTTCCATGAATTGTGGGGAAAAGCCTACACGATCCATTGAATGGATCTGTCCCTTTATCCAATATACAACATTTGGAAAATTGAAGGTGAAATCAATAGGTAAAGTGCAAGTATCATAAGGTGTAACTGGTCTGCACTTCAGTAAACACGGGATGTTTTGTGTACAGATCTCTGCATACCTTTGAAGCATAGGTTTAAAGGTTAATTCTGTTCCTTGATACCATTTGTATTATTACACATGCTCCAGAGTCAATTTTTAAGAAGAAATGTCCCATCAAGATATACACATAAGATATTTAATTTATGATTAGGTTAATCATCCATATAACTCTTCATGAAATAGTACAGAGGACAGCCAGAAATAGGTACAATATGATGAAGCTCAAGACAATCTAACAGATTGAAGATGAAATCTAACAAGATAAGCAGTAGGAAAACAATGAGCTTGTCAAAAAAACATATTATGTGCCCAAGCACATTGCAAATCAATATTATCAAAGTACTAACAAATTATTATGGTTTTATTATAAGTGTAAACCAACACACATTAGCTCCATCCTCCATCAAGTATTACTTAACTTTTCAAAGTCAGTCATGATCATGTAACAGAAACAAACTTACCCCCAAAATGATGTAGGGCAATAGAAGCTGCCACAGTAACATTCAATGATGCAGTACCACAACCATATTGTGGAATATAAACAAAGAAATCACAGATCTCACATTCTTTTGCAGAAAGACCTGTTCCCTACAAAAGAAAAACACAAACTATAAATCAATTATGATTGCAAAGCACGTTAAGTTTGTCCACGCTGTAATCTATATTGCAAATGATATAAGAAAATGTTGTGTTAGAAGTATTTCCTAATTCTACTTTCCTATTTGACAACTTCCCATTCTAAGTTTATTTCCCAATTTGAAGAAGAATGAATGAAGATTTGAATTTTACAAGATCCACTTGGTGACTAAATTTGAGTAACTCATACATCGCACAACAGAACAATCAAACCATTTACCAGTCACAGCTGGGCTTGACTGCATGAAAGCATTAGCCAATCTCCTTGGGGTCTATTACACGTATTCACCTCCTTGAGTCCATCCATATCAAATGCTACTCTTTCCTCATGTCAGAAATTATCATATTTTTTCATTACTTAATTCCATGTTAACTTATGCATAACCTTAATTCTTTTAGTTCATCCAAATTCTATTCTTATATTTCATCATGTATCATTAACCCCATATCTTGCTCAGATAGATTTATTACTAAGATTATACATCCTGGTGTTGCCACAAAACCATCTCACCATTTACTTCTTTACCGGTCTCATCTTCTGGCTTTGGAGTCTCTTTAGAACCCTACATTCAATGTCATGTCATGCAACCTAGCTGGCTGCATATCTATTTAAACCCTACATTCGATTTTGGATTGATTATTTTCCACAAAGAACACCTAAAGCTCTCCAGAAGTCAATTCAATTTCTATCATCCTCCAAATTACAGATCAAAGCTACCTACAATCTATGAAACTAATTCTTCATTTTGGGAAGGAATCATACTGGATTTTCATGTAGGAAACAGATATGCAAGTTCTACTATTTATCATTTAAAAAAGTAAGGAAACGAAAACTAAAAAATGATTGTAATAAGTTAATAACTTAGATTGACTTTTTATAGTTGAAACTCTGTTGTTATTAGTTTGTACTGACCAATGATTTAGTATGATGAAAATGTAGTTGATTGCTTGAGTTTTCAATTATTATTGTTTCTTATTCGTAAATAAGACAGCCCCAGATCTTAATTGGGCATGTTTATAGTTAATTTAACTATCATAAATAAAAATTAAAAACTACTAGCTTATATAAATTGTTGCATATAAACTACTTGCTCAGATCTATATTTAATCAAAAATAATATGAGCTTTGACATATTGTTTCCAATGAATTTTTAACATTGCAAATGACGAGTCAGTATCATCAATCATGTCTTGTGTTTGTCCGCATGTCTGAATTGGTTGCTTCATGTCTAGATGGCCCAAATTATAACTTCTAATGGTTTCCTTATACTGACAAGACATAACCTTAACTAACCCATTATATTCTTACTAAAGTTAAACTTCATCTATTAGTTTTGGTCCTAATTATTCTAAATCGCTTATATTCTAGTGTTTCTCTACATTTACCTACTTCGGCATTACCCTCTGATGTATTTTCATTACTTCATCAGCAAACAACATGCATAAAGGGGTCTCCTCTTAAAATGATCAAATGAGCTCATTAATCACCAAATTCAAAATGGAAGGGATTAGAATTTATCATTGATGCAACATATTGTGATAGGAGAATTTCTCTTCAATCCCCCACCAGGTAATATTCCTTTGCAAAAAGCTCTTAATGAATTCACGTGTTTAAGATATTGCCCTATTACCCGGAAAATAAACTTCTATAGGAACAACTGTTAACTTTTATTTTATTTATTACATCCCCTCTCGATGGGAATATAAAACCTATCCAGCTCTCTGAAAGATTAGCCTCTATTAATCTCCAGAACCCAACCTATGTTCAATTATTCTGCCCACAAATTCATTGTTCTTCATCCCCTTTAGTTATTAAGGATGTGCTTTAATAAATTGGTATTAAAGTACTTTCCTCCACTTTTCAGGCAGCTATTTAGTTCAGAAGGTTCAGTAAGAGGTTAGTCAAACACTAATCTCCCCTGCTACTTCCCAACTTATACATCAATGCTTACAGCATTTGACACTGAGTACTCAGAAATATCATTTGTACAGTTTAGTCAAGTACATCATAGATCTAGGGTATAACAAACATGATATCATTCATCATCAATGGACAAATACGATCTTTCAGGTGATTCATTATGAACATTATCATCTGAAACAGTGGTATGATAAGCCAGGACATGGAGAAAGAGAGTAGCTACCTCGTTCCCCAAGAGAAAAGCGGTACTCTTCTTGAAAGGATGCTGATTCACGGCCATAGCACCATCTGTGATCTCCACGCCACATATATCACAATCCTTTGCCTACACAAGCATCAAAACATCACAAAATTGTAAGGAATCCAGAGAAGAAAAGGGGGTTGGGCAAGTACCTTGAGGAAGAGACGAGCGTCGTGGAGGGAGTGGAAGTGGCGAAAGAGGACGTGAGAGGTGGAGCCATGGCTGCCGAAGGCGTTGAAGTCCCTCCGGCCGACGAGAATGAGCTCGGAGACGCCGAAAGCGGTGGCGCTCCTCGCCAGAGTGCCGACGTTGTGCCTTTTGGCGATGTTGTGAACCAGCACGTAGCTCTCGAACCCCATTTTTCTTCTCTGTGCTCACTGATTTTCTCAGTCTTGTTCACTTCAACTTTTGAAGAAATTGCTGTATCGCCATTTTCAGAAAACTTGGACACTGCCCCTCATGCTGAATTAGGGTTTTAGTAGGGTGGCGTTACGTTTGGGCTTCTAAATCAATAGGCACTATTCTGAAAAATTAAAAGGATAATTACGCGCGTCACATAAAATAGAAAGTACCTACCTTTATTATTGACACTGGGTCAGATATAGGTTGACCCATACCTGCTCAATAACCCATTTTACAAACTCGGATCCAGTCCAAATTCAAAAAAATTTGAGTTTCCCCATTTCGATTTGAGGAGGTTTACAAGATGCATGTTAGATTCGAATTTTCTTGACATCCCTATTCACAAGTATCCGTCACATAAAAATGCCTACTTTTAATTTAAAAAGTAACATATAATTACTCAAAAATTTTATAAGTGACAAAACAATCGGAGTTGGACGAAAATACCAAACAGTCATCATGGGCAAGGATGAAAGATTCATTTTCTTTTCTAAACTACGTCCAACCATAATATCGTCAAACTCTCTCATATTTGGTTAGCCCTATCTATTTTATCAAATAGCATGCCTCTTCTCAATCAATGACATTGGTTTAATCACAAAACGAAGAGTTCGTCCACAAGTTCTTCCCGATCCAACGTTGGGTTTATGGAGAGATGTAATTTAGCTAGATGTTGGTGTCAAGATTTGAACATGCAGAACAATGTTGGTAGAGATTGTGACAAACATACTAGCTTCAACGAAGCGTGAATAAAGCAAATTTCGAGAGGGTCACAAAGAGTAATTGAACTATCAATGTCTTCCATTCATGGTTGATGCTTAAAGCTCATAAATTTCTTTGATTTTTAGATTTTAAAACTAGCCCAACAATAAAGATGAGGTGTTTGAAAATCTAACCAAATAATCATTTTTATTTTATTTTAATTTTTTTTGAAGGAAAACGAATTTTATTTAAGAAAAAGCAACTAACCCGGCATCAAGCTAGACAGATGAAGTTATATTTGGTGGGACAGACCCTTCACCATAATCTCAGCTACTGTTAGTTAAAGCATGTTTGGCCAATTCGTGAGCCACTTTATTACAGGACCTACGAGCAAAGTTTAATGAGAAGTCAAACCCTGTGACAGAAAGGATACGTATACAGTCATAGATAATGCCCCCGAACATATTTCTCGTTTGTTTCCTTTGCCGGACATGATCCACCACCCTGATGCAATCTAATTCGACTACTACTTCCTTCCAATTATTTTCTCTTGCCCATGATAAAGATTCTCTAACGCCTACGGTCTCCACCTCTTCGGAATGGAGATGTCCCGAAAACCATGTAGAGAGAACTCCCACAATATGACTCTCAAAATCCCTACATGCAAGCCCTATGCTCTAGAACCTCCTCTTTGCGTCTATTCCCCCATCAACATTTATCTTTATTTTTCCAGGACTTGGGGGCCCATACTTTTGGGGACTCAGCTACTAGTTTATATGTTCCTGAGGATTCTCCTGAAAGTTTTGTCGCTGTTCATGTTCTTTGGAGCCCTTTGGTCATCGTTGCCACTTTTGCCGGATGGAAAGTTTTCAAATTTCAAACAACTTGATTCCTCGCACCCAAAATCGCCCAGAGAGTGATCGCCCACATGCTTGCCTCGTCCTCCCCCTCCACCCAAGAGCACCAGTTGCTCATTATTGGGTCTGCTCCCAATTTTCCTCGAATACCTCGAAGGAGTATTTCCCTCCAAATAGGGGAAACTACTCTACATTTGAAGAAAATATGATCAGTTGTCTCCTCTGGATGACCACAAAGGGGACACTGTGTGACTATTGGGAGACCCTTTTATGCTAGACGCGTCCTGGTCGTGAGTAGATTTGACATTGCTCTCCAGATAAAGATTTTGACTCTGGGCGGGACTTGTAATTTCCCTATTTCTTTCCAATCTAATGCTTGTGCTGACGGTGCCCATATATTTCCCAATTGATAGTGACCACGGTAGGCACTTCTGACAGTAAATTCTCCCGTTTTTTCTGCATCCCAATACCAGTGGTCCTGTAATTCATACGAACTAGGGATGATGGAGAATATTCTATTACCCGTTTGATTGTCAAACTGCGCCCTTACTTTTCCTTCATCCCACGATCTGCACTCCGGTCTGTACAACTTAGAGACACGCATGTCCACTGGAATGGCCGCCCCTGCACTGGTAAACTCTCCTCCTAACCATGGGGTCCCTATAAACGGACAATTTCCAGGCCCAATACTCTGACGTGCATATTGTTTAACAACTGATCTACCTGTGCAGATTCCTCTCCAAACAAAACTCGAAGAATTCCCCAATGAAGCCTCCATGAATGTAGCTCGAGGAAAGTATTTAGTTTTAAGTAATCTACTTTGCAATGACTTTGGGTTTGTTAGGATTCTCCAAGCCTATTTTTCCAGGAGAGCCAAGTTGAATTCTTTGAGGTTGAGAAAACTCATCCCTCCCAGTTCTTTGTGTTTACAAATATCAGCCCACATCCGCCATATGATTCCGCCCTTTTTCGCGTTGCCCTTCCACTAGAATTTATTAAACATTTTCCCGATATCATCTAGAAGTCTTTGGGGGGAAAAGAAAGACCTGCATAGAGTACGCCGAAGAGCCTGTAGAATAGACTTAATCATCACCTCCCTCCTTGTTGAGGACAGAAATCTTGTACTCCAAGATGCTATACACTTAGAAATGTGCTCCTTTATGTAAGCTAGGGTCTGCGTCTTATTCCTTCCGACCATGTTCGGGAGGCCTTAGTAAATGGATGATTCTTTTTCCTCCTTAAATCCCAATCTCGATGTAACATCTTCCCTTACCTCCTGGCGCTTCTATTGCAATTTTTACACCCTGGATGTGACCTACCCTGGTAAACTCTTGCAGAAGAAGAGAGGGCCCCTCTGCACAAACTAGAAAGAGATATGGAGATAGCGGGTCTCCTTGTCAAAAGCCTCTCGAAGGGTTTCGTTGTTGGGTTTTGGAGCGTTCAAGATGATCAAAATAGCGGAAGCAACAACAATACAAACTCCAAAATCTGTTCAAGAACATAAACCATTAAATCTCAAGGCAAAAACTATTCCACAAGATTTTACCTTTTAGTTTTGTTGAATCAAGAAAGAAGAACAAGATGATCTCCTTCTCTAGAGCAAGTCCACACCAAGAGGATGATCTTTTTGATCCAACACACTTAGCCTACTAGAACTAGAGTGTGAAGAACAAGAGAGCAAAGGAAGGGAGAGGGAGAGGGGAGTGGCCGGCCACTATAAGAGAGAGAGAGAGAATGATAGCTCTTCTTTTTGTTGTGATATTTTGTTACTTAATCATATATTAAAGTGTATTGATAAAGTAACAAATGATGAAGGCATGGGTTAAAAGGCAAGTCATCACCTAATCCCACAAATCACTCTTCATCATAATCAACAACACCAACTAAGCATGGTGTTTGGCCCCCTCACTTGGCCCTACCAAGTGGGCTGGCCAAACCAAGCTTGTTGGGCCTTTGTTGGGCCGGCCTAGTGAACTCATGGGCCGAGCCCAATGGGCTCGCCCATGCGGTCGCGTGTCGTGTCCAAAAATTATCCGACCCTTTGTCGTCACTTATCAAACAAAGTCTGACGCGAAATCGACGACAAACTCAGTTTTCTCGATTCGCTAATCATTCTCACAAAACCAAACCCATGGCCTAAAACCCTTAGTTTTGGCCATGTTTTGCTCCTCAAGAAACGCTAATATTTCCTTGTCTCAAGTTATCCATATTGTATGTGTGTGACCCTCTAGGTTCATGTCGCCGTTTGCAGATCGGCGCAAGAGATCTCTCTTGCCCGATCCATCATAAGTGGCCTCTAGTAAGACATTATGATTACCCAAGATGCATGATGATCGATGATTCGATTTAACCTTGTGCGTACAAGTCACTATCCTATTATCTCTAGACATCCTGATTGATCTCAAGGCATAGAGTCTTCATCCTTGTTTAATCAATCATCGTTACTTGATATGCGAGGCGACTGAGAACTGATAACTCGTATCACTGGCATGGCCATGCACTTCCTCTCAGTCACTCTCGATCAAGCGACCTAAACGGATATCTTTCTCATACCGTAGTACGAGGGATAAATCCCTTAGCCGTCTTTCGTGTCACTCATGCAATTCGTTCCGTCACCCAATCATGCCCGTTATTGCAATCCAGTTACGGAAAGCGTTAGGCGCAAGTCAAAGTCGTACGTCGACCGCATAGTGATCACAAAGACTCCTTGGTCTAAGGATATTGTGACAAGCTATCGCATTTGAATATGTTCATGACTTAATCCATGAAACACTATTCAAAGCGGGTCGTCCGATATCAATCACCTCATGATATCTGAAATTCTGAATCGTAGCCGAGTCAAGAAGTCGAACACAAAGTCGTAACTTGTGTATCGACTACTTGCCTAAAACGTAAACCGTAAGCTTAAACAGTAAACAGATAATAATAACGACACAAGAGATGATTAGCCAGTTCGGTGACTCCGCACCTACGTTTGGGGGCACTTTGCCAGTGGAAAGGTTTTCACTATAAGGTAGTCAATAGTACAACTTCAAGCACCAACTAGCTATCACACAAGCTATTGTCCTAAGCTACTATAGATCTCACCGTGAACAACCTCGCCAAGGGCCTCTTCCCCTATCTTTGAGATCCTCTCAATTCCACCCTTCGAGCAAGCCTATGCTCAGTGTCGTTGTCTTCTTTGACGGAGTTGTGAATCTTCAATCACAAACAAAAACCCTAACCGATCAAGCACTTAGTCTTCACGACTTAATGTTTGATCGGAGCAAAGGCCGTTCTGGCAAATATAATCAGCCTCTCAACACGCCAATGGTGCACGGTTAAGAGCTCTGAGAAATCTTGCAATTATTAGAACAAGAACAGATGCCTGCTAATGGGAAGCCCAAGGCTTTTTATAGCATCTCACATTCCTAATCCTTCCTGGATTAGGAACAGGAAGTTTCAGACTTCCTGAATAAATTAGGCAAGTCGTTGCCGCCTGACAGGCTGGAAGTCGTCTTGCCTGTTCGGACTTCCTGAATAAATCAGGCAAGTCGTTGCCGCCTATTGCTGACGTGTTACTGGCAGCTGGAAGTCGCCTGGCTTGTCGACGTCACTCTCTTGTGCTCCAAGTCTTCGTGGCGCCTTTCTTCTTTCGCTCCAAGCTTCGTCGAAATAGGAAAGATTCAGATCTTTCCTAATCTGGATCGTAACTAGTCGCTCCACATGTCATGTAACTTGTTGTACTGACTTCTTACATTCGCGCTAAAAAATTATGCCAACACTTAAACGTAGCAACAATATCTATGATATGATTCCGGGATCCCACATCCTTATGATAAGCAGAACTACATCATTGAGAACCATCCTCATATTGGTCGCTTCAATTGAAGCGTATTTTGACCAGAGACTTGTTAAGTGTGATCCGTACAGATTTATGGTTCTACTACTTTAGTGGTCATAAATCAAATCATGCTAAATATATTACTTCAACACATAAGTAATACAAAGTCGTTTTATTTATTACAAACGATGATTAATATACATAGACATTTAAAGACTACTAGCAATTGAACTAGGGCACAAAAATGCTATCATTCGTATTGGTATTATGTGTCTTGACGTGGTGACTCAGTATGTGACAATGGAAATGCATGTTTGAATGAGCTCGATCCATCTCTGGTTGTGTCCGAGAGCTTATATCATTTGAAGCAGAAAGCTACATTACACCTTGTCGTAGGCTTTGCTCCTGTCGAGCTTCAGGGTCATCAAAACTCTATTTTCTTGAACCTTCCGTCTTACATAATTTAGCACCTCTGCAACTACCATTAGGTTGTCTGTTATTAACCTGCCCGGGACGAACGCACTCTGAGATGGAGAGATAAACCCGTCCAGTGATTCCTTGAATCTGTTTAACAGTACTTTGGATATAATCTTATATATGACATTACATAGCACTATCGGTCTGTAGTCCCCTAGGGAATCTGCATTATGCTTCCTTGGAATAAGAACTATACTTGTCTCATTCGCTCCTCCGGCAGGGATCCTAAATATACAAAGTTTTGTACGGTTTCGACCAATGATGCATTCAATATTGACCAATTTTCCTTGTAGAAGCTCAGGTTTAACCCATCTGGTCCCAAGGACTTACAGGAATTCATCCCAAACAGTGCCTCTCTCACCTCATCTTCCTCCACTTGTCTTAGAAGGGACGCGTTTTAGTCAGTCGATATAGTCGGGCAAACGAGTTCCACCACTTCCCAATAGTCCACCCCCCCCCCCCCCCCCCATGAATAGATTTTCATAAAAATCAGAGATTTCACCCTCAATGCCCAATCCCCAGCCCACTATGTCACCGTTCGCGGTTCTTAGGGAAGCAATATGATTTCTTCTTGTCCTTTCCGTCGCGCATTTGTTGAAGTAAAAGGTGTTCTGGTCCCCTTTTTTAACCATAACTGCTTGGACCTCTGTCGCCAGTTGATTTCTTTGGCGAGCAGTAGGTCATTTAGACTTGCAGCTTCTTTACCGTACTCCTCTACTCCCTGGTCATCTCTTCTATTCCTTATATTGTAAACTGATTTCTGTAGAGTTCTTAGTTATGTCCGCGCCTTCTTGTGTTGTGCCTGACCTCACTTATGCAATATGTCCCTAACTTGCGCTAACATGTCCATTATAAGACTTCCTGAACCCTCCTCACAGGCTGAAGAGGGTACCGATGCACATTCCGGGTTTAAAACCTATTCATTGTTGAATCAAAACTAGTACCTGGTCTGTTGGTGAAACTGAGGGCTTGCAGTCAATAAAATAGGACTGTGGTCAGAGGTAAAGAATCTGAGGTTTGTAAGCCTGGTATTCTCAAACGCACTAGTCCATGCATTGTTAGTTAAGGCTCGATCCAGTCTTGCTTCCTTCGATTGGCTCGTTCCCCTGATCTTCTCCCATGTGAATATGTGACATGTCAAATCAACGTCCCCCAGTCCACAATCTGTTAACATTTAATTAAACCCATCTAGTAGCCCTTAGGGTACGGAAGGCACCATATAACATTTTCTTCACTTCCCACATTATTCATATCTTCAATTAGACACTAAGAGGAAGACATTCCTTTTGCTATCGATCTTATTAATTCCCATGTAAGATTCATGTAGTACCTGTTAGGATCCCCATACACACATGTTATGTTTACATTCTCATTTCCTCTTAAGCATCCCGATATGTGTATATGCCTTTTCGAGGATGAGAGAACAGTTACTCCCTTGCCATCCTTCCAAAATAAAGCCAACCTCCTCTCCTCCCAACCGGGTCAACTCCACAAACTCCTTCGAAATTCATCCTCCTACACAAAACTTTTAGATACACTTGTATGCAGTATGTTTCACAGAGGAAAATAAAGTCGGACTTTTTTGATGATGTCATCTCTAGCAAGAATTGTATGAACCGAAAGTTCCCAAGCCCCCAACAGTTCCATGATATGATACTCATTGGCCCCCTTCAGACCTCTCAGATGGTCCCGCCGATATATTAAGTTGATTAATATTGAAATCCCCCTCTCGTCCTCTATGTTCTACTCTCCTCCTCTTCGACCCACTGCTACCATGTATTGTTTCCCCCTCCTCGTATACCACTTGTATTTCTCTTGGCCATGCTCGAATCATGGTCATGCTACTTTCTCGTGAATTTGACCTCGACCTTTCCGAGTTTACCTTTGACTCCGAGCTCACTCTATGGCCCATTTTTGGTCCGCGTGTCCTAATATTCTGCAGTTTAAGCAAAACGAGGGGAGTCTTTCATATTTGAATAAAACCCAGTAACATGTTCCTCTATAGTTCATCACCCGCATCCTTCTTTTTAGAGGTATGTTGATCTTCATCTCTACCCGTACTCGGATGTAAGAACACCAGTGGCCTGTAAAATTACTTTGGTCCAACCTCACACCTTCCCCAACTTGTTGCCTATCCTTGTTGAAACTTTCTCAGTTTTCAAGTGGGCCGACATTCCGTTCAGCTGGGCCCAGATTTGGAAGTGGCGGAATCCTACCTCCTATGGAGGGATTCTCATTGGTAGTCGTTCCGGAAGAACTTGAACCTTATTAAAAGTCCAGGGGCCTCGTTATAGTACACTTTGATAGCATTTTGTGCCCTAGTCCAATTGCTAGTAGCCTGTAAATGTCTATGTACATTATCATCGTTTGTAATATATATAAAACGGCTTTGTATTACTTATGTGTTGAAGTAATATGTTAAGCATGATCTGATTTATGACCACTAAAGTAGTAGAATCATAAATCTGTACGGATCACACTTAACGAGTCCCTGGTCAATATATGCTTCCATAGAAGCGACCAGTATGAGGATGGTTCTCAATGACGTAGTTCTACTTGTCATAGGGATGAGGGATCCCGGAATCATATCATAGATATCATGAGGTGATTGATATTGGACGACCTGCTTTGAATAGTGTTTTCATAGATTAAGCCATAAACATATTCAAATGCGATAGCTTGTCACGATATCCTTAGACCAAGGAGTCTTTGTGATCGCTATGCAATGTACGTGCGGCTTTAACTTGCGCCTAACGCTTTCCGTAACAGGATTGCAATAACGGGCATGATTGGGTGGCGGAACGGGTTGCATGAGTGACACGAAATACGGCTAAGGGATTTATCCCTCATACTACGGTATGGGAAAGATATCTGTTAAAGGCCTCTTGATCGAGACTGACTGAGAGTAAGAGCATGACCATGCTAGTGATACGGGTTATCAGTTCTCAGCCATCTCACATATCAAGTAACAATGATTGATTGAACAAGGGTGACGACTCTATGCCTTTTGATCAATCGGGATCTAGAGATAATAGGATAGTGACTTGTACGCACAAGGTTAAGTCGAATCATCGATCGTCATGCACCTTGGGTAATCATAACGTCTTACTAGAGGCCATTTATGATGGATCGGGCAAGAGAGATCTTTTGTGCCGATCTGCCAACGGTGGCATGAGCCTGGAGGGTCACACACATTCAAGAAGGATAACTTGAGACAAGGAAACCTTAACGTTTCTTGAGGAGGTATGCATGGACAAAACTGAAGGTTTTGGGCCATGGGTTCGGTTTGAGAGAATAATTAGCGAATCGAGAAAACTGAGTGTTTTTGTTGATGTCGCGTCGGACTTTGTTTGATAAGTAACAACAAAAAGGGTCGGACAACTTTTTGACACGACACGAAACCACATGGGCGAGCCCATTGGGCTCGGCCCATGAGGTCACGTGACCGGCCCAACAATGGCCCATTATGGGCCCAATAAGCCCAATATGGCCGGCCACATTGGTGGGTCCAATAGTGGGGGCCACACAACACCATGCTTGGTTGGTGATTGTGGATTAAGAGGTGAGTGATTTAAGGGGTATGGGTGATGACACTTTAAGCCCATACCAATCGCTTTTAGACCCATGCTTATGAGTTGGATGATGAAGGAAAATATCTATTATTGATTCATTACACAAAATAATCACACAACTCTCACAAGCTCTCTCTCTCTCTCTCATAGTGGCCGGCCACTCCACTCTCTCCTCTCATCTTGCTCTCTTGTTCTTCATTTAATTGTTCTAGTAGGCAATTAAGTGAAGGATCTTTAAGATCATCCCCTTGGTGTGGACTTGCTCTCGAGAAGAAGATCCGAAAGTTCTTCTTTATCGATTCAACAAAGACTTAAAGGTAAATTTCTTGTGGAATAGATTTTTCCTTGGGGTTTAACGGTTCATGTTCTTGGACAAGGTTTGGAGTTGATTTTGTTAAACGCTTCCGCTATCTCGATGATCTAGAACGCTCCAAAACCCCACACACTTATCATATCTTGTTCGTCATAGAATTAGAATATGAATAGATTGTGGGCCGTCTCGTTAATGGAAACTCTGTGCTCTAGTTGCCACAAGCTAGCTATCATATATTTTAATGTCTTGAAATCATATGTCTTGTCGACAATAAACTTCCCTACTAGACAAAACGACATGTCCCCTAGGATTTCCTCCTCGGGCTCTTCAACCACCAAACCGACGTACTCTTCTCCCTCAATTGATATATGTTTCCACCTCTCTTGTATCTTTTTCAATCCATCCGGCTCCGTTCCCATGTTATCTCCAGAAGTCCCTCTTTGATTCTCGACCCCGACCCTATTCCTCCCCGAGTCTTCCGCCAATCTATTACCTGTATTGCTTACCTTTAGTTCTTGCTCCATGCTCATAAATACACCCTCCCCTGCTCAATTGTTCCCCGAATCTTCCTCCAATCCCACATTTGTGACTCTCACCCCAGGATCCTGATTCATTCCTACCAAATTGTCTATCGGGTTTTTCCTACTCCTCCCCCTGTTCTTCTCAGTATATCCGGGGCCTCCCGCGGTCTCCCGGTCACTTCCCTTGCTCTGCCAAGTTCTCCCCCTCTCTCCTCCCACATCCCCTACCTTCCCCTTATCCTTCCCATGACCTCCATCCTCTTCCCGGCCTTGTCCTCCATCTCGCACACTTCCCAACCAGTTCCCTGCCCCTGCCTTTCTATGGCTGGCCTCCGAGCGCCACCTCCCCATCTCTGGCCCTCAGTTACGGCCCAAGCGTCCCCGACCCTTCAACACTTCCCTGCCCATCCCCGACCCTCTCGGTCTCCCTCCTTTACAACCTCAAGCCCGACCGCCCCTCGCCCCCCGACAACCCCCCAAGCCTGATCGTTCCTTGCCCTCCGGCAACCCCTCCTGGCTCTCCGTCCTCGAACCCATCTCAGATTTGCTACGCCCAGCCCAACTCTCACCACAGATGCCTCTGCACCCACCGCCGCACCACCCGGCCACAGTCAGACTCTTGCTTACTCACAGACGCCGCCAGAAATCACACAGACGTCGCCAGAAATCGCCGCCGTGAGACTGTGCGAAACTTGGCGCAAAAACCCTACTCTCTCGCAAGAGGAAATTGGTGACCACTGACTTTTCCCTAGGTATGCATGATAAGCGCTCACTTTTATTTTTTAGTTTGTTGTAAAATTATTACATATAAATTAGATTAAAATGGATATAAAATTATCAAATTTTGTCATACACGATAAGGAAGGAATCAACCAAGTAAAGGAGGACGAACAATTCACTAGGTGATGACTTACCATCAAAACCCCAATCATAAGCACCCTCTTAACTATGAATTACATTTTAAGTCGAAGTATTCAATTTCTACAATACGTATTAGTTTTCTCGCTCAATCAATCGATAGTCTCAACGGAGATGCTTGCTTGTCATTAGATGGCGATGAACTAATTTTTACATCATATTCACAATCAATTTAAAATTTTTTTGGAAGTACTCAGTCATATGAGTTTTCAATTTTGAAGCTTTTGGGTCCTGGAATGTGCTCCATCAAGATATTCTAAGCATTTTAATTCACTTGGGAAAATGATTAGGTTAATGAAATGGGATTTAAGTTATTAATAACATAGATTTGAAAATTCATGATTATAATTTAAAGATAAAATAGTTATTTTGTTAAAAAAAAGGTAACCGTGTAATGAAAAAATTTATACGAGTATTATGTGTAAGATTTTATTTATCTGTTTGTAACCAATACTTAAGGGAAATAATTTGTAATGAGGTCAAGATTAAATGAAGAAACACAAGACATCGTTTGAATTGGTTTGGGTAAGAGATATTTTGGGATAAATAGTAAGAATTCTCTTCAATGGCCTTCAACCTAAGGGTGTTCGTGGACGGGTTGCCCGTCCGTTTGGCTAAAATTTACACCCACTTGCCAATGAGCAGGTTGAGAAAAAACCTGTATACCATCATTTCAATGTATTTTTTGTCCAAGTTTTGCCGATTTAGCGAGTTAAATCTCATCCATTTTGAGATTAAGATAAATGTAAACGATAAAGTTTTCATAAAAATGTTATTTCGGAGTCTCCTAAATTAACTTAAAACATATAATGTCAATCACATTCTAATAAAGGAAATTTTTTCGTACCTTCCTTTTAATTATAGGTTTTTCTTTGAAAATTATGTTAATTTTTTGAAACGATGAAAATACTTTTATACCAAAATTAGCTAATTGCATATGATATCAAAATAAAGTAAATTATATTAATCACACAACTATAATATCAAACGTCCACCTGGCAAAAAAATGCAAACACTTATATCTCGAGGCAAGTCAAGCATTGACAAAATTGAGTTTAATCCGGCTTGTTGACATTTTGACTAAGGGAGACCAAAAAATTTCTTTACATAAGAAATATATAATTTGTGTATATAAATTCGATTTACATCACGTGACGTTACATGTAGACACAATTTTTTGTCCAATTTTTGGCAATTAAAAATTTGAAAAAATTGTATTGTATTCAAGTGAAAAATTAATTTACTATTTGTCATTTGTATACTTAATCATGTCATCAGGTCAGTTTACTTTACATCCATTTGCTAGGTGGACATTTCATAACATACATGTGTGACTGAAATGATTTCCATTGCACTTACTTATTAGTGGATAATTTACATACATAAATATCCGCAATTTAATCTAAAACAATATTTAAAAATATATATATTCATGAAATAAATAATAAAAATTTGTTTTAATATTATCAAAAATAAAAGTTGATTTTTAAACATCGCCTTTTATTTTTAATATTTCTGAAAACATATTTTTAATACTATTATTATACTTTATTCATTAATTTTTTTTAAAAAAAATTGGGATCATTCCACACACCCCTCATAGGTGTACAGGATTTAAACTTAAATCCCTTTAAATGAAAACATGTTTTGTGAATCACCTTAAATTATACGCTAAAAATATCCTTGTATTTAAAATAATTTTTCACTTGTTTTCTTAAAAAAAATTTATGAAATAAATAATTACGACTATAAACGATTTGTAAATATAATTTTTTATTTTAATAATTTTTGAAAATATTTTTATACTAAAATAAGTTTTAGTCCTTATTTAAAATATATATATTATTAGAAAAACTTAACAATAATATTTATTGAAAATTTGAAATATAGGGGTGCTTTGCCATTTCCAAAAAGTTCTTAGAATTTGAAAAAAAATTAATGGAGTGAAACTTTTGGTAAGTTTAGGGCACTTCATAAAACGTCTTTCCATGTAGTGGAATTTAATTGAAAATCACGTATACTTAACAACATGCACGTAAAAATATTTAATTTTTTTTTATACAAGGGTATTTTTGTCATTTCAAAAACAATTAACGGCAAAAAAATTTTTGTAACTTAATTTAAGGAGGTGAAAAAAAATATTTTAAATCAATGAGAGGTAAGTGTGGTGTATACCTAAGGAAAGGTATGTGCAATAATCCCTTTTAATTATGAAAAAACACCCCTAACTTTTTGTATAACTCTGAAAAATACAACAAAATTCATGAGATGAATAGTACAATGTTAGAAACGGCTAACCTTATATGTAAATTAGGTAACAATATCGAAGTGTCGTTTCCTGTCCACAATTCTCTGATTCCGGTCACTACTAGAGTCCCGGTAATGCCCACGCCACAAATCCTAAAGTCTCTTAGAATTGTTGCTCTTGGTGATTGACTTGAGTTATCTGTGAATTGTATTTTCTTTCTTGTCTTGTGTCCTTCTCATAATGTTAATATCTATTTATACTAATGTAGGTAGTTGATATAATGAAAAAAATTATGAGGCATAATTACCAAGTTAATGACCCTCTAAGTCTCTATCATAATAACACATATTATGACCCTATTAAAACATGTAACAACTATATAAATGGTCGTTCAAATTTCAATACTCTCACTCGGCTACACAACCAAACCAATGCTCCTACTTGGCTACACAACCAAACTATCAAAAATACACAGTTCATAATTGAACAAAAACTATCAATTATGTCTCATACAAGAAATAGGGTGTGCGATCAAATGTGTAAGGTGTTATACTAAGCTACCATTAAACTAACTTAACACTTTCAAAATAACGATTCCCTAAATCATTCTAAACAACACTGCATCATACATTGCCTCTTTATGCTATGATATGTTATGTAGTTACATACTAAATATAACTGCCGGCCGGGCTTAACATGGTGAAGTTGAATTGATCATTCCTTAGACACTGATGAAAGTTTATCTCAACTCGATTGATTTCCTAACATGACCCATTGAACCAAAAGCATTATGATTCTTTGAAACCACGCTAAAATACCATCAATCTTTAACATCATTTCATAGTTCTAAGTCAATATGGCTTCGTACCTAAGTAGAAACACAATCGATATGGCTCGTACAGTAAAAAATTAGGAAACCATATGCTACTCCTATAACAGTCGACAAAATACACATAGTATGATAACTGTGTCACGACATAGCTCCCACTACGGTGGGCATGTCACTCTTCTATGTCGCGTGAATCAAAAAGTTTAGATACTACTCAAGTATCAAAACCAAGTCACCTGATTAACATATTTAATTTTCAATCTTACAATCAAGATTCTGTTTTATAAAATTTAGTATGAAAGACATGTTTTTCATACTTGACTCCTAACGAGCCTCATCTTAGACTTACTAAGGCGATTATGTGATAAGTTAAACGAAATTACTTGTACTCCAGGAGTATAATTTTAGTCATTTCATGCACACACTAAGTGTTAACACAACTAAATCTCATCTTACATGCTTATTTAGCATCAAGGTTGAAATTCGGATTAATTTAGTTAGACAAGATATCAAGAACAATGCTAGGAACAATGTTGAGACAATGTTCTTAACAACTTGTCAGCAAACAAATTTGGACAATCACAATATAAAACAGTAAATGGCAAACAACGACACACAAGATTGCTTACCCAGTTCGGTGCAATCTCACCTACGTCTGAGGGCTCTCGGCCAGTGGAAAGGTTTCACTATATGGTAATGAGTCAAAACATACAAGTATACATGATCATCACACATGTCAATACCCTATGCTACTATTACTAGTGAAAACCTATCTCAGGGACTCCCCCTGAGTCCAAGACTCCGTCTTGATTCCACTCTACGAGCACTCGCACTGCCCGGATGCAACAAGTCGCTGTTATGCACTTGTATGTGAACCTTGAATCACGCATTCACAAGAAACCCTCAATCACTCACACTTGATCTTCCGATTCTAGTAGTGATACACAAATGTTCTTCGTGGAACACACAACCTCTCAGCACGCCAGTCCTTAACGTCTAAGAGCTCTGTGTATTTCACTGAAGAAACTACAAGGAGTCGCCCGCTGCTAAGGGTGGAGCCTCAGCTTTTATAGCAGCTGCAAAACTAATTCCAGAACACATTAGGGTTACCATAATCCTAGTCCATTTAGGTTTCCCAAATCCTTAACGCCGATATCTTTTCAGAGTCTCTATCACGGCAGGAAGCTTTCCAGAATCATGACTCAATCAAGACTTACCAAAAGCCTTGTACACAGCTGGATCTTTTCAATCGCAATATGTCTCATATTTAAGGAAACTTTTCAATGTTACAATCCACACATGTCACGAAAGATGTTGAGACTAAATGCTTGACATCTTTCCTGAGTAGATGCTCGACATCTAACGTATCGCCTAAAAAATAAGCCAATAAAAACGTAACATCAAAGGTGATTACATGTGTAACTAGGCATCATATACATTGGTGACATCTCTAATGTGCCTAAAAATGCAACGTAAAAAAAAAATTTATTCCATGATGCTCAATACAAGTTTATTACTCAATACATGTCCATAGCTCAAACAAGATTAAAAATGTAAAACTAATTTTTTATTGCAAATCTAAGCTTCTTACACGATCTCTTTACATGAGCCCTTTAGTATCTTCAAAATTCCAAATTGTGCCTTGAGCGTGGGCTCTTCTCTCCTTTCCGTCTTCGGTGGTGCATCACTCCCTCACCGACATCCCCGATTTCACTTCCCACATCGGAACTCTCTATGTCAACATCAGAACTCTCACCCTAACTGGTTCTCCACCATAAAAACGGTCGCCCGCCTCGCTTCCGAGCTCGGCAAGCCCTGGGTTTTCGAACCCGTCGCTAACGGCTCCTCTGATTTCCGGCTCAGGTTCTGTTTGGATCTCGTGGATCTCAAGCCCTCTGTTATTAGGGGTAATGGGTCCAAAATATTTTCTCTCTCCAAGGCTTCTCCTCATAACCCACTAAAGTAAACTAGGTCAAAATTTTGCAATCTGATGGAAAATTTTTACTTCTCTAATTTTCCTCAATTGGGTTGTGTTTTTGAAAGGCGTGGATAGTATCCACGAGTCAATTAATGCACTAGAAGCAGCCAAGTGTTTGGCTCGATCTAATGGTGCCAGAATTGTTGTAACTGGAGTTGTTGATGTTGTTGCAAATGGTCATCAAGTTCTTGGTGCTCACTATGATGTCAACCGAGACCGATTCGTGGTGGAGATCTTGTGCTTACCGGAGAGAAGGTACGAGACCGATTCTGTTGGGATTTTATGCCCTAGCACAATGTATTTTCAATCTACTTATGTAATGAGATTATTAGTTGAAATAAAATCGGCATTTGTATTACTAAGTGTTGTAGTAATATCTTAAGTATGATTTGATTTGTATCATTGATGTGTCAACACATAATAGTAGATCTACAGATCAGATAAAATCATACTTAAGGCTGTCCCCGATCAGATTAGCTTGATAAGAAGCGATCAGTATGAGGCTAACTCTAAATGATCACGCTCTACTGATCATGGCCAGAAGGGGGCTGGAGTTAGTGTTAGAGTTTCACCTCAGTCCAATATAAAAGTGATCTACAAATGTAATGTTTTATCATCTTTCCGAATAAATAAATTGGCATACATTACTAATGTATTGTAGTAATATATTGAATGTAATTTGATCTATGTCATTATGTGTGTAACCACTAATAGTAAAACTGTAGATTAGAAAAAATTACATTTAATGAGTCCCTGATCAGCTAAGCTTCTTTAAGAAGCGATCAATATGAGACCAACTCCTTGTGATCACGCTCTACTGATCATGGCAAAGTATGTGCCAGAGTTATATCATAGATATTATCAGGTCGATAATATTAGACAACCCGATTGTGAGTATGCAGCATAGATACTGTCATGAGATACTCACATATCGTAACTTGTCATTATATCCTAACACCAAGGAGTCTTTGTGTGAACTGTGTAATGAATCTCTAAGTTGACCTAGTCTAACGTTACATATAAAAGGGTAACCATAACGGTTGTGATTGGCTTGGTTATTAATTGCATTAGTGAACTCAAAAGACGTCTGAGGGATTTATCACTCATACTCCGATATGAGATAGATATCCGTTTAGGCCACTTGATGAGTATGATTGAAGGAATAACACGGCCGTGCAGGTGATACCTTAGTATCAGTTTTTAGTCATCTCAGATATCAAGAAACAGTGATTGATAAATTAGGGTGATGGTTCTATGTCTATTGATCAATCTGGATATCGGTTTGATAAAAGGATAGTGACATGTACGATAACAGGTATAGTCGAATAATCGATAATCACGAACTTTGGGTAATCATAATGTCTTGCTAGAGACCACTTATGATGGAAAGGGTAAAATAGTAAATTTACCTGTCTGCCAACGGGTCGTGAACCTAGAGGGTCACACACTTTAAGTACAATATGTGAAAAACAATCATGGATGGTAATTGGGAGAATTCATTTCTTAATTTAGTTAAATTGAAAACGATTCGGTTGGTTTCTGGCCTAAGTTTATTAACCAAACGATTGAAGAAATCAAGTTAGAGAGATTGGACCGGTTTAGCTAAACCAAAATTAGAACTCAATTAAATGGGTTTTAATTTGGATTTGGCTAAGTGGGCTTAAAGCCCATTCAGGGTTTTAAGTGAGAATGGAGTTTACATGTGATTATGGGATTAATAGGTTTTATTGTGTAATTAATGAAATATATTCAAAAATCAGATTTTAATTAATTACACATTATTCTTTCCTTCTTTTTCACTCACTGATTTTCGGCAAACCCTCCCTATTCTCTCCCAATTTGGCCGACCCTCCCTCCTTCCATTCAACCGATTTTCTTTGTCCAATTCTTCACAAAATTCATTAGCAAGAGAGTGTGAAGAAACCTCCCAAGGTATTGTGCTTGTGTGGACTTGTTAGAGAAACACTATCCTTGTGTTTTACATCGATTCAAAAGTATATTTTTCAAATTCGAAAAATACATGTATACTGAGTTTTAATAATAAGATCTTATGTTCTTCATTGATTCCCATGGATAATTCAATCCGTTGCATGAAATTAATCTATGGAACCCATGAGAATCCCTTTCAGTTAGGTCATAGTATCGCCAGACAGGGTGATATAGGACTAACCGATCGTGAGTATGTTATATAGATACAGTCATGAACATACTTGTATGTCGGTACGTGAAATCACATCCTCAGACAGAAGGATCTTTGAGGTCACTATTTGACGAGTGACGAGTTTGACTCAGTCTAACGTCTCCTGTGACAAGATTACAATAACGATTGTGATTGGCTCGATCATGAGTCACATGAGTTGACTCAATAGATCGCTGAAGGATTTATCCCTCATACGAATGCGTGAGCAGATATCTGTTTATGCCACTTGATGAGTACGACTGAAATACAATAGCATGACCATGCAGTCGATACGGAGTATCAATCACAATTCAGTTAACTCAGATCAAGAAACAGGACAATTAAACGAGGATGACTTGTCTATGCCTCGTGGTTGTCAAGATATCAAGAGGATAAAAGGATAGTTTCATGTATGACAAGGTTAAGTCAAAATCTCGATAATCACAAGCGTTGGGTAATCATGATGTCTTGCTAGAGGCCACTCATGATGGAAAGGGTAAAATGGTAATTTTACCAGTCTGCCAACGTGTCGTGAGCCTAGAGGATCACACACTAAAGGTTGAGTAAAACGGATGGAATCATGAGAGAGATAAATTCCGGTTTTGGATTAAACCAGATTAGACCGATTTCGGTTTAGGATTAAACTGGAAATCAAGAACGGTTTAGCTGGACCAATTAATTAGAGTCTAAACCAATAGATTTAATTAATTAATTTTAGCTAAATAGGCCTAGCCAGATTGGGTTAAGCCAGAATAGGCTTCTTTACTTAATTAATTAATAAGCTTTGGCCTTTAAGCCCATTAAGGCTTTTAATTAAATAATTATTAAAAAGAGATATAAAAGGAAAAATTTTCAGATTTTAATCATAATAATTTTTCCAAGAAAAACCCTAGCCCCCCCCCCCCCCCCTCTCTCTCCCTTGGCCGGTCGGCAACCCCTCTCCCTCTCCTTCCTGTTTTGCTCGCTTCGGTCTTCTAGCAAGAATCATTGTAAGTATCTTCATATTGCTCTTCCTGTGTGGACGTTCTTTAGAGGTCGCTGAATTCAATTTAGTGACAAAAGGATTTCGAATTAGTATAATTTTATGAATTATTTTTCTAGCCTAGATCTCATGATTAATCAATGATCATGTAAGATCCTTAAATTTATATGGAATTTTGAGGTTAATTTCTTGTATGGGCATGAAATTAATTGATTGGAACCCTCAAAAATTCCTTCAGATTCGTGATCGCTGGCGAGTTTTTTACCATCGGAGGAGGCGTCAGAGCCGTGCTGGAGGAGATGTCAAGATTTATAAAACTTGTTTCATTATATTATAATACATATATTAATGATGATTAACATTTTTTATATTAATGGAAGAGTTTGATCCAACAATTCCCTTATTCTCCGCGGAAATGATTTACATGGTAAATAGTAATTATATACATTTCATTCAGAAACCAACGATTTAAAAATACATTTCATACATATATTAATCCTCCTGTATAATTATTATTTAAAAATAAATAAGTCAGTTTTAAATTGATCCGGTTAGACCAGATTTGAACCGATCATACCTGTCTAATTTATAATCATAACTATTGAGGGCATTTATGTCTTTTTACCTCAACAATTCGATTAGATTTAACACCGTAAGACGAAATGTAATATGGGTGACTGCAAAATCGAGTTTTATACTTAAGGATACTTATGTGAGAATGACATATAGTTGGGAGTACTTGTGTATAATTACCTCTAAAATAAAATCATGTACTTGTAAAAATGAAATTGTGTAATTAAAAAATATAACAACGTAATTAAGAAAATAAAATAAGGGAAAAGTACATATAATCACACCCAACTATGACCAAATTCCACATAGGTATTCTCATATACAGAAGTGGACATCTTGCCCACCTAGATATTCAAAATACACAGATAACACAACATTTGGATGACATATGTTAAATGTCAAAGTGAAAAGACGAAAATCCACCTAGTTAGACTTCAAATTTTCAAATCATGTTATTTTTGGGTTTTGGAGTCACCTGGAAAAGCCCTTGTCGGCTTGCCTCCGGCCAGCCTCGCCCTCCTTGCCGCTGACGGAATTTTTGGGTGTGATTATATGTACTTTTCCCTTGTCGGCCTCGCCCTCCTTGTCGGAGATGCTATGCCAACCAAAACCTTCCCCATTTCAGAATCTTCCTACTCTTTGAATTTTCCATGTAGCGTAACTATAATATTAATCCAAAGATTAAATATCATTGGTCGAGTTCATTTATAAATAAGTAATTTGACAGGTTGTTCCCATTAATGGAACGATAAATTATTGTAACAACCAAGAAAAACAAAACATAATTCGTCTATGACATATCATCAAAACTTGAATTGGGAAATTGACATACAAAATCCATCAAAAATCACACCAAGTTACTAACAAAACAAATAGAAGCTTATTTTGGGTATAATATTACTATGTAACACTCAAATGATATATTGGCGGGAGGTGAATTGAGTAATGAGAGAGAGTGCATTACTGGTGACCTGAGCGACATTGACAACCTAAGGCTTGATGGTGGTCTTGATCTTGTCGTCGAAGGCCTTTTCAACAAAACCGTCGACACATGTGTTCTCTTCGGTAAGGGTGGCGCTGAACCAGGTCTCTGCATTGCTCATGTGCCACACAAAGTCGTTGTTGTTCTTGGTGAGGCGGTCGACGGTGTCGGCCATGTCGTTGATGGCCTCGCGCTCCCTCTTCTTAAGGCCCTTTATCTTCCTCAACTATCCCACGAAGGAACGGGGCGACTCAGTCCTTGCATGGCTCACTGACAAGGCCGTCTAGGCCAGTTGTCAGGGGTTTTGGTGGATGGTCCTGTTGTACACGCCAGGGACACATTATTGAATGGGGAAGGTTGTGGTTAGCAGAGCATCTTTGGCGACAGTCACGACGAGTGTCCGGTCAGCGGCGAAGAGGTGAGGCCAGCTGGAGGCAAGCCGGTGAGAACTTCTCCGGGTGACTCCAAAACCAAAAGATGGCATGATTTGAAAATTTGAAGTCTGACAATGGACATTTTCGCCTCACTTTATCATTTAACAGATTACATCCAATGTTGAGTTATCTGTCAATTTCAAATCTCTGGGTTAGCTAGTGTCCACTTTTGTATATGGAGAAAGTTAACTGGAATTTGATCAAAGTTGAATGTGGTTATGTGTAGTTTTTCCGTGAAATAATGAAAAGATATGATATTGGTGTAAAAATACAAATATGCTCTCATATTTTTTGTTGATGGACAAAGTAAATAGACAAATTGAGAATAATTACGGTACTTTTCACTAATGAGTCAACACATCATCGCATTCAAAATATTTATTTGATGGCGGTTGAATAACCCTAATTTTCGAGGGATTACAATCCATGTATATTATGTATGTATTGAAGCCCTAAGATGAAAAAAATATATTATATTAATAGGAACACAAACTTAATAAATCCGAATTTCATGCAAGAAAATTGGGTGAAATTTCCCTAAAAAAATAGCTATTAATTATAGAGAACATAGACAAATGGTTGTAAGCATTACACTTTTTTCCTCCCCAATATTTTCTCTCATTATTCCTTCCAATTTCTACATGGTTTTCAGAGTTAAAATTTTATGGAACACGACTCAGAGGATTCAAATTAATTCATGGTACATTCTGGATATGCTCTTTCTTTTAATCCAACATTTTTTTTCAATTCATATATGATTCATGAATGGTGGCATTTGTGTTTTCAAAAATGAATTATCCTAATATATTAATCAAGGGATTCTTTTTTATTGAAGAAAAATTGGTACAAAAGTGTTGTCAACAACAATGCTAATCGTGATAATCATGCGGAAGAGAATGAAGAACAAGAAGGGGATTCTTCTGACCTAGGGAGTGGTAAGAAACCTAAAGCCGGTTTAGTCGATTCTTTTTCGGCTCAAGGTAAAGTTTTAATTAGTTTATTGTAATTTATAATAAATATGTGTGATACAAAATGTGACATAGATATTAATGTATTGTGCACAAGATTTGGAATCTCTCGCTCAGGAAGAAAATGAAGGATTAGATACAAGAGAGTTGGAGGAGTCAGATATAGAGAATAGCCCAAGCCAAAACCAAAGTGCAAAACATAGTAATAGTCAGAAGAATGGGATATTATATATGTTGAAGAAGGGGCCGATGCGTACACTGCCTCTAAAAGGAGTCCATTTACTCACTCGACGGAAGAGCAAGCGCATGCGAGAGAGTCCCGTCATCCCTCCATCCGATACCTTTGACGGCGAGCTCTGCTACTTCAAGCCTCATTGGAAAAACTTCTCCAAAGATGACATGCAATATGCTACCAACAACTATAGTCGCGGTAAATATATATACATGTCTCTTCTTATCAAAATTCCTTTATTAATGGATTATTGATGGATAGATATAATTTCCTTTTATATAAAGATAACTTGATTGGAGAAGGTGGTTACGGTGAAGTTTACAAAGGCACACTCAAAGATGGCGAGATTGTCGCGATTAAACGATTGACTAGAGGAAGCGTAGAAGACATGACGGCAGATTTCTTGTCTGAGCTTGGAATAATGGTTCATGTCGACCATCCAAATATCGCAAAAGTAATCGGATACGGAGTTGAAGGGGGAATGCATCTTGTTCTTCATTTATCTCCTCATGGGAGCTTAGCTTCTTTACTATATGGTTGAGTATTTTTTTTATTTCACACTTCAGGTTCTAATCCTTTAATTATGTGCCAATTCAGATTATCATTTTACTACCTTATGACATATATGTTTTCAAGTTAAGGAATGTGAGCAGAAGACAAAAAATTCATATGATAAACATGAGATGCTACCAAGATCACGTTTGTATCTACTACAACTACCTTTTTTAGCTTGTTATGTCACCTAAATATTTTATTCACATTTTTTGCACATTAATTACACTCAGGGTTTTTCCTAAATCGATAATGAAATTAGAAGCATAACAAAAATAAGAATTTTAGGTGTCCTGAAAAGGTAAAAGTAAGGTTATGTGTACCTAAGTGAAAAAGAAGTTTCAATATGTGTTCTCAATTACAAATATCCCTAGTTTAATCCTAAAAAATAATATTTTCAGGTGCGAAGGAGAAACTAGATTGGGACGTTCGATATAAGATTGTGGTAGGGACAGCTGATGGACTACAATATCTTCACGAGGGGTGTCAAAGGAGAATTATTCATAGAGACATCAAAGCTGCAAATATACTGTTGGAAGAGGATTTCTCACCCATGGTAACTTCATAATTACACTTTTAAACATAATTATCTATACAACAGACCAACCATGCTTGTCCAAACTAAAATTTGAGTGTGAGTCTTTGAAGTGGAGTTAATATAAAATATCAATCTTCAAAACAATATATATATATATATATATATATATATATATTTGCAAGTGTATGATATATTTTTTTCCGAACAGCTAGCCTAACTTAATTAAGCCTCAATCTAGATATCTGATTTCGGGCTTTCGAAGTGGTTACCAGACCAGTGGACTCACCACACTGTATCAAACATTGAAGGCACATTCGGGTTTGTACACCCAAATACTAATTTTATGGTCATTCTTATTGGTAACCTTTTGTTTCTTAAGATCACATCTCATGTATAACAGTTACCTTCCACCGGAATTTTTTATGCATGGTATTGTCGACGAGAAGACCGATGTTTATGCATACGGGGTATTGCTATTAGAGCTTATCACAGGACGCCAAGCTTTGGATAGTAAGCAAAAGAGTCTTGTGATGTGGGTATGTTTGCTTCTTTATTCCTTCTATTTGTTTATGTTATGAACAAGGCATGTATTTCAGTGCAAATTAGGGTGGAAATACGAACTGTCCAAATTTCCTAGGAGTCGCTCATCTTGCGAGATTATATCAGCGCATGCTATGTGGCATCGACTCTACACCATGTTCATTATGTGTTTCTACGATGTCTAATATGTTTCTACGATTTCACACTCAAGCTCTACAATATGTATACCGGGTTTACAACAGACTGCATTCATGTGTGCACTGGCTTTGGGGGAAATATATAACGAGGTCCCCAATTGTGACAAAGAGGTCCCCAAATATATAACGAGAGGGAACCGGATCAATGAGGGTTTGGTCTTATTGCATGATTATGACAGTCTACCCGGACCCTCGTTGACCAGTTCCAAGGTCCCTGATCGTAACGACGAGGTCGGGTTCCATATTATGTCATACAAGTGAACCCTGTTGGGGGAGAGGTGTAACGAGGGGGTCATGTTCTATACTATGTTAAGTGAACACTATGCTTCTACTAGTTCGCAATCATGTTCTACCAGTTCATACAGTTCGTATTTCTACCCGGTTTGTATTTAATTTAGCACACCTAATTATTCATACAAAACAATGTTTTAATTTGTTTGCAAGGCAAAACCATTGCTCACGACTCGCAATATGGTGGAACTTGTTGATCCGTCGCTTACTGGTTATAATGTAGAAAATATGGACGTTACGGTTCTCGTAGCTTCGATGTGTCTACATCAATCTTCAGTTCAACGACCTTTTATGGCCGAGGTATGTTATTAGCTACCATATAACAAATGCTCAAAAATTGCACATATAGTTCACTATCATATATTTTGTGATCTTTGAATATAAAAATATACGCGGTCAACAAGCTCAAAATTATCTATCTTCTCGCAAGATAAGATTTTTGAAAGGCCTTCGTTGGTCTCTACACTCCCCCCTCATATACAAATTTTCAAATTACGAGATAACTTTTTGAATTACGAGAATGTATACGGGTATCATTGCCGCTAACCGAAATAAATGACAAAGAGAAATGTAATAGAGTAAGATAAGAAACGAAAATTCAAAATGAGTCTAGAAGTCAGGACAATACTTCGCTTAAAAAACCTGACCATAACAAATGAACAAATTAATAACGAGCTCTTCAAAAGTAGTTTAATGTATACTTCCTCACACACAACGTTGTCTGAATTACGCAATATATTTTTTCGTAATACAATGATGTACACGTGGTACAAAAATAATAGCACAGTGGAGAAAATTATAAATAATGCATAAATAAAATTTGTACTGGCAGGAAAGTAACTAAGAAAACTAAAACTTTGCCCACTTGTTAGAACCATAAACTAACTAGGGGGTACAAACTAAAGAATATGAATGCGTTGAGCAATATTTTTTTGATTCTATCCATCCATCCAGCCAACCCAAACCCACCTACACTATGTCCACCCTCTAAACTACCCCAAGGTCCCCAACCCATAACCTATCCCACGAGACACAGAGGGAATCGAACTCTGGCCGAGGCTAGAGCACGAGACATCTTAGACCACTACTGCCAAAATGTTCTCGCCTTAAGCAATATAAAAAATATACCACGATAGAAATAAAGTACATAGAAAATATATTATTGATATCCTTAATGTCATGCTTGTGACGATAAGATAGAGTCCGTTATATAGAGAAGGGATAATGACATTTTGTTACACCTAACTATAACGAAATGACACTTTCATATCCTAACTATTTTTTTTCTTTTTTGGTGCCCTGACATATTTTTTGTGACAACCTACGTTAAAATAACTAAAATACCCTTGGTTTAAGAAATTAGAATAGAATTGGTCCACTTTAATTTATCAAACCGGATTTGAAATGGTTCAAATTTAATTTTAAATTTGAGAGCATAATTGTAATTGCATCTTAAATATAAACCAAATTGAACAAAAGATAGACAAAATTGAATTAATTCAATTTTTGATTTCTTAAACCAAGGTTAGTTTAGGTATTTTAGAGATAGGTTGTCAAAAAAAATTGTCAGGATACTAAAAAAGTGACTAAAATAGTTAAGGTATGAAAGTGTCATTTCACTGTAGTTAGGTGTAACAAAATGAAAGTGTCATTATCCCTATACAGAATATACCAAATCAGATCAGGAAAACTAACATCTCTAAACTATTATTGAGTTAAATACATATTTCCCATTCTAACATAAGGAAACTGGTTAATTTAATGGCTCTATAGTTCCTATAGGAGGTACATGTTTGAACTTTTAGTTAATATGAATCTATACAATTTCTATATACACATTGTAAGTTTTAAAATTATATATGTGATAATTACTTTTATATATTGTAAATTCGATCAACTGAAACAAATATATTAAGTCAGACTCTATAAATAAAATATTATCCATGTTAATATAAGGTAAGCTTAATTCAGCATATAAGATCATTTTAATTAGTCATGATACACAAGCTAATATTGATGTTACTTAAAATATAGTTTATGTTTATAAATTGTCACTTTAAGAACGTCTTATATGTGACTTCTTATAATAGCTAAAAGACTATTACAGGAAGAATACTTCTTATAAAAGTTTCCCATGTTCTCTTCAATTACCTTCTTATAATTTCCTTACACTTTACTCTCTTTCTCCTAAAACTTTTTGTAGATAAGAAAAATATTATTAAAATAATATAAGTAGCTTAAATGTATAAAAAGTGATTAGAGTTGAAAATAAAAAGAAATATATCTCTCTAATCTAATAACAATGCAAATTACTCACTACGTTAATTTAAATATATAGAAACCATTGGAGATTCTCTAATACATGGTCATGAATTGAAAAAAAATGTATAATGCATGATAGTGAATTGGTAAATACTATCGATCTTAGTCAAGTGCCCACTCAAAATTATAAATACTAAAATGATATTGCATTTATACAATGTCCTATATAGTCTTACATTTTCTTTGAAAACACGGCTACATTTCTATGTTAGAAGAGAAGATAAACATGAGAACTATTTTACGCAAAATGTGGATAATAAAGGTGAATAGATCGTAGGTAGATTTTACTTAATTTAATTTGATATTATATAGGGTTTCATAATAAAAAATCAACATTGTTAACTGAGCGTGTAGCTAACTTTTACACTGAGCACTTTTTTTTTCACATTGTTTAAGCAATGAGTCTAATATGGCAATACAATGGATATGAACAAGGGTTAAATTGAATATGACACAGATTGTACAAATATTTAAAGGCGATGGAAATGTTTTGGAACGTTTGAAACTACGACAAAAGTCTAAACTTCAGAGGACATACTCGGTGGAGCTTCTTGATGCACAAGAATACAACTCAACAAAGTACTTGAGCGACATGGATAAACATTTACAAATGATTTTAGATGATGATTGATAAGTTATGTTCCTCGATTATCAAATTTTGATCACATTTAGAAGCATGTATTTCTTACCTAAGTTGTATATTATTGTATACCAGGTGTCGATTGATAGGTGCCAAAATTAATTAAAGGCACAATTGCAGTTAGGTATATTCGACAAAATCACTTTTGTACCTAGATACACTTAACTTTTGTTAGCTTTTCTTATCACATAAAATTCTTAATTATATATTTTTGCACATGAGTACACTTAAAATTTTCCTCAATCTGTAATAAAGTTATAAGAAGAACGAAAAATAAAATTTTTACGTGAGTTAACAAGTTAAAAAAGTTAGGTACACCTAGGTATAAAAGTGGTTGGACCAAAAATTGTGTTACCATTGCAATGAAAAAACAACTTATGATTAGTCCACTGTTTACTGGATAATCTTTAACGGTAAAACGAATATAATCATATTTCTTAGCTCAGGCTTCCAAGAATAAATGAAAGTGAAATCATAATAATATTGGATACTACCTAACCTTAAAGATTACCTTAGAAGACGATGAGTGTTGGAAAAATTGAATTACAACAATAATAAGTTAGAAACACTTCCTCATGTAAAGTTATTGTATCATAGTGTGATGACCACTAGCTTGAAAGCGATTTTTCGATTAGACCAACGCAATGATTGTGTTGCGATCGCTTCCAAATTAACACCATAGTCCCCAATGATGCATGCTTACTCGTACACCAGAGTTTGGAACTTGTACAATTCCATACTCAATAATCGACTCAAGAATAACAATTTGAAAGAGAGATTATAACAAACTGACCACACAAAAATTGTATAGTTAGGGAGATGTAAATGGTGATAAAAGATGGGAATAAATAGGGTATTAACGTGACTGATAAAATGATGTCACATAACACTTCCTTTAAGGTCATGTAACCTGCGAAAAATTGGAAGACCAAGAAAAAGTCTTTTAAGAGGCATTATCACCCAAAAGCCCACAGTAATGGCGAACAAAAGGTTAGAAGAAATAAGATCATGATAAAAGAAGGTTATCGATACTTACATGTCAATGTTTTTCGGCTTGAATTAACATGTAGTCAGATGAGACACAAAGTATTTGTAAACCCAGTGATTGTTTTCTTGAATTTTTTTATTTTGGAAAAACTTCACATGCATCCCTGAACTTTTCAACCTTTTCACTTAAATCCCATAACTTTTAAAGTCGTTTTGTAAACCCCCTGAACTTACCTAAAGTTTCACTTCACCCTACTCCGTTCTTTTTTAAAAGGGAAAATTTCACTTACCTCCTCCGTACTATATCCGGTTTTCACTTATCTCCCCCGTTTATAGAATGTGTTATGTGGAGTCCCCGAACTATACATTTTTTCAGTTAACCCCAACGACGTTAGTTTTTAGTCAAAATGACGAAAATGACCATGTATTTAAAAATATGAAAAATATTTTCTTAAAACATATTTTTTATAAAATGAAGGGATAATTACAGATCAGTACACCTGCCGAAACCTCATTTCAAGATTAGTCATCAAAGTTTGAAACTTATTTTTTCGGTACCCAAGTTTTATTAAGTTACACTTATGTTGAATTTCGTTAGATTTAACTGACGTGGTTTGTAATAAGTCCTAAATGCCCTTAGTGGATAACCCTTTAATTATACAATTATTTGATTAAATGTTAAATGACCATTTGATCCTTTATTAAAGGACAAAATAAAATCATATTTTAAGGGTAAACTAGTCTTTTATAAAAATGTAAATTCTTCAAAATCAAATTAACCTATAAAATTACAATAATGCCCTTATCTTCTTTCTTTATTTTATACACATTCAAAACCCTATCTATCTCCTTCCTAACATCTCTAACTCTTCATCTTCACATATATGGAGGCCGACTGGCCCAAAGGCTCCAGGCTGGGCGTCGACGACACTTGCATCCATATCCACTTCCCTCTCCTCTATCAGAATCATAGCACTCGCTATTGCTCTGATTCATGCATAAATTACCTTCACCAACTTTTTCACAAGTTTTGTTATCAATGTCCCAATTAAGAACCACGGGGAACTTGAGCGTCGAAGGGTCATTAGTCCTAAGGTCTAAGGACGAGAAGTTGAACTTACCTTCTGCCACCACAAAAGCATAGCTACAAGAATTAAAGTCACTAACATACTTATGATTGAAGTAACTCCCTGCTGTCATGTTATAAGCACTAACTCTGCGAGGATTCGGGGTCTGGTAGCATCCAACTCCCGAGCACAAACCTTCCTCCACGTCACTGACATTGTAGCACATTGCAATGCAGCCGGTAGCATATTCTCCTCCAACAAGGCCTTCGATTATCGTGCTGGCGTCATATCCGACTGCAATGAACTTGTTTTGGGTATCAAAAATGAAGAATTTTGAGAGCGAGAGTGATTGTCATGACCCAATTGTCTCGAGGCCTACCGTCGTAGCAGTCATAAGCTGGCTCTATATCAACCCATATCTCACCATTGGCTGATATATTCGAGACCTCTATGTCCTCGCTTTTTTGCAAGATAGGCTTCGAATTGTTGTAGTTGATGAAGAAATTTTCGTTTTGGTAACATTCTGGGGTTGTGCCAAATTGGTAAGGGATGCTGATGTTCTCACACGTTTCTTGACAGCCAGTCTTCACCTCATTCGTTGCACTGACATTTGGTACTAATAGCATTGTCACGAACATGATTGTTAGTACTTGACTCATTGTCACGGCTCGGGAGATTCGAAGGAAAGCTTAGGAAAAACTTTGATATTGTTGCTGATTTGAATCCTACTATTAAAGCTAGAAATGTGAAGATTGATTCTACATAAATTACATCATGAATGAGACGGGACACGGGAGAGTTTATGCTGATTGTTCGTCACTTGTTGATGACCTCTTGTAATGAAATGGAACTTGCTTAGTATAAATAAGCAAGTTGATTACCTGAAAAAAGAAATCTAACAAAAATTGAGCTGTTACTTTTACTAACATATTTATACGAATACACTCCAGTACAAACCAGCTCAAACGTTCAAACCCTCTGAAATAATCTCAGGTAATGGATTAGTGGAAATCTGCGCGCGCGTTATTTTAGCGCGCGACACGTAGTCAGGAAGGCTGACTCGCAGTGTTTTTTTGGGTCGCAAAAGTTCCTCCTAAACCAAAGTAGTCCACCGTCCTCAAAAAGTTCCACATGTTCGAACAGTGTAGACACTTCACCCAGTTTGTACATAATTTTTTCTCTGTATTTATATTCGATAGCTCCACCTTCTAACATGCCTTATAGAAAGATAAGTCAGCTCTACACAATAGTTGAATCTTATGCACTTCACTTTCATGATCATGTTCGTGCATTTTTTTTCTTATGCATATTACTATTGGTGACATGTTGATGTTGGATATTCTGATCTGTTAAATAGAGCTACATTAAGGTTTATTATAGGGAAAATGACACTTTTGTGCACCTAAATATACACTTTTGACACTTTCATACCCTAACTTTTTTTCTCTCTTTTTTCCATATATGAATTTCATTTTGGGACAATTTACTTCAAAAATTTTAAAATACCGAAACTACCCCTGAATTGAGCCGGTTCAATTTCAACCAGATCCAACCATAATTTAATTAATATGAAATTACTTTTTTACCCTCCATTGAATAACAAATTTATCACACAATTTAAGGGTATATTGGTCTTTTCAAATAACAAATTAAAAACTGAAAAATAAATTATTAAATTACAATTACGTCCCTCTCTCCTCACTGTTCATCATCTTCTTCATTCCCCTCCGGCGTCGAGGTTGAGGGCGAGGCGGACGGAGGACCGGTCAGGGACCTCTTCCGGCGACCACCGAGACTGGGCTGATACACTCCAGAGCTCCACAAACACGATTCTTAGGCTTGGAATTAGGCACTCTTCCCCAACCCAAACCCAACCGAATCGAACCCAAATTGGGCACTCCACGACCCAAATCAGGAGACACCCAGACGTGGCGGAGCCGTTGGAGAAGCGGCGACAGGTGTGAGCGGAGGATGGTTCTGGGCGGGTTAGGGTTCTGGCGAGGACGGCGGAGTGGTGGAGAAGGTTTGGGTGTGGGGTTCTAGGAGGAGGTGGTGGTGGCCGGAGGATTCCATGGATTGGTCGCCGGAGGAGGTCGGCGGTGGCGGCGACAGAGCGCGAAAGGACGATGGCTTCAAGGTTGAGGGAGACCATGAGGACGAGCATGCCGACGAGGAGGGGCGGCGGAGGAGGAGAGGACAGAGAAATGGAGAAAGGAGAGAGGGTGGCATTCAATTGAGAATTTGATGAATAGTTGAGGGTAATTTCGTCTTTTTACACTCTTTAAAATTGTGCCAGTTCTCTGCATTCGACCAGATTTAATTTTGGTTCAATTCAGGGGTAATTTCGGTATTTTTGAAATTTTATGGGTAAGTTGTCCAAAATAAAATTCAGGTATGAAAAAAAGAGAAAAAAAAACTAGAGTATGAAAGCGTCAAAAGTGTATATTTAGGTGCACAAAAGTGTCATTTTCCCTTTATTATATATACTTATTAGATATATGTTAAGAATGCTAGGTATATTTTCTAGTGCAGCTACCGTTCTTGACTTTTGTAATATTTATAGCTTATGTACAATAAGGACTTGAGACTTGTGTTCTAAGAAATATACATCAATGACTTAAACCACGTGTATATTTATCGTTGTCAATTCATGAGTTCCGTCATTTATTAATTTTTGTCTGATTTAAAGATTCTTCGTGTTGGAGAGAATCCTCTCACCCTCGTCATCGATTCAAGAGATCCAAGTTTCTTCCCTGATCTAAATCCCCGGATCCCCCTGAGCATATTCCCTACGTCTTGATCCCTGTTTGAATTAAATCCAAAGGTTGATGGTGTGGCCTCTTAGGAAAAACTCAAGACTTTTGGATTTACCGTCCTCAGGAATGAGGATGATATTATCTCTGATATCCATCGCTTGAACGAGAAAAATGCTCGAAATCTTGCTCTAGACCCTTTGGCTACTACCCCTCATAAATCTTGCTCTAGACCCTTTGGCTACTACCCCTCATAAAGCCCTCCACCACAATTTATATCAACTGAGCTTTTGACATGTATTTCAGTATGTACTTTATTTCTAGATTCTAAATGATCTTGTAATTTTCCGAGGATGTAGCTCCCAATTTGGGATCACCCCTCTTATCTGTCTAATATATCTCTTTTTTCATTGATAAAAAAACCAGGATGATAGGTAATGGCTCGTTTTGGATTAAATGCTTACTTATGGTTTATACCCTTATGGCACAATGTAGCTTCTTGCTCATGTCAGTGATGCATTTTTCAATCTGCATTTGAAGTCATCAACGTTATTGGAGCTGTTGTTAGGATGATAGGTTATTGGTCAAATTATTGTGGCCTATCAGTAGCACCTCCACAAGAACTTTTAACTTTATGCAAAGCCAGCTAATAGATAATAGCTCGAACCAGATTGGAATTTTCTTGGATCGGAACGGCTACAAGTATAGTGAGTGATCACTTGCCGGGTGGGTTATGAGATGTGCATGGAAGCCATCTGTCCTGTCCAGGTGGTGTGTGTATATATATATATATATATATATATATGTGTGTGTGTGTGTGTGTGTTACTCAAAAATTGATCTATTTGGGTGTCCTTGGAAAAAAGAATGGCTGAATCCAACACAAACCCACCTTCAGAAGAAGGGCTCTCCAAGTTACCTGAATCCATCCTCTGTCACATCCTCTCCTTTGCAACCACAAAAGAAGCCGCAAGAACAAGCGTCTTGTCCAGACAGTGGCAACATATTTGGACTGCCGTCCCAGCGATCGATGTCAACGCAACGGACATACGATCACAGCTCACCACCTTCGAACAAATCATCTTCAAAATTCTCCTCACCAGACAACAAGGGCTGCCTATTACAAAGGTTAGGCTGTTTTGTGACAGCGAATGCGATTACGTCAATCTTGGTTATCTGCTTGCTGCTCTTGTCACAGGTAATCTTCAAGAGTTTGATCTGTGCATAGACCACAGAAGCCCAGTTTCTTTTGAGTTGCCTGGGTGTCTTTGGTCCTGCAACACTCACTCTCTTGTGGTTTTGAGACTCAGAGGTCCAATTGCTATCAGGGTCGATTCCTCGTCTGCCAAGTTTCCGAAACTCAAACTCTTGCACCTCAACAATGTCTGTTTCAAAGGTGATGGTTCTGTTCCCAATCTATTACTTTCTTGTCCTGTTCTTGATGAACTTGTCATAAGAAATGCATCTAATTCTGCCACAAAGGTCACCTTAAGATCCCGGGCTCTCAAGCGCCTTACCTATGATCAACATTCCTCTACAGCTTTTGCCTTTGAGAACACTGATTGATCCAAGCAAATGTTGAATTTCGCATAAGGGTCTAACCTGTTGGCATTTACATTTCAAGGGATATGGATGTAAATGCCAAATATAGCAATTATGATTGAGTAATAGTTTTTGCGTTTTAGAAAAAATGTTAAGTTCTGAATAAAATTTGTCTATCTGTAATTGTGCAGCCTATAACTGCGCAAACTATCATCTTGATATAGCTTTCTTCACTGTCAAAAAGCAAAAACTACACTACCAAGTTTGAAAATCTCAAGACATACATGTTGGTTAAGTTTCTTAATCCTATGAGGGTATAATTGTATTACGAAATAATTAAGGAGGTTTCAAAATTAAGTTTGCGGTTAAGAGAGTTTAGGTGCAAACTGTGTGTAGTAAGTGCCATTTTTTCCCTTAATTTGATTAAGCAAGAGAACTTGTGCCAGTGACACTGATTGTTGCAGAAAGTGTGTGGGGACAATTGCCACACAAGCTTCTACAACCCACATTTCGCCATCCCAAATCGGGAAAGATGATAAACAACAACCTCAGTTAGAAATTCTTGAGCCCCTTTGGGGACACAGTTCGTTCTATCTGAAAATATATGTAAAATTTATGTTCCTAAATTAGAAATTAGCCATGCTTTACAAACAAACTAAAAATGTGTCCATTTTCGTGTAGAATAACATTTCTTAACCATAAAACAAACACCGATCAATACATCCTTGAGGATCAAAACAGTTTGAAAATCAAAGACTACCGACTTAAATATATAATTGAAACAGTCAGACGGAAACTTCCTTAACAAGGAAAGAAAATTTTTGAAACCTAAAACCTTTGCATGATTGTCTGAAAGTAGAAAATCAGTAATACCCATGTGCGTATGTCCCTGGAAGGTGTTCTAGCAGCTGACTGCTAACTTTGAGCTCTCTATGCTCCGATTCTTTCTTGGCTGCAGAAAGTACATTCAAAACCTTGCCATTGTGTATCAGAAACTTCATGAAGTTAAGCACTTCTCTTTGCCCTTTAAATCCCCAAATACTCACAGACTTAAGGTGCTTCAAGAAGCATCTAGGAGATCCATAGCCATACGTTTTCCACACAAAGTCACCTAACGACCCGCTACGTGCAATTCCCTGCAGAAGACACATGCAATGATCACTTCAACGAATCCACGTTGATAACAGGTTTGTACGTGTATCTGGAGGTTTGGTTAATTACCTCATCAAGAACAAGACTTTGCAGAATAGGCGAGTTGTTAAGAAACTTAGGCAGCAATTTACCACAGTATACATTGCCCCCCATCACCAATTTTGTCAACTCCTTGAAAATTGGCAATGTGCCAAGATCAATGGAGAAAAGAACCTTCATGCACAAGTAGGATGATGGGACAATAACCATATTAGTCCCACAGAATTCAGCTTTATTTTGTTTCAAAGTAGTCCTAAAGTTTTGACATACTGTTTTAGTTAAGTCCCTGCATCTCAGGATATTTTATTGAAGCAAGATGTCAAGTTTAACAAAAAATGAAATTTTGTTTAAGGATATTTTCCTTTATCTGAAAAGGTTACCTCCAGAGTGAAACCAGTAAATGTAATAATCTTGGCATGGACAATTCCAGTAACTATCTGAAGTGCAGTTTCTCTAATATGATTTGATTTGTTTCGATCCACGTGCTTCGGATTAGCATCAATGTATACTTCACTCAGAGAATCGAGGTTCTTGAAGCAATAACCTTCTGCCAAATAACTTTCATAATGCAAAACTTGAAGATCCGGGGCATCAACAACAATTTGGTACCCAGACTTGTTCGCATCATCCCAATCTATAATCGTCAAAAACTTGAGAGCGGGAGCCGTTACCTGAAGTGTTTTCACATTTTGCATACCGCATCTCTCAATGCACAAATCCTCAACAGCGGGGCATCCGGAGAGCAGCTTACGACAAGACTCGTCGTCAGAAAAACAAATAGAATCAAGATGCAGTTTCTTGAGACATGGCAAGGAAACATCCCCCGGGAGATGGAGGACAAATTTCTTCCCGAGCTTGAGAGCCACCAAATCTTGATACACAAAGAGAGGAGAACCAAACAGGACACGCTCATCTATAGAAATGCACAAGTCGAGCTCTCTCACCCTGCGCTTCACTGCAGCCATAACCCACTCGTTAAAACGAAATGTATCAAACTTATGACACTTGAAAGCAAGTTTCCTTAGACAATCTGTCTTGTGGAGGTTGAGCATGTTGTTGACAAAGTTGACGAAAGTTGTGTGAATTGCAAGATCTGTATCAGCCAAAGGACTAGAGAGCATCGAGTCGTCCAAGTCGAGAACAGGAACACAAGACCACACAGAGAGCCACCTCTTTGACAAAATGCTGGTACTCACTGACTGTTTCGTGGGAAGATATGACAGAATGTGGCCGAGAACTGCATCAGGTAACACACTGATCCTATCTTCCCTTCTGGCTAACTTGGGTAATTTCCTCATGGCTTTAGGCTTCTTAAACATAGAGAATGCAGATTAAAATGCACTATGTTATGATCCAAACAAATTACATCATGAAAAATACACAAACTTTGCCCACCTAACCAACTTTTTTTACAAAACCCTAACAATTTTATACTCGATTCGATTACACATGAAAATGATGATTCCTAAAATATATGGTTTCAGTTAAGACCTAGTTAATTTGTAGAACAAGTCAATCTGAACGATCCCCAAAGTTTTAAATCTACAACACACAATGTACAGAAAATCAAATAGAAAGCATAAATAAACTCACCAACAATCACACCTCCCTCTTCCTTGCCCTTTCTGGGTTTCGTGGAACTGCTGTGCTGACGGGCTGAGTATCATCCTGCAACCTCTCAGTCTCTCCCTATTATATATACTCACTAGTTATTTGTCTTTTACTCCTTTAACTTTGATATATTTTCATATTAACTCTGCATGTACAGTCTATGATCCGAATATGGATTGCAACCGGTCGGTTCGGGCGGATTTCGCAAAATGCGTGCCCTTAGAAAAGGAATGAAAATTCTCCGTTTTTAACAAGGACGAGCATTCCCTGTTTTGCGTTTCTAACCCAAAATAATGCTACCCTTTATTTATTTTTTGATAAAATTTGTATTAAAAACTATTATTTTAATTAAAAAATATTATTATTTCAATAAATAGGTGTCAGAAAATATATTTTAATGAAACTTATATTTTTAAATATTAATTTTTATTGAATATACATTTTAAAATATAATTTTTAATTACAAAATATATTTTTAATATATTCATGTTCCTGTTCGGATTCAAGGATCCCATCGGAAACGGAGAATAATGTCATCTCTAAATTTGAAGTATAATTATACGAACTCAAAATTCAGACCCATCGTAATTATATTTGAATTTAGGGTTTTTAGTAGTTTGGAGAAGTCATAATTCACTGTACTTAATTCTCAATTTGCACATTTTTTTCTCTAATTACAAGTTTTTCAATTTCTTTTAGCATTGTTCAGTTGCACTTATGTCAAAACTATTATTTAGATACAAACCTAAGAACCTATGTCATCTAATGAATGCTTTTAATTTACGGTTCATATTAATAGCATGATTTCATCTATTTTAGTAATGAAAAATACATAAAGGTTCTATGGGTAAGATTACCATTTACCAAAAAATGAAACTTTAAACATTTGTAACCACACATTTGCATGTTTTATGCGCATCCAAAACTGACTCCACCTCCGAGTCCGTTCTTGGCTACATCTCCGAGTCAAATCAACGACAGACATTAATAGAAATAAGAGAGAAATATATTATTGATGTGTGTTGTGTGAATTACAAGAGACCTCTATTTATAGAGGCAATAGGAATATAATAGGAAACCCTAATATATGTGAGAAAGGAAACATAAATATAGAAAATATAATATAATCTAACAACCCCCCGCAAACTCAATGCGGTGAAACAAGAATTGAGTTTGAAGCTTGATAGTATTGAGTTGTGGCGAGGGTTGCGGCTGTCGAGAATGCTGTCGAACTGATGCGGCGAGAATTGAGGATGGAGGATGCACGTCGCTGTTTGATGTCTGATGATGCTTGATGATGCCTGATGCCTGTTGGCTGATGGCGAGATGACAATGGCTGATGGCATATAGATGATGCCTGATGCCTGATGTCAAATGATGCCTGATGCCAGATGCTCTCCTCTCACGTGCGGTGTCCGAATTACGGGGATGTACACGTGTCGGTTTCCTGATTACGGGATAACTTTCCGAATTACGGGGATGTACACGTGTCGGTTTCCGGATTATGGGATAACTTTCCGAATTACGGGGATGTACACGTGTCGGTTTCCGGATTACGGGATAACTTTCCGAATTACGAGGATGTACACGAGCCGGTTTCCGGATTACGGGATAGCTTTTCTGATTTACGGGATTTTTGATTGATGAGTTGATAGGATTGCTTCGTGAGAGAAGATAAGTAAAGAGTAAAAAAAGAACCGATTGGTTTGAGAAAGAAAATAACAGAATAAGGGAAAGGACAAAAAAAGGAGTAGAGACGGTATTTGAACTTGATAGAAGAGATTTGCTGAAAGTAGCGATGGAAGCTTACGAGATTGTCGAATTGATTGTTTGCGGAAGCGAGAGATTAGAGATTGCGATTGAGATTAAATTGCCTCACCCACCCGTCAGAATCACGAATCATCGACGAGTGGGCAAAGCGAAATTTGCGTAGAGATTTAACCAAGGATCGATTATAGCTCTGATACCATGCTGATGGCATATAGATGATGCCTGATGCCCAATGATGCCTGATGCCTGCTGGCTGATGGCGAGATGACAACGGCTGATGGCATATAGATGACGATGCTTGATGATGCCTGATGTTTGTTGAAGCGATAAGCTAGAGATTGAGATTTGAATTGCCTCGCCCACCCGTCAGAATCATGAATCATCGACGAGTGGGCAAAGCGATAAATTCATAGAGATTTGACCAAGGATCGATTATGACTCTGATACCATGATAGAAATAAGAGAGAAATATATTATTGATGTGTGTTGTGTGAATTACAAGAGACCTCTATTTATAGAGGCAATAGGAATAGAATAGGAAACCCTAATGTATGTGAGAAAGGAAACATAAATATAGAAAATATAATATAATCTAACAGACATCGACAGATTTATCGGCGCCGCCTTCTTTTGTCAACGCACCTCCGAGCCTCTGTCATCGACGGCACACTATTTCTGGCAACACCTTCATTCGTAATTGCACCTCCGAGCCCTTTCGCCCAAGCTCGTTGTAACCTCTCTCCCACCCCAGGTCGAGAACGTTTCAACGCACGATTTGTTCGCAACTCTAGAAGATCAAGGCTCCCGATTAGTAACCTCCGATCTTCCCCATCAGTCATCCCGATCTCGTCTGACGACAATCAAGAAACTTAGCCGCCCGACGAACCCAGTAGCCGCGTCCTAAGCTTCAACCTAACTAAAGCATCTTAATGTCCGGAGCTGAAGTAAGAGACTCCAACTATTCGACGAACCTCGAGCCGAGGATCCTGATAAGACCCCGGAGAATACAAGAATACAAGAACATGTCAGCCGGAAAAACGCCAGCCTGCGACAAAGAAGGGTGCCCCGCCAAGAGCTGCCACGAGAGTGGGCCACGACAACTCGCTAGGGCTTGCGCGCGCTAACCCTAGCCCCACAGAACACTAGTGTCGCCACCGCTCCGCTACCGGGCCGGGCCGAAGCCAGTCCACCACCACGGCCTGCTAGGGTGGTGCGCATCTAACCCTAGCAGCCGCCAAACCCCAGCTCCGCCGCCCTCCTTTTCTTAGCTTACAAGTTAAGGAATTATTTTATTTTTGTATTAGATCTATTTGTATAGGACTAGTATAAATAGGGGTTCTCTATTCATTGTAAAGTATCAAAAGTAATTTAAGAGACATGTTCGATCACCCTGTATATTGCAGGAATAATTCTCCGGTCAATAAAATATCCTAGACCCCTGGTCCTTGAACTTATCTTGTGTCTACACACATTCAAGGACGTACAGAGAACACGGTAGTTCTTACCCCGCGCCAACCATCCCGGACGAATTCCTCGCGTCAGTTACACTTCTTCTTCTACTTTTCCTCGGCGCTCCAATTGTCTGTGTCCTGACTCGAGTTGTGGCTATACCGCATCAGAGTAGCTCCCCACCAAGCTAACGATCGGCCCTATATCCCGAACGGATCGACCGCAACATGAAAATTTGTTCTATCAAGGCTTGTCTAGGCGCTCACGAACTCATCGCGTTCACGCCCTAGACGCCGCACGACCCGGATTAGGAATATAGGATCTACATCTTCCAGACCGTGACAACAAGGCATAAAAGAATGAGAACTAAAACATATGAAATGAAGCATAAGACGCTCACATATCATTATTCTTCTGATTTGAGTAATTTATACTAATTGATTTGGTACCTAAAGTTGATTTGGTATTATTTCAAATCCTTTTGTATAACACCATACATTGTTGTAATTCTATAACAAATATCTATTGTATGATTTAATAACAAAACAAGCAATAGAATACAAGTATAGACCTTTTTACTTACATCCCGCAAATATAGATGATATCAATTTCCAAGTCTAAAAGTATATTTTGTTAGGCATACTTGGGTGGCTCACTCCATAATCTCTTCTGCTCATCGTAGCTTCCGATGATTGCAGACTGTTTCTGATCGCTTATCCGTTGCACAAAGTTATGGTAAAACGCCTCAACATCAACATTCTCCAATATCTTCACTAATTTCCCATCTTCATCGATCATAGTCTCTCCATCCTCAGATTCGATGCCTCTTGCAATCACTCTTATCGCCTCCATTCTGTATGTTTGATCACTTCGGTCACTACCCAACACCACCGCCCCAAGGATCTCCCCCAAGAATATATCCTACACCACAACATTAATGTATACAACAATTAGAAGGTCTCATATTCAAATCTTGGAGCTTAAATCATCAATGTAATGTTACCATGTGACTGTATCGATGACGATGCTTCTTCTGCAGACGATGCAGCAGGGAAAGCAAGCGCGTGGAGAACAAGGCCTCTGGGGTCTGCTCGGAACCTCTCAACCGCGCAAGCATTCTTGGAAATGAGCTGACTCTACGCTGCACGCTAAGGGGAACGAGTGTGACACTGAGCGCTGATTTGAATACTGTTTTTGCAGCAAAAGGGTCTAGGAACATGTTGAATTCCGCGTAATCGTTTGAAGCAATTGTGAAGACATTCCCTTTCTCTTTAGCGTAACGCCTTACATGCCCGCCCACCACAAAAACTTCCTAAAACGTTCAATAACAGAATTGCTATAACATTTATTAGGTAGGCTTGAACATAACATGTAGAGAGAGAGACCCTTGCCTCAATATGAGAGCTCGCACTCTTGTCGGACAAAATCATCTTCGCCAAATTAGTCAGCGGCCCATTTGTCAGAACAGTGATCTTCAATCCTCCATCCAACGATTTCAGCACCGAATCCCAAACTTCTGAAGCCAGTGGTTGCCTGAGCTCAGGGTGGTCAGTATCTCTAGGAGCCCCATGCTTAACAGAATTTTCAGCTGTGTACCTGAAAATCACTACAAATTTGAGTCTCAAAACTACATATATATTTCATAAGGACATTTATGATGGCTTACCTTCGAGGGCTTCTAGGCAAATCCCGAGCAAGGCCGTAGAGGGTGTCCGAATCAAGAAATCCTCCGCTACCAAGAGGGATGGCCTTGGCATATTTGCAGTCTCCAACAGCAGAGAAAGAGGGATCAGTCTGGTTCATTCCATATATGTCTCCTAGGCCAATGGGAATGTCATCACGGCCCATCATATGTAATAAGTCGTAGATTACATCTATGGTTGCAGCATTCGCCCACCCAGTTGGACTAACTATAATTGCCTATGCACATTCATCATACTGTCTCGTAAGTCGCAACTATTAGAAACCAAAGAACAGTCTATTTTCTTACAAAGATAGCCTACTACTTGCTATTTATAGCAAATATCTTTATTGACATTGTAAATGTTAGGATATTCTTAGCTAACAATATTGAGAAAGTTTATGCCATACCTTGAGATTGATCACTTCCACAGGAACTTTTAGTAGATAGAACAATGCAAGAAAATCTCCAGCGCTCATATCCATGTCAAAGACAATAGGTTTTCCGAGATTTTTCCCTTGAAAATCTGGTTTGTAAATGACTTTTCTATAATAAGGATATTGTGTAGTAAAATTGAACTTCCCACTGTTTTCTTCCCTAGTTAGAAGCTGTATCCAACAGAAAATAAACAAGAAACCTTATGATCATTGTGTTTGTGTTTTAATCAGTTTAAGGACTTGTATTCAAGCAATATAGTCGATGGAAAAGATGTCATCTAGCGATAGAACTGCTGTCTCCTAATGAACTTACATCCAAGAAACTTATGAAGAATTCTCTGTTGAGTGGGCTGTGAATATCTTTATTAGGCTTGGCTTTTGTGGCAACAAGAACGCGCACTGCCTCTTTGCCTGTTACCTCCTTCGTATAACCATCCTATGCCAAATTATCATCATGTTAACACGAGGAAGGTACAAGAATGTCATTAAACATTCAGGTTACATAGTAACGCGTGTTGTGTCTGTGAACAGAATGTACCTGGCATCTCCCTTTCCCATTTGACACCTTGCAGAATGGATCCTGAGTTCCCGTCTGAACATGACCACTATGTACTCCACCTCTCTTTAGGTTGAACTTGGGAGCATAACGACCGTCAAAGAATGGATTTAAGCCATCAGAGATCCCGTAAGGCTCATTTGAAGTAACTACTGTTATATTCATGTACTCCATCTCAGCAAACTCGTTTTCTCCATCAGGATCATGTGAATTACGCATCATTGAGACTGCTACACCAGAGGTAAACGAGTCCCACATGAAGTAGCTCTGCACAATGGCGAAACAAAATATATTTACTTCCCAACTAATGTTTTGACAGCTCAAGGAATATAACTACTGTACAGCCATTAACTACCGTATAGAATTGATCATCAAACCAAGTATCACGTGCCATTTTGAGTGACTGATAGCAGTACTTGGCCTCGTGTGTCGACTCCTGCCTCTCCTCAAATGCGTTGAAGAAGTTCTCACTTATCGGGATGGTGTTTGTAGCATCGAGAGGAACGAGCGTGATTGGTATACCCGAATGAATCACCTGATGAAGCACAAACAAAACGAGCCATTGTCACCATTACTATTCTATACATCTGAAATATAAAACCATCATATTCAGATGTTAGTTACTTGATATGCAGCAAAAGGGTCTCCGAAGATATTGAATTCAGCATAAGGATTGCTAGTGTAGTCCGTAAACAGATTGCCAGGGTCACCACACTGCCTCGGTATGCAAGACGAGTTGGAACCTGCGGGGCAGCAACCCGTAGGGTTCTTAGACCTCACTCCACCGCCCATAACATAGATGTGCTCTATATTTTTCTTAAGATCAGGATGACTCATGAGAAACAGAGCCATATTCGTATGAGCTCCTATGATGAACACGGTTATAGGTCCTGCAGACACTTTATCAATCAACACTTGCTGAGCTGTGGGTTGCCCGACTGGAGAATATTTCCTGAACCCCTGATATCACCAAATAACTTAACATGTTCACAATTCCTAAAACCATTATTTGCAATAACGCAAATAAAGTTCAATTCATAGGATCAAAACCTGTGGGAGGAAGTCTCTTCTGATGCCATAGTTTGTATCAATATCTAAGCGTCCTCCAGCACCAATCGGAATGGCTTGTCTGTATCTACACCCTCCGGCTGTTGTAGTTCCCTGATAATACACACACACACACGATATTCTTGTTATTCAGAATAGAGATGAACATAAGGAGATTCTGTTCCTCAACCTGTTCTATAATGGGAAGATATCCGCCAACATTAGCAAGTATGGTGCCATTTTCCAATATCCCGCCCTCGCCTCCCACGCCAACGGAAATGTCATCGCGGCCCATCATGTATAGAATGTCATACACTTGATTCACCGCGTGTCCTGCATTCGTCCACGCATTCGTGCTTACTGTGATTCCCTGCACAACCCAACTACTTCATTAACCAAGAGTCATTCAATCTGAAATTCACTTTCCCCCAAAAATCCTATAAGCCAAACAGCTTGGTGAACTGCTAGAGTTGAGCAAATCCACTCATTCTTGTCAAAACTAAAGAAACCCATTACAGAGTGACCAATTCAAGTCCACAATCTACAAACTCACCTCTCAATAACCAAACTGAACAATTGAAAACAAGGGTTGACCAAATCATACTCATGAACATGCAAAGAACACATAAACAGATAGAGAAGAGACAAATGTGGGGAGGATGAGAATTGACCTCCAAATGAAACTCTGATCTGTTGAGCTTGAGAAGGTACAAGAGAGCAAACAAATCATCAGTGTCAACGTCTGTGTCAAGAAGAATCCGATGGACCTTACACTCCACACTCCACAGGTTTGATCCAATCACCAATAACCATATCACCCAAAGTTTCAACCTTTCCTCCATAATCCCCACTCGAATCCAATTCCAAACAAAACCCAGAAATTAGAATCTCATTTCCCTGGAAAAAAACGAAAACAGAGAGACAAAGGTTAACAGGAACATGAAATAATTGGAGCATGAAAAGAAGAATGGGGTTGGGAGAGAGGGCACGTGCGGGAAGCGCAGGAACAGCCGGTTCTTACCGCCAACTGAGCCCGCGCCTACTTGTTGGAATTATTTCTCCTAAATTAAGTCAACACATTAAATTTCTACTATAATAACACCTATTTTTCTTACAATAAATTCAAATTAAATATGTTTTTGCTCATCAAAAGGAGGACTTTTACACTTGAAGCTCACACTTTTTCGGGAGAGATCCTTGGTTCAATCCCTTTTTAAATATTCTGGTTCAATCGTTTCATGGACATGTAAAATTTATTTCTTACTTTCATGTCAACTCAAATTTTATGACTGCTTTTCATACTGGAAATGTTAATTTAATTTTATATACCATTTTGACCCGTCCATTTTTTTTGAGGTCTGACGTGAAATTAAGTTTTAATGCTATAATAATCAAATTATATATTTTTGTTCTTAAAGGGTATTAATGAGCCCATATTCAATAAATCTATTTTGAAGTACTCGTCTGTAGATTCAATTTTTTAAGTGAACAATATAAAAGAAGTTATACCTATCATATTGAAAAGATGTGATATAATTTTAAATTTGTTATGTAATATTGATGTCACTTTTCATATAGTTTTTATTTTTATTTTTATTGCTTATTTAAGAAAAAATGATACATATCATTATTCATCTTTCACAATTTGATATTCTTTCTTTTTTTATTTTTAATATTTTTATTGTGGTTTGAGATAAGTTATTCTTAAAATATTTAAAATACTGAACTGTTTTTGGTTTTAAAAAATTATTTATCGACGGAATTACTTTTACTATGATATTAAAATTAATTTGTGCTTTTTACAAGATTTATTTATTTATTATTGTATGATATTAGAGTCTATTTGTGCACAATGTTGGATGCCGTCTCAAGTCTTAAGAATCGTACAGTTAACTTTTCAAGTTTTAATTAAGATTAATTAAATAGTACGCTAGGGTGTGGGTTGAGAATGGTCAAAAGAGAACATGATTTGGAGAAGTGGGTGTTTTGTAGAACAAAAGGTTTTGATTGGCGTAAGAGAATAGAATAAGTTTGTTGTCAATTTTGTCAAAGATGAAAAGGAGACTTAGGATGATGGGTTTTGGTCTCATCATTACTACTTGTTATTTACTAATTGCATCGCTTTTCTGGTTGAGAGTAAGATACAAATAACCTTTTCTTTCCATGCTTTTATAATTGACCTTCTTATTCTATTTGGGTATTGGGTTTCGTTCTATGCATGTCTCCCATACTTTAATTAATATATGGACCCCAAGATAACTATTTTAATTTAAAATATGCCATTCGGACTTCTGTTTAATCATAGAAGATGGTAGCGATATCTTTCGGAACGAGGCTGAATATCTCCAAAAAAAAATATGTCAGAAAGATGATACCAAATTTGTTTTCCTTACCGCTGTTTTTATATATTTTTTAAAAGAATAATTGCAGCTAGACATAGGTGACCAAACACATTTTATGTACATATTATTTAACATTTTATTTTATTTTGTCAGCTAATTTGAATTTTATATTTTTGCACTATTTCGAAGCAAATTAACAGCTTCGCCTCTAACTAACTTATACAACAAAAGATCGATGGGGAAAGAATTTTTTGGAAGCTCGTCAAACTATTGTGATAGTTTACTGACGTGCAAAAATTTGAATTTTAAATGAGTTGTCAAGGTAAAAAAAAATAGCAGATGGCTTATGTACATAATGTGTTTGGTAAGGTGTGACTAGTTGCAATTATCGTTTTTTAAAATATTAATAAAGAGAAAATTTATAAGAGTAACAGGAAACGAGGAGTAAAAATGGAACAAAATAATCACTCATGCACAACCCCTAAAGGTCATAAGACAATATGAATCAACAACTCATCTACCGTCAAGAGAACCAATCTAATCTATAAGTAAGGGAGGAGTCTGCGCTCAATGCTCGTACACACGAAGCAAAGAATAAACATAAATATAAAGTTGTGGTCTAATCAAAAAAGGTGTTCGCATTTCTAGTCATCCAAATTTGCAAGGGTCCTGAACAACAATTGTGAGCTCAAACTCGTTGAAACAATCTAATGCAAAATAGCAAACCCCAACACACATATAGGGCGACTGGATTTGATGGAAATGCAGTCCTTATTCCTCATCACTTAAGCACTAGACCCTAGATACGCCACACCTAATGATAGGAAAACGTATGTGAGAAAAATCTTCAAAGTGCTCTGCACAAAAAATATATAAATTGCACAATGAATATCGAGATCCCCTATTTTTGAAAGAATATCAATGTCAGTATTGTCTCAGGGGCAATCATCCAAGTATAACTTTATAACTTTTTCCGAACCACGACTTTCCAAAAATGGCGAGCCCAAACTACCCTAACATCATTCTTGCATTTTGAAAGAATATAGTAAGTCTTGCTAATTGTGAAACCATGCAAGCCTTGTTCCCCACGAGGTGATTTTGGACCCTACTATTTGAGACCGAACCAACTATAATATCCAATAGTACGTCCAAGTCAGACAATTATTTTCAAGTGATAAGGAAGGTGTCTTCGTATCCTCCCGAGTTAAATCTCCTTATTATGGGTTACCGAGTGTGAGGAGCTACGAAGGAAAGGTGTGAGAACCGAAGCCAACAGGTTTTGCGTTTGGGATCTTTGGCTTGCTGAGGAAGGATGTGCCGAGTGGGACTTGTTGAGTTTGGGACTCAGTAGGTTAGCTCTCTGTTGCTTCGCACCTCTCAGGCTGCCAATCTGGTGAAGCTTCCGAGCTAGTGCTCGGCAGGTTGGCTCAATTTTGCTCCAAAATGCTCACTTTTACCTGAATTGCAGTTGATAAGCTCGTGAAATAAAAGTTGTACGCACTTATTAGTACAAAATTCGTGAAAATGGGAATAAAATGAAGAGAGTTGACTTTGGAGGATACAAAGAATTCTCCCCTATCAACCACTACACACTTAACATTTTCTTGCCCCGAGAAAACAAAAAGAAAAAGTACAAATTTAAAAATACATTATTGTCCAGAATTAAACCCCGAGGTAAACTCATAGAAGGAGTTCGGGTCCTCCTAAAGGCTTGTCAGAAAGGAATGCCCATGAACCCCGATGCACATGCAAATACAAATTAGACTCGATCTAAAATGCAAAAAAGGCTCAAGTTTTACAACAAATTTAAAAGAATAAATTGTTCATAAAATATACAATAAAATGACTACAATCACACACAATCACCGAAAGATGTTATTCATATCGATGATAGACAATCTCATAAATACAGTTGTTGAATTAACCTAAATTAACCAATAATCATGCAAAACCGAGAATTCTAATACATAGTAATCATGAAAGAATAATAATTGTTCTCTTTACGTAATCTCAAAATTGTACAATGCACACTCATTAACACATGTCGTTTACTTTTCACTTAGATTTTTGAGTTCATATGCTATTAACTTGACCATCTCCACTAATTGTAAAAAATCTATTCACTTTGATAAATCTATTTGTAGGCCTTTTAGTATGCCTTGTAATATTAAGCTTAGCCCAAGGTGAGATTTTAGAGGAAAGAAAAAGGCTTTTGTGGTGCACCACCACAAAGTTGCTTCGACTTCTCAAACACCAGAACACATGTCACTCCTGATATGGTCGGATATTATGTATCCAATCTAGTCAAATCTTCTCATTTTGTCCCGAATTATTAGTTTTATGTGAATAAAATATTACTTTACCTCATGAATGGCTCGAGAAGTATTTTTGATGAAAATAGGTCGAAAAAGAGCAAAAAGGAGCCAAAAATGCAAGAGTGGGAAAAATGAGCAAGGTTGCCAACCTGCAGGATCCCACCCGGCAGGTTGGGCGTAACTCGAAAACTCGTGGCCACGAAGAAGGAGGAGCAGAACAGTTGCCCGAGAGCTCACCCAGGCAACCTACCGGGTTGACCTGCCAGGTGCAACCCGGCAACCTGGAAACACGTGGCAGGCATGAGGAAACCTGAAGGGTGCAACCTGGCAGGTTCCTGCTAACTCGGTAGGCCGTGGCTTCATTTCGAAGGCCAAAACCAACCCGTCGGGTCCCACCCGGCAGGTTCACCTGGCAGGCTGGTCAAATTAGCTCCTAAAATCTTGGGTTTTTGATGTTTGAAATGATTTCTTCCCTGTAGGATTTTTGGAGCATCTAGATCATCGAGATAGCGGAAGCGTTTTAACAAAATCTACTCCAAACCTTTTCCAAGAACATAAACCGTTAAATCCCAAGGCAAAATCTATTCCACAAGATGTTTACCTTTAAGTCTTTGTTGAATCGATAAAGAAGAACTTTCGGATCTTCTTCTCTAAAGCAAGTCCACACCAAGGGGATGATCTTGAAGATCCTTCACTTAATTGCCTACTAGAACAATTAAATGAAGAACAAGAGAGCAAGATTGAGGAGAGAGAAAGATGTGGCCGGCCAAGCAAGAGAGAGAGAGGGTTTTGTGAGTTGTGTGATAATTTTGTGTAAATGAATCAATATTAGATATTTCAATTCATCATCCAACTCATAAGCATGGGTCTAAAGTGATTGGTATGGGCTTAAAGGTGCTTTAACCCATACCCCTTAAATCACTCACCTCTTAATCCACAATCACCAACTAAGCATGGTGTTGTGTGGCCCCCACCATTGGATCCACCAATGTGGGCCGGCCATGAGAGGCTTATTGGGTCCATAATGGGCCCTTGTTGGGCCAACCATGAGTCCTCATGGGCCGAGCCCAATGGGCTCGCCCATGTGGTTTCGTGCCGTGTCCAAAAGTCGCCCAACCCTTTTTGTCGTTACTTATCAAACAAAGTCCGACGCGACATCGACAAAAAAACTCAGTTTTCTCGATTCGCTAATTATTCTCTCAAACCGAATCCATGGCACAAAACCTCCAGTTTTGTCCATGTATTGCTCCTCAAGAAACATTAAGGTTTCCTTGTCTCAAGTTATCCGTCTTGAATGTGTGTGACCCTCTAGGCTCATGCCACCGTTGGCAGATCGGCGCAAAAGATCTCTCTTGCCCGATCCATCATAAAGGGCCTCTAGTAAGACGTTATGATTACCCAAGGTGCATGACGATCGATGATTCGACTTAACTTTGTGCGTACAAGTCACTATCCTATTATCTCTAGATATCCCGATTGATCACAAGGCATAGAGTCGTCACCCTTGTCTAATCAATCATTGTTACTTGATATGTGAGATGGCTGAGAACTGATAACCCGTATCACCGGCATGGCCATGCTCTTACTCTCAGTCAGTCTCGATCAAGAAGCCTTTAACGGATATCTTTCCCATACCGTAGTATGAGGGATAAATCCTTTAGCCGTCTTTCGTGTCACTCATGCAACCCGTTCCGCCACCCAATCATGCCCGTTATTGCAATCCTGTTACGGAAAGCGTTAGGCACAAGTTAAAGCCGCACGTACATTGCATAGTTATCACAAAGACTCCTCGGTCTAAGGATATCGTGACAAGCTATCGCATTTGAATAAGTTCATGGATTAATCTATTAAAACACTATTCAAAGCGGGTCGTCCGATATCAATCACCTCATGATATCTATGATATGATTCCGGGATCCCTCATCCCTATGACAAGTAGAACTATGTCATTAACAATCATCTTCATACTGGTCGCTTCGATGGAAGCATATATTGACCAGGGACTCGTTAAGTGTGATCCGTACAGATTTATGGTTCTACTACTTTAATGGTCATAAATCAGATCATGCTTAACATATTACTTCAACACATAAGTAATACAAAGCCGTTTTATATATATTACAGACGATGATAATGTACATAGACGTTTACATGCTACTAACAATTGGACTAGGGCACAAAATGCTATCAATCTCCCACTTGCCCCTAGTTCCAATCTAAGTCCCAGTCTATACCCATTGACCTAACATGTTTATCATGTTTCGCTTGAGGAAGAGCCTTGGTCAAGGGGTCGGCTGTGTTATCATCAGATGCAATGTAGTGGATCTTCACGTCACCTCTGGCAACAATGTCGCGGATGATGTGATACTTCCTGAGTACATGTTTGGATCTGTCATGTGCCCTGGGTTCTTTAGCTTGCGCAATGGCCCCGGTGTTGTCACAATATAAGTCTACTGGGTTAGATGGGTTTTGAGTTACACCTAACCTATCCATGAAACTCCTGATCCATACAACCTCTTTTGCTGCTTCCGATGCAACAATGTACTCAGCTTCGGTCGTAGAGTCGGCAATGGTATCTTGCTTCTTGCTTTTCCAGCTGAATGCTTCACCGTTCAACGTAAACACATATCCCAACTGACTCTTAAAGTCATCGGGGTCTGTCTGGAAACTAGCGTCGACATATCCTTTGACGACTAGATTATCATTTCTTCCCCCGTATACAAGAAAAGCGTCTTTGGTTTTTCTCAAATATTTGAGAATCGCCTTGACGGCAGTCCAGTGTTCCTCACTGGGTTTGGATTGATGTCTACTGGTACAGCTTAGGGCAAACGAGACATCCGGTCTCGTACATATCATGGCATACATTATGGATCCTATAGCCGAAGCATATGGGATTTCGTTCATTCTTGCTAGCTCTGAAGGTGTCTCTGCACACTGCTTCTTGCTAAGCTTCATGCCATGACGCATGGGCAGCAGTCCTTTCTTTGAATCTTGCATTGAGAATCGTCTTAACACTTTGTCTATGTAGGTGCTTTGACTTAAGCCCAAGACCCGCTTGGCACGGTCTCTATATATCTTGATCTCCAAGATGTAAGAGGCCTCGCCTAAGTCCTTCATTGCGAAACACTCACCTAACCAAGTCTTTGTTAAGAGCAAGGTAGGGACGTCGTTTTCAATGAGCAGTATGTCATCAACATAAAGCACCAAGAAGACTACTTTGCTCCCATATGCCTTTTTATATACGCAAGGTTCATCATCGTTCTTGATGAAGCCAAACTGTTTCACAACTTCATCAAAACGCTGATTCCAACTCCGAGATGCTTGCTTCAAACCATAAATTGATTTGAGCAACTTGCAAATCTTTCTCTTATTCTTAGGATCCTCAAAACCCTCAGGCTGGGACATATAAACGTCCCCAGCTAACCTCCCGTTGAGGAAGGCGGGTTTGACGTCCTAATTAACTGTAGCTATTGGTTCTTGCTCAACGATCACTTCTGGCTCTACTTCTTCTAGTGGGTCGTCCAGTGGTTCCCGAGTGACCATCTCATCTAGATTTTCATCAAGATGAACAACCCTCCCATTGACTGTCTTGAAAATAAATTCCTTTTCCAAGAATGTCCCACCTCGAGCGACAAAAACTTTATTTTCGCTCAGTTTGTAGAAGTAGTATCCTTTTGTTTCTATTGGATATTCGACGAAAGTGCACTTATCTGATCTCGGTTCGAGCTTGGTTGCAAGCAACGGTTTTACATAAGCCTCGCAACCCCAGATTTTTAGGAAGGACAAAACGGGTTCCTTCCCGTACCATTTCTCGAATGATGTCCCTTCCACTGCTTTCGACGAAACCCTGTTTATTATGAATGCGGCCGTTTGCAGAGCGTAACCTCAGAAGGAGATCGGGAGATCAGTGAGACTTAACATCGATCGAACCATATCCAACAATTTTCGATTCCTTTGCTCGGCCACACCATTGTGTTGCGGTGTTCCTGGCGGAGTCCACTGAGATAGTATTCCACTTTCAGTAAGATGACTAAGAAACTCCTCGGATAAGTATTCTCCACCCCGATTAGAACGGAGTGCCTTGATACTCTTTTCGAGTTGGTTTTCTACTTCAGTCCTAAACTCCTTGAATTTATCAAAGGCTTCGGACTTATGTCTCTTGAGATAGACATAACCATATCTACTGAAATCGTCAGTAAATGTGATAAAGTAGCCTAAACCACCTCTGGCTAGTGTACTCATTGGTCCACATACGTCTGAATGTATTAGACCCAATAGATCACCTGCCCTCTCACCTAAACCAGTGAAGGGTTCTTTAGTCATCTTGCCCACTAAACAAGCTTCGCATCTATCAATCGTTTGGAATTCGAATTGACTTAGAAGTCCGCGCTTAGGAAGCGCTGAGATGCATTTCTCATTTATGTGACCTAGACGACAATGCCAAATTAGAGTTTGGTCTAAATCATTAGCTTTAAACCTCTTAGCATTTATGTTATAGAGCATGTTGGATCTCGAGTTTTGCATATTCAATATGTATAAACCTTCAACAGTGTGAGCATTTCCATAAAACATGTTGTTGCGCATAATATTAAAAAACCCGTTCTTAATATTAAAATAATAACCTTCTTTTTCAAGAAGAGAAACTGATACAATATTCTTGCTGAAAGCAGGTACGCAAAACACATCAGAAAGTTCAATTACAAGCCCACTAGGCAAAACAAGGTTCACAGAACCCACAACAGTTGCGGTAACTCTCACGTTGTTCCCAACTCTTAGGTCCACCTCGTTTTCCCCCATATCTCTTCTACTATGCAACACCTGCACATCCGCGTAGATATGAGACTCAGCTCCAGTGCCTAGTACCCAAGCATTTATAGTAGAAAGATTTAGCTCTAATGGAATACCTGACGAAGTAGCGGCCCCACCGCCCTTCTTCTGATCCTCCTTTAGCTGCTGACAGTCTTTCTTCCAATGACCAGGCTTTGACAGTAGAAACAGACCGACTCCTTTGCCTTACCCTTGCCTTTGACGGGCATGGAAGGTTTAGGAACAAATGGTCGTCTGATCTTTCCTGCCAGGTGCATTGGGGCTTTACCCTTGCGACCACCTGCTTTGAAGCTGGATCCCTTCTTGACCATAAGAACACTTTTGGGTGAACTGCCCCTTATGCTCTTCTCGGCAGTCACTAGCATGATGTGCAACTCCGACGCGGTCTTGTCCATGTCATGCATGTGATAGTTCATGACGAACCCACCATATGCATGAGGAAGGGATTGCAGAATAAAATCCGCATCCATTTCTTTCTCCATAGTCATTCCGAGACTAGTCATATGATCGAAATGTCCCTTCATACGTAGGACGTGTGGACCTACGGAGCTGCCTGCTGACATCTTGCAGGCAATGAGTTCTCGGAGATTAGTGTATTTTTCAATACATACTTTCTCTTTGAACATATTCTTGATATGTGCAAACATTGCAAACGGATCATGAGATAGCTCCATAAACTGCTTCTGGAGGTCCGCCTCCATGCAGCCCAGCATGACACACGCAACGTCGATAGAGTCGCTAAGGTGTTTCTGGTACGCATCCTTAACGACCCTCGTTCCGTTGGCAGCTGGCTCCACCGGAATAGCCTTATCAAGGACGTACTCCCTGCGTTCCAACTTTAAGACAAGTCATAAATTCCTGTCCCAGTCCAGATAATTTGTCCCGTTGAGTTTACTCTTTTCGAGTATAGTCCTCAACGACAAATTAGACGAGTTTGTTGAATTACTAGCCATTTCTACACGAAGAAAGTAAATTTAATTAGAAAAGTTGAATAAATTTACGAAGATCCGAATTAAACACCAACCATCCGATTCTAAGGATCAGAATCTTTAAACCAAGATCCCTTATTTGTCATTTAAAGTATGCTAAGGCGCACCGCTCCAACTGACTCATTTAGGTAGGACGTCCATCCAATTACAACCCGTGTAACTCTTGGTCAGGGTATGTGCAAAAACACACGGCTTACCTTTCTGATGCCCCAGCTCGACCTTAGGCCAAGAATCGTGCTCGAGTCAACCAACCTTCACTAACGCGTTAGCTTTATGCAGATGCTCCGCTAAGGCCCACGACATCCCACAAAATTTACCATTCCCATATAGAACCCATTCCATCGATGCTCCGCTAAGGCGCACTACACCGATAAAATGTTTCTACATGGGTGTGAATTTGGGTGGCATCTCGCTTGACTCAAATTATTTTGTGATTTGGTTGTGTTTAATAATTCGAAAGTATTTGGCACAATTACGAACCCGTCATCAACAACCCGTGTTGTGACGTTTCTAATTGTATCACATACTATCTTCATTTGAAGTCGTCATTTGCAACCCGTGCAAACACCTTTCAAATTTGAACTCATCCATCACAACTCGTGCGATGATGGTTCACAACGCTTTAAACATGCAAACAATTAAAATCGATTTTAATCTTTACATGTGAGGTGATGGCTTATAAACTTATAAGCTAAGCATGCAAGTATGTTATTATTTAAATAATTCAAGCAAGCAAACATAAAGCGTTAAATATGCATTTTATAGCCCATCCTAATCTTAGGATTCTACGAGTCACCATTTCTTCTCGTCTTTCTCATTCGGGCTCCAACTAGCTCTTGGATTTCCTCCAAGACCGTCATTGTGCTCGATTTTCCATCCTTCTCGTCTTTGAGTAGTAATTACAATTAATACTCGGTTCGTAGACCAGATAAAAAATAATTACACTTTATGGGCTTGAATAAAAGAATAATTACACGCTAACACTAACGGTATGCAAACCGTGAAAGCGATAAAATCTAATGGGCTACTAATGCATCATACATCTCATCACATCATCCAACATGTTATCACACAAACATGTTATCAAATAATATGCAATTATTCCGGTTTTAATTTTGCCAAGTTGCTTGGTCGGGTTTATCAAAACTAGACCTTTTCGAGAAACGGTTTATCGAAACCGATTAAATTTTGAAAGTTTTCGAAATATTGGATCGCGGGTTCATGCCACAGATCAAACACCGTGCACGAACCAAGTCGGGCCAAGCCAATGGGCCGAGCCCAACATGACATGGCTCGGTTTGGGCCTTGGAAGGCCCAAGCCGAGCTTGCCTCCACTCTCGGCCTCGGCCAAGAGTGGGGACGTTTCCGGTCACTGCCGGCCTCCCCGGCCTTCGGTGACCTTCGTCCGGTACCCCCGATCCGGCTCCCCGAGAGTCTTTTCTCGGACCTGACAAATCCAATAATTTCCGAAAAATTCCAAATTCAATATATTTTCAAAAATAACATATTTCATGCAATTATCCCAAAAAACATTAAAATCACGTTATTAACAATTTTGACATGCAAATAATCACAAAACCGAAACAAGTTCAACAAGACAAAGATTAAGAGGGTAACCACGCTCTGATACCACTGTAGGGTTTTTGGAGCATCTATATCATCGAGATAGCGGAAGCGTTTTAGCAAAATCTACTCGAAACCTTTTCCAAGAACATAAACCGTTAAATCCCAAGGCAAAATCTATTCCACAAGATGTTTACCTTTAAGTCTTTGTTGAATCGATAAAGAAGAACTTTCGGATCTTCTTCTGTAAAGCAAGTCCACACCAAGGGGATGATCTTGAAGATCCTTCACTTAATTGCCTACTAGAACAATTAAATGAAGAACAAGAGAGCAAGATTGAGGAGAGAGAAAGATGTGGCCGGCCAAGCAAGAGAGAGAGAGGGTTTTGTGAGTTGTGTGATAATTTTGTGTAAATGAATCAATATTAGATATTTCAATTCATCATCCAACTCATAAGCATGGGTCTAAAGTGATTGGTATGGGCTTAAAGGTGCTTTAACCCATACCCCTTAAATCACTCACCTATTAATCCACAATCACCAACTAAGCATGGTGTTGTGTGGCCCCCACCATTGGACCCACCAATGTGGGCCGGCCACGAGAGGCTTGTTGGGCCCATAATGGGCCCTTGTTGGGCCGGCCATGAGACCACATGGGCCGAGCCCAATGGGCTCGCCCATGTGGTTTCGTGCCGTGTCCAAAAGTCGCCCGACCCTTTTTGTCGTTACTTATCAAACAAAATCCGACGCGACATCGACAAAAAAACTCAGTTTTCTCGATTCGCTAATTATTCTCTCAAACTGAATCCATCGCACAAAACCTCCAGTTTTGTCCATGTATTACTCATCAAGAAACGTTAAGGTTTCCTTGTCTCAAGTTATCCGTCTTGAATGTGTGTGACCCTCTAGGCTCATGCCACCGTTGGCAGATCGGCGCAAAAGATCTCTCTTGCCCGATCCATCATAAGGGGCCTCTAGTAAGACGTTATGATTACCCAAGGTGCATGACGATCGATGATTTGACTTAACCTTGTGCGTACAAGTCACTATCCTATTATCTCTAGATATCCCGATTGATCACAAGGCATAGAGTCGTCACTCTTGTTTAATCAATCATTGTTACTTGATATGTGAGATGGCTGAGAAATGATAACTCGTATCACCGGCATGGCCATGCTCTTACTCTCAGTCAGTCTCGATCAAGAGGCCTTTAACGGATATCTTTCCCATACCGTAGTATGAGGGATAAATTCTTTAGCCGTCTTTCGTGTCACTCATGCAACCCGTTCCGCCACCCAATCATGCCCGTTATTGCAATCCTGTTACGGAAAGCGTTAGGCGCAAGTTAAAGCCGCACGTACATTGCATAGTGATCACAAAGACTCCTCGGTCTAAGGATATCGTGACAAGCTATCGCATTTGAATATGTTCATGGCTTAATCTATGAAAACACTATTCAAAGCGGGTCGTCCGATATCAATCACCTCATGATATCTATGATATGATTCCGGGATCCCTCATCCCTATGACAAGTAGAACTACGTCATTAAGAACCATTCTCATACTTGTTGCTTCTATGGAAGCATATATTGACCAGGGACTCGTTAAGTGTGATCCGTACAGATTTATGGTCTACTACTTTAGTGGTCATAAATCAGATCATGCTTAACATATTACTTCAACACATAAGTAATACAAAGCCGTTTTGTATATATTACAGACGATGATAATGTACATAGACGTTTACAGGCTACTAACAATTGGACTAGGGCACAAAATGCTATCATTCCCATCCTATTTAAACCTAACCCCTCTACCTACGAAATGAGGACCCTTGGAAGAGAAAAATCAGATTTTAGAGTTCAGTTGAGAGGTAGAGAGAAGGGAGGCTTGTTGGTGATCATTTGGAGAAGACTTGGAGGCACGAAGAAGAAGCGTTGGAGTCACGATTGAGGTTGGTAGTAGAGTGTTTAGGGCTTTTTTTTTTATTTCAGATTGTATTGGGATTGTATGCTTGGGAATAGACTTGATTTTGGTAATATAATTTAGGCATTTTTTATGAGATTGATTTGCTGGGTTGATTGCATGATGGAATTGATGATGAATTTTATGAATATGTTGAATTGTCTTTTTAATAATATGAGTAGCTAAATATCTAGGTAGGGGAAAGGGATGAACGAGGATATAAATTTAATTGATTAAACGAATTAAAAGATTGAATTATTGGGTTTGTGAAATGGAATAAAACCTTGAATGTGATCTTAATGCTAGCTCTCCCAGGTAGGTTTGGGTTTAGATTAAATCTAGGAAGAGAGGCGATAGGAATCGAACTAGGTGGAACGTAGCATTTAGGGGACAGATCTATACAGTGTGTCTTGAGGTTGTAATTAGATTTGTGACGACTTCTTAATTGCAATCTGTGACGGGGATGCATATACCGCGGGTACGGTTTACATCAATAGGGCACCAAGCTGAATGATGGAGATTCCTAAATGACCTTGAAGATGACCCTAATTAAGTATTTTAGTTAAATGACATGACTAATTTATTTTCATTAGACGAAACCCTTGCTAAAGAGATATGTTTGGGACAGGTCTGGAATTTTCGACACTTATTTCATTTTCTTAAAGTTGCTTTCCCGTGATTAATAATCAAATCCGCTAAATTGGTAAAATGACATGTCCCCTGAAATCCCGACTCCCCGATCGCCTTTATATATTTGGTTTTCGTGTTATTACTTGCACTTTTGTGAGTTTATTTTTGTGTTTTGGATACTTTTCTCACCATCATTACTCTTGAAATCGACTAGACCCGCATAGTGGTCCTAAGCTTTTAATGTTCACACTGTTTAGACAACACTCTCCTTGTGGGATCGATAACTCCGAGAGACGTAATACTCCCGATATTACTTGGAACGACCGGTGCACTTGCCGGGTGCGTCAAGTTTTTGGCACCGTTGTCGGGGAGAGTTTTTTTTGTCTAAGTGGCCCGAGGAGTACGGATCTTTCCGGTGGTTTGGTCATTTTTATTGCTTTTGAAAAATTTTGAAATTTTTTATTTTATTTTGTTTTTATTGAAAAAAAAATATTTTTTTTGTGTGCTTGATTGATATATTCAGTGTGCGTGGTTTATGCATTTAAGATCTCACAGATCTAGTGGTTTAGTTGCTTTAGACACAAATCTCGAGAGGACTTCGCGAAGAGAACGCCGAAGAAGGAGGTTATTTGTTGAACCTGAAATGGATCCCCCTAAACCAACAGTGGTGAATGACGTGAACATTGTTGGACAAGAAGCTAATGGTGGAAATTGAGTGCCCCGACCCAGAACGATCAAGGATTATGTAGTGCCCACTAACTCCGGGATGCCTTCTTGCATCCGGAGGCCCGCTATAGAGGTGCAAACTTATGACATCAAGAGCGCTATTGTGACGATGGTGGAGAATGACTTGTTCACCAGACTTGCATTGGAGGCCCCGAAAGAGCACATCAACTCTTTTTTTGGACAAGTGCGACTTGTCTCGACAGAATGGAGTACACACGGATGCCATCCGCTTAAGGCTATTCCCTTTTCACTTAAGGGAAAAGCGCGTGATTGACTCCGTTTCTTACCTCCTAACTCGATCGGCACGTGGGACGACCTAGCTTCAAAGTTTGTCAACAAGTTCTACCTACCCACTAAGACTCTCCAAGTCCGAAATTTAATTCACCAATTTTTGCAGGATGACTTAGAGACTATGGTGGAAGCATGGGAACGGTTACAGGACCTCTTGAGAAATTGTCCACATGATGGTTTTGAAAATTGGAGAATCTTACAATTGTTTTACTCTGGTTTGCGCATGCCCAACAAAGCTCTATTGGATGCCTCAGCTGGAGGTTATTTCTTGAACAAGAGCCCTGATGAGGGCTATGACCTGATCAATGAGATGGAGGCAAATTCGGCTCAATGACATTCTGACCGATTTGAGTTGAGGAGGAAGGTGTATGCAGCTGACACTAGTGGTTTTTCAAAGTTGACGGCCCAAATGGAGGTCATGACCAATCAGCTGAAGAAGTTGACCGCCCAATCATCCCAAGTCGCGCCAGAAGGAAGAGAACATGTGGATCATTTCTCTAATCAAAATGAGCAACAAGAGCAAGTTAATTATGAGGAAGTTAATTACAAGAGCAAGCTTCAAGGAGACGATGCTCCAACTTATGAGAAAGCAAGGTTAGAAAAATTTAAGACAAGATGCAAATGTTGAGGACCTAAAGAGGACTCTCACCAATATGACATCCTCTAGCACTCGAGCTCCCGGAACCCTTCCTAGCAATACCGAAAGGAACCCAAGAGAGAGTGCTAATGCCATCTCAAGCTTAATGGGTAACGACATTTCTGTTATTTGACCAGCTGAATGTGCTGATAATTTTGTTAATGTGGAAAATGTGAATATGATCACCACAAGGAGTGGAAAAGTTGTGGAGTCACCACCTTTGGTGACTAGAAATGATGATGCCGAAGGAGTAGAAAAGGAGGTTCGCCAACCTCCTGAGTTTCTAAAAGAGAACTCCAAGGCCAATGAAGAAAAAATTGAGGGAAATGAGGAAGTTAACAAAGAAAAGAATCAAGAGACCCTACCCGATAAAGAGACCCCCGAAAAGCTGAAACAGGTAAAGGAGTCTAAAGCTGAGGTAAAAGCTTGGACTCCGCCGCCTCCTTTTCCTATGGCTTTGCAAAATTTCAATGATGAACAACTTAAAAGATTTTTGGATATATTTGAAAAATTAGAAATTATTATCTCTTTTTTTGATGTAATTCGTGAAATGCCTGCATATTGTAAATTCTTGAAAAATTTAATTTTTAAAAAAGGAAAAATTGGAAAAAATGAGACCATTCAGCTGGTTGAGGGGTGCTCTGCGGTACTGCTCAATAAATTGCCCCAAAAGCATCGAGACTCGGGTAATTTTTCAATTCCTTGTCAAATTGGAAAGTTACCAATACTGAAAGCCCTTTGTGATCTAGGAGAAAGCATCAATTTGATGCCATACTCCTTTTTATAAGAAACTCGATTTAGGGTCCGAACCACCTTCTACAAATGTCACCCTCCAATTAGCAGACCGTTTCTAAGAACGGCTAAGGTGCTTATTAATGTTGAGATGGGTTATGTAACGATAAGATGCGGGGATGAGAAAATCACAATTTATGTGTTTGATCGTAAAAATAACACAGGTGGTTATGGTTTATGTTTCCAAATTGGGGAAGAAATTGATTATGACGCAGGGTCGAGTATGAGCGATGAAAATGTGATTTTTGATGAGAATTGGTTAATTGATATTTTTGATGATGCTTATGTGATGGATGATGCTGAGTATGGAAAGGCTTTTAAGCCTAATATTGGTGTTATTCCTAATGTGCCATATAATTTAATTAACAAAGATGAGGATTTGCCATGCATCCTAACTCAATCTTTGTCTGATTCACAGGTACAAGGGATGATGGACTCACTTAAAGAATCAAAGAGGGCTCTAAAGGGAATTGGTTGCATCTTGGCAATACCGAAGCATAACAAAGAAGCTAGGGAAGCCCTACTTCTAGCATCGTGCCCGAAGGGGGCACAATTTAATAATAATAATCTGATAAGTACCTGCGTGTACGGAGCCGACCTAATAAGCGCTTTCGAGCGTGGGTCGTGTAATTTTGACATAAACATTTTATGCTTAACCACGTGAATGCCACGCAACATGCTTTTTCCCGACTTGGTTGGAAATTAAAATGTTTGATTTTGCAGGTTGGTGAGCAAGGAGAAGGTAAGGCCTCCCCGGATTGAGTCCCGAGAGGCTCAGTCCCGTTTAGATAAAGACGTTAAAAAAACGCGCTCATTGGGAGGCACCCCATAAAATTTGTGAATTCATTTTCGTTTTTTATTTTAGTGCAAGTACTTGTTAAATTTTGATACCCATGCCATGAATTTATATGTTTTACTCTTATGTTGGCAAGGTTGGTTTGTTAACTGAAACGAGTATGAGCACGATTTTATCCACTTGGATAGTTTTTTTAAGGATTTTTGTATATTAAAGCATTTTTGGCTTGCGTAATGCTCTAGATGTATATATGTGCAGGTTCGAGAAGACAAAAAAAAATGGAGAGGCTCGAGACCGAAAAGGACGAAAAAGAGCGAGGAGTCAACAGGTTGCCAGGTCAACCTGCCGGGTCCAACCCGGCAGGCTCTGCGAACTCGGCAAACCAGTGGCCAATCAGACGGAGCGAGCAAAGAAGGGTGCCGGGTAGCACCAGGCGCTAACCCGGCAACCCGAGAGGGACGAGAGAGGCGCCCAGGTAAGGTGCTTGGTGAACCTGTTGGCTCCAACCCGACATGCTTACCCGGCAGGTCGCGGTTCCAGGTAAAAAAAAGAAATTTTTATTTTTTTGGTTTTTTCCTCCATCCCACTCTTGCCACGTGTCCCAGACGCACTCCCCCTCTCTCTTCTTCCACTTACCCGACCCTTCCCCTCTCTTCTTCCTTACTTCTTCTTCTTCTCCTACTTCTCTTAACTTAACCTCCATAGCCACCAAAACCAGAAGCTTCCATATCTCACCCAATCCTTACCCAAATTCGAATATTTTTGAATATTCGGATTCCCCTCGACCTCCTCTACAAAACCCACCAACTTTCCACCGCCAAAATCGAGATTACAAAAATTTCAAATTTCTTACCCACGTCCCAAAACCTCTATTGAAGCTTATTTGGAGCTCAAGAGCTTGATTTAGTTCATCTAATACCTTAAGGAGCTCAAGTAAGTGTTCTTCTTGAATTTTTGCAATTTTTGCAAATTATTTTTGATTTTGTATATTCTTACTCTTGTGAATACTTTTCTTTACTGATTAAGCTTAATATGGTTGTATGCTTGTATGCTTAGTTCCTAGGAATTTATTTTAGATTTTGGTTTATTTTTTTAAATAATTTTTATACCATGAGCTAATTTAGATCTTGTATATGAGTTGAGCATGTTAGTATATATTGTTTACAGACTGGTTTTATGTAAATTATGGTATAATTGCATGCTAGGACTTTTGCTTTTGTTTTTTAGATTTTATTTTTTGTGAATATTTGACATAGTAGAGATGCATGCTTGTACATTGTATGATAAATTGACTTATGTCTAGTAAGTGATCCCGGGGTGGAGATCCTAGAGCAAAATCCCGGGAAATATCCGAGTTAGCTTGTTGTTGTTTATTAGTTTTTATTTTATATATTTTAGGGGTAATTACAGATCAGTACACCAGTTGAAACCTCATTTCAGGATTGGTACCTCAAGTTTGATTTTTTTTTGTTCGGTCCCCCAAGTTTCATTACGTTACACTTTAGTTCAATTCTGTTAGATTTAACTGATGTGGTTTGTAAAAAGTCCAAAATACCCTTAGCACATAACTTTAATCTTAATCTTTGGAATAATTATGATGTTACTATTTTATCCCTAATTCAATTATCAATTTAACAAATGGATTGGGGCAAATTGGTCTTTACAAGCAAACAAATAAAATAATTAAGACTTTTCAAATAACATTTAAAAGTTCAATTTTACCCTCTTCTTTACCCATAATTACACACTACCCCTACACTTTCATTAACCTAATTTTCTGCAACACACCACCATTTTCACACCCACGCCGCAACACCCACACACCACTTCCGGCGACCCTCCACCATCTCCAACTTACAGACGACACACTCCACCGACGGCCTCGACAGAGCCATCGCCGGAGACGCCGTCACATCACGAGATCTCGAGTTCGGAGTCCCCACGAACCGCCAGCACCTCGCCACCGTCTCGACATACGTGACCGAAATGGTGCCAGTGTGGAGGGCGGAGGCAGTGAGCCACTTCCGGGAGGAGCAGTGGTGGTTTCGCGACTCGCTCCTCTGCGAGACCTCCGACCTCAAGCTCCAAATCGAGATCCTAGAGCTCCAGGTTTCAATATTAGGTGAGGGAGGAGCCTCTGCGTCGGAGATTGTGGACAATGGATTCTAGTGATGGTGGATAGCCACCGTCCGATTCGTCGGTGATCGGAGCTCGGTCTCGCCTGGTTTTGATTTGGTTGAACACCGATCTGTTGTGATTTGGTTGAAAATTTCAAATTTATTGCTAGAAACATCAAATATTTACATATCGAGTATTGATTATATTGTATACAAAGATTTGAATCTCTTAATTAGATTTGAGTGTGGTTATGTTTCTATGTCAAATTTGCACTAAAATGAGTATGTTGTGATGAATTAGAGAGTGAGAGGTGGAAAATGAGAGGTAGAAGAAGGGGACAATAAAGTCATTTCACTTGTATTTTCTATTTTGTTGAAAATTTTTTTATTTGAAAATACAAGTATACCCCTAACAACAAAGTTAGTTTTTTTTCAATTGAGGGTAATGTAGTCATTTTATAGTTCTTGTATTTTACTTTTCCACTTTTTTATTTGTATACTTGAAAAATCAAATTTCCCCTCATTCTAATAGTTAAATTGGTTATTTAATTAGGGGTAAAGTAGTCATTTAATAATCATATTGATAATTATACCATTTAAAATTTATATATCGAGGGGTATTTTGGTCATTAAAAAATATTGATGTTAAATTTAACAGAATTAGACTTAAGTGTTAACGTTTTAAATTTGGGGGACCGAGAAAAAAAAAATCAAACTTGGGGTATCAATCCTGAAATGAGGTTTTGACGGGTGTACTGATCTGTAATTACCCCTATCTATATTTTACTAACTTATAATGTGTATATTTTCAGGTGTAATGGGGAGAAGCAATGCATTAGTTAGGAAAGCCTCTCCGTCCCGAATGGAGAAGGGCAAGGCAGTCCAAAAGGGGATCTCTAAGGAGCAAGGGCTCCCGAGCAAGAGGATTCGAGCACCTCAAAGGTCTAGATCGGAGGAAGAGGTTATCCGACAACCGAAGAAGCGGGGCTTCATGGCCGCCGCTAGAGGCTTGGTGAGTAGAGGGAAATCCCCTCAAGGACAAGAAGTACCTATTCCCCTCAAGATGGTCTATGAGGACCGGATAGCGAGATGGCTATTCTTGGAACAACACTGTACCAAACCGACTGAAGAGTCAGAATCAGAGCAGTCCGCAGAGGACGATGCTGATGACGAGGAAGAGGACGAGGACGACATCCTCGTGGGCGGTAGTGTAGAGAATAGGCGCAAGTCGCGCCATGATGATAGCCCTGAGGTTAGCTACGATTCAATTCGCCCTCTATAACCCCACATAACTTTCAGGAGGAGCGAAATTACCTCGTACAACACAAGGGTGAGGTATGTACCCCCTACCGTGCATCATTGAGACATTTGAGTCATAGGAAGAGAGATAGGTGAGAGGACCTTCTCGAGCTGACTATGATACCTGGGAGGTTCCTTGATAGGAACGTCTTAGAGTATCATGGTTGGCTCGATGATTGTCGAGATTGCTTCCACCACATGGGTTGGCCAACCTTCATGGAGTGGTACCAACCCACGTATCGGACCCTGACATTGGAGTTCCTCACGACTCTTGTAAGAGTCGTGGGACGATTCAGGAAGATTGCCTTCTGCCTTTGTGGCAGGAGGTATGTGTTGGGTGAGGACGATCTCATTAAAATCTTTGGATTTAGGGGAGATGCCCCCAAAGAACCTAAAGGTTTGATGGGGACAAGCGCGCGCGCTTGGGGCCTCTCATATCAGAACAAGTGGTCGTCTGTGGGAGTAATAGGAAGGCAGGGGAGTTATCTCCCTTGTATAGATATATAGCCCGTTGCTTAGCCTAAACTCTCTTTCGCCGTGCTAAACTTGACGTTAACGTCAAGGAGTTGCATCTTCTCCTTGCTTTCAAGGACAAATACCGAGCCCTGTGGGAGAAAACTATTTTTAGCCAGTTTTGGGACATGGCTACTGATGGTAAGGCTCTCGAGATCCATTGCGGTCCCCTTGTCACACACTGTTAGAGTTGTGCCCTAGTCCAATGTAAAAGTGATCTACAGTTGTAATGTTTTATCATCTTTCGAATAAAAAAATCGACATTATAGTACTAATGTGTTGTAGTAATATATTAAACATGGTTTGATCTGTATCATTATGCGTGTCATCACTAATAGTAGAAGTGCAAATCTTAACGAATCATATTTATTGCGGCCCTGGTTAGTTAAGCTTCATTAGAAGCGACTAGTACAATGCTAACTCTTTATCATCACGCTCTACTGATCATGGCAAGGCGAGTGCCGGAATTAGATAATAGATATCATCAGGGGAATGATATTGGACGACCCGATGATGAGTATGTAGCATAGATGTTGTCATAAGCATACTCACATATTGTAGTTTGTCATTGTATCCTTAGACCGAGGAGTCTTTGTGATCCCTATGTAATAAGTGATAGCATTTTGTGCCCTAGTCCAATTGCTAGTAGCCTGTAAACGTCTATGTACATTATCATCGTTTGTAATATATATAAAACGGATCTGTATTACTTATGTGTTGAAGTAATATGTTAAGCATGATCTGATTTATGACCACTAAAGTAGTAGAACCATAAATCTGTATGGATCACACTTAACGAGTCCCTGGTCAATATACGCTTCTATAGAAGCGACCAGTATGAGGATGGTTCTCAATGACGTAGTTCTACTTTTCATAGGGATGAGGGATCCCAGAATAATATCATAAGATATCATGAGGTGATTGATATCGGACGACCCGCTTTAAATAGTGTTTTCATAGATTAAGCCATGAACATATTCAAATGCGATAGCTTGTCACGATATCCTTAGACCAAGGAGTCTTTGTGATTGCTATGCAATGTACGTGCGGCTTTAACTTGCGCCTAACGCTTTCCGTAACAGGATTGCAATAACGGGCATGATTGGGTGGCGGAAAGGGTTGCATGAGTGACACGAAAGACGGCCAAGGGATTTATCCCTCATACTACGGTATGGGAAAGATATCCGTTAAAGGCCTCTTGATCGAGACTGACTGAGAGTAAGAGCATGGCCATGCCGATGATACGGGTTATCAGTTCTCATTCATCTCACATATCAAGTAACAATGATTGATTGAACAAGGGTGACGACTCTATGCCTTGTGATCAATCGGGATATCTAGAGATAATAGGATAGTGACTTGTACGCACAAGGTTAAGTCGAATCATCGATCGTCATGCACCTTGGGTAATCATAACGTTTTACTAGAGGCCCCTTATGATGGATCAGGCAAGAGAGATCTTTTGCGCCGATCTGCCAACGGTGGCATGAGCCTGGAGGGTCACACACATTCAAGATGGATAACTTGAGACAAGGAAACCTTAACGTTTCTTGAGGAGCTATGCATGGACAAAACTGAAGGTTTTGGGCCATGGGTTCGGTTTGAGAGAATGATTAGCGAATCGAGAAAACTGAGTTTTTTCGTCGATGTCGCGTCGGACTTTTTTTGATAAGTAACGACAAAAAAGGGTCAGGCAACTTTTGGACACGGCACGAAACCACATGGGCGAGCCCATTGGCTCGGCCCATGAGGTCACGTGACCGGCCCAACAAGGGCCCATTATGGGCCCAATAAGCCTAATATGGCCAGCCACATTGGTGGGTCCAAGAGTGGGGGCCACACAACACCACGCTTGGTTGGTGATTGTGGATTAAGAGGTGAGTGATTTAAGGGGTATGGGTGATGACACTTTAAGCCCATACCAATCACTTTTAGACCCATGCTTATGAGTTGGATGATAAAGGTAAATATCTAATATTGATTCATTACACAAAATAATCACACAACTCTCACAAGCTCTCTCTCTCTCTCATAGTGGCCGGCCACACAACCTCTCTCCTCTCATCTTGCTCTCTTGTTCTTCAATTAATTGTTCTAGTAGGCAATTAAGTGAAGGATCTTCAAGATCATCCCCTTGGTGTAGACTTGCTTTAGAGAAGAAGATCCGAAAGTTCTTCTTTATCGATTCAACAAAGACTTAAAGGTAAATTTCTTGTGGAATAGATTTTGCCTTGGGATTTAACGGTTCATGTTCTTGGACAAGGTTTGGAGTTGATTTTGTTAAACACTTCCACTATCTCGATGATCTAGAACGCTCCAAAACCCAATAGTGGTATCAGAGCATGGTTAACCCTCTTAATCTTTGTCTTGTTGAACTTGTTTCGGTTTTATGATTATTTGCATGCCAAAATTGTTGATAACATGATTTTAATGTTTTTTGGGATAATTGCATGAAATAAAGTTAATTATTTTTTATCCGGTCTACGAACTGAGTATTAATTGTAATTACTACTCAAAGATGAGAAGGATGGAAAATCGAGCACAATGACGGTCTTGGAGGAAGTCCAAGAGCTAGTGGGAGCCCGAATGAGAAAGACGAGAAGATTCGGTGGCTCGTAGAATCCTAAGATTAGGATGGGCTATAAAATGCATATTTAACGCTTTATGTTTGCTTGCTTGAATTATTTAAATAATAACATGCTTGCATGCTTAGCTTATAAGTTTATAAGCCATCACCTCACATGTAAAGATTAAAATCGATTTTAATTGTTTGCATGTTTAAAGCGTTGTGAACCATCATCGCACGAGTTGTGATGGATGAGTTCAAATTTGAAAGGTGTTTGCACGGGTTGCAAATGGCGGCTTCAAATGAAGACTGTATGTAATACAATTAGAAACGTCACAACACGGGTTGTTAGTGACGGGTTCGTAATTGTGCCAAATACTTTCGAAATATTAAACACAACAAAATCACAAAATAATTTGAGTCAAGTGAGATGCCACCCAAATTCACACCCATGTAGAAACATTTTATCGGTGTCGTGCGCCTTAGCGGAGCATCGATGGAATGGGTTCTATATGGGAATGGTAAATTTTGTGGGATGTCGTGGGCCTTAGCGGAGCATCTGCATAAAGCTAACGCGTTAGTGAAGGTTGGTTGACTCGAGCACGATTCTTGGCATGAGGTCGAGCTGGGGCATCGGAAGTGTAAGCCGTGTGTTTTTGCACATACCCTGACCAAGAGTTACACGGGTTGTAATTGGATGGACGTCCTACCTAAATGAGTCAGTTGGAGCGGTGCGCCTTAGCGTACTTTAAATGACAAATAAGGGATCTTGGTTTAAAGATTCTGATCCTTAGAATCGGATGGTTGGTGTTTAATTCGGATCTTCGTAAATTTATTCAACTTTTCTAATTAAATTTACTTTCTTCGTGTAGAAATTGCTAGTAATTCAACAAACTCGTCTAATTTGTCGTTGAGGACTATACTCGAAAATTGTAAACTCAACGGGACAAATTATCTGGACTGGGATAGAAATGTACGACTTATGTTAAAGTTGGAACGCAGGGAGTACATCCTTGACAAGGCTATCCCGGTGGAGCCAGCTGCCAACGCAACAAGGGTCATTAAGGATGCTACCAAAAACACCTTAGCGACTCTATCGATGTTGCGTGTGTCATGCTGGGCTGCATGGAGGCGGACCTCCAGAAGCAGTTTATGGAGCTATCCCATGATCCGTTTGCAATGTTTGCACAGATCAAGAATATGTTCAAAGAGAAAGTACGTATTGAAAAATACACCGTCCTCCGAGAACTCATTGCCTGCAAGATGTCAGCAGGCAGCTCCGTAGGTCCACACGTCCTACGTATGAAGGGACATTTCGATCATATGACTAGTCTCGGAATGACTATGGAGAAAGAAATGGCTGCGGTATTTATTCTGCAATCCATTCCTCATGCATATGGTGGGTTCGTCATGAACTATCACATGCATGACATGGACAAGACCGTATCGAAGTTGCACAACATGTTAGTGACTGCCGAGAAGAGCATAAGGGGCAGTTCGCCCAAAAGTGTTCTTATGGTCAAAAAGGGATCCAGCTTCAAAGCTGGTGGTGGCAAGGGTAAAGGCCCAATGCACCTGGCAAGAAAGATCAGACGACCATTTGTTCCTATACCTTCCATGCCCGTGAAGGGCAAGGGGAAGGCAAAGGAGTCGGTCTGTTTCTACTGTCAAAAGCCTAGTCATTGGAAGAAAGACTGTCAGCAGCTGAAAGAGGATTAGAAGAAGGGCGGTGTGGCCGCTACTTCGTCAGGTATTCCAATAGAGCTAAATCTTTCTACAATAAATGCTCGGGTACTAGACACTGGAGCTGAGTCTCATGTCTGTGCGGATGTGTAGGTGTTGCATAGTAGAAGAGATATGGGGGAAAGCGAGGTGGACCTAAGAGTTGGGAACAACGTGAGAGTTACCGCAACTGCCGTGGGTTATGTTAACCTTGTTTTGTCCAGTGGGCTTGTAATTAAACTTTCTGATGTGTTTTGCGTACTTGCTTTCAGCAGGAATATTATATCGATATATCTTCTTGAAAAAGAAGGTTATTATTTTAATATTAAGAACGGGGTTTTTAATATTATGCGCAACAACATGTTTTATGGAAATGCTCACACTGTTGGAGGTTTATACATATTGAATATGCAAAACTCGAGATCCAACATGCTCTATAATATAAATGCTAAGAGGTTTAAAGTTAATGATTTAGACCAAACTCTAATCTGGCATTATCGTCTAGGTCACATAAATGAGAAACGCATCTCAGCGCTTCATAAGCGTGGACTTCTAAGTCAATTCGAATTCCAAACGATTGATAGATGCGAAGCTTGTTTAATGGGCAAGATGATTAAAGCGCCCTTCATTGGTTTACGTGAGAGGGCAGGTGATCTATTGGGTCTAATACATTCAGACGTATGTGGACCAATGAGTACACCAGCCAGAGGTGGTTTAGGCTACTTTATCACATTTACTGATGATTTTAGTAGATATGGTTATATCTATCTCATGAGACATAAGTCCGAAGCCTTTGATAAATTCAAGGAGTTTAGGACTGAAGTAGAAAACCAACTCAGAAAGAGAATCAAGGCACTCCGTTCTGATCGGGGTGGAGAATACTTATCCGAGGAGTTTCTTAGTCATCTTACTGAAAGTGGAATACTATCTCAGTAGACTCCGCCAGGAACACCGCAACTCAATGGTGTGTCCGAGCGAAGGAATCGAACATTGTTGGATATGGTTCGATCGATGTTAAGTCTCACTGATCTCCCGATCTCCTTCTGGGGTTACGCTCTGCAAACGGATGCACTCATAATAAACAGGGCTCTGTCGAAAGCAGTGGAAGGGACATCATTCGAGAAATGGTACGGGAAGGAACCCGTTTTGTCCTTCCTAAAAATCTGGGGTTGCGAGGCTTATGTAAAACGGTTGCTTGCAACCAAGCTCGAACCGAGATCAGATAAGTGCACTTTCTTGGAAAAGGAATTTATTTCCAAGATAGTCAGTGGGAGGGCTGTTCATCTTAATGAAAATCTAGATGAGATGGTCACTCAGGAACCACTGGACGACCCACTAGAAAAAGTAGAGCCAGAAGTGGTCGTTGAGTAAGAACCAATAGCTACAGTTACTGAGGACGGTCCGAGGCGGTCTGAAAGGATAAGTCATGCACCTGTCAGATTCAGTTTCCTAGTAACTGGAGGTGATGATTTAGTCTTAGTGGACAATGATCCAGCTACCTTTCGAGACGCCTTGGACGGAACCGACTCTGAGAAATGGCTGGAAGCCATGAGGGAAGAAATGCAATCCATGTCAGATAATCAAGTGTGGGACTTGGTGGATCAAACCCTGACGTATAAGTTATTGGGTGTAAATGGATCTTTAAACTAAAGATAGACATTGATGGCAAACCTCAGACCTATAAATTAAGACTGGTAGCAAAAGGTTATAGGCAAGTCCACGGAATTGACTATGAAGAGACCTTTTCTCCAGTAGCTGTGGTCAAATCTATCCGCATTCTACTTGCCGTAGCAGCGTATCATAACTATGAGATATGGCAAATGGACGTCAAAACTGCCTTCCTCAACGGGAGGTTAGCTGAAGAAGTTTATATGTCCCAGCCTGTGGGTTTTGAGGATCCTAAGAATACGGGAAAGATTTGCAAGTTGCTTAAATCAATTTATGGTTTGAAGCAAGCATCTCGGAGTTGGAATCAGCGTTTTGATGAAGTTGTGAAACAGTTTGGCTTCATCAAGAACGATGATGAACCTTGCGTCTATAAAAAGGTAGATGGGAGCAAAGTATTCTTGGTGCTTTATGTTGATGACATACTGCTCATTGGAAACGACGTCCCTACCTTGCTCTTAACAAAGACTTGGTTAGGTGAGTGTTTCGCAATGAAGGACTTAGGCGAGGCCTCTTACATCTTGGGGATCAAGATATATAGAGACCGTGCCAAGCGGGTCTTGGGCTTAAGTCAAAGCACCTACATAGACAAATTGTTGAGAAGATTCTCAATGCAAGATTCAAAGAAAGGACTGCTTCCCATGCGTCATGGCATGAAGCTAAGCAAGAAACAGTGTGCGGAGACACCTGCAGAGCTAGCAAGAATGAACGAAATCCCATATGCTTCGGCTATAGGATCCATAATGTATGCCATGATATGTACGAGACCGGATGTATCGTTTGCCCTAAGTTGTACCAGTAGACATCAATCCAAACTTGGTGAGGAACACTGGATTGCCGTCAAGGCTATTCTCAAATATTTGAGAAAAACCAAAGACGCTTTTCTTGTATACGGGGGGAGAAATGATGATCTAGTCGTCAAAGGATATGTCGACGCTAGTTTCCAGACAAACCCCGATGACTTTAAGAGTCAGTTGGGATATGTGTTTACGTTGAACGGTGGAGCATTCAGCTGGAAAAGCAAGAAGCAGGACACCATTGCCGACTCTACGACCGAAGCTGAGTACATTGCTGCATCGAAAGCGGCAAAAAAGGCTGTATGGATCAGGAGTTTCATGGCTGGGTTAGGTGTAATTCAAAACCCATCTAACCCAGTAGACTTATATTGTGACAACACCGGGGCCATTGCGCAAGCTAAGGAACCTATAGCACATGACAGATCCAAACATGTACTCAGGAAGTATCACATCATCCGCGACATAGTTGCTAGAGGTGACGTGAAGATCCACTACGTTGCATCTTATGATAACACATCCGACCCCTTGACCAAGGCTCTTCCTCAAGCGAAACATGATAAACATGTTAGGTCAAAGGGTATAGACTGGGACTTAGATTGGAACTAGGGGCAAGTGGGAGATTGATAGCATTTTTATGCCCTAGTCCAATTGCTAGTAGTCTGTAAAGGTCTATGTATATTTATCATCGTTTGTAATGAATAAAACGGCTTTGTATTACTTATGTGTTAGAAGTAATATGTTAAGCATGATCTGATTTATGACCACTAAAGTAGTAGAACCATAAATCTGTACGGATCACACTTAACGAGTACCTGGTCAATATACACGTCAATAAAAGCGACCAGTATGAGGATGGTTCTCAATGACGTAGTTCTACTTGTCATAGGGATGAGGGATCCCGGAATCATATCATATATATCATGAGGGGATTGATATCGGACGACCCGCTTTGAATAGTGTTTTCATAGATTAAGCCATGAACATATTCAAATGCGATAGCTTGTCACGATATCCTTAGACCAAGGAGTCTTTGTGATCGCTATGCAATGTACGTGCGACTTTAACTTGTGCCTAACGCTTTCCGTAACAGGATTGCAATAACAGGCATGATTGGGTGGCAGAACGGATTGCGTGAGTGACAAAAAAGACGGCCAAGAGATTTATCCCTCGTACTACGGTATGTGAAAGATATCCGTAAAAGGCCTCTTGATCGAGAGTGACTGAGAGAAAGAGCATGGCCATGCTAGTGATACGGGTTATCAGTTCTCAGCCATCTCACATATCAAGTAACAATGATTGATTAAACAAGGATGACGACTCTATGCCTTCTGATCAATCGGGATATCTAGAGATAATAGGATAGTGACTTGAACGCACAAAGGTTAAATCGAATCATCGATCCTCATGCACCTTGGGTAATCATAACGTCTTACTAGAGACCACTTATAATGGATCGGACAAGAGAGATTTTGTGCCGATCTGCCAACGGTGGCATGAGCCTGGAGGGTCACACACATTCAAGACGGATAACTTGAGACAAGGTTCTTGAGGAGTTATGCATGTAAAAAACTAAAGGTTTTGGGCCATGTGTTCGGTTTGAGAGAATAATTAGCGAATCGAGAAAACTGAGTTTTTTCGTCGATGTCGCATCGGACTTTGTTTGATAAGTAACGACAAAAAAGGGTCGGGCAACTTTTGGACACGCCACGAAACCACATGGGCGAGCCCATTATGCTCGGCCCATGAGGTCACGTGACCGGCCCAACAAGGGCCCATTATGGGCCCAATAAGCCCAATATGGCCGGCCACATTGGTGGGTCTAAGAGTGGGGGCCACACAACACCATGCTTGGTTGGTGATTGTTGATTAAGAGGTGAGTGATTTAAGGGGTATGGGTGATGACACTTTAAGCCCATACCAATCACTTTTATACCCATGCTTATGAGTTGGATGATGAAGGTAAATATCTAATATTGATTCATTACACAAAATAATCACACAACACTCACAAGCTCTCTCTCTCTCATAGTGGCCGGCCACACAACCTCTCTTCTCTCATCTTGCTCTCTTTTTCTTCATTTAATTGTTCTAGTAGGCAATTAAGTGAAGGATCTTCAAGATCATCCCCTTAGTGTGGACTTGATTTAGAGAAGAAGATCCGAAAGTTCTTCTTTATCGATTCAACAAAGACTGAAAGGTAAATTTCTTGTGGAATAGATTTTGCCTTGGGATTTAACGATTCATGTTCTTGGACAAGGTTTGGAGTTGATTTTGTTAAACGCTTCCGCTATCTCGATGATCTAGAATGCTCCAAAACCCAACAATAAGTATCTAAGTTTGACCTAGTCTAACGTTACTTGTAAATGGGGAGCCATAAGGGCTCTGATTGGCTTAAGTATAAGTTACATGAGTGAACTAGAAAGAAGGTTAAATGATTTATCCCTCATACTCCGGTATGGGAATGATAGTGTTTAGGCCACTTGATGAGTATAACTGAAAAAAATTGCATGGCCATGCATGAGATACTTAGTATCAGTTTTCAATAATCTAAGATATCGAGAAACAGTGATTGATTAAATAAGGATGACGGTTCTATGCCTTATGATCAATCAAGATATTGGGTGATAAAAGGATAGTGACATGGACGATAAGAGGTTATATCGAATCATCGATAATCATGGACGTTGGGTAATCATAATGTCTTGCTAGAGGCCACTTATGATGAAAAGGGCAAAATGATAAATTTGCGCCGATCTACCAACGGGTCGTGAGCCTAGAGGGTCACACACTTTATGCAAGGTATATAGCAAAATGACTTGTAAAGTCAGTATATGAGAAGTTTGAGAATCGGGAAAATTCGCTTTTCGATTTAAGTTAAACCGAAGCGAATTAGATAATTTTCGGCCTAGGTCTTGAACCAGATGGTTGAGGAAATTGGTCTAAGAGGATTAGAACCGGTCTAGCTAAACCATCTAATTAGAATCTAAGTCTTAATGAACTTAAAGGGTTTAATTATTAAGTTTACTAGATTGAGCCTAAACCCCATTAGTTTTATAATTATGGAAAATAATTAAAACTAATGGATAAAGGGGAGTTATTTTTAGTTCTTCATGAACTATTCTAACTCCCCATTACCCTCAAGTGGGCCGGCATCTTCCCCTCCTTCTCTTTCTTGTTCTTGCCTTTTCTTCTTGCCTTTTCTAGTAGATTTGGTGAAGAAACTTGATAGAATCAAGACCTTGTTTGTCTGGACTTTTAGAGAACACAAAGTGCATTTGTGTTTATTTATTTCGATCAAGGAAAGGTAAAAATTTCCAGATTTTTCATGTTCTTATACTTGCATGAGTTTTATTTTTTATAGTGGATAACATGATGATTTGTTTATTTTTATAGTGGATTCCATGGTTAATCGCTTCCGTTGCATGAGTTTTATTTTTTTGGAACCCATGAAAATCCTTCAGTGGTATCAGAGTTTGGTTGATATGTTCATATAGATTTCGAGCATGTTAGGATTAGATTTTAATCCTAGAAAAATTCATGTATGATTATGGGTTTATGATTCACATGAATATGGGAAAAAAAATTGTTTTTTGGAGTTGATTATGAAAACTGAAAATCTGATTTTTTGGGGCTCTTTTGGGTTAGCCATGGCCGAGCCATGGTTAACCAGGGTCGGGCCCTTTTGTGGACCATGGAGAGCCCTGGGGCGACCATGGTCAGCACTAAAGGTCGACCAGGTCGTCTCAGGCGCCCATAGATGGCCCGCGTCGTCCATGGTCGCTGCCATGGGCGACCACGGTCAGTCCTCGGCTCAACCATGGAATGGTCCGCGGGTTGTCCATGGGCGACGCCGAGGGGCAGACCAGGTCAATGCCTTGGGCGACCATTGGTCAGCCCTCGGCTCGACCATGGAATGGCCCCGGGGGCTGTCCATGGGCGATGCCAAGGGGCAGACTAGGTCGGGGGCTGATCGGGCGGTCCTGGGCCTATGTCGGTTCCCGAGAATTTCCCAAAAATTGAGATTTTTCAGACCCAGTCTGGTTTCGATAACTCGGGGGTAAGCCGATTCAATTTCGACTAATTAATTTAAACCATCTACTTTCGATTAACCGGAATTTTTCCCACATTTAAGCAAGATAAAATTTGGAATTAATTTTGTTGTTTGATAACATGATTTTTGATAAAACGTTTTTTGACAACATGATTGATTTCAACATGATGTGTATCTTAGCTCCTCTAGATTTATGTTTATTTTGCAACCTGCGTAGTTGTTTTGGTTTGTAATTTAATTACGACCTACGTGTCGTTGTATTTTTTAATTTCATGTTATTAATGTAATTATGAAGACCGATGCGAGAAGAAGTCAAGACGGAAAGTGGAGTTCAAAGGAGGCTTGAAGCCAGTGGGAGTCCACGAGGAAGAAGCGAGCTCAAATCCAGAAGATTTAGGCTTAAGATTTATTTTGTTTTTTCTTAGGGTTTTTTTTTTCGGGCTAAGTTATGCATGTTGGTTTACATTTAAATATTGGATGTATGAATTGAAGGAAATCCTAGGGTTCCATACAATTAATTTCATGCAAGCGGAAGCTTAAATTAACCGAGGAAGTCATGAACTATTTATATGGATCATCATGTTATGAAATATCAGCATGTGAAGAACATAAAAATCTGGAAAATTACCTTGTTACCTACTTGAATCACAAACACAAATACTCTTTGTGTTCTCTAGCAAGACATTATGATTACCCAACGTCCATGATTATCGATGATTTGATTTAACCTCTTATCGTCCATGTAACTATCCTTTTATCACCCGATATATTGATTGATCATAAGGCATAGAACCGTCATCCTTAGTTCATCAATCATTGTTTCTCGATATCTAAGATGACTGAAAACTGATACAAAGTATCTCTTGCATGGCCATGCGATTTCTTTAGTCATACTCGTCAAGTGGCCTAAACAGATATCATTCCCATACCGGAGTATGGGTGATAAATCCCTCAGCCGTCTTTCGAGTTCACTCATGCAATTCATAACTAAATCAAAGGATAATTCCAGATGACTACACCTGGATATGTCACATTATCAGATGACTACACCTAGAATTTTTCGTGTCAGGGTGAATACCCAAGAATTTCATTCGTCTCACTTTACTCATTCCGTCCAACTCCGTTAGTTTTTAACATTTTTTTACATGTGAAAAGACTAAAATACCCTTCAGCTGTAAATAATTGTTTTCAAATTGAATGAAAAGACTAAAATACCCTTCACTATTCATTTAATTTTCAAAAAAATACCACTCATACTCTCTCTCTCTCTCTCTCTCTCCCTCTCTCTCCTCCACCACCACCGCCACTACCTTCATCACCACCACCACCACCTCCATCTCCTCCACCACCACCGCCACTACCTCCATCACCACCACCACCTCCATCTCCTCCACCACCATTCCCTCCACCACCACCACCACCATCTCCTCCCCCTCCGTCGCCACCTCCTCCACCACCGCCACTGCCACCACCTCCATCTCCTCCACCTCCTCAATCATCACCACCACCACATCCATCTCTTCTACGCCCTTCCATCGCCACCACCACCACCACCATCTCCTCCCCTTCCGTCCCCACCTCATCCATCTCATCCACCACCACCACCGCTACCACCTTCATCTCCTCCACCGCCATCCCCTCCACGTCCCTCCACCACCACCACCGTTGGAGCCTTGTCGGAAGTCGGTCGGAGCCTTGCCGGAAGTCGGTCGGAGCTTCGCCGGAAGTCGGCCGGAGGTGGTGATAGAGGGAGAGGAGATGGAGGTGGTAGTGGAGGAGGTGACGACGGGGAGGAAGGAGATGGTGGTGGAGGAGATGGATGTGGTGGCGGTGGAGATGGAGGTGGTGGCGGTGGTGGTGGTGGTGGTGGTGGAGGAGGTGGCGACGGAGGGGGAGGAGATGGTGGTGGTGGAGGAGATGGAGGTGGTGGTGGTGATGGAGGTAGTGGCGGTGGTGGCGGAGGAGGAGGCGACGGAGGGGGAGGAGATGGTGGTGGTGGAGGGAATGGTGGTGGAGGAGATGGAGGTGGTGGTGGTGATGGAGGTAGTGGCGGTGGTGGTGGAGGAGAGAGAGAGAGAGAGAGAGAGAGAGAGAGAGAGAGAGAGAGAGAGAGAGAGAGAGAGAGAGAGAGAGAGAGAGAGAGAGGGTGGTATTTTTTTGAAAATTAAATGAATAGTGAAGGGTATTTTAGTCTTTTCATTTAATTTGAAAACAATTATTTACAGCTGAAGGGTATTTTAGTCTTTTCACATGTAAAGAAATGTTAAAAACTAACAGAGTTGGACGGAATGAGTAAAGTGAGACAAATGAAATTCTTGGGTATTCACCCTGATACGAAAAATTCTAGGTGTAGTCATCTGATAATGTGACATATCCAGGTGTAGTCATCTGGAATTATCTCCTAAATCAATCAGAGCCCTTATGGCTACCCTTTTACAGGTAACTTTAGACTAGGTCAAACTTAGAGATTCATCACATAGTGATAACAAAGACTCCTTGGTCTAAGGATATAATGACAAGCTACGATATGTGAGTATGCTCATGACAATATCTATGCCGCATACTCACCATCGGGTCGTCCAATACCATCTCCCTAATGATATCTATGATCTAACTTCGGCACTACCTTGCCATGATCAGTAGAGCATGATCATAAAGAGTTAGCCTCATACTGATCGCTTCTTAATGAAGCTTAACTGATCAGGGACGCATTAAATGTAATTCTTTCTGATAGGCAGTTCTATTATTAGTGATGACACACATGATGATATAGATCAAATTACATCTAATATATTACTACAACACATTAGTAATATGATGCCGATTTATTTGTTTGGAAAGATAATAAAGCATTACATCTGTAGATCACTTTTATATTGGACTAGGGCACAATTCGAACAATCTCCCACTTGCCCCTAGTTCCAAACTAAATTCCGATCTACTCCCATAGACCTTGCATGTTCCTCATGCCTAGGCTGCGGTAGAGCTTTCGTCAAGGGATCAGCCATATTATTATCAGTCAAAACATAACCAATCTCCATATCACCTCTATCTGTGATAACTATGACGAGGTGATATCTGCTGAGTATATGTTTGGATCCGTTGTGGAATCTCGGAACTGTAGCAATAGCTACGGCACTTGTGTTGTCCCACAACAAGCTTATCGGATCAGACGCTCGCGGCGTTGCATCTAATCCGATCAGAAAGCTTCTAATCCATACGGCCTATTTAGTTGCTTTCGCTGCAGCTATATACTCAGTGTTGGGCCCGTAAACAGTTGTCCACAGGCACCCGATAACGCGCAAGTGCACGCGGTCGTTACAAGTAATAATTCTTGGTAAGCCTAGGGTCGAATCCACAAGGACCAATAAGGGTTAATTTAATTTAATTTACGCTATCAAGTGTAACTTAAAATACTCGATTTATAGAACGGTTTAGAGATATGTAAAGTAAAAACGCTTGGGAGAGACTACTCAGCAGAGAAAACCATGGATGCTAGGCCATTTAAATTATGATGAAATAAATGAATAAGTTTTTATACATTATGCAAGTAATGTGAACTCTAAGTAGCAATCATATTAACACCTCCTCTTGGTTTGGTGTTAGCCTAGACAAAAGTGTTCATCATCCCTCTCAGATAGATAACAACCATGAGTCTGCAATAAGTACAACAATAATGGGGTAGGGGTTCCGAAGAGTTGAATCCCTTTGAATTTAAGTTTATCCGTCACCCACCGGCCCTCTCAGACACGACAGTGCGACTCTCACAAATAATATTTATTCGTCAACAAATATTATAAGCCTTAAGCACTCAGAATAAATCACATATGCATAAAATAATTCAGTTCATACTCATAAATTCATCATAATAAAAAGTTACGACCTAGCATCCATGATCAAGGGTATTTAGCCCATGATCATGGTGCTAGAACCGAAATCCATAAAGATAAATAAACAATTCGAGTTTAAGGAATAAGAACGAAGAACCCTAAAACCCAAAAGGTTGAAGAACATGAATCGTTGAATCCCTCTCGATTGTTGATGTGTAGCTTGCTTGATCTTAGCACTTGAATCACCCTTTAATCGGATTCGTCCTCCTCTCGAAGCCACAAATCCTCTCCTTGGTCGATCCGATGTGTTCTACTCTCTGCTCTCCCAAAACGTGGTCTGGCTCAGCTCAATTGTGGCGTGAGTACTGAAATTTTCGGCCCCTAAACTCAGAATTCGTGTGTGGCTTACATATTTTTTTCTGCATCTGGGAGTTGTAACGATCGTTACAGTAGGTGTAACGATCATTACACCATCGTTACAGCTCCGTTGCATCATCGTTACAACTTTCTGTCTTCAAATTCCCTTCGAATTGATATATTATGGGCCAAATCGGAGGTTGGATGAGAACTCTACGCCATCGGAAAGTATCAGACAATTTTCGTCCTCTTCCAGACCTCTAATGAAAAAACTTTCTTCACGAAAATTGTAGCACTTTTTGTCCTCTTCAATTTAGGTATAACGTTTGCTCGATTTGGATTTCAAATGTGGAAGTTGTTGAACTTTCAAGTCAGCTGGTCTGCAATCCCGATATCTGTTGTAGTGCTGCCTTTCAGTGCTGTTTTGAGCTTCTTCCCATGAAATTTAGAGAAAACTTCCTTCTAGAGAGTTGTAGATCATGGGGTTATCTTCGTCGGATTAAAAATTTAGAGAAAACTTCCTCGGATTAAATATGAGGAATTTGTGCTCTCTGAAAGATTCTGCTGCGATTTTGGCTCGGTTTTGACCATTTTCACATGTATTCTGCACATTCACACCAAACATACCCGAAGGCGTAAAAGTGGCATAAAGATCAATAATTTAGCACATTGATGGTGAAATAACACATAGAATTAGGGTAATAGATATCATAAACGTACATTTGATGCGACCGCATCACTCTGCCTCCGTTGTAGAGTTGGCAGTTGTGGCTTGCTTAAAGCTCTTCCAGTTGAAAGCACTACCATCCAACACAAAACATATCCTGACTGAGTTTTGAAGTCATCAGGATCTGCCTGAAAACTAGCATCAACCTGTCCTTTGACTGCTAATTCTCTATCTACACCCCATACACTAGGAATGCATCCTTGGTCCTCCTCAAATATTTGAGGACGGCCTTTGACAGCAATCCAGTGTTATTGGCCGGGGTTAGATTGGTATCTGCTGGTACAGCTAAGTGTTGGGTTCCAGGGCATCCTAATCACTTTTATGGCAGCGGAAGCAACCTATAAATCGCCCCTAACATGCGCAAGATCGACTACCAAGTTAGATCCTAAGGAAATCGAGTTTTCGGGTTTTACCAGAATCTGCCCGGCAAAAAACCGAGACTTTGAAGCTCCATATCTCAAGTTACAGATCTCCAATTACTTCGGTTCTTTTTGGAGATTAAACCTCAGCCAATTCTCTACATCTTTTGTGTTTCGCTCCGAACCCAGTTCGGCCAAGAAGACCTCCGTCTGGAGCAAAACATTTTTCCCATCTCGCTAGACAGACTCTGCGGACCAGTCAACTTCTTGGCCTTCTATCTCCCAAACCAGCGCTCTTTTGGAAAATCAGTATTTCACAGAGGTTGTAGCCCTTTGACTTATCTTTCTAACGGTGCCAGTCTCAGGTGAATCAGAGCTTGGACGAAGCGGCTATGGCTCAAGCAATGTCGGTCGCCGGAACAGGACAATATGGACAGTTTCTCCATTTTTTCATTTAGTCTTTCTTGAATCGATAAAGAAGAACTTTCGTATCTTCTTCTCTAGAGCAAGTCCACACCAAGGGGATGATCTTGAAGATCCTTCACTTAATTGCCTACTAGAACAATTAAATGAGGAACAAGAGAGCAAAGAGAGGAGAGAGAGAGAGTTGTGAGAGTTGTATGATTCTTTGATTAATGAATGAATGCGAGATATTTCAATTCATCATCCAACTCACAAGCATGTCAAAAGTGATTGGTATGGGCTTAAAGGTGCCATACCCCTTAAATCACTCACCTCTTAATCCACAATCACCAACTAAGCATGGTGTTGTGTGGCCCCCACACATGGACCCACCATGTGGGCCGGCCATATAGGGCTTATTGGGCCCATAAAGGGCCCTTGTTGGGCCGGCCATGCGACCTCATGGGCCGAGCCCAATGGGCTCGCCCATGTGGTTTCGTGCCGTGTCCAAAAGTCCCCCGACCCTTTTTGTCGTTACTTATCAAACAAAGTCCGACGCGACATCGACGAAAAAACTCAGTTTTCTCGATTCACTAATTATTCTCTCAAACCGAACCCACGGCCCAAAACCTTCAGTTTTGTCCATGCATAGCTCCTCAAGAAACGTTAAGGTTTCCTTGTCTCAAGTTATCCGTCTTGAATGTCTGTGACCCTCTAGGCTCATGCCACCGTTGGCAGATCGGCACAAAAGATCTCTCTTGCCCGATCCATCATAAGGGGCCTGTAGTAAGACGTTATGATTACCGAAGGTGCATGATGATCGATGATTGGACTTAACCTTGTGCGTACAAGTCACTATCCTATTATCTCTAGACATCCCGATTGATCACAAGGCATAGAGTCGTCATTCTTGTTTAATCAATCATTGTTACTTGATATGTGATATGACTGAGAACTGATAACCCGTATCACCGGCATGGCCATGCTCTTACTCTCAGTTAGTCTCAATAAAGAGGCCTTTTAATGGATATCTTTCCCATACCGTAGTATGAGGGATAAATCCCTTAGCCGTCTTTCGTGTCACTCATGCAACCCGTTCCGCCACCCAATCATGCCCGTTATTGCAATCCTGTTACAGAAAGCGTTAGGCGCAAGTTAAAGCCGCACGTACATTGCATAGTGATCACAAAGACTCCTCGGTCTAAGGACATCGTGACAAGCTATCGCATTTGAATATGTTCATGGCTTAATCTATGAAAACACTATTCAAAGCGGGTCGTCCGATATCAGTCACCTCATGATATGATTCTGGGATCCCTCATCCCTATGACAAGTAGAACTACGTCATTAAGAACCATCCTCATACTGGTCGCTTCTATAAAAGCGTAGATTGACCAGGGACTCGTTAAGTGTGATCCGTACAGATTTGTGGTTCTACTACTTTAGTGGTCATAAATCAGATCATGCTCAACATATTACTTCAACACATAAGTAATATAAAGCCGTTTATATATATATTACAAACGATGATAATGTACATAGACGTTTACAGGCTACTAGCAATTGGACTAGGACACAAAATGCTATCACTAAGTGCGAACGAGACTTCTAGTCTCGTGCATATCATGACATATTCATGTGAATCATAAACCCATAATCATACATCAATTTTTCTAGGATTAAAATCTAATCCTAACATGCTCCAAATCATCATGAACATATCAACCATGCTATGATGCCACTGAAGGAAATTCTCGGGTTCCGTACAATTAATTTCATACAATCAGAAGCTTAAATTAACCGAGGAATTCATGAACTATTTATGTGGATCATCATGTTATGAAAAATCAGCATGTGAAGAACATAAAAATATGGAAAATTACCTTGTTACCTACTTGAATTACCAACACAAATACTCTTTGTGTTCTCTAGCAAGTCCACACAAACAAGGCATTTGATCTCTACAAGTTTCTTCATGATTGTTTACTCGAAAATCATGAAGAAAAAGCAAAAGAAAGAGAAGGAGAAGGAGGGGGAAGATGATGGCTAACTTGAGGGTAATGGGGAGTTAGAATAGTTCATGAAGAACTAAAAATAACTTCCCTTTATCCATTAGTTTTAATTATTTTCATAATTATAAAACTAATGGGCTTTAGGCCCAATCTAGTAAACTTAACAATTAAACCCTTTAAGTCCATTAAGACTTAGGTTCTAATTAGATTGTTTAGCTAGACCGGTCATAATCCTATTAGACCAATTTCCTCAACCATCTGGTTCAAGACCTAGGCCAGAAATCATCTAATTCGCTTCGGTTTAACTTAAATCGAAAAACGAATTTTCCCGATTCTCAAACTTCTCGTAAAATGACTTTACAAGTCTTTTTGCTATATACCTTGCTTAAAGTGTGTGACCCTCTAAGCTCACGACCCGTTGGCAGATCGGCGCAAAATTACCATTTTGCCGTTTCCATCATAAGTGGCCTCTAGCAAGACATTATGATTACCCAACGTCCATAATTGTCGATGATTCGATTCAACCTCTTATCGTCCATGTCACTATCCTTTTATCACCCGATATCTTGATTGATCATAAGGCACAGAATCATCATCCTTATTTAATCAATCACTGTTTCTCGATATCTGAGATGACTGAAACCTGATACAAAGTATCTCTTGTATGGCCAAGCAATTTCTTCAATCATACTCATCAAGTGGCCTAAATATCATTCCCATACCAGAGTATGGGTGATAAATCCCTCAGCTGTCTTTCGAGTTCTAACTAAGCCAATTAGAGCCCTCATGGCTATCTTTTTTACAAGTAACGTTAGACTAGGTCAAACTTAGAGATTCATCAGATAGTGATAACGAAGACTCCTTGGTCTAAGGATATAATGACAAGCTATGATATGTGAGTATGCTCATGACAGTATCTATGCCGCATACTGTTAGAGTTATGCCCAGTCCAATATATAAAAGTGATCTACAAATGTAATGTTTTAACATTATTTCGAATAAATAAATCGGCATATATTACTAATGTATTGTAGTAATATATCGAATGTAATTTGATCTACATCATTATGTGTATAACCACTTATAGTAGAGATGTAGATCAGAATGAATTGCATTCGATAAGTCCCTGATAAACTAAGCTTCTTCAGAAGCGATCAGTATGAGACCAACTCCTTGTGATCATGCTCCACTGATTATGGAAAAGTGCGTGCCGGAGTTATGTCATAGATATCATCAGGTCGATGATATCGGACAACTCGATTGTGAGTATGCAACATAGATCCAGTCATGAGATACTCACAGATCGTAGCTTGTCATTATATCCTTAGACCAAAGAGTCTTTGTGTGCACTGTGTAACGAGTACCTAAGTTTGACCTAGTTTAATGTTACCTGTAAAAGGGTAGCTATAACGGCTTTGATTGGATTGGATATTAATTGCCTTTGTGAACTCGAAAGGCGTCTGAGGAATTTATTACTCATACTCTGGTATGAGAAAGATATCCGTTTAGGCCACTTAATGAGTATGGCTGAAGGAATAGCACGACTGTGTAGGTGATACCTTAGTATCAGTTTTCAGTCATCTCAGATATCAAGAAACAGTGATTGATAAATTAGAGTGACGATTCTATGCCTATTGATCAGTTTGGATATTGGTTTGATAAAAGGACAGTGACATGTACGATAACAGGTTAAGTTGAATAATCGATAATCACGAAAGTTGGGTAATCATAATGTCTTGGTAGAGACCATTTACGATGGAAAGGGTAAAATAGTAATTTTACCAGTCTGCCAACTGTTCGTGAGCCTAGAGGGTCACACGCTTTAAGTACAATACGTGACATATAAGCATAGATGGAAAATGGGAGAATCCGCTTTTCAGTTAGTCAAACTTAAAACGATTCGGTTGATTTCTGGCCTAGGTTTTTAACCAAACGGTTGAAGAAATCGAGTTGGGGAAATTGGACCGGTTTGGCTAAACCATAATTAGAACTCAATTACATGGGTTTTAATTTGGATTTGGTTAAATGGACTTGAAGCCCATTTAGGGTTTTAATTGATGAATGGGGCACGAGTGCAATTATGAGTTTAAATAGGTAAGTTGTGTAATTATTTATTTAAAATTCAAAATAAGATTTTTTGTGATAAATTGTGATAATTACACAATATTTTATTTCCCTTTTTTGGATCAATATTTCGGCACTCTCTCCCCTAATCCCCTCCACATTGCCGACCCTCCCTCTCATTCCTCCATAGCCAACTTTGTCTTCTTCTCATAATTCATTAGCAAGTGTGTGAGAGAAAACCGATCAAGGTTGTTGTACTTGTGTGGACTTGATAGAGAAACACTTCTCTTGTGTTTTAATCGATTAAAAGGTAAATTTTCAGTTTTGATTAGTTTGAATTGCATGCCGAATTTCTCAATAAGATTAGTAGTTATTCATCGATTCCTATGGTTAAATTCATACCGCTGCATGAAATTATTGTTTGGAACCCATGAGAATTCCTTTCAGTGGTATCAGAGGATGGTTGTTTTGAGTTTAATTCCTTGTGCATAATCTGATTTTTAATTTTATGTTCTTGTGTTCTTCATATGAATATGCATGAAATTGAAAAAATATTCAGATTTAATTATTTTTGAAAAATTGGAAAAATTAATTTTTGGGGTTGTTTCGGGTTAGCCATGGCAAACTAGGGTCGAGACCCATGGTGGACCATGGAATGCCATAGGGAAGACCATGGTCGGCACCAAGGGACGACCAGGTTGCCTACGGGCGACCATGGCAGCCCTCCCGGACCACCATGGTCGCTGCCGTGGGCGACCACGGTTTGCCCTCGCGGGCGACCATGGTTGCCTCGCGGGCAACCAGGGTCTGCTCTAGGGGTGACCATGGCAAACCTCGCGGGCCACCATGGTCGCTCCCATGGGCGACCACGGTCAGCCCCGCGGGCGACCTCGGTTGGGCCGGTTCGGCTCGACCAGATTCGAGTTCAACCGGCCGGTTCGCGAGAATATTTAAATCCCTAAAATTTGTTTTTAGATTTGATTCGGTTTCGATAACCCAGCGTGAACCGGTTCAAAATTCAATTAATTAATTAAACCGTCCGGTTTCGATATACCGGAAATTTCCCACACTTAAGAAAGATAAAATTTGGAAAAATTTGTTGTTTAATAAGCATGGTGAGTGATCACATGATCTTTGATAACATGATGTTTTCCACAAGATGTATAGCTAAGCCCTCTAGACTTGTAATTTTAATTTTGGTTTTGCAACCTGCGCGTTGCTAAGTTTTGGGTTGTAGTAAATATGGTCTGCGTGTCGTGATTTGTAATTTATTTATGTTATTTAAATTTGTACTCACAAAGACCGACACAAGATACAAGTCAAGAGTAAGATTCGATGTTTGGAGGAGGCTCGAAGCCAGTGGGAGTCCACAAGAATGGAGCAAGTCTGGACCTTGAAGACCAAGTCTTTAGGATCAGTTTTCCTAGATTCTTAGGAACTTAAGATGGGTTTAGTTATGCATAATTAACCGTTACATTTGTATGTGTAGTTACGACGTTTTTCGAGATTGGCTAATTTTGAAGGAACTGAAGAAACATGTTACAAAGAATGTCGAAACATCTTCTACGACATCTTGTGTGACATTGTTGACGGCATCTCGGCAAGCATCCTGATCGACAGAAATCAGGAAAGTGCAGGTTCGGCAGTGCAGCAAGAAAACGATTAGGAAAGTGCAGAGCGACTCCTAATCTGAAAAGAAGAAAGACGGTGATTAAGAGGAAACCCTTTAGGGTTAGTACTCATCCACGATTGCTATAAAAGCTTAGGCTAACCCCTTAGCAATTGTGTGGTTCTTTATTTGTTTCCTAGCAACAATTTGCAAGGTTCTTAGACGTGAAGGTTTGCGGGCTGAGAAATTGCAGATTGAGCTTAGGATATTGTGTATCACATAACTATAGAGAGTTAGGTGATTGAGGGTTTACTGAAGTCGTGAGTTGAAGAATTGCACGCAACCACCAAGCTTGAAGAAGACTTGCAGACGACAGAGCAAGGCGATTGCTCGAAGAGTGGAATCAAGACGTTCTTGGATTCAGGGGGAGACCCTGAGATAGATTGCACTGTAAGACGTAGCATAAAGTATAGATCTAGGAGTGATCACAGGTACTTGTATGTTCTGATGGATTACTGATAAGTGAAATCTTTCCACTAGGCTGAGAGCCCCCAGACGTAGGTGACGTTGCACCGAACTGGGTAAACAATCTGCTGTGTCATTACTTAGAGCTTTATATTTACAGTCCTGCTTTATCTACGCAAGAAGTCAGACACAACGTTATAGCATTCTGTGTAACATTGTGTGTGGCATCTTGCACGACTAGCTGATCAGAATTTCAATTGGTATCAGAGGGGGCACCTATAGCTTTAGGTGAGTTCCTAAACAAATATTTTGATCAAAGATGGACAATACCAGAGAAGGAGGATCCATAAATCGACCACCTGTTCTAGATGGAAGCAACTATGGCTATTGGAAGGCTCGAATGTGTGCCTTCATGAAGTCACTAGACAACAAGACATGGAAGGCTGTACTCAATGGTTGGAATGTACCACAACTCAGTGACAGTGATGGCAATCCTATCGGTCCAAAACCAGAAAAAGACTGGACCGATGATGAAGATGAAGAATCACTGGGAAATTCTCGAGCTCTGAATGCTATCTTCAACGGTGTTGACAAGAACGTGTTCAGACTAATCAACACATGCACAACTGCCAAATCAGCATGGGACATCCTGGCCGTAGCATATGAAGGAACAACTAAGGTTAGAGAATAGAAACTGCAATACCTGACAACCAACTTCGAAGCCCTCATCATGAAGGAAGATGAATCAATTTCCGATTTCAATGGTCGCATTCGTGATCTAGCCAATGAATCCTATTCTCTGGGGGAACCAATGTCTGATGAAAAATTGGTAAGAAAAACCCTACGTGCTCTTAGCCATAGGTTCAAGATGAAAATCACAGCAATTGAAGAAGTTCATGACCTCAAGGTCTTGAAATTTGATGAGCTGATGGGGTCTCTAATGACCTATGAGTTGTCTCTACCCAACATCGACAAAAGAAACAAAGGAGTTGCTTTCAAGAGCTCAACACACAAGCAACCAGATCTTGAGGATTCGGATTCTGATGAAGACATCGAGGCAACAATGGCCCTTCTCACAAAAAAATACAACAAAGCCATGAGAAGATTTAGTCGAATGGGTGGACGGAATGTCACAGCAAATGCCAGAAACAATGCTCCACAAAAAGCTCAAGCTGGAGGTAGTCTTGACAGACCAAACAGGAGTGGGGAAGAAAACAAAAACAAAGGACTTCAATGTCATGAATGTGAAGGATTCGGCCACCTCCGTAGAGAATGTCCAAATTTCCTCAAACAACAAAAACGAGGATACAATGCCACTCTATCAGATGATGACAATGAAGATAGTGGATCTGAAGAGGTAAGCAACTTTGTTGCATTCACTACTACTACTCCTACATGTAATGTTGATAATGCTGTCGACATCAATAATGATCCAACTCCAAATGAGAATTGGACTAAAGAGCAACTAGTCGAGGCATACAAAGGCTTGCACACCAGATGGATCAAGGAAACTCAGATACTTGATCAACAAGGCGAAAGGATCATTAGTCTTACCAACGACAAGTCTAGATTTCTGGAGACGATCGTAGAGCTGAAACGAGAAATCACCAAACTTAATGGAGAAATTAGTCTCATGACTAAATCGGTAAAGATGATGAATCCGAGCACAGAAAGCCTTGACAAGATTTTATCAGTGGGAAAACAGTCCAAAGATACGACGGGACTAGGGTACACACATGCTGTCCCCTCAACAACAGGGACAAAGTTTGTCCCACAACAAGCCTTGGCTGACAAGAAACAACAGGATGCCCCAACTCATCCTACAGGACGACCTACAACAAAAGCCATAACATCGTCCACAACCTGTTCCTGTCAAGAAACTGTCAGAAGACATCCTCCACGCAGACAACAAAGCTACAGAAGACCAGCTTATCAATATCAATGGATATGTCATTACTGTGGTCAACCAGGTCATATCAGACCTTTCTGTTTTCAATTTCTTAAGAGGAAGCAAGCTCAGAAATATCAAAGGCATCTCCCATCTCTTCCGAAGACAACTCGCCTTGAATGGAGACCTAAGAACCTGACCTATCGAGCTAATGTTGCATATACATCATTAAGTGCTTCAACGAACAAGGACTGGTATCTCGACAGTGGATGCTCTCGACACATGACAGGTACTCCAGAGTTTCTCTCCAATCTTAAATTATACACAAACTACTTTGTTACGTTTGGAGATGGGATCCGAGCTCGAATCATTGGAAAAGGAGTGCTCAAGCATCCAGAAGCCACCTGTCTGACTGAAGCATTACTTGTAGAAGGACTTAAAGCAAACCTAATTAGCATCAGTCAGATCTGTGATCTGGATTTGGTAGTGAAATTCACTAAAGAAGCCTGTATAGCTAACAACATCGATCAGGTCACTATTCTAGAAGGAGTTCGCTCGACAGACAATTGCTATATCTGGTCTCCCGAGACACATACCGAAGCAACCAAGTGTCTTGTCTCCAAAGCAGAAGAAACCAAACTATGGCATCGAAAGCTTGGACATCTAAACCTTAGAAGTATGCAAAAGGCAATCTCAGAGCAGGCTATCACCGGAATCCCAAACCTAAAAATAGTTGAAGGAAAAATCTGCGGAGAATGTCAGATTGGAAAGCAAACCAAGATGTCACACAAGAAGCTTCAGCATATCACCACCTCTCGAGTACTTGAGCTGATACATGTTGACCTCATGGGACCAATGCAAGTTGAAAGCCTTGGAGGAAAACGATATGTCTTTGTATGTGTAGATGATTACTCACGATACACTTGGGTTGACTTCCCTCGTGACAAATCAGACACCTTCTCGATCTTCAAGAATCTATGCATCCAAGTCCAACGAGAAAAAGGAGAAACAATTGGCAAAATCATCCGCCTTCGTATAGCACATGAATTCTCAGCGCCAATCACTCCTCAACAGAATGGCATTGTTGAGTGCAAGAACAGGACTCTACAGGAGATGGTGAGAGTTATGATGCTGGCTAAAGACATACCAACTCACTTCTGGGCAGAAGCACTTAACACTGCTTGCCATATCCACAATCGAGTCACTCTCCGACCAGGTATGTCCGTAACTCATTATGAAATATGGAGGGGGAGAAAGCCCAATGTTAAGTACTTCCATATCTTTGGCTCCACTTGTTATATACTGGCGGATAGAGAGCCTCGCCAAAAGCTTGACCCAAAAAGCGATGAAGGCATCTTCCTTGGCTATTCAAGGAATAGCCGTGCATACCGAGTCTTCAACAAACGAACCAAGACCATGATGGAATCAATCAATGTTGTTGTTGACGATGACTGCAAAGATGCCTCAGAAGATGCGACGGACGAAGACGGAGCCTATCCGCCCAACAATGTCAGGAAGAATGCTACCCCAGATGTCAGAGAAGATGCTAGCAGCAAAACCGAAGATGATGTCGCCAATGACGAAGTAGTTTCTGAAACCAGCAACAAGAATCCCTCACGAAGAGTCCAGACTAACCATCCTATCTCTGGAGTTATTGGAAACCTGAATGAAGGCGTACGGACTCGGTCAAAAGCTCCTGAAGATTATAACGAGATAATCGGAAATATTTGCTTCGTCTCAAAGACAGACCCCAAAAACATCAATGAAGCCATCAATGATGAGTATTGGGTCAATGCTATGCAAGAAGAGCTGATTCAATTTGAGAAAAATCAGGTATGGGAACTGGTGCCCAAACCAAGTGAAGGAAACATCATAGGCACCAAATGGATCTTCAAGAACAAATCCGATGAGCTTGGTAACATCACTCGCAACAAAGCAAGGTTAGTTGCTCAAGGGTATACTCAAATTGAGGGTGTTGACTTCGATGAGACATTTGCTCCTGTAGCAAGACTTGAAGCAATCCGTCTCTTGCTAGGGATATCATGTCATCTACAGATAAAGCTCTACCAGATGGATGTCAAAAGTGCCTTCTTGAATGGGGATCTCAACGAAGAAGTATATGTGTCACAACCTAGAGGATTTGTTGATCCTCACTATCCTGATCATGTGTATAAACTCAAGAAAGCTCTTTATGGGTTGAAACAAGCACCAAGGGCTTGGTATGAAAGGCTCACAAAATTCCTCATCCAAAGCGGCTACACTAGAGGGGGAGTCGACAAGACCTTATTTGTGAAGAATGAAGATGGAAATTTAATGATAGCTCTAATCTATGTCGATGACATTGTTTTTGGAGGGATGTCAAGCAAGATGGTAGAGATATTTATTCAACAGATGCAATCAGAATTCGAGATGAGCATGGTGGGAGAGCTAACTTATTTTCTAGGCTTCCAAATCAAACAACAAAAGGATAGCATCTTCGTATCTCAGAGCAAATATGCGAAGAATATTGTCAAGAAGTTTGGGCTAGAAAAAGCCTCACATAAAAGGACACCAGCAGCTACACATGTCAAGCTAACTAAAGATGATTCGGGAGAAGCCGTCGACCAACACCTATACAGGAGCATCATCGGTAGTCTCCTCTACCTCACCGCAAGTCGACCAGATATTGCCTACTCTGTTGGAGTATGTGCACGATATCAAGCTAATCCTAAGGTTAGTCATCTATCCCAAGCCAAAAGAATTATTAGATATATCTCTGGGACTATAAACTTGGGTTTGTTATATTCATTCGACACATCCTCTACCTTGGTGGGGTATTGTGATGCCGATTGGGCCGGAAACACATCGGATAGGAAAAGCACATCTGGAGGATGCTTCTTCCTTGGCAACAACCTCATATTATGGTTTAGTAAGAAGCAAAACTGTGTTGCCCTTTCCACTGCCGAATCGGAGTATATTGCTGCTGGGAGTAGCTGTACACAACTACTTTGGATGAAGCAGATGTTAGTCGAATACAATGTCAGACAGGATGCCATGACTTTATATTGTGATAATGTCAGCGCTATCAACATCTCCAAAAACCCTGTCCAACACAGCAAGACCAAACACATTGATATTAGACACCACTTCATTCGAGAATTGGTCGAAGACAAGAAGATCATCCTAGAGCACATTCCCACAGAGAAGCAACTTGATGATATTTTCACAAAAGCATTAGATGCAAGCAGATTCGAGGATCTTAGATCATCACTCGGTCTGTGCACCATCAGTGAACAATAAGAAGTTGCAGAAACGGTTGAGGGGAGTTGTTGGTACCTCTTCATGAACCGGTCTAAATTCCAACGAATGTCATTGGGCCAAGCATATCAAAAGCCCATATAAAAGAAAAGGAAAGAGACGCTCAAACGCTACAAAGATTTGAATCGTTTTCAAAAAAAAAAACCTAGTCTGCCTCCTCTCTGTGCTCGCTCTCATCTCCTTCACCATTCACTCTCATGCAAATCGTCGCAGTCCCAACACCAACAGGTAACGATTTCTCTGCCGATACCTCTAGAAACAGTGATTTGCTAGAATCACTACTGGAAAACCAGGACCCACCTCAAGAAGGTGTGGTAGACGAATTGATACGTCCGGAAGGAGAAAAGGAGGATCTGACTCCGGTCAGTCATGGGCTGGAACGCATTACGGAAGGAGAAGGAGGAGAAGAAGATGGAACAGATGTCATACCAAAAGCCACTGAAAAAGTTGTAGAAGAGGAAGAAATAGCTGACTCGGAAGAAGCCGAGGAAGAAGAATAAGAGAAAGAAGAAACCAGAAACGGAGAGACCAATCTGGAAGAAGCTGAGAAGAACAAGGATGCCACCACCAACAACACAGAAGAAAACACTCTGGATGCCAGAGAAGATGTCATGGAAGAAGCCGCGGAAACGGCACACACAGTCCTATCGTCCTTGAAGAAAAAGGTTCTAGAAGAAACTGAAAGTTTGGCTATTATGGTTGGAAAACTAAAAGAAACAAGGAAAAGAAAGGAGGTTAAGGAAGCTGGAGGTCCCAGCAACAAAAGAAAAAAGTCGCATGTCAAAGCAAAGGGGAAGAAAGTGATCGCAACAAGGAGTTTGATAGATAAATCATCTGATGATGACGTTGAAGAAGTCCCTGCTGAGGAAGGAAAGAAAGAGAAGGCCCTGAAGACGGCCAAGAACACCATGAGTGTAACTTATGACAATGTGTCGTTTCACTCAGCAGAAGGAGCAAAGAGGTGGGAGTTTGTATTTCAGAGAACGGCGTACCCAGAGAAGACACTGTCGTCGGAGCTGCTTGGGCTAGAGGCCATTATACAGCTCCTGGAAAAGGCAGAATTAATGAGAACCATCTCCAACATCGGTAATCACTATCCCCTCCTGGTTAAGGAATTCATTGCAAATTTGCCTACCACTTTTGGTACCCCAGATGCTCCAGAGTTTGATAAGGTATATGTCAGAGGCATTCGCTTTGACATCTCCTCTGACATTATCAATGACTTCCTGGGAAGGAAGAGGGTTCGATCTGTGCCACCACCCGATCTAAGCAAAGTCCTCCGAGAAATCACCGGAGATAAGAGCAGAACATGGCCATCCAAAGGGACAGTGGTAGCCTCAGATCTGACTTCCAAATACTCCATTCTCTTCCGGATTGGAGTTGCAAACTGGGCGCCCTCAACCCACGCATCATCGATCAAACCTGAGCTAGCAATCCTTATCTACCAAATAGGTACTGGATCTAAACTTGACTTTAGACAATTTGTGATTGATCATCTTGTTCGCCATGCTAGATCTCTTGCTGTGAAAATTCCCATAGCCTTTCCATCCCTTATCTCTGAATTACTTGTACATCAACACCCTGGAGTGTTGAAAGCATCGGATAAGGTGGGCAAAAGAGGAGGACTGATTGTGGTGAGCCACAAGTTGTTTGAAGGGAAGCATGCTCCTGATCTTGTCAGGCCAGAAGCTAAGGCAAAGATCAGTAGAGCCACAAGTGCCGTCCCTCTCACAAGGACAACCAACAGGGATGCCGTCATGCTCGAACGAGAAATTGCTGTGCTTGATGAAGATATTGCAAACTTAAAGACTGCTCTGAAGCACCTCTCGCAGCGCCGAACTCACTGTGCCAACCTGCTGCAATCAATGTCTCCTCCAGGCTCTGACGATGATAACACAAATGATCTAGAGGAAGCTACCCAAGAAGCCTCCACAGAAGCAACAGAAACTGCAAGTTCCAAAAGCAGCTCTATTTAAAAATTTTTATAAAATTCTCTGACTCTTGAACAACTGAACTACTTCTATGTCTGTAATATTTTGTGAACAATGTATCACGCTTACTCTCGACAGCTGATTGAGAGCAAGTGTGAGTTATGTTTGGGTTTATTTAGCTTATTTCACGGATTTGTTGAAATATTTGTTTAAGTTTTGGCTCTTTTTGAGCCAGCAAGGGGGAGTAAGGTTAAATTAGATATACACGCGCGATGATACAAGGAAGAAAGATAGAGACGACGCGACGCGAAGACACAAGACGCGACGATACGCGCGACGACACTGCCGATCGACGAGACGACGAATGCGACGAAGAATGCTGCCCTTAAAAATAGCCAAAGGGGGAGATTGTAGTTACGACGTTTTTCGAGATTGGCTAATTTTGAAGGAACTGAAGAAACATGTTACAAAGAATGTCGAAACATCTTCTACAACATCTTGTGTGACATTATTGACGGCATCTCGGCAAGCATCCTGATCGACAGAAATCAGGAAAGTGCAGGTTCGGCAGTGCAGCAAGAAAACGATTAGGAAAGTGCAGAACGACTCTTAATCTGAAAAGAAGAAAGACGGTGATTAAGAGGAAACCCTTTAGGGATAGTACTCATCCACGATTGCTATAAAAGCTTAGGCTACCCCCTTAGCAATTGTGTGGTTCTTTATTTGTTTCCTAGCAACAATTTGCAAGGTTCTTAGACGTGAAGGTTTGCGGGCTGAGAAATTGCAGATTGAGCTTAGGATATTGTGTATCACATAACTATAGAGAGTTAGGTGATTGAGGGTTTACTGAAGTCGTGAGTTGAAGAACTGCACGCAACCACCAAGCTTGAAGAAGACTTGAAGACGACAGAGCAAGGCGATTGTTCGAAGAGTGGAATCAAGACGTTCTTGGATTCAGGGGGAAACCCTGAGATAGATTGCACTGTAAGACGTAGCATAAAGTATAGATCTAGGAGTGATCACAGGTACTTGTATGTTCTGACGGATTACTGATAAGTGAAATCTTTCCACTAGGCTGAGAGCCCCCAGACGTAGGTGACGTTGCACCGAACTGGGTAAACAATCTGCTGTGTCATTACTTAGAGTTTTATATTTACTATCCTGCTTTATCTACGCAAGAAGTTAGACACAACGTTATAGCATTCTGTGTAACATTGTGTGTGGCATCTTGCACGACTAGCTGATCAGAATTTCAGTATGTTGTATATGTATGAATGTATGATAGTTTTAGTATACAAGTTTATGTATGATTAACTATTACCCACATGAAAAGATTAAAATAACCGGTGTTTAATCAGACTTGCATGTAACATGATAAGGGATCATCTTTACATGAATTTGCAATTGATGATTTCAGATTAAGATTGTATCGATATACAATCAGACCGTGATAATTCACTTAAACGCAATTAAGTACAAGTCAAGCGTGATACCATTCATGTTTGGGCATTCAAAAGGGCTTTGACCCTATGGATGTCGGTACGCCTCCGCGTAACATTCATAGAGGAGAAGTCTGGATGAGATGGGCAGTACTGTGTGGGTGCGTGCGCCTCTGCGTAGTAGACACATTAGTTCTATTCATAGTTCAAGCTTGGTAGACTTATCTACGGTTGTCAGCTAGGGCTGACCTAGGGTATCAGTATAGGGTATGCCGTGTACTTTTAGTACAGACCCTAGCCAGGAACTACATAATCTCGTAGATGGATGTATTCCTACCTAGATGCTCTCAATTGGAGTAGTGAGCCTCCGTTCACTTCAATTGAGGGTATGATAGGATCATGGTTCAGATTCTAATGTTAGAATCAGACAAGTGTTTTATAACTGAATCTCCAACTTGAATTTTAATTAGAACTAAAAGGCAAAACAACACAAAGGAGTAATAGCGCACTGAGAGTCCAGATTGAGGACAAACTCAAGGGCATAAATTACTCAGATTGGAATAGAAACTTGAGGCTTGTACTCAAGCATGAACGTAAGTAGTATATCCTTACCAAGGAACCTCCTTCTGAGCCACCGCTGAACGCCGCTAGGGCACTAAGGATACTTATTAAAGTTCCTTAGTAACCAAATCGACGTGTCATGCATTATGGTGGGCAGTAGGATGCCAGAGTTGCAGAAGTAGTTCAGTAACGTTTAAGATGACCCTCATACCTGTAAGGCAGAGGTCAAGGAAATGTTCAAGGAGAAAGCTCAGGTCCAAAGATAAGATACTTTAAGAGAACTTAACTCCTGCAAGCTTAAGGCTGAAGCCCTGTTAGTCCCCATGTCACGAAAATGAAATGTCTTCAGGAACATCTAACCAGACTCGGTTTTGATGATCATGTGGAAATGGCTGCGGATTTTATGTTGCACTAACTCCAGATACATATAGTGATTTCATAGTAAATTACAATATGCATGACATGGACAAGTCCTTAACAGAGCTTCATGGGATGCTTGTGACCACTGAAAAGAACCTCAAGGGCAAGACCAAGGACGTCCTTATGGTCAACGAGAAGGTCAGCTTCAAGAAAGCTGATCAGGGTAAGGGTAAGGCTCCTGAGCACCTTGCAGGGCATTTCAGACACCCCAAGCGTCCAAAGGTTCAAGCAGCTCCCAAAGCTGCTGCGAAGACTGAGGACAAAATGGAGGAGGTCTGCTATCACTGCAATGAGCCATGACACAGGAATAAGGGATTGTAAGCAATACAAGGATCATGTGAAGAAGAGTGGGTATCCACGTCTTCAAGATCAGATATTTACGTTGCTAAACTTAATTGCTATAACGTAAATAAGAAAAGGCTTAAATCTGATGATTTAAACCAAGTTATAATCTGGCATTGTCATTTAAGGCACATAGGCGAGAAACTCATTCCAACGCTTCACAAGTGTGGACTTTAAGTTCGTTTGAATTCACTCAAACTGAAAGATGCAAGTCTTGTCTGATGAGGGAGAAACGCATTTCAACGTTTCACAAGTGTGGACTTTTTAAGTCCGTTTCATTTCACTCAAACTGAAAGATGCAAGTCTCACCTAATGGGAAAAATGACAAAGGCACATTTCACAGGTTTATGTGAAAGGCGAGTGACTTGTTAAGTCTAATACATTCCGACGTATGTGGACCTATGAATACTCAGGTCAGAAGAGAGTTCAACTAATACTTGACTCTGGAAACGGCCACATTCATTGTGACAGACATTCTGTTTCCCATTACTGTGGATGTGTGCGCCTCCGCGTAGTATTCATTGGGATGTGAGCTGAATAAGGTAATCAGTTCTATTTGGATGCGTGCGCCTCCGCATAGTAGCCAAATAAAAACTAGACTAAAGTCACAGAAGGTACACCACATGACACTCATTACGACTCCCGTTACTGTGGATGTGTGCGCCTCCGCGTAGTATTCATTGGGATGGGAGTGGGGTGAGATGGTCAATTCTATTTGGATGCGTGCACCTTCGCGTAGTAGCCAAATAAGAAATGGACCACAGTCATATATGGTGTGGGAAACATGCTAGTATGTTTTTCCTAAAAGATTTGTGTAGCAGAGATGCATGCATTAAAATCAGATAAATGTGTCTTCATAAGGTATCCTTAAGAAACTATGAGATACAACTTCTACATACTCAGCGAGTACAAAATCTTTGTTGCTCGAGGAGGGGTATTTTTGGAGAAATATTTTATTTCCAAAACAGCTAGTGGGAGTCTTATGCATCTTGAAGAAATTCGAGAGGATACGGAATGACCTGAAGCAATTCAGGAGCCTGCTTTGCAAGCTGTAGAAGTACTGGAGCCTCAGATAGTAGTAGATGAAGAATCAATCCCTACAGAAATTCCAGATGGTCTAAGGAGGTTTGAAAGATCTCGTCATGTTCCAGACAGATATGGCTTCATAGCCACTGAGGGAAATGACTTGATATTGGTGGATCAGGATGATCCAGAAACCTTCAGACAAGCTTTGACCAGTCCAGACTCCGAAAAATGGCAGAACGCCTTGAATGAGGAAATGAAGTCCATGTATGACAACCAAGTCTGGTGCTTGGTTGATCAAACCCCTGGGATAAAACCCATCGGTTTTGATTGGGTCTCTAGGATCAAGACCGACATGGATGGAAATCCTCAGACCAATAAGGCTAGGATGGTTGTAAAAGGTTATCGTTAGATTCAATGAATTGATTATGATGACACCTTTTAACCAATAGCAATGGTCAGTTTGATCCGGATTATTCTTAGCCATAATTATGGCAGATGGATGTCAAATTCCCTTCCTTAGCAGGAACTTACTAGAGGGTGTGTGTATCACATGGCCTGTGGGTTTTGTAGATCCAAAGAATCCCGGAAAGATATGTAAGCTACAAAGATCCATTTATGGATTGAAGCAAGTGAGCCTTGCGCACATAAAAAAGCGAGTGGGAGTAATATTGTATTCTTGGTATTTATTCATTGGGAATGACGTCCCGACGTTGCCACCAAAGCTTGGTTAGGGAAGTACTTATCGATGTAGGACTTAGGTGATGATACATATATTGTAGGAATCAGGATCTCTATAGATCATTCCAAAAGGATTTTGGGCCTAAGTCAGAACATGTTGCTTAGTCAGATAATGTACATAGGTAAAGTGTTGAGAAGACTCTCAATGCTTGATTCTAAGAAAGGATACATACCCATGCCTCATGACATTTAGCTCAGCAAGCTACAGAGTTCTAGTATTCGTGATAAGCTGAGCAGGATGAGTAAGATCCCTTATGCTTCGGCTTTCGGGTCCATCATGTATGCCAGGATGTGCACGAGACTGGAAATCTAGTTTGCACTAAGCTGTACCAGCAGATTCTAATCTAACCCCGACAAATTACACTGGATTGCTGTCAAAGGTCATCCTCAAATATTTGAGGAGGACCAAGGATGCATTCCTAGTGTGTTGGGATGAAGATAGAGAACTAGCAGTCCAAGGACAAGCCGATGCTAGTTTTCAGACATATCCAGATGACTTCAAAATTCAGTCAGGATATATTTTGTGTTGAGTGATGGCGCTTTTAGCTAGATAAGCTTTAAACAAGCCAAAATTGCCAACTCTACAACGAAGGCTGAGTATATAGCTGCAATAAAAGCAGCTAAAGAGGCCATATGGATTAGAAGCTTTCCGATCGGATTAGATGCAACGCCGCGAGTGTCTGATCCGATAAGCTTGTTGTGGGACAACACATGTGCCGTATATATTACTCAAGAGCCCAGATTCCACAACATATTCAAACATATACTCAGCAGGCATCACCTCGTGAGAGTTATCACAAATAGCGGTGATGTGGAGATTAAAAACTATTCGACTGATGATAATATGGCCGATCCCTTGACAAATACTCAGCCGCAGTCTAGGCATGAGGAACATGCAGGGTCTATAGGAGTAGATCAGAACTTAAATTGGAACCAGGGGCAAGTGGGAGATTGTTAGAGTTATGCCCCTGTCCAATATAAAAGTGATCTACAGAGGTAATGTTTTATCATCTTTCCGAATAAATAAATTGACATATATTACTAATGTGTTGTAGTAATATATCGAATGTAATTTGATCTATGTCATTACGTGTGTAACCACTAATAGTAGAAGTGAAGGTCAGAAAGAATTACATTTGATGAGTCCCTGATAAGCTAAGCTTCTTTATGAAGCGATCAGTATGAGACCAACTCCTTGTGATCATGCTCTACTGATCATGGAAAAGTATGTGCCGGAGTTATGTCATAGATATAATCAGGTCGATGATATCAGACAACCCGATTGTGAGTATGCAACATAGATACTGTCATGAGATACTCACAGATTGTAGCTTGTCATTATATCCTAAGACCAAGGAGTTTTTGTGTGCACTGTGTAATGAATCTCTAAGTTTGACCTAGTCTAACGTTACCTGTAAAAGGGTAGCCATAACGGTTGTGATTGGCTTGGTTATGAATTACATTGGTGAACTCGAAAGACGTCTGAGGGATTTATCACTCATACTTTGGTATGAGAAAGATATCCGTTTAGTCCACTTCATGAGTATGACTGAAGGAATAGCACGACCGTGCAGGTGATACCTTAGTATAAGTTTTCAGTCATCTCAGATATCAAGAAATAGTGATTGATGAACTAGGGTGACGATTCTATGCCTACTGATCAATCTGGATATCAGGTTGATAAAAGGACAGTGACATGTAGGATAACAGGTTAATTCGAATAATTGATAATCACGAACGTTGGGTAATCATAATGTCTTGCTAGAGACCACATATGATGGAAAGGGTAAAATAGTAATTTTACCATTCTGCCAACGGGTCATGAGCCTAGAGGGTCACACGCTTTAAGTACAATACGTGACAAATAAGCATGGATGGAAATTGGGAGAATTCTCTTTTCAGTTTAGTCAAATTGAAAATGATTCGGTTGATTTCTGGCCTAGGTTTATTAACTAGACGGTTGAAGAAATCGAGTTGGGGAAATTGGATCGGTTTAGCTAAACCATAATTAGAACTCAATTAAATGGGTTTTAATATGGATTTAGTTGAATGGGCTTGAAGCCCATTTAGGATTTTAATTCATAATTGGGCAAGAGTGCAGTTATGAGTTTGAATGGGTAAGTTGTGTAATTATTTATTTAAAATTTCAAATCAGATTTTTTGTGATAAATTGTTATAATTACACAATATTTCATTCTATATTTTTGGCTCATAATTTTGGCATTCTCCTCCTAATTCCCCCCTTCATGGCCGACCCTCCCTATCAATCCACTATAGCTTTTTTTGTTCATTTCTTCTTACATCCATTAGCAAGTGTGTGAGAGAAAACCGACGGTGGTTGTTGTGCTTGTGTGGACTCGATAGAGAAACACTACTTTGTGTTTTTAATCGATCAACAAGGTAAAATTTTCAGATTATAAAAGTTTATAACATGCTGAATTTTTCATTAAGATTGATGTTTGCATTCGATTCCCATGGTTCAATTACGCTCCGCAACATGAAATTATTGTTTGGAACCCATGGAAATCCCATATTATGAACTAAGATATAACTACACAACACCGTCTTCTACGTGATGGAACGATCACCTATTTGTAGGAGATGTGACGAGACTCTCTTTAGGGTTTCCTAGAAGATCTCGTGCGTGCCTTGCCGATTACGTCTCCTCCAAGTTTCCTTTTGCTGCTGCCCAGCTCATGAAGGAAGAATCCTACTGATATTCGAAAATCTTCTGATTGAGGAAACTCCAGAAAGTCTTCTGGCGAGATGTTCGATCCTGATGTCCGAGACTTCTGGATGGACATCTTCTGATGTGAGTATCGGCGTCTTAGGTCGCGACATATGGATGGACATCTTTCCACCATATAAAATAGCCAACATCCGTAGGAACCACACCATGTAAATCCTGGTTAGGGTTTGTACATAAAAGTACACGACATACTCTGTTCTAATAACCTAAGTCAGCCCTAGCTGACAATCGTAGACAAGTCTACCAAATCTCAACTATGACCTAATTCAATATGGCTACTACGCGTAGGCGAACGCACCCATATTACATTGTCCTACTCATCTGGCCCTTTTCACCTGTGAATGTTACGCGTGGACGCACCCACTACATGTTCAAATGCTTCTGAGTGTTGAGGTTTGGGTGGTATCTCGCTTGACTTGTAATTATTTGCGAATTAAGTTTTTTGAGTTCTGTGATTGTATATCGATACAATCTTAATTGGAATCATCAAATACACATCGATGGAAAGATGATTCCAAGTCCAATTACATGCAAATCTGATTAAATTCCAAGTTTGATCTTTCACATGTGGGTGATAGTTTAACTACATTAAATCATGCATTTAAACTAAACATAAATTCAAGCATAAATGTAAATAAATATGTAAAACCTAGCCCGTGGAAAACTAAGAAAAATGAAAAACAAATCCTAAAGACTAAATGTTTAGATTTGTGCTCGTTTCTTCCTCCTGGACTCCCACTAGCTTCGAGCCTCCTTAGGAATTCCATCAAATCCGTCTCAATTTCTTTCTTGCATCGGTCTTTATAAATACATTACTAAATGAAATTACAAAAATACAACGACACGCAAGTCGTAATTAAATTACAAACCAAAGAACCTACACTGGTTGCAAATACGAAATCTAGATGGGTTAAGCTACACATCATGTTGAAATTAATCAAGTTGATCACATTCAATTCCAAATTTTATCAAACAATATGTTGTAAAACAACAAGTTAATTCTAAATTCTTATCTTGCTTAATTGTGGGAAAAAACCAGTTTAACGAAATCGGACCGGGTCTAAAAACTAAATTTTTTGGGAAATTCCCGGGACGTGACATGGCCAAAGACCGGTCCATGCCCACGGCCAACCCCCAGCTCGCCCACATGTCGCCCACGGGCAACCATGGGCGTGACCGTGGGCCACCGATCTCCATGGGCGAGCCATTGGTGTCCACCTGGTCGGTTGAGGTCCACGACCATGGTCGGCCCGAAGCCTCCCATGGTCTTCCCTAAGCGACTTAGTCGGCCCTTTGTGCTGACAATGGTCGGCCCGAGGGCTCTCTATGGTCCACCAAGGGGCTCGGCCCTGGTTAGCCATGGCTCGTCCATGGCTAACCAAAACAGCCCCAAAAAATTTAATATTTAGCCTTTCAAAATAAACTAAAAAATCTGAATTTTTTTCATGTTCATGCATAACTTAAATCCATAAACATACATTAATATTTAGAGATTAAAATAACCCCTAAGTATGCTCAAAATCATCATCACAAATCAACCAGACTCTGATACCATTGAAAGCATCCATGGGGTCCAAATCAATAAACCTCATTCAAATTAACAATGTATTTGTCGTTCCTACGGATGTTGGCTATTTTATATGATGGTAAGATTTCCATCGATATGTCGCGACCTAAGACGCCGATACTCAAATCAGAAGATGTCTATCTAGAAGTCTCGAACATCACGATCTAAAATCTCGCCAGAAGACTTTCTGGAGTTTTCTTAAGTAGAAGATCTTCGAATTACAGAAGGATTATTTCCGTATCAACTGTGCAGCAGCAGAAGAAAACTTGGAAGAGACAGAATCGTCAAGACGCGTACGAGATCCTTAAGGAACCCTAAAGAGAGTCTCGTCACATCTTCTACAAGTAGATGATCGTTCCATCGCGTAGAAGGTGGTGTTGTGTAGTTATTTCTTAGTCAACAATATACTGAGTTCCTAAGCATGTAGGACGAGCGTGTTTAGGAGATGTATGTTGTAGCTAAGAATATACCTTGTGTGTTCCAAACAAAGAATCGCAGAAATACTTGTTTGGATGTTTTGGACGAACTCTCGTCAGTGAAGCTGTTTGCAAACCTTTGAAGACGACGACAAAGGAGAAGACACAATTGTGGGATCAGTTTTAAGAGTGGACTCGAGTCGGAGGCTCGAAGACAGGTGGAGACCCTGGGTTAAGTTCACACTAGTAATAATACCATAGGGTTTAGATTTGTGTGATAATCGTAAAGCTTTGTATGTGTGATTGATTACAAATAGTGGAACTTGTTCACTGGCAGAGTGCCCTCATACGTAGGTGATATTGCACCGAGCTGGGTAACCAACTCATGGATCGTTTACTTTATGTTCGTCATTTTTATTGTTGACTTTGCACGAGCAAGATGTCTCACAGTTAGTCTTGACATTGTGATAGATATCTTGCATCTAACTAGAATTTCAATTGGTATCAGAGGAGGCATCTTAATTCACTAGGTGTGTTCCTGTTTGACAAATTATAGTATTAAGCCATGTCTGGATCCAGAGAAGGAGGCTCCGTCAACAGACCTCCTGTGCTAGATGGATCAAATTATGGGTATTGGAAGGCTCGTATGACCGTATTCTTCAAGACACTGGATGACAAGACTTGGAAATCTGTGATCAATGGATGGGTGGGTCCAACCACTACTGATGATCAAAACGCCTCTCACATCAAGGCAGAGAGTGATTGGACTGATTCAGAAGATCTAGCTGCCCTAGGTAATTCATGTGCACTTAATGCCATTTTTAATGCAAAATGTGTTCAGGTTGGTCAACACATGTGTGGTAGCAAATGATGCTTGAGAAATTTTGGCCATAGCATATGAAGGAATGACCAAAGTTTGCGAGCAAATACTCCAATACCTCATGACACACTTTGAAGCATTATCCATGAAAGATGATGAGACAATCAGTTACTTCAATGTTCGATCAGGGACTTGACAAATTTCGCTGGGAAAACCCATGACTGATGAAGACCTGGTTCGTAAGACTTTACGATCTCTTAGTCCCAGATTTAAGATTAAGTCGAATGCCATAGAAGAAATGCAAGATCTGAAAACTCTTTGATTTGATGAACTAATGGGTTCATTAATGACTTTTGAACTGTCCCTCTCAAAATCAGGTAGACTCTAAATCTGAAGATGATACTGATCAAACTCTTGCTTTGATGGTAAAAAATTATAACAAGATCATGAAAAGACTCTCGAACAGAGCTGGGAAACATGTCTATCAGAACCCTATAGACAATTTTCCAAACAAGTTTTAGAAGAATGTCGTTATCAAAGAAGCTAGGAGATCGGATCAAACAAAATAAGGCAAAGGAATATAATGCCATGAATGTGAAGGCTACGACCATATCCAAAAGGAATGCCCAAACTTTCTGAAGAAACAGAAGAAGGGTTACAAAACCTCCATATCTGACGGAGAAGAAAAGGACATTGACGAAGAACAAATAAGCAACTTTGTAGCTTTTGCTACACATTCTTCTAACCAATATGTTGCTATGGATGAATCGACACTCTTACCAGATGAAGTGATGAACAGTGCCTACAACAAGCTGTTCAGCCAATATATCGAGGAATCCAAAGTCCTGGAGAAACAAAGGGACATGATTGTACCACTCTTAGAAGACACGGCTAGGTTGCTTGAAACCGTAGTCAATTTGAAGAAGGAAGTAAGTCGACTCAAAGGAGAGATTGATCAAATGAAAAATAACATAAAAATGATGAATCCCAGCACTAATATGTTGGACACTCTACTCTCCATGGAGAAACCAGTCAAAAACATGCATGGACTAGGCTATTCCTCAGAAGCCTCCTCATCCAAAATTGTCTTTGTTTCTCAGCAGGACAAGCGACCTCTGTCAATTCAAATGTCTTTGTCATCTGATGTTTCACAAGCTCAACGACGTCATCAAACGCAACATGTTCCCAAAAGTTATAGGCCGCAACATGCTCCTCAACAATATAGATAGAGATCTGTTCAAATGTGTTATCAACAACCTCAAGAAGTCAAACATTTTCAGCAGCGTTCTCGTGCTATGACAGCTTCTAGACAAACGCAAAGAGTTGTTTTGCCCCAGTTGATTCCTCGCCAACAAAACCATTGGACATGTCACCACTGTGGATAAAGGGGTCACATTCGCCCTTTCTGTTTCCACCTGCACAAAGAGACATCTACTCAAGCCAAACTCTTTAAACACAAGAAAGCACTCAAGCAGGTTTGGAAGGTAAAAGATGTATCGTACAAAGCTAACATTGCTTATACCACTCTAACTGCTTCATCCAGTAAAGTTTGATATTTTGGCAGTGGATGTTCAAGACATATGACAGGTGAGAGATGATTGCTAATCAATCTCAAACCATGCTTTGTTGGACATGTCACATTTGGTGATGGTGTCAAGGCAAGGGTCATCGGGAAGGGACAACTCAAACTTTCTGGGATTGATTGCTTGAAGGCAGCACTTCTCGTGAAGGACTAACGGCTAATATTTTGAGTATTGCCAGTTATGTGATCTTGACTTATTGTTAATTTTACTCGTGACAGATGCTCAGTGATCACAACCAACAAGGTCGAGCTAATGCAAAGAAGTCGATCAAGAGATAACTGTTATCTCTGGACATCTTCATCAAACAATGTTGGTACTTCATGCATGTTCACCAAAGCAGATGAAGCCCAACTATGGCATCAACGACTTGGTCATCTAAACCTTAAGAGCATGAGGAAAGTCATATCTGAAGAAGCGATCACTGGTATTCTCCTCTAAAGATAACCAAAGGATGTATCTGTGGAGAATGTCAAATCGGGAAGCAAGTAAAGATATCCCACAAAAGGCTGCGACATTAGATGACATCCAGAGTACTTGAACTTCTTCATATAGACCTGATGGGGCCAATGCAAACTGAGAGTCTGGGTGGCAAGAGATATGTGCTTGTCTGTGTTGATGACTACTCCAGGTACACATGGGTCGAGTTTATTCATGAAAAGTCTAACACGATTTCTGTTTTCAGAGGCTTATGCAACAGAATTTGTCGAGAACAAAGAGAAAACATAGGAAAAATCATTAGACTGTTAGAGTTATGCCCCAGTCCAATATATAAGTGATCTACAGATGTAATGTTTTATCATCTTTCCGAATAAATAAATCGGCATATATTACTAATGTGTTGTAGTAATATATCGAATGTAATTTGATCTATGTCATTACGTGTGTAACCACTAATAGTAGATCTATAGATCAGAAAGAATTACAATTGATGAGTCCCTGATCAGCTAATCTTCTTTAAGAAGCGATCAGTATGCGACCAACTCCTTGTGATCACGCTCTACTGATCATGGCAAAGTATGTGCCGGAGTTATATCATAGATATCATCAGGTCGATGATATCGGACAACCCGATTGTGAGTATGCTGCATAGATCCAGTCATGAGATACTCACATATCGTAACTTGTCATTATATCCTAAGACCAAGGAGTCTTTGTGGACACTATGTAACGAATACCTAAGTTTGACCTAGTCTAACGTTATCTGTAAAAGGGTAACTATAACGGCTTCGATTGGCTTTGGCATTTATTGCACTAGTGAACTCGAAAGGCGTCTGAGGGATTTATCACTCATACTTCGATATAAGAAAGATATCCGTAGGCCACTTGATGAGTATGACTGAAGAAAGAGCATGCAATGCAGGTGATACCTTAGTATCAGTTTTCAGTCATCTCAGATATTAAGAAACAGTGATTGATAAATTAGGATGAACATTCTATGCCTATTGATCAATCTGGATATCGGTTTGATAAAAGGACAGTGACATGTACGATAACAGGTTAAGTCGAATAATCGATAATCACGAATATTGGATAATCATAGTGTCTTGCTAGAGGCCACTTATGATGGAAAGGGTAAAATAGTAATTTTACCAGTCTGCCAATTATTCGTGAGCCTAGAGGGTCACACGCATTAAGCACGATACATGACAACAATTATGGATGACAATTGAGAACAATTCAGTAGTTTTCTGGCCTAAGGTTTTAACCAGACGGTTGAAGAAATCAGTTCGAGGAAATTGAGCCGTTTTGTTTAAACCGAAATTAGAACTCAAGTTAATGGGTTTAATTTGGGTTTAGTTAAACGGGCTTAAAGCCCATTTAGGGATTTAAGATATGAGTGGGAACAAATGCAAATAAGAGAGTATAAGGGATAGATAATGCAATTTTAATTTTGAAATTCAATTTAATTTCAAATTAAAATCACATAATATCTTCCTTTTATCCTCAATTATTTTTCAGCAACTTCCTCCCTCATTCTCTCTCTCTCTTTGCTGAAAATACTCTCCCTCTCTTCCTCCATTGTTGTCTTGTTTTCTCTCAAAATTTCTAGCAAAATATTGAGTGAAAAATCATTTCGGTTGTGGTGCTTGTGTGGACTTGATAGAGAGAACACTACACTTGTGTTTTTGTCGATTACAAGAGGTAAATATCAGTTTTATATTTATGTATATAACATGTTCAAATGTCATTAAGATCAAAGCTTATTTCGATCACCACGGTTACATAAAGTCCGCTGCATGATATTCATCGTTTGGAACCCGTGGTGATCTCTTTCAGTGGTATCAGAGCCATGGTTGTTATGTATTTTTCTACATGTTTAAATCTGATTTTTTTTTATGTTTATATGTGTTCATCACCTTAGCATGCATGTAAATCGAAATTTTTTTTCAGATTTGATTGATTTTGGAAATTGGAAAATAATTTTTTTTTTTGGGGTGTTTCGGGTTAGCCATGGCTTAGCCATGGCCGACCAGGTCGAGTCCCTTGGTGGACCATGGAATGCCCTAGGGCAGACCATGGTCTGCACCATGGGCCGACGAGGGTCGCCTACGGGCGACCATGACACCCCTCGCGGGCGACCATGGTCGCTGCCGCGGGCGACCATGGCAGCCCGTGAGGGCCACCATGGTTGCCTCGCGGGCGACCAGGGTCTGCCCTAGGGGCGACCATGGCTGCCCTCGCGGGCTACCATGGTCGTTCCCGTGGCCGACCACGGTCAGCCCCGCGGGCGACCTTGGTTGAGCCGGTTCGGCTCGACCAGATTCGAGTTGAACCGGTTGGTTCGCGAGGATATTTGGAAACCCTGAAAAATATTAAATTTTCAGATTTGGTTCGGTTTCGATAAACCAGCGAGAACCGGTCCAAAATTCAATTAATCGATTAAACCGTCCTGTTTCGATAAACCAGAATTTTTACACACTTAAGAAAGATAAAATTTGGAAAATTTATTTGTTTGATTAGCATGTTGATTGATAACATGATCTTTGATAACATGATGTGTTCCACATGATGCTAGCTAAGCCCATTAGATTTGCATTTTAATTTCGGTTTTGCAACCTGCGTGTTGCTTAATTTTGGGTTGTAGTAAATACGGCCTGCGTGTCTTGATTTGTATTTCATTTTATTTATTTTGATTTGTAATCACGAAAACCGACACAAGAATCAAGTCAAGAGGGAGACTCGGATTGGAGGAGGCTCGAAGCCAGTGGGAGTTCACGAGAATGGAGCAAGTTTGGATCTTGAAGACCATGTCTTTAGGATCAGTTTTGCTAGATTCTTAGGAACTTAAGATGGGCTTAGCTATGCATATTTTATCGTTACATTTGTATGTTTGAATGTATGAATGTATGATAGTTTAAATATACAAGTTTATGTATGATTTGCTATCACCCACATGCAAAGATTAAAATCGGAATTTAATCAGACTCGCATGTAACCTGCTAAGGGATCATCTTTGCATGGATTTGCAATTGATGATTCCAGATTAAGATTGTATCGATATACAATCAGACTTTTATAATTCACTTAAACGCAAATAATTACAAGTCAAGCGTGATACCATCCAAGTTTGGGCACTCAAAAGGGCTTTGACCCTATGGATGTCGGTACGCCTCCGCGTAACATTCATAGAGAAAAGGTTTGGATGAGATGGGTAGTTCTGTGTGGGTGCGTGCGCCTCCGCGTAGTAGCCACATTAGTTCTATCCATAGTTCAAGCTTGGTAGACTTGTCTACGATTGTCAGCTAGGGCTGACCTAGGGTATCAGTATAGGGTATGCCGTGTACTTTTAGTACAGACCCTAGCCAAGAACTATATAGTCTTGTAGATGGATGTATTCCTACCTTGATGCTCTCAATTGGAGCAGTGAGCCTCCATTCACTTCAATTGAGGGTATGATAGGATCCATGTTCAGATTCTAATGTTAGAATCAGACAAGTGTTTTATAACTTAATCTCCAACTTAAATCTTAATTAATTTTATCATGTAGAACTAAAAGGCAAACACAACACAAAGGAGTAATAGCGCACTAAGAGTCCAGATTGAGGACAGACTCAAGGGCGTGAATTACTCAGATTGGAATAGAAACTTGAGGCTTGTACTCAAGCATGAAGGCAAGTAGTATATCCTTACCAAGGAACCCCCTGCTGAGCCACCGCTGAACGCCGCTAGGGTACTAAGGATACTTATCAAAGTTCCTTAGTAACCAAATTAACGTGTCATACATTATGGTGGGCAGTAGGATGCCAGAGTTGCAGAAGCAGTTCAGGAACGTTTCAGATGACCCTCATACCTGTAAGGCAGAGGTCAAGGAAATGTTCAAGGAGAAAGCTCGTGTCAAAAGATATGATACTTTCATAGAACTTAACTCCTGCAAACTTAAGGCTGGAGCCCTGTTAGTCACCATGTCACGAAGATTTAATGTCTTCAGTAACATCTAACCAGACTCGGTTTTGATGATCATGTTGAAATGGCTGCATATCTTATGTTGCAGTCACTTCCAGATACATATAGTGATTTCATAGTAAATTACAATATGCATGACATGGACAAGTCCTTAACAGAGATTCATGGGATACTTGTGACCACTGAAAAGAACCTCAAGGGCAAGACCAAGGAGGTCCTTATGGTCAACAAGAAGGTCAACTTCAAGAAAGCTGATCTGGGTAAGGGTAAGGCTCCTAGGCACCTTGCAGGGCAGATCAGACACCCCAAGCGTCCAAAGGTTCAAGCAGCTCCCAAAACTGCTGTGAATTCTAAGGACAAATTGGAGGAGATATGCTATCACTGCAATGAGCCAGGACACGGGAATAAGAGATTGTAAGCAATACAAGGATCATGTTCAATTTAATTTCAAATTAAAATCACATAATATCTTCCTTTTATCCTCAATTATTTTTCAGCAACTTCCTCCCTCATTCTCACTCTCTCTCTTTGCTGAAAATACTCTCCCTCTCTTCCTCCATTGTTGTCTTGTTTTCTCTCAAAATTTCTAGCAAAATATTGAGTGAAAAATCATTTCGGTTGTGGTGCTTGTGTGGACTTGATAGAGAGAACACTACACTTGTGTTTTTGTCGATTACTAGAGGTAAATATCAGTTTTATATTTATGTATATAACATGTTCAAATGGCATTAAGATCTAAGCTTTTTACGATCACCACGGTTACATAAAGTCCGATGCATGATATTCATCGTTTGGAACCCGTGGTGATCTCTTTCATAGACTACATAGTGACCATGGAACAGAGTTCGAGAATAGTAGTTTCTCTAATTTTTGTGATGAGGAGGGAATCGCACATGAGTTCTCGGCTCCTATAACTCCTCAACAAAATAGAATCGTTGAAAGGAAAAATAGAACAGTACAAGAGATGGCTAGAGTTATGATTCTCGCCAAAAATGTTCCTACACACTTTTGGGCTGAAGCAATAAACACCGCGTGCCATATTATCAACCGTGTCAGTATTCGACCAGGTACGAACACTACCTCATATGAAATATGGAGGGGGAGAAAGCCCAACCTCAAAATACTTTCGTGTTTTTGGCTCCACATGTTACATCTTAGCAGACAGGGACCATCGTCGAAATAGCCGAGCATATCGAGTCTTCAACAAACACACTAGAAAGGTTATGGAATAAATGAATGTGGTCAAAATTTATATTGATCATATTTTTGAAAACATCAGCGGTGAAGAAGCAGTCATGCCACATGTCTCGCAAGATGTCGGGACACAGGATGTCAAGGCAGATATGCCTGATAATGGGACAGAAGAAGTCGCAGACATAGGAAGCGATATAGCGCCTAATAATGTTCCAACGACTTTTCCAGAGCTCAGAAATCCCTCTAGAAAGGTTCAAAAGGACCATCATGTGAACGAAGTGATAGGGAATCTTTAAGATGGAGTTCGAACCAGACAAAAGGCTCCTGTCAACTATCGTCAAGTGGTCGGGAATGTCTGTTTCGTCTTAAAGGTGGAACCAAAGAATGTTCAAGAGGCAATCAATGACGAGTACTGGGTGAATGCCATGAAAGAAGAGCTTGGACAGTTTAAAAGGAATGAAGTCTGGGAACTGGTGCCAAAAAAGAAAACATCAATGTGATAGGAACGAAATGGATCTTCAAGAACAAGACAGACGAACTTGGAAACATCTCTCGAAATAAAGCAAGATTAGTGGTTCAAGGGTATACTCAAGTAGAAGGAGTAGATTTCGAAGAAACCTTCGCCCCCGTAGCCAGACTAGAGGCCATTCGACTGCTGATGGGAATTGCATGTCATCTCAAGTTCAAGCTATATCAAATGGATGTGAAGAGTGCGTTCTTAAATGGGGACTTAAATGAGGAAGTCTACGTGGCTCAACCCAAGGGATTTGTCGACCCACATGCACCGGATCATGTCTACAAGCTCAAGAAAGCTCTTTGTGGCCTGAAACAAGCTCCTCGGGCCTGGTATGAAAGATTAACCCTTTTCCTAAGACAAAATGGTTATGCGAGAGGAGGAGTAGATCAGACAATGTTCGTTAAGAAGGAAGGCAAAGACATCATGATTGCTCAAATCTATGTCGATGACATAGTCTTCGGAGGGATGTCGACCAAGATGGTGGAACACTTTGTGAGTCACATGCAGTCAGAATTCGAGACGAGCATGGTGGAAGAACTTAGCTATTTCATGGGGTTCCAAATCAAGCAAATGAAGAATGGGATCTTCATCTCTCAAAGCAAGTATGCTGTGAATCTGGTAAAGAAGTATGGTCTGGAAAATGTATCTCACAAACGGACCCCCGTTGCCACAACCACAAAGAAGTCTAAAGATGAAAATGGAAAATCAGTAGACCACAGCCAATACAGAAGCATCATAGAAAGTCTGTTATATCTCACAACAAGTCGTCCTGACATAACATACGCCGTCGGAGTATGTGCCAGACATCAGGCTTACCCAAAGTTGAGTCATCTTTGTCAAGCAAAGAGAATCTTGAGGTATGTTGCTGGAACGGTAAATTTGGGGTTTTTATACTCTTTTGATACAACGTCTAACCTTGTTGGGTATTGTGATGTTGATTGGGCTGGGAGCACCACCGATCGAAGAAGTATTTCAGGTGGATGCTTTTACTTGGGCAATAACCTAATCTCGTGGTTCAGCAAGAAACAAAACTGTGTAGCCTTGTCTACAGTTGAATCAGAGTATATAGCTGCTAGAAGTAGTTGCACTCAACTACTTTGAATGAAGAAAATGCTGTCAGAGTATGATGTCCAGCAAGATGTCATGACATTTTTCTATGACAACGTCAGTGCCATAAACATATTCAAGAATCCTGTCCAGCATAGCAAGACGAAGCATATAGATATTCGTCATCACTTTATAAGAGATCTTGTGGAAGAAATGATAATACAGCTGGAATACCTTCCCACTGAAAGGAAATTGGAAGATATTTTTACTAAGGCCCATAACACTGCTCGATTCAAAATCTAAGGTCATCATTAGGCCTTTGTATGATCGACATGTTGTCTAAGACTTAAAACCAAGGAAAGAGTGGTGTGTAGTATGGGAGTTGACATCCACACCACATGATGGGCCAAAAGATGTTCAGTGCCCACTTAAGTAGGAAAAAGGAAAGTGCTGACCTCTCAAAAATACCAATTATTTTATTCCCTATTTTTCGGTCTAACTATTTCAAAAGGGTTTATTTTCACAACTGCCTAGTTTTGCCTCTCTAACCTTTCACTTTCCAAAAGGGATTTGCAACCCTCTCCTCTTACTCTCTCTCGCTCTCGTCTCAAGCTCTCTCCAACTCAACAATGGTGGGCACACGAAGCGGTAGGGTTGCGGCTAACTTTACCAGGAAGAAGGCACTATGCCTGAAATCCATGTCTCCCTCACGATCAAGCTCAAGGAAGAAGAAAGGAGAGAAAAAGAAATGAAGGATCCGAGAGGATATCCCTAAATCAACCAAAACAGGGACTGCCATTGCTGAACCTTCTTAGGCTCCCATTGTCGTAGTAAGTGTCATTGAAGAAGAACCGGCTCTACCTTCTTCTATGCCAGGTAACCTTATAATCACTTATTCAAAAATTCCCGATTCAAATGTTGGAGTGATCACTTCTACTCCGACCATCAGATTAGAAGGGTTGGAAAATATTGGAGTCCCTGGTGAAATTTTGGAAGCCATTCCTTTGCAAACAATCTTCCGCCTTAAGAAGTTAGGGTTAATCCTGCTAAAAACCCACAAGAAGCCGAACCATCAAAGGAAGTTGATGAACCATCAAACATACTACCCTCTTCTTGTTCAAGAATTCATAGTTAACATATCTCCTACTTTCGACATACCCTCCAGTTCGAAATATAGAAAAGTGTATGTCTGAGGAAAGTCCTGCATCTTCACAGAAGAGGTTGTTAACAACTATTTGGGAAGAGACACTCCGGGTGTCTCTGATGATGTCCCATCATTGAACAAAGTTCTCCAGGAGATATCTGGGGGTACACAGAGAATCTGGCCAACCAAGGGCAAGCTATCCTCCTCGGTTTTAACTGCAAAATACTCGGTACTCTTCCGCATCGGCATCGCAAATTGGGCGCCTTCCACACACGGCTCTAGCATTACTACTGAACTTGCTAAGATGATATATCTGATAGGTACGCGTTCAACTTTTGATTTTGGCAAATTTGTAATTGACCATTTGATGAAACATGCAAAATTCTTTGCGGTCAAAATGCCAATCGGCTTTCCCTTGCTTATCACTGGGATCATCCTGAGCCAACGCCCAAGTTGCTCCGAGGCTCTGACGTGGCCGGGAAGAAGCTTGCTGCTCTCTCGTTCAGCCCGAAGCTCTTTGAAGGATCTCATGTCCCAGACATTGGACCTCCTTCTGGTGGAACGTCAAAAAAAAGCATCTGGACCCTTTGATGTCCAGAAAGATGTTGTGACAGAGCTGTGCGAGGAGATAAAGTTCTTGGAGGCCGCGATCGACACTATGTACTCCAGAAAGACCTTTATGTGAAGGAGTCCTCTAGGATCTCTTGCAAGCCAGGAAGGGAAAGCAGAAAGTTGAGGATGTACCTTTGGAGGACGACATTGCTGATGAAGAAGATGATGAGGAGTCTAGCTCCGCCAACATTTAAATCGGTTACTATTTTCTAAACCTAGCACTCAAACTTATTTTTTTTGGAATGACTGTATCAAGCTTATTTGCCTCGGGGGGATGTCCGAGTAGAACAGATATAAGGTTGTTGTTGAAGCCTTGGTCTGATGGGTTGGTTGAATTTTCTCGCTTCATGTTCTATTTTTCCATGTGAGCATATTTGGTTTGATTGCATATGCCTTCTTGGCATATTTTTTAGGCAATCAGGGGGAGTATGAGCTAGTTGAAACTAGTTTCACGTGGAGAAGGACAACAAGAACGCCAAGATGGAGCTCGCTGAAAGCTCGCTGAAGAAATCAACATTACTTGCATTATATGATTGCCTGTTTTTATTTCCTGACATCTTATGGTACATTATGTTTCACCGTTGTCTCAGACCGCATTCAGTTTGAGCTACTGTCTAGAGGATTGAAGACTCTCACTCCAGGAAATGTGAATGAAGGAGTGCTCACCCCAAAAATAGCCAAAGGGGGAGATTGTGGTTCCTACGGATGTTTACTATTTTATATGATGCTAAGATGTCCATCCAAATCTCGCGACCTAAGACGCCGATACTCAAATCAGAAGATGTCTATCCAGAAGTCTCGGACATCACGATCTAACATCTCGCCAGAAGACTTTATGGAGTTTCGTTAATTAGAATATCTTCGAATATTAGAAGGATTATTTCTGTATCAACTGTGCAGCAACAAAAGGAAACTTGGAAGAGACAGAATCGGCAAGACAGACATGTACGATGTAGGAACTTTGGGGTTATCAAGAACTCATATGGCAGCGGGAGAAACATATGTACTACAGAACTGCCTGCTGACATTTTGCAGGCGAGGAGTTCCTTGAAAATCTTGAATCTTTCGAGTCGAGCTTTTTCCTTGAACATAACCCCTATCTGCGACATCATCGCTTTAGGGTCCTCAGACAGTTCCATAAACTGCTTCTGGAGCTCAGGCTCCATAGCGCCCAGCATCACACACGCCACGTCAATGTTGTTGTAAGGTGCTTTTGGTATGCATCCTTAACGGCCCTCGGGGCGTTGAGTGCTGGCTCCACAAGGATAGCCCGGTCCAGGACGTGTTTCTTGCGTTCCAACTTGAACACAAGTTGTAGGTTCCTGTCCCAGTCCAGATAGTTTGTCCCGTTGAGCTTACCCTTTTCGAGAATATGCCTGAATGACAAACTGTTCGAGTTCGATGAATTGTTCGCCATTAATCTACACTAGGAAAGTAAATTTATCCGAAAGTTGAATAAATTTACAAAGATCCTGAATAAACTCCAACCTCTCGATCTAAAACCAAGACTCATGATTCATGAATCGAAGTACGCTAAGGCGCACCGCTCTGATTCACTTATTTAGGTATGACATGCATCCAATTACACCCCGTGCAATTGGGTCCAATTACAACCCGTGTAATTCTTGGCAAGGGTATGTAAGATAGTACACGGCATACCCTTTCTGACACCCTAGCTCGACCATGGTCGAGAATCACAGTTAAGTCAACCAAATCATGTATGCAAAGTCCGATAAAGATGCTCTGATAAGGCGCACGACATCTAGATAGAACTTTAGCAAACCTGTATAGAGCGCACTTTCGAAGATGCTCCGCTAAGGCGCACGACATCAAAAAAAATGGAGAACTATACAAGCTTATGATTTTGGGTTGGTGTCTCACTTGCCTTAAAATTATTTGTGATTGGTTGAGTTTAAATCAATTATGTTATTAGGAAACTGTCATCAACAACTCGTTTATGACGTTTCTAATTTATCTCACATTATCTTCTTCGAAACCGTCATTTACAACTCGTGCAAAGACATTGGATTGCAGGTTTGTGCCACGAATCAAACACCGTGCAACAAACCAGCCGGGCCTAAACCAAGTGGGCCGAAATCCACTTGGGCCGAGGCACTACGCACCGACGCACCAGGGTTTGGCAACCCTAGCCAGCGGGCCTCTACCACCGGCCTCGACTACTTGCTGGCCACTGCCGGGGCAGAAGCAGGGCGAGCAAGTCACCGTGAAAATCTAATGGCCATGGTACAGCCCTCCTCCGGCAAGCCGGAGCCCCCGCCCAGTTCCCTTTTCCGGCTCCCCGAGAGTCCCGTTTCCGGCGACCCGACAAATCCTTTTTTTTTAAATTTCCAGGTTTTATAATATGTTTATAACTTCATTTTCATGGCATATAAAACCCATATACATGAAATAAACATATTATAGCAACAAGGCATGAAAAACAACACCGAAAACGATTCAAACATAGATTTAAGAGGGTAACCGTGTTCTGATACCATTGTAGGAACTTTAGGGCTATCAAGAACTCATATGGCAGCGGAATAAACATATATAAACCCCAAGAACTGTCCAAGAACATTAAACCATTAAATACCAAGGCAAAATCAAAATCACAAGTTTACCTTCGGTTTGTTCGAATCGGTTTGAAGAACGCTTCAGATCTTCAACTCTAGGAAAGTCCACGCGGATAGGGTGATCCCTTGAGGATCCTACACTCCTCTACTTTACTAGAATAGAAGAATGAGCAAGAGAGAGCAAGGAGAGGGGAGGTTGAAGTCTCGGCCAAGCTTGAAGAGAGAGGGAGAGAAACACCAACTTCTTCTTTTTGATATTTTGTTGTGTGTGTTGGTAAGTGTAATATGAATTGATATGTCTTGGTTTAAGAGAAGACAATGATGATCATTGGGTGGCCACCTTTACTCACACTTACCCAACATGGATTAGGTTTAGTGTGTATCTAGTCATCATCCACTTAACCAAAGTTAGTGGAGAAAGGGACCCACCCTTTGCTCCACTATTAGGCCTTGGTTGGGCCGTGTCACGAAAGCCAATGGTTCGGCCATGAGGTCCCGTGCCGCATCCAACTTACCCCCGAACTTATCGTACAAAGTCCGATGCAACATCGACGAAAGATTTAGTCTTTCTCGATTCGCGTGTCATATTCAATTACATATCCTATGTGTGTGACCCTCTATGCTCATGCCGACGTCGGCGGATCGGTGTAAAATTCCATTTTACCTGATCCATCATAAGTGACCTCTAGTAAGACGTTATGATTACCCGACGCGCACGATGATCGATGATGTCGCTATCCCTTTATCGCCCGATATATAGATTGATAATAAGGTATAGAGACGTCACACTTATTTAATCAATCTCTGTTTCTCGATATGTGAGATTACTGAATACTGATACCCCGTATCGTTGGCATGGCCATGCTCTCCCTTCAGTTAATCTCTATCGAGTTGCCTAAACAGATATCTATCTCTTACCATAGTATGACGGATAAATCCCTTAGCCGCCTTTTGTATCACTCATACAGTGCCAATCTTGTCTGTTATGATAGTCTTGTTACAGACAACGTTAGGAGCAAGTCAAACGCGGTTCTTTACTGTACAACGATCACAAAGACTCCTTGGTCTAAGGATACTCCGACAAGTTACCACAATTGAATATGTTCATGACTGTATCTATGCAACACCATTCAGTGTGGGTTGTCCAATATCACTCACTCGAGTGATATCTATGATCTGATTCGGGGAACCCTCCCAATGGTAAATATAACTATACCATAAAGAATCATCCTCATACTTGGTCGCTTCATTGAAACATATTTGACCAGGGACCCGTTAAATGCGATCCCTACAGATATATCGTTGTACTACTTTGGTGGTCATATATCAGATCAGACTTAATCTATTACTTCAACACATAAGTATTATAATGCCGATTTTATATATTGCAAACGATGATTAATATATACAGACATTTACAGACTAATACAATTGGACTAGGGCACAAAAAAAAGCTTACATACGAGACCTTTAAGGAAATCTTAAAGAGAGTCTCGTCATATCTTCTAGGGATAATTCCAGATGACTACACCTAGAATTTTTCGTGTCAGGGTGAATACCCAAGAATTTTATTTGTCTCACTTTACTCATTCCGTCCAACTCCGTTAGTTTTTAACATTTTTTTACATGTGAAAAGATTAAAATACCCTTCACTATTCATTTAATTTTCAAAAAAATACCACTCATACTCTCTCTCTCTCTCTCTCTCTCTCTCTCTCTCTCCTCCACCACCGTCACTACCTCCATCACCACCACCACCACCACCTCCATCTTCTCCACCACCATTCCCTCCACCACCATTCCCTCCACCACCACCACCACCACCACCATCTCCTCCCCCTCCGTCGCCACCTCCTCCACCACCGCCACCACCTCAATCTCCTCCACCTCCTCAATCATGACCACCACCACATCCATCTCCTCTACGCCCTTCCACCGCCACCACCACCATCTCCACCCCTTCCTTCCCCACCTCATCCATCTCATCCACCACCACCACCGCTACCACCTTCATATCCTCTACTGCCATCCCCTCCACGCCCCTCCACCACCACCACCATCTCCTCCACCACCGTTGGAGCCTTGTCGGAGCCTTGCCGGAAGTCGGTCGGAGCTTCGCCGGAAGTTGGCCGGAGGTGGTGATAGAGGGAGAGGAGATGGAGGTGGTAGTGGAGGAGGTGACGACGGAGAGAAAGGAGATGGTGGTGGAGGAGATGGATGTGGTGGCGGTGGAGATGGAGGTGGTGGCGGCGGTGGTGGTGGTGGTGGAGGAGGTGGCGATGGAGAGGGAGGAAATGGTGGTGGTGGTGGAGCAGATCGAGGTGGTGGTGGTGATGGAGGCGGTGGTAGTGGTGGTGGAGGACATGGAAGAGAGAGAGAGAGAGAGAGAGAGAGAGAGAGAGAGAGAGAGAGAGAGAGAGAGAGTATGAGTGGTATTTTTTTGAAAATTAAATGAATAGTGAAGGGTATTTTAGTCCTTTCATTCAATTTGAAAACAATTATTTACATCTGAAGGGTATTTTAGTCTTTTCACATGTAAAAAAATGTTAAAAACTAACGGAGTTGGACGGAATGAGTAAAGTGAGACAAATGAAATTCTTGGGTATTCACCCTGACACGAAAAATTCTAGGTGTAGTCATCTGATAATGTGACATATCCAGGTGTAGTCATAAGGAATTATCCCTATCTTCTACAAATAGATGGTCGTTCCATCCCGTAGAAGGTGGTGCTGTGTAGTTATTTCTTAGTCGACAATATACTGAGTTCCTAAGCGTGTTGGAAAAGCGTGTTAGGGAGTTGTATGTTGTAGGTAAGAATATAGCTTGTGTGTTCCAAACAAAGAATCGCAGAAATACTTGTTTGAATGTTTTGGACGAACTCGCGCCAGGGAAGCTGTGTGTAAACCTTTGAAGACGACGACAAAGGAGGAGACGGAACTGTGGGATCAGTTCTAAGAGTGGACTCGAGTCAGAGGCTCGGAGACAGGGGGAGACCCTGGGTTAAGTTCACACTAGTAATAATACCATAGGGCTTAGATTTGTGTGATAATCGTAAAGCTTTGTATGTGTGATTAATTACATATAGTGGAACTTGTTCACTGACAGAGTGCCCCCAGACGTAAGTGATGTTGCACCGAACTGGGTAACCAACTCCTGTGTCGTTTACTTTCTGTTCGTCATTTTTATTGTTGACTTTGCACCAGCAAGTTGTCTCACAGTTAGTCTCGACATTGTGATAGACATGTTCAATCTAACCAGAATTTCAGTATTCTTGAAAAAACTTTTAAAGATCATTATGTGAGATAGAATTTGTACATAAGTTTTATGAAAATTACCTTTTCTTGACTCGAATCATCAAGGACAAAACCTTGTACTCTCTACAATTAATCTACACAAGCAAAGTCTTTTCGTGCTCAAAACATCTTCAAAAACTCTTGTTTAGAATTAGTGAAAAAGAAACAAAAAAAATGGAGAAGAAGAAGTTAGAGAGAGAGAGAGATGAAATGGGGGGGGGGGGGGGAGATTTTCGGCCAAAGTGGGAGAAAAAAATGGGAGAAATAATTGAAAAAATCAAATCCTTTTCATTTTTGATTTTCAAAATTATTTTCCCTTTTTTCTAATCCCATAATCTCTTAATTATAATTAAGAATAAATATATTAAGAATGGGCTCAAAAGCCCATTTAGCTAAACCTTAATAAACCCATTTACATTGGGTTCGAATTAAATGCTTTAGCTACACCGATCCATTTCCCTTAAACCGATTTCTAGTTTAAACTAATTCGGTCCGATTTAACTAAACCTAAAGATGAATATTTCCTGATTCTCTTACTGTCTCGAATACTAACTTTTCAAGTACATTTTGATATACCTTGCTTAAAGTGTATGACCCTCTAGGCTCATGACCCGTTGGCAGACTGGCATCCTTATTTAATCAATCACTGTTTCTTGATATTTGAGATCACTGAAACCTGATACAAAGTATCTCCCGCATGACCATGCAATATCTTTCAGTCATACTCATCAAGTGGCCTAAACATATATCATTCCATACCAGAGTATGAGGGATAAATCCCTTAGCCGTCTTTCAAGTTCCCTCATGTAACTTACACCTAAGCCGATCAAAGCCCTTATGGCTACCCTTTGACATGAAACGTTAGACTGGGTCAAACTTAGATACTTACTACACATTGTTCACAAAGACTCCTCGGTCTGAGGGTACAATGACAAACTACGATATGTGAGTATACTCATGACAGCATCTATCCTACATGCTCACCATCGGGCCGTCCAACATAATCTCCATGATGCTATCTATGATCTAACTCCGACACTACCTTGCCATGATTAGTACAGCGTGACCATAAAGAGTTAGCCACATACTGATCGCTTCTAAATGAAACTTAATTGATAAGGGACTCAACAAATGTAATTATTTCTGATATATAGTTCTACTATTAGTAATGACACACATAATGATATCGATCAAATTACATCTTATATATTCCTACAAGACATTAGTAATATAATGTCGTTTTATTTCTTCGAAAGATGAAAAATCATTACATACAGATGAACTTATTACACTGAACTAGGGCACAACTCTAACATCTTTCCCTTGAGGTTCTTTTCTGCGGCCACAAGCATCCCATGAAGCTCTGCCACAGACTTGTCCATGTCATGCATATTGTAATTTACTACGAAATCACTATATGCATCTTGAAGTAATTGCAACACAAAATCTGCAACCATTTCCTTCTGAACATCAAGAACAAGTCTAGTCAGGTATTCTGGAAGACGTTTGATCTTCAAGACATGTGGACTAACAGGAGCTCCAGCCTTGAGCTTGGAGAAAACAAGTTCTTTGAAAGTATCGTATCTTTCAACACGAGCTTTCTCCTTAAACATTTCTTTGATCTCTGCCATCAAGGCACGAGGATCATCTGAAAGGTTTGTGAATTGTTTCTGCAACTCAGGCACCATAATGCCCATCATAATGCATGACACGTCGATTTGGTCACTAACGAAATTTTGGTAAGCATCACTTAGTGCCCTTGCGGCGTTCAGCGCTGGCTCAGCAGGTGGGTTCTGGGTAAGGATATAATCCTTACATTCATGCTTGAGAAGTAGTCTGAAGTTTCTGTCTCAATCAAGGAAGTTAATGGCGTAAAGCTTATCTTGCTCGATTAGGACGCTTAGTGCACTGTTGCCAGAATGTGTTGTGCTTGCCATAGTATCTAGCCAGGGTTTGTACATGAAATGTACACGACATACCCTATCCTGATACTCTAGGTCAGCCCTAGCTAACAATCGTAGACAAGTCTACCAAAACTCAACTATGACCTAGTTTAATATGGCCAATATGTAGGGTTTTGGAGCGTTCAAGATCATCGAGATAGCGGAAGCATAAACAAAAGCAACTCCAAACCTTGTCCAAGAACATGAACCATTAAATCTCAAGGAAAAATCTATTCCACAAGAAATTTACCTTTTAGTCTTTGTTGAATCAAGAAAGAAGAACTATATGATCTTCTTCTCTAGAGGAAGTCCACACCAAGAGGATGATCTTCAAGATCCTTTACTTAAAGCCTACTAGAACAATTATGTGAAGAACAAGAGAGAAATAAAGGAGGAGAGAGATGCTTGGCCGGCCACAAGAGAGAGAAAGTGAGTTGTGAGTGAGTGATTAATTGTTTTGAAATTTGTCTACTTCATCAACTCATAAGCATGGGTTACTAAAGTGACAAATGATGAAAGCATGGGCTAAAGGCAAGTCCTTACCCACACCCCTTAAATCACTCACCTCTTAATCAACAATCACCAACTAAGCATGGTGTGTGGCCCCCACCCTTGGAACCACCAAGGTGGCCGGCCACTTGGGCTTATTGGGCCTAATATGGGCCCTTGTTGGGCCGGCTAGGTGACCTCATAGGCCAAGCCCAATGGGCTCGCCCATGTGGTCGCGTGCCGTGTCCAAAAGTTGTCCGATCTTTTTTTGTCGTTACTTATCAATCAAAGTCCGACGCGACATCGACGAAAATCTCAGTTTTCACGATTCGCTAATTATTCTCTCAAACCGTACCCATGGCCCAAAACCTTCAGTTTTGTCCATGTATTGCTCCTCAAGAAACGTTAAGTGAAATTCTGATCACTCAGTCGCGCAAGATGCCACACACAATGTTACACAGAATGCTATAACGTTGTGTCTGACTTCTTGCGTAGACAATGCAGGATAGTAAATATAAAGCTCTAAGTAATGACACAGCAGATTGTTTACCCAGTTCGGTGCAACGTCACCTACGTCTGGGGGCTCTCAGCCTAGTGGAAAGATTTCACTTATCAGTAATCCGTCAGAACATACAAGTACCTGTGATCCCTCCTAGATCTATACTTTATGCTACGTCTTACAGTGCAATCTATCTCAGGGTCTCCCCCTGAATCCAAGAACGTCTTGATTCCACTCTTCGAGCAATCGCCTTGCTCTGTCGTCTTCAAGTCTTCTTCAAGCTTGGTGGTTGCGTGCAGTCTTCAACTCACGACTTTCAGTAAACCCTCAATCACCTAACTCTCTATAGTTATGTGATACACAATGTCCTAAGCACAATCTGCAATTTCTCAGCCCGCAAACCTTCACGTCTAAGAACCTTGCAAATTGATGCTAGAAAACAAATAAAGAACCACACAATTACTAAGGGGGTAGCCTAAGCTTTTATAGCAATCGTGGATGAGTACTAACCCTAAAGGGTTTCCTCTTAATCACCGTCTTTCTTCTTTTCAGATTAGGAGTCGTTCTGCACTTTCCTAATCGTTTTCTTGCTGCACTGCCGAATCTGCACTTTCCTGATTTCTGTCGATCAAGAAGCTTGCCGAGATGCCGTCAACAATGTCACACAAGATGTCGCAGAGGATGCTTCGACATTCTTTGTAACATGTTTCTTCAGCTCCTTCAAAATTAGCCAATCTCTAAAAACGTCGTAACTACATTAAGGTTTCCTTGTCTCAAGTTATCCGTCTTGTATGTGTGTGACCCTCCAGGCTCATTCCACCGTTGGCAGATCGGCGCAAGAGATCTCTCTTGCCCGATCCATCATAAGTGGTCTCTAGTAAGACATTATGATTACCCAAGGTGCATGATGATCGATGATTCGATTTAACCTTGTGCGTACAAGTCACTATCCTATTATCTCTAGACATCCTGATTGATCACAAGGCATAGAGTTGTCATCGTTGTTTAATCAATCATTGTTACTTGCTATGTGAGATGGCTGAGAACTGATAACCCGTATCACTGCCATGGCCATGCTCTTTCTCTATGTCACTCTCGATCAAGAGACCTTAACGGATATCTTTCCCATACCGTAGTACGAGGGATAAATCCCTTAGTCATCTTTCGTGTCACTCATGCAATCCGTTCCGCCACCCAATCATGCCCGTTATTGCAATCCTATTGCAGAAAGCGTTAGGCGGAAGTTAAAGCCGTACGTCGACTGCATAGCGATCACAAAGACTCCTTGGTCTAAGGATATCGTGACAAGCTATCGCAGTTGAATATGTTCATGGCTTAATCTACAAAACACTATTCAAAGCGGGTTGTCCGATATCAATCACCTCATGATATCTATGATATGATTCCGGGATCCCACATCCCTATGATAAGCAGAACTACATCATTGAGAACCATCCTCATACTGGTCGTTTCAATTGAAGCGTATATTGACCAGGGACTCGTTAAGTGTGATTCGTACAGATTTATGGTTCTACTACTTTAGTGGTCATAAATCAGATCATGCTTAACATATTACTTCAACACATAAGTAATACAAAGCCGTTTTATTGTCCATTAACACATAAGGTAGCTGGATCATTGTCCACTACCACCAAATCATCACCTCCAGTTACTAGGAAACCGTATATGATAGGAGCATGACTTGTCCTTTCAGACCGCCTTTGACCGTCCTCATTAACTATAGCTATTGGTTCTTGCTCAACGACCACTTCTGGCTCTACTTCTTCTAAGGGGTCGTGTTGTGGTTCCTGAGTGACTATCTCATCTTGAATTTCATCAAGATGAATAGTCCTCCCACTGACTGTCTTGGAAATAAATTCCTTTTCCAAGAATATCCCACCTCGGGCGACGAATACTTTGTTCTCGCTCGATTTGTAGAAGTAGTATCCTTTTGTTTCTTTTGAAAATCCGACGAAAGTGCACTTATCTGATCTCGGTTCAAGCATGGTTGCAAGCAACCGTTTTATAAAAGCCTCGCAACCCCAAATTTTCAGGAAGGACGAAACGGGTTCCTTCCCGTACCATTTCTCGAATGATGTCCCTTCCACTACTTTCGACGGAGCCCTATTTATTATGAACGCGGCTGTTTGTAGAGCGTAATCCCAGAAGGAGATCGAGAGATCAGTGTCACTTAACATCGATCGAACCATATCCAACAATGTCCGATTCCTTCGCTCGGACACAACATTGAGTTGCGGTGTTCGTTGCGGAGTCCACTGAGATAGTATTCCACTTTTAGTAAGATGACTAAGTAACTCTTCGGATAAGTATTCTCTACCCCGATCAGAACGGAGTGCCTTGATACTCTTTCCGAGTTGGTTTTCTACTTTATTCCTAAACTCCTTGAATTTATCAAAGGCTTCAGACTTATGTTTCATGAGATAGACATAACCATATCGACTGAAATCATCAGTAAATGTGATAAAGTAGCCTAAACCACCTCAGGTTGATGTACTCATTGGTCCACATACGTCTGAATGTATTAGACCCAATAGATCACCTGCCCTCTCACCTATACCAGTGAAGGGCGCTTTAGTCATCTTGCCCATTAAACAAGCCTCGCATCTATCAATCGTTTGGAATTCGAATTGACTTAGAAGTCCGCGCTTATGAAGCGCTGAGATGCGTTTCTCATTTATGTGACCTAGACGACAATGCCAGATTAGAGTTTGGTCTAAATCATTAGCTTTAAATCTCTCAGCATTAACATTATAGAGCATGTTGGATCTCGAGTTTTGCATATTTAATATGTATAAACCTCCAACTGTGTGAGCATTTGCATAAAACATGTTATTGCGCATAATATTAAAAAACCCGTTCTTAATATCAAAATAATAACCTTATTTTTCAAGAAGGGATATCGATAAAATATTCCTGCTGAAAGCGGGTACTCAAAACACATCATGAAGTTCTATTACAAGCCCACTAGGCAAAACAAGATCAACCGAACCCACAGCAGTTACGGTAACTCGCACGTTGTTCCCAACTCTTAGGTCCACCTCGTTTTCCCCCACATCTCTTCTACTACGCATTACCTGCACATCCGCACAGACAAGAGACGCATCTTCAGTGTCTAGTACCCAAGCATTTATAGTAGAAAGATTTAGCTCTAATGGAATACCTGACCAGGCTTTTGGCAGTAGAAACAGACCGACTCCTTTGCCTTCCCCTTGCCCTTCATGGGTATGGAAGGTTTAGAGATAAATGGTCGTCTGTTCTTCCCTGTCAGGTGCATTAGGCCTTTGCCCTTATCACCACTAGCTTTGAAGTCGGATCCCTTATTGACCATTAGAACACCTTTGGGCGTACGGCCCCTTATGCTCTTCTCGGCAGTCACTAAAATGTTGTGCAACTCCGATGCGGTCTTGTCCATGTCATGCATGTAGTAGTTCATGACAAACCCACCATATGCATGAGGAAGGGTTTGCATAATAAAATCTGCAACCATCTCTTTTTCCATAGTCATTCCGAGACTAATCATATGATCGAGATGTCTCTTCATGCGTAGGATGTGTGGACCTACGGAGCTGCCTGCTGACATTTTGCAGGCAATGAGTTCTCGGAGAACAGTGTATTTTTCAATACGTACATTCTCTTTGAACATATCCTTGATCTGTGCAAACATTGCAAACGGATCATGGGATAGCTCCATAAACTGCTTTTGGAGGTCCGCCTCCATGCAGCCCAGCATGACACACGCAACGTCGTAGAGTCGCTAAGGTGTTTCTGGTACGCATCCTTAACGACCCTCGTTGCATTGGCAGCTAGCTCCACCGGGATAGCCTTGTCTAGGACGTACTCCCTGCGTTCCAACTTTAACACAAGTCGTAAATTTCTGTCCCAGTCCAGATAATTTGTTCCATTGAGTTTACACTTGTCAAGTATAGTCCTCAATGACAAATTAGACGAGTTTGTTGAATTACTAGCCATTTCTACACGAAGAAAGTAAATTTAATCAGAAAAGTTAAATAAATTTACGAAGATCCGAATTAAACACCAACCATCCGATACTAAGGTTTAGAATCTTTAAACCAAGATCCCTTATTTGTCAATTGAAGTACGCTAAGGCGCACCGCTCCAATTGACCCATTTGGGTAGGATGTCAATCCAATTACAACCCATGTAACTCTTGGTCAGGGTATGTGCTGAAGCACACGGTTTACCCTTCCGATGCCCCAGCTCGACCTCAGGCCGAGAATCGTTGTCGAGTCAACCAACCTTCACTTATGCATCAGTTTTATGCAGATGCTCCGCTAAGGCGCACGACATCCTACAAGGTTGACCCTTCCATATAGAACCCATTCTATCGATGCTCCGCTAAGGCGCACGACACCAAGAGAATGTTTCTACATGGGTGTAAATTTGGGTGGCATCTCACTTGACTCAAATTATGTTGTGATTTGGTTGTGTTTAATAATTCGAAAGTATTTTGGTACAACTACGAACCCGTCATCAACAACCCGTGTTGTGACATTTCTAATTGTATCATATACAATCTTCTTTTCAAGTCGTCATTTGCAACCCGTGCAAACACGTTTCAAAATTGAACTCATCCATCACAACCTGTGCGATGATGGTTCACAACGCTTTAATCATGCAAACAATTAAAATTGTTTTTAATCTTTGCATGTTAGGTGATGGCTTATAAACTTATAAGCTAAGCATGCAAGCATACAATTATATCTAATAATTCAAGCAAGCATCATAAAGCGTTTAAATATGCATCAATAGCCCATCCTATTCTTAAGATTCTACGAGACATCACATCTTCTCGTCTTTCTCATTCGGGCTCCCACTAGCTCTTGGACTTCCTCAAAGACCGTCATTGTGCTCGATTTTCCATCCTTCTCGTCTTTGAGTAACAATTACAATTAATACTCGATTCGTAGACCGGACAAAAAAAAATTACACTTTAAGGGCTCGAATGAAAGAATAATTACACGCTAACACTAACGGTATGCAAACCGTGAAAGCAATAAAATTCTAATGGGCTACTAATGCATCATACATCTCATCACATCATCCAACATGTTATCACACAAACATGTTATCAAATAATATGCAATTATTCCGGTTTTAATTTTGTCAAGTTGCTTGGTCGGGTTTATCGAAACTAGACCTTTTCAAAAAGCGATTTATCGAAACCGATCAAATTTGAAAGTTTTCAAAATATTGGATCTCGGGTTCATGCCACGGACAAAAAATGAACGTGCACGAACCAAGTCGGGCCCAAGCTCAATGGGCCGAAGCCCATTGGGCCGAGCCCAACACCACGGCTCAGCTTTGGGCTTTAGAAAGCCCAAGCCGAGCTTGCCTCCCTTCTCGGCCTCGACCAAGAAGGGGGACGGCCCCGGTCACCGCCGGCCTCCCTCGGCCTCCGGTGACCTCCGTCCGGTACCTCCGATCCGGCTCCCCGAGAGTCCCTTCTCGGACCCGAAAAATCCAATCAAAATCCGAAAAATTCCAAATTCAATATATTTTTCAAAAATAACATATTTCATGCAATTTACCCAAAAAGCATTAAAAACATGTTATCAACAAATATGACATACAAATCATCATAAAACCGAAACAAGTTCAACAAAACGAAGATTAAGAGGGTTAACCACGCTCTGATACCACTGTAGGGTTTTGGAGCGTTCAACATCATCGAAATAGCAGAAGCATAAACAAAAGCAACTCCAAACCTTGTCCAAGAACATGAACCATTAAATCTCAAGGAAAAATCTATTCCACAAGAAATTAACCTTTTAGTCTTTGTTGAATCCAGAAAGAAGAACTATATGATCTTCTTCTCTAGAGCAAGTCCACACCAAGAGGATGATCTTCAAGATCCTTCACTAAAAGTCTACTAGAACAATTATGTGAAGAACAAAAGAGCAAGAAGAGAGGAGAGAGATGCTTGGCCGGCCACAAGAGAGAGAAAGTGAGTTGTGAGTGAGTAATTAATTGTTTTGATATTTGTCTACTTCATCAACTCATAAGCATGGGTTACTAAAGTGACAAATGATGAAAGCATGGGTTAAAGGCAATCATTACCCATACCCCTTAAATCACTCACCTCTTAATCAACAATCACCAACTAAGCATGGTGTGTGGCCCCCACACTTGGACCCACCAAGGTCGCCGGCCACTTGGCCTTATTGGGCCTAATATGGGCCCTTGTTGGGCTGGCTAGGTGACCTCATGGGCCGAGCCCAATGGGCTCGCCCATGTGGTCGCGTGCCGTGTCCAAAAGTTGTCCGACCTTTTTTTTCGATACTTATCAAACAAAGTACGACGAGACATCAACGAAAATCTCAGTTTTCTCGATTCGCTAATTATTCTCTCAAACCGTACCCATGGCCCGAAACCTTCAGTTTTGTCCATGTATTGCTCCTCAAGAAACGTTTAGGTTTCCTTGTCTTAAGTTATCCGTCTTGTATGTGTGTGACCCTCCAGCCTCATGCCACCGTTGGCAGATCGGCGCAAGAGATCTCTCTTGCCCGATCCATCATAAGTGGTCTCTAGTAAGACATTATGATAACCTAAGGTGCATGATGATCGATGATTCGATTTAATCTTGTGCGTACAAGTCACTATCCTATTATCTCTAGACATCCTGATTGATCACAAGGCATAGAGTTGTCATCCTTGTTTAATCAATCATTGTTACTTGATATGTGAGATGGTTGAGAACTGATAACCCGTATCACTGGCATGGCCATGCTCTTTCTCTCAATCACTCTCGATCAAGAGGCCTTAACGGATATCTTTCCCATACCGTAGTACGAGGATAAATCCCTTAGCCGTCTTTCGTGTCACTCGTGCAATCCGTTCCGCCACCCAATCATGCTCGTTATTGCAATCCTTTTACGTAAAGCGTTAGGCGCAAGTTAAAGTCGTACGTCGACTGCATAGCGATCACAAAGACTCCTTGGTCTAAGGATATCGTGACAAGCTATCGCATTTGAATATGTTCATGGCTTAATCGATGAAAACACTATTCAAAGCGGGTCGTCCGATATCAATCACCTCATGATATCTATGATATGATTCCGGGATCCCACATCCCTATGACAAGCAGAACTACATCATTGAGAACCATCCTCATACTGGTCGCTTCAATTAAAGCGTATATTGACCAGGGACTCGTTAAGTGTGATCCATACAGATTTATGGTTCTACTGCTTTAGTGGTCATAAATAAAATCATGCTTGACATATTACTTCAACACATAAGTAATACAAAGCCGTTTTATTTATTACAAACGATGATAAATATACATAGACATTTATAGACTACTAGCAATTGGACTAGGGCATAAAAATGCTATCATAATATGCGGAGGCGCACACATCCATATTAAACTGTCCAACTCATCCAACCCTTCTACTCTATGAATGCTACGCGTAGGCGCACCCAATCACAAGTTCGAATGCCTTTTGAGTGTTGAGGTTTGGGTGGTATCTTGCTTGATTTGTAATTACTCGCGAATTAGTGTTTTAGTGCTCTCTGATTGTATATCGATACAATCTTAATTGGAATCATCAACTACAAATTGATGCAAAGATGATTCCAAGTCCCTTTACATGCATAACTAATTAAGTTCCGATTTTAATCTTTCGCATGTGGCTGATATTTTAACATACATTAACTCATGCATTTAAACAAAACATATATTCATACATATTGAGAGGTTTCGGGTGGTCCAAATCAAATATTTATGTAGCGGAAAATAACCCTGAACCTCACAAGATCTTTACTAAGTGATAGATCTACAGTTTAATCAAATTAAAGGGAATTTAATTATACTTGTTGCTATTTTGATTTGAATCACCAATGAGGAGCAACTTTACATTCCTCCCTCTATCTGTATCCACACAAACACACAAGTTTTTGTAAACTTAACCCTTTACCACCTACTAGAATGGAAAAAGATCAAAGTAAAGATTTCGGCAGGCTTTCGATATGGAATATGAAGGTTTTCTTTTTTTCCCGCACTCAGGGTCACTATTTATGGAGTAAATTAGGGTTTGGAGTGCACCAAATCAGCCCCTAAATGGGCTGATTCGGCCAGCCCATGCCTAGCCCCTTAACTACCACTTTAAGTGGCGGTTTTGGGCTTTACGGGCCGAAACCTATCTACCACCCACTTAAATGGCTGTCAATGAGGGTTTTATCCCTCATGGGCTCGGCCTCTATGGCTGGCCCAAAGCCCTTAGCTTCAACTCGACCCATGGCCCTTTTGTGCCTTTGGGCTCGTGGCCCAAAACCCTAGGTTTTGGCCACGGCCCGTTCCATCCAATTTTTCCTAATTTCCCCACAATGTGTGTTTTAAGTGTGTGACCCTATAGGCGCATGTCCCGTTAGCATATCAGAGTGAAATTACCATTTCACCCTCTGATAGCATTTGTGCCCTAGGTTCCAATTGGAATAGTCTGTAAATGTCTGTAATAGTTTGTCATCGTTTGTAATGAATAAAATGGCTTTGTATTACTTATGTGTTGAAGTAATATGTTAAGCACGATCTGATTTATGACCACTAAAGTAGTAGAACCATAAATCTATCCGGATCACACTTAACGAGTCCCTGGTCAATATACGCTTCAATTGAACCGACCAGTATGAGGATGGTTCTCAATGATGTAGTTCTGCTTGTCATAGGGATGTGGGATCCCGGAATCATATCATATATATCATGAGGTGAGTGATATCGGACGACCAACTTTAAATAGTGTTTTCATAGAATAAGCCATGAAAATATTCAAATGCGATAGCTTGTCACGATATCCTTAGACCAAGGAGTCTTTGTGATCGCTATGCAATGTACGTGCGGCTTTAACTTGCGCCTAACGCTTTCCGTAACAGGATTGCAATAACGGGCATGATTGGGTGGCGGAACGGGTTGCATGAGTGACACGAAAGACGGCTAAGGGATTTATCCCTCATACTACGGTATGGGAAAAATATCTATTAAAGGCCTCTTGATCGAGACTGACTGAGAGTAAGAGCATAGCCATGCCGGTGATACGGGTTATCAGTTCTCAGCCATCTCACATATCAAGTAACAATGATTGATTAAACAAGGGTGACGACTCTATGTCTTGTGATCAATCAGGATATCTAGAGATAATAGGATAGTGACTTGTACGCACAAGGCTAAGTCGAATCATCGATCGTCATGTACCTTGGGTAATCATAACGTCTTACTAGAGGACCCTTATGAAGGATCGGGCAAGAGAGATTCTTTGCGCCGATCTGCCAACGGAGGCATGAGCTTGGAGGGTCACACACATTCAAGACGGATAACTTGAGACAAGGAAACCTTAACGTTTCTTGAGAAGCAATGCATGGACAAAACTGAAGTTTTTGGGCATTGGGTTCGGTTTGAGAGAATAATTAGTGAATCGAGAAAACAGAGTTTTTTCGTCGATGTCGCGTCGGACTTTGTTTGATAAGTAACGACAAAAGGGTCGGGAAAACTTTTGGACACGACACGAAACCACATGGGCGAGCCCATTGGGCTCGGCCCATGAGGTCATGTGGCCGACCCAATAAGGGCCCATTTTGGGCCCAATAAGCCCAACATGGCCGGCCACTTTGGTGGGCCCAAAGGTGGGGGCCACAACACACCATGCTTAGTTGGTGATTGTTGATTAAAAGGTGAGTGATTTAAGGGGTATGGGTAATGACATCTTTAAGCTCATACCAATCACCTTTTGACCCATGCTTATGAGATTCATGAAGTAGAGAAAGATCAAATAATTAATTACACAACTCTCATCAATTCCTCTTACTCTCTCTTCTTGCTCTGTTGTTCTTCACTTAATTGTTCTAATAGGCTTCAAGTGAATGATCTTAAGGATCATCCACTTGGTGTGGACTTGCTCTAGAGAACAAGATCATATAGTTCTTCTTTCTTGATTCAACAAAGACTAAAAGCAAAAATGGAGAAACTGTCCAGATTGTCCAGTTCCGGCGACCGACATTGCGTGAGCCATAGCCGCTTCTTCACAGCTCCGATTGACCTGAAATTGGCGGCGTTAGAAAGTTAAGTCAAAGGGCTACAACATTTTTGAAATACTGATTTTCCAAAAGAGCTCTGGTTTGGGAGATACAAGGCCGAGAAGTTGACTAGTCCGCAGAGTCTGTCCAGCGAGATGGGAAAAATGTTTTGCTCCAGACGGAGGTCTTCTCGTCGTAACTGGGTTTGGAGCAAAACACAAAATATGTAGAAAATTGGCTGAGGTTTAATCTCCAAAAACAACCGAAGTAATTGGAGATCTGTAGCTTGAGATATGGAGCTTCAAAGTCTCGGTTTTCTGCTGGGCAGATTCTGGTAAAATCCGAAAACTCGATTTCCTAAGGATCTAACTTGGTAGTCGATCTTGCGCAGGTTAGGGGCGGTTTATAGGTTGCTTCCGGTGCCATGAACGTGATTAGGATGCCCCGGAACCCAACAGTGGTATAATTGGCGGTCTACCACTACGAGATCTTTGTTTGTTGTTTCGGTTTTATGGTGATATGCATGTCATATTTGTTGATAACATGTTTTTAATGCTTTTTGGGATATTTGCATGAAATATGTTATTTTTGGAAAATATATTGAATTTGGAATTTTTCAAAAATTATTGGATTTGTCGGGTCTGAGAAGAGACTCTCGGGGAGCCGGATCGTGGGTACCGGACGGAGGTCTCCGGAGGCCGGGGAGGCCGGCGGTGACCGGTGCCATCCCCACTCTTGGCCGAGGCCGAGAGTGGAGGCAAGCTCGGTTTGGGCTTTCCTACGCCCAAACCGAGCCGTGGTGTTGGGCTCGGCCAAATGGGCTTGGGCCCGTTGCGCTTGGGCTCGATTTGGTTCGTGCACGGTGTTTGATCCGTGGCATCAACCCGCGATCCAATATTTCGAAAACTTTCAAAATTTAATCGGTTTCGATAAACCGTTTTTCGAAAATGTTTAGTTTCGATAAACCCGACCAAGCAACTTGGCAAAATTAAAACCGGAATTATTGCATATTATTTGATAACATGTTTGTGTGATAACATGTTGGATGATGTGATGAGATGTATGATGCATTAGTAGCCTATTAGATTTTATCGCTTTCACGGTTTGCACACCGTTAGTGTTAGCGTGTAATTATTGTTTCATTCGAGCCCATAAAGTGTAATTATTTTTATCCGGTCTACGAACCGAGTATTACTTGTAATTACTACTCAAAGACGAGAAGGATGGAAAATCGAGCACAATGACGGTCTTTGAGGAAGTCCAAGAGTTAGTGGGAGCCCGAATGAGAAAGACGAGAAGATGTGGTGACTCGTAGAATCCTAAGATTATGATGGGCTATAAAATGCATATTTAACACTTTATGTTTGCTTGCTGGAATTATTTAAATAATAACATGCTAGCATGCATAGCTTATAAGTTTATAAGCCATCACCTCACATGCAAAGATTAAAATCGATTTTAATTGTTTGCGTGTTTAAAGCGTTGTGAACCATCATCGCACGGGTTGTGATGGATGAGTTCAAATTTGAAACATGTTTGCACGGGTTGCAAATAGCGGCTTCAAATGAAGATAGTATGTGATACAATTAGAAACATCACAACACGGGTTGTTGATGACGGGTTCGTAATTGTGCCAAATACTTTCGAATTATTAAACACAACCAAATCACAAAATAATTTGAGTCAGGTGAGATGCCACCCAAATTCACACCCATATAGAAACATTTTATCGGTGTCGTGCGCCTTAACGGAGCATCGATGGAATGGGTTCTATATGGAAATGGTAAATTTTGTGGGATGTCTTGCGCCTTAGCGGAGCATCTGCATAAAGTTAACGCGTTAGTGAAGGTTGGTTGACTCGACCACGATTCTTGGCCTGAGGTCGAGCTGGGGCATCGGAAGGGTAAGCCGTGTGCTTTTGCACATACCCTGACCAAGAGTTACACGGGTTGTAATTGGATGGACGTACTACCTAAATGAGTCAATTGGAGCGGTACGCCTTAGCGTACTTCAATTGACAAATAAGGGATCTTGGTTTAAAGATTCTAATCCTTAGAATCAGATGGTTGGTGTTTAATTCGGATCTTCATAAATTTATTCATCATTTCTGATTAAATTTAATTTCTTCGTGTAGAAAATGGCTAGTAATTCAACAAAATCGTCTAATTTGTCATTGAGGGCTATACTTGATAAGTGTAAGCTCAATGGAACAAATTATCTAGACTGGGACAGAAATTTACGACTTGTGTTAAAGTTAGAACGTAGGGAGTACGTCCTTGACCAGGCTATCCCTAGGGAACCAACACTTAATGCCATAAGGGTCGTTAAGGATGCATTCAGGAAGCACCTTAGCGATTCTGGGAATGTGGCGTATGTGATGTTGGGCTGCTTGGAGGGAGACCTCCAAAAGCAGTTTATGAAACTATTCGAGGACCCTTGTGCCATGATGGCGCAGATAAGGGTTATGTTCAAGGAGAAGACTCGGATCGAAAGATTCGAAATTCTCAAAGAATTCCTCTCCTGCAAAATGTCAGCAGGCGGCTCTGTTAGTCCTCACGTCCTAAAAGTTGAAGGGACATCTCGAACACCTGACAAGACCGAGTCTTGGGATGGGACAGGAGATGGCATTGTAGACTTCGTTCTGCAATCCCTTCCTCGTGCTTATGTTGGGTTCTTTATGAACTACAATATGCTTAATTTGGACAAGATCATCTCAGAGTTGCAATGAAAGCATGTAATGGCTGAGAAGAACGTCAAGCTTATACCAAGGGATGTTCTAATGGTCGGAAAGGGATCCAGCATCAAAGCTGGAGGTGACAAGGGTAAAGCTCATATGCACACAGCGGTAAAGATGAGACTGGCTCGGGTTCCTAAACCTCCTAAAGTCATGGAGGGTAAAAGAAAAGGGAATCAGTATGCTTCTACTGCCAACAGTCTGGTCATTGGAAAAGAGACTACAAGAAGTTCCAGGATGACCTAAAGAAGGGTGGTTGATCCACGCATTATGGTATTCTCGTTATTGAGCTTAATCTTTCTACTTCCGATTCATGAGTATTTATACCGGGCATGAATCTGTACGGATGAATAGAAACTGGAAAGTAGAAGAGATTATGGGAAACGCGAGGTGGACCTAAGAGTTGGGAACAGAATCAGGGTTACCGCAACTGCTGTAGGCTCCATTACTCTTGTTTTGGCCAGTAGACTTGTATTAATACTTCATAATGTGTATTACATACTTGTGTAAGTTCTAATAAAGTCGGTGGTTTACACATATTGAATATGAAAACTTAAGCTCATAAATAGCGTTATCACTAAGAGGTTTAAATCCGATGATTTAAACCAAACTCTAATATGGCACTGTCGTTTGGGTTGCATAAATGAGAAAGTGCATTTCAGCACTTTACAAGTGTGGACTTCTAAATCCATTCGAATTCCATTCGGAGAAAATGTGCGAGGCTTGTTTGATGGGCAAAATGACTGGAGCGCCCTTCATCGGGAGAGGTGAAAGGGCGGGTGACCTATTGGGCCTGATACAACGGAAATGTGTATGGGCCAATGAGTTCACTTGCTTGAAGTGTTTTTCGCTACTTCATCAATCTTACTGTTCATTATAGTAGACTTGATTATGTCTATTCAATAAGGCATAAGTCGGATGCTTTTGATAAATTCAAATAGCTTAAGACTGAAGTGCAAAACCAACTCGGGAAAAGTATTAAAACGCTTTATGTCGGATCGAGCTGGAGAATACTTGTCCATAGAGTTTCATGATCATCTTGTGAGATTGTCTTTCTGGTGCTGAATGTGAGAATGACATTGGAAACGACATGTTGAATGGTGGAGCTTCAGCTCGAAGAGCTGGAAGCAGGACCAATGGCCAATTCTTCGACGAAAGTTGAGTATATAGCTGCGTTGGAGGCAGCAAAGAAGGCTGTATGGATTTGGAGCTTCATGACTAGATTAGATGTAATTAAAAACCCGTCTAACCCAGTAGGCTTATCTTGTGACAACACTAGGGCCATTGCGTAAGCTAAAGTGCCCAGATCACATAACAAATCCAGATATATACTCAGACGCTACCTAGATAACGAGAAGATCAACTACATTACGACGAATTAAAACACAGCCGGCCCTTTTGACGAATGCTCTCTCACAGCCTAAACATGAAGCTCATGTATATTCAATGGGTACAGACTGGGACTTAAATTAGAACTAGGGGCAAGTGGGAGATTGATAACATTTGTGCCCTAGGTTCCAATTGGAATAGTCTGTAAATGTCTGTAATAGTTTGTCATCGTTTGTAATGAATAAAATGACTTTGTATTACTTATGTGTTGAAGTAATATGTTAAGCATGATCTTATTTATGACCACTAAAGTAGTAGAACCATAAATCTGTACGGATCACACTTAACGAGTCCCTGGTCAATATACGCTTCAATTGAAGCGACCAGTATGAGGATGGTTCTCAATGATGTAGTTCTGCTAGTCATAGGGATATGGGATCCCGGAATCATATCATAGATATCATGAGGTGATTGATATCGGACGACCCGCTTTGAATAGTGTTTTCATAAATTAAGCCATGAACATATTCAAATGCGATAGCTTGTCACGATATCCTTAGACCTATGAGTCTTTGTTATCGCTATGCAATGTACGTGTGGCTTTAACTTGTTCCTAACGCTTTCCGTAACAGGATTGCAATAACGGGCCTGATTGGGTGGCGGAACGGGTTGCATAAGTGACACGAAAGACGGCTAAGGGATTTATCCCTCATACTACGGTATGGGAAAGATATCCGTTAAAGGCCTCTTGATCGAGACTGACTGAGAGTAAGAGCATGGCCATGCCGGTGATAGGGGTTATCATTTCTCAGCCATCTCACATATCAAGTAACAATGATTGATTAAACAAGGGTGACGACTCTATGCCTTGTGATCAATCGGGATATCTAGAGATAATAGGATAGTGACTTGTACGCACAAGGTTAAGTCGAATCATCGATCATCATGCACCTTGGGTAATCATAACGTCTTACTAGAGGCCCCTTATGATGGATCGGGCAAGAGAGATCTTTTGCGCCGATCTGACAACGGTGGCATGAACCTGGAGGGTCACACACATTCAAGACGGATAACTTGACACAAGGAAACCTTAACGTTTCTTGAGGAGCAATACATGGACAAAACTGAAGGTTTTGGGCCATGGGTTCGGTTTGAGAGAATAATTAGCGAATCGAGAAAACAGAGTTTTTTCGTCGATGTCGCGTCGAACTTTGTTTGATAAGTAACGACAAAAGGGTCGGGCAAACTTTTGGACACGGCACGAAACCACAATGGCGAGCCCATTAGGCTCGGCCCATGAGGTCATGTGGCCGGCCCAACAAGGGCCCATTTTTGGCCCAATAAGCCCAATATGGCCGGCCACTTTGGTGGGCCCAAAGGTGGGGCCCAAAACACACAATGCTTAGTTGGTGATTGTTGATTAAAAGGTGAGTGATTTAAGGGGTATGGGTAATGACACCTTTAAGCCCATACCAATCACCTTTTGACACATGCTTATGAGATTCATGAAGTAGAGAAAGATCAAATAATTAATTACACAACTCTCATCAATTCCTCTTGCTCTCTCTTCTTGCTCTCTTGTTCTTCACTTAATTGTTCTAGTACGCTTTAAGTGAAGGATCTTAAGGATCATCCACTTGGTGTGGACTTGCTCTAGAGAAGAAGATCATATAGTTCTTCTTTCTTTATTCAACAAAGACTAAAAGCAAAAATGGAGAAACTATCCAGATTGTCCAGTTCCGGCAACCGACATTGCAAGAGCCATAACCGCTTCTTCCGAGCTCCGATTGACCTGAAACTAGTGGTGTTATAAATATAAGTCAAAGGGCTACAACATCTTTGAAATACTGATTTTCCAAAAGAGCTCTGGTTTGGGAGATACAAGGCCGAGAAGCTGACTGGTCCGCAGAGTCTGTCCAGCGAGATGGGAAAAATGTTTTGCTCCATACGGAGGTCTTCTCGTCCAAACTGGGTTCGGAGCAAAACACAAAAAATGTAGGAAATTGGCTGAGGTTTAATTTCCATAAAAGAACCGAAGTAATTAAAGATCTTTAACTCGAGATATGGAGCTTCAAAGTCTCATTTTTCTGCTGGGCAGATTCTGGTAAAATCCGAAAACTCGATTTCCTGAGGATCTAACTTAGTAGTCGATCTTGTGCAGGTTAGGGACGGTTTATAGGTTGCTTCCTCTGCCATGAACGTGATTAGGATGCCCCGGAACCCAACACCCTCACCATGATAAGTGGCCTCTAGTAAGACATTATGATTACCAAACGTACATGATGATCGATGATTCGATTTAACCTCATGTCGTCCATGTTACTATCCTTTTATTGCTAGATATCCTTATTGATCATAAGGCATAGAGTCGTCACCCTTATTTAATCAATCATTGTTTCTTGATATGTGAGATGATTGAAAATGTGATACCTGTATCATCTGCATGGCCATGCTTTTCCTTTCAGTCATTCTCATCGGGTGGCCTAAACGGATATCATTCCCATATCTGAGTATGAGAGATAAATCTCTTAGCCGTTTTTCGTATCACTCATGCAGCCCTTCTCTGAGCTAAACAGATCCGTTATGGCGATCCTTTTACAGATAACGTTAGGTGTATGTCAAACTCGGATATTCACCGCATAACAGTCACGAAGACTCCTTGGTCTAAGGACTCAATGACAAACCACTACAACTGAATATCTACATGACTAGATCTATGTCGCATATTCAGGTCGGGTCGTCCAACATCATTTCCCAAATGATATCTATGATCTGATTCCGGCAATTCCATTGCCAATGATCAGTAGAACGTGATCATGAAGAATCATCCTTAGACTAGTCGCTTCTGTTGAAGCTTAATTGACCAGGGGCACATTATATGTGATTTGTACAATCTACAGGTCTACTATTATAGATGACACACTTAATGATATAAATTAAATCACATACGACATATTACTGCAACACCATAGTAATATAAATGCCGATTTAATTTCATTTCGTCAAATGATTAAGTTATTACATAAATGGAAACTTTACATTGGGCTAGAGCATAAATCCTACAGATTCCCACTTGCCCCTAGTTCCAATTCAAGTTCCAGTTTATCCCCATAGACGCAACATGCCCCTCATGTTTTGGCTGTGAGAGAGCCTTCGTCAGTGGGTCGACTATATTATTATCTATTGGAACATAGCTAATCTTCACATCACCTTGGTTGACAAACTGCCTAATGAGGTGATATTTCCTGGGTACATGCTTGGGATTGTTGTATGATCTTGGCTCCTTAGCTTGTGTTATGGCCCCGGTGTTGTCACAAAACAAGCTTACTGGATCAGACGGGTTTTTAATTACGCTTAACCCAACTATAAAGCTTTTAATCCATAGAGCCTCCTTAGCTACGTCCAAAGCAGCTATGTACTCAGCCTCCGTCGTAGAGTCGGCTATCGTGTCTTGCTTCCCGCTCTTTCAGCTGAAAGCTCCACCATTTAGTACAATCACATATCCTGATTGAGATTTGTAATCATCAAGATCAGTTTGGAAACTAGCGTCAATGTAACCCTTGATGCTTAGTTCCTCGTCTACACCACATACACTATGAATGCGTCTTTGGTTCTCTTCAAGTATTTGAGGATAGCCTTGACTGCAGTCCAGTGTTCCTCACCAGGGTTAGACTGAAAACGAATGGTATAACTAAGAGCGAACGAAACATCTATTTTCATGCATAACATGGCATACATTATAGATCCTATAGCCGAAGCATTCGGGATCCCATTCATGGGCTTTCACTCATAAGGTGTCTTAGGACAATGAGTCTTGCTAAGCTTGATGTCATGATGCATGGGTAATAAACCTTTCTTGTAGTCAACCATTGAGAACTTTTTCAATATCTTGTCTATGTATGTACTTCGACTTAGACCCAAGATCCTCTTGGTGCGATCTCTATATATCTTGATCCCCAAGATATAAGCAGCCTCTCCTGAGTTTTTCATTTCCAAACACTTCCATAACCAAGCTTTTGTTTCTTGCAAGGTTGGGATGTCGTTTTCAATGAGTAATATGTCATTGACATATAGTACCAGGAAGATTATCTTACTCCCACTCGCCTTCTAATATACGCAAGGCTCATCTTCATTCTTGATGAAGCCGAATTCCTTAACGGCTTCGTCAAAACGAAGATTCCAACTCCGAGATGCCTGCTTTAGTTCGTATATGGATCTCTGCAGCTTGCATATCTTTCCTTTATTCTTCGGATCGACAAAACTTTCTAGATGAGACATGTAACTATCCTTAGTAAGATTTCTATTAAGGAAAGCGGTTTTGACATCCATCTACGATATCTCATAATCGAAATATGCAGCTATAGCTAGAAGAATGTGGATAGATTTGATCATTGCTACTGGAGAAAAACTCTCGTCATAATCAATTCCTGGAATATGACGGTAACCTTTTATTTTCACCTTGAAGACCCATTTGCAACTAATGACTTTTACACCATCAGTTGGATAAACCAAATTCCAAACTTTGTTGTCTGACATGAATTGCATTTCCTCTCTTATGGCTCTTCTCTTTTACGCCTGTGTCACATGCCCCACCCCCTAACTACAAAATCAATATGTGAGGTGCCTTAACTATCTCAAAATCTCACTATACCTTTTTTGTTGACTTTTTTCAAGATTTTGTTAAGTTTTTTATAAAATGAAGAAAATACCCTTATATCTGAAAAATTAAATTAAATAAATAAAAATGATTTTGAACTTTTTTTTTCTATTTTCTTCTACAAAAACAAAGAATAAAAAAATTATTTTAGTATTAATTTTTCTAAAAAAAACTTATTTATAAAAATAAAAAAATATGTTTAAAAATAAATTTTTATTTTTAAATATTTTTTTATAAAAAAACCTTTTTAAAAATTACTTTTACTACTAACAAAATTTTATTTGTTATTTTGTACAACGAGAAAATTACAAAAAAAAGTTCAAAATCATTTTTATTTATTTATTTTAATTTTTCAGATACAAGGGCATTTTCGTCATTTTACAAAAAACTTAAAAGGATTTTTAATAAAATCAACAAAAAAAGGTATAGTGAGATTTTTTAATAGTTAAGGCACCTCACAGATTGATTTTGTAGTTTGGGGGACATGTGAGACACGCGTATAGTTAGGGTAGTTATGTGGAATTTGTACTTTAATTTATTATATACCTGACTTATATGCCAGATTATAAATGTTAACAAGAAGTGTGGGAGTATTAGTTTAATCCTAATATTCCTGCTGTTAAGAACTATTCAAAAGGGTTAGTTGAAATGATCCAACTTACTGGTGTAGTTGAGATTAAAAACATAGATGATTTTGTTTATAAATTGTTCTGTTTATACTTTGTTAATGACTGTTTAATATACATGGTTCGAATTAATAAGCTTATTATGATGTTAATTTAGGCTGTAATTTGCTGATTTTGAAATGTGATGTTAATATAGGGTTAATAATTTGTTGTACATATTACATGGTACTTTGGTGGGCACATTTATATAATTTCCATTTTTATTTAATATTGAATAATGCCCTTTTATGTTACAAAGGCACATGCTGCTGCTTAGACTGTTGTTACTGCTCTGAAAGTTGATGTTGTTCAGGTTGGCGCTACTGCTCATACTGTTGAGCAAGGAGGAGCAGCCCGAGGTATTTTTGAGCCTGCCATGAAAAAAATCTAGGAAATATAGTCATGTATGAAATGATTTTCACCTGCCCGCTCCTAAAGAAATCGGTGTTTTATATGTTCATTGTAAGCATTCATCTACTAAGTATAAGGCTGATAGTAAAGATTATGGCACTACAAATTTTAATAAGCATATTAAAATTTGTGAAGGGTCATCCGGATAACAATCCCACAAATCAGTCTATACTTAATTTTACAACGACTTCTGATGGTATTTCAAAATTAGGTTCATGGGTATTTGATCAAAAAAAGGGTAGGCAGGAATTGGTTAGGATGCTCATCATGCATGAGTTGCCCCTCAATTTTGTAGAACATGAGGATTTCCAACGGTATACGAAGAAAATCAAGCCTTTGTTCCACATTCATAGCAGGAGCACCGTCACGAGAGATATATTCGAAATACATAAGACCGAGGAAGGTGCCAAAACAACCGAGCTAGAAAAGTATCTAACGGAAGATGTAGAGAGTAACAAGGAAAAATTCGACATCTTGGGATGGTGGAAGAACAACTCATCTAGATTCCCGATTTTCTCTATACTAGCCAAGGATATTTTTAGCATACCTATCACATTCGTATCATCCGAGTCAACTTTCTCAACAGATGGTAGGGTTTTCAATGACTTCCGAAGCGCCTTACTACTGAATATAGTTAAGGCATTAGTGTGCACTTAAAGTTGGATCCGAGGAACAACATCTGTAAGCGGCTTTGAGGAGGTATTGCACGAGAATGAAGAGGTCGAGCAAGGTAATTGAATTGGACAACCCTCTAATTAAATCCCTAAATAATTTTTATTTTATCAATTATCAATTAGGTGGAGAAAGGTAATTTTTATTGGACAACCCCTAATTATTTTTATTAACTTACATATTTAATTCGTTATTCTACTCAAGCTACGGAATGAGGCTCCCTCTTGAATGGTGTTCAAATTTAAGTTTGCTTGTTTCTTTTGAATTCGATTGAACCTTATGGTGATGTTTAAACTTGTTGTTCACTTTCGATCACTTTATTTTGGTACTAGTAGTGAATGGTGATGAACACTTAGTTCATTTTTGTATGCTCAATACTTTGAGAATGTGTTTGTTTGTTTGGACAATTATTATCTATTGAAAGGTTTGAGCAAGTATTGCTCTTTGGGCAGATTTTTTATTATTATGTTTTTTATATACTCATGTTTTCTCTTTGAGATGCATTTTGGTCCATGCCAAGGTCATTCCAGTCTCTTTTATGTATGATGGTTTCAAATTTCAATTATAATTAAAAGATTTGTTTTTCATGTAGGCCGCAAGAGAAATAGCTGCTGGCAGTGGGTAGTGGACAGTAGGTAGTGGCTGGAAAAAGTTGTAAATTATATTTAAGTTGTAAAATAAATTGTAAATGTAAATGTTAGGATTAGGATTAGATTAGAATATCTTGTGGTGAATGTGTAATTGTAGTGTAGATTTCTTAGGTTTAGGTACTATACTGTGGTGTGTAAATGTATAAACCTGAAAGCTCAAAACTAAACGGGCATAAAAACTAATTGAGCTTTAAAACTAATTGGATTGCAGTTGATAAATGTGTGGGGTTGAGTTCAAAAATATTAAAATTGGCTCAAATATTTAGGCCCATCAGGTGTCTTGGGTGTACCCGAGTCAGCCGAGACTCGAGTCACCCGAACCCAATTACCCAACTTCTCCATCGATCAGAGTATCGGGTATGGGTTCCACTACCAAACTCGACCGAGTCGGGTTCAACCCGAGCCAAGTTTACCCAACCCGACCTGATAGACCGCCCTAATCGAGAGTTAGAGAATTATGTTGGACAATTTGTACAATTAAGTATAAATGGTAAAGGTAATAAGTGTGTTAACTTGTGACTACGTCAACGCGAGTCTTGATTCGGAATACCAAGACTCGTCATAGAATAATGTGAAATATGTTTACATATTATATGAAATGAGATCTTTCCTACGATATACCAAAAGCTCAAGATGGGTAAATTTGTGAATGAGAAATTGAACCGGAAGCCCGCCACGTTTAGTTGGGCTCATAATTATGACCCAACAATAAGAATTTAAATTCAAGGAAAAGGTAAAACGTGGAAAAGCCATTAATAATTAATTTCCATTGAGAAATAAATTATGGAAAATCCTACTTTCCCAAAAGAATGATTTGGTAAGTTATTTCATTTTTTGTCTTCCAAGTTTTATATTCTTTCCCTAAGAGTATTATTTTCCTAAACTAAATATTTTTCTTAGTAAGAATTATATTTTCCTTAAAAATATATTTTCCAAGAATGAGGGCTTTTTCTTCTATAAGTAGAAAAAAATCGCTAGAGCTAAAATACACCAAAAAACCCTAGATGTCGAATCTCTGTCAAATTCATTCCTCCTCGATTACTCTCTATAGCCCGGTTAGAGTTCGACTTCGATCGTCGTTTTATCCTGGGAGCAAGTTGCACATACGGGGTAATAATTGTCTTAAGGAAAGCGGATTATCGTGACTCAATGATATTCAATTCCGTCTCTATCAACCGGTCTTGTAACTGTTCCAAGTTCTATAATATCTATACTATTATTCTTATTCTAAGAATATTATCAAATAAAACTGAATGGTGTTTGTATCATGTGATTTACTTGTATCCATCTTGCATAATTGTTCGATTTACGTTTATGGACTAACATATTGTCTAACTATCTTAAGACAATTATTTTGTAGTTTTTCCATAGACGTTTCTAACCCGACGAACAAGTGGCTTGATGGCGAAAATCTGATTTGATATTGATCAAACAAATTCGATGAAACAGTTTACTTGAAATTTTCTTTAATATCTCTTCTTGATAATTTTTTGGTAATCAATTTTGTTTCTAAGTGAACGTGCATGAAAGATTAACACAATGAACATGATATTTGTTTTGGGAATAATCAGATTTGATTATTATTTTTCATAACATTCGACAAGAATCTAAAAGTTGTCCAGAAAATTTTTGCATTGTCGACATTTATGTTTGGCTTTGTACGAAGCACTTCTGGTCAGAATCAAGTTTTGACCAAAACTACAAAGTTGTAGAGGACGGAACGACGAATTCAAAAAAAATTAATTTAAGATTTTTTGGATATCTGTAGCCCCTGCTACACCATCCGTACAGTAACGTTACTGATAGTGACGGGCTGAAATTTATTGATCAATCCTCTATTATAAACTTTATTATTAATTATGAATTAGTGGGTTGTCTAATGAGATTGTGTTTACATGTTTTATGTAGCAATTCATACATGATGAATAGATGGATGATGAACCATCGATACCAAGTGGTGTGAGATTGTTCAATATCAACTATCAATGCATAACAAGTAAGACAAAACGAATGGAAAATGTGTCAAAACTTGAAATATATCAGCACCAGATTTGCATGCCCTCATTGGAATCTTTTCATGTGAATTATTTAAATATATAATTGATTAGACTCTTATCGTAGCATGTTAAGTTGTGGATTGATATATACGTGTGTTTTTCTATTTGATAGTTGTGCATATTGATTTGATCTCCACACACACAAGCTATAATAATCATATATGTATGATAAATATAGTTACACATATGTGTTGATGATATGTTAATTGATAGTTTATATGTATGATGTGCATATATAAGGAATATGATCATCAACGTTCTAGTGTGCATGCAGAGATTATTTGTCTATGAGATATGTATATGGCTTGAATAGTAAAATCCAATCCCATGTAATATGTATGTGATTCATATATAATATATACATATATATAAACATGTCTCAGTGAGTTATATATAAGATGTATGCATGTTTAATATAAACATTAACATAGATTTACAACGAGATATGTAGATGTGCATATGTATGTGTACTAAGAACCAGTATGCATGCTTCTAGATCTACTGATATGTGTGTATACATTTATATATATGCTAAGGGCGATATAACACATGCATGCGTATTATTATATTATAGAAGAATATATGAATATACATGCTAAGTGAGATATAAGTACATGTGTGTGTATATGCCAAATTTACTGAATGATTATATGTATGTGATGTTGTAAATTTGATGCATGAATTTTCACATGAATTGAGATTATCTGATTTGACATAATTGGTCAAACAAGATGATGACTTAATTTATTCAATTGATGAATATAATAGTCTAGTGTTGCTCGATGCATGATTAATCGATTCTGTTTTATGGAACACGTAAGAACGATTCAATGAATGTTGTTATGTAATCGATCTGTTTCCAAGTGAAACCCGTAAAGACAATTAACATAAAGCATTGATGTGAGCTTCTGAATCAGTATGATTCTGTTCTATTTGTAGAACACATAAGGAAAAATCGAATCGGATTCCAACGTATTGGAACACGCTGTTTGTGTGGGGGGGCTACGTTTTTTACAAGCAAAAATAGGTCTTCTGTGTAGTGGAAATAGATTCTTTATGTTGTAGAAATATGTTCCACTAGCACGAGATCTAAATATTCAAACTTTGTTGATTTGAATTAATGTTTTATATGAACACATTAATTAATTAAATATAATGTTTGAATTTATGGCATCTCATATATGAGTAACGAAAGTGTGAAAGCTGCTGAATCTTCAAAGTATGCAACTGAATCTGCTATTCGAGCCGGTTCAAACGGTTCTGGTGCTCAACTTGCGATGAACCAGCAGATGACACTTGTGCTTATGTCCCACCTTGATAAATCCGAGAAGGTTGTTGGGATAGATGTTAAGACATAACGCTGACAGCCAATATGTGGCTAACATGGTTGAGGTCTAGAGGGATCCCACAAAACAAAGGGCAAGAAACCTTAAGGAGGCGTTGCCATGAAACCCAAGATTAATGGGAAGTACTCTAATTGCAACAAGCAAGTGCTTATGTGTTTCTAATGTAGGATGCTGAAGAAAGACAAAGAAGCTTAAAGCTGACGTTGTCATGAAAAAAGAGATTTATGACATTAAATTTAAGTGCTCAGTTGAGATTTGAAAATTATATGTAATTTCAGTATATTTCAAAGTTATGAATAAAATAAGAGAAAAGTTTCTTATATTTATATCATTAACTCACTTAAATATCTGCACGATAAAAAAAAATTCATGATTTTGGAAAGACGTTCTACTGAAGGTGGAAACCCGTTTCATTTATAATGGAAATACAAATCAAACAGTTTCCAATTATAATAACAACAAATATATACTACTTAAAAAAATTATTCAATAGAATAATATGGTATTAATTATTATATATTGTAATGTTAAGTCAATTTGATTCGCTTCATAGATGAACACGCACGAACAAATTGAAAGACTCGAGTGTTAATTTTGAATAACATGGTTTCTACGAGAAAATTGTAAATTGAGTTCTTATGATCCAACTTTAGACGAGAGTACGAAAGGACGTATTGAACATTATCAAATGCTTTAACTGATACACGGAGAGTTTAATCTATGCATAAACATGTATGAACGATTATTTTAAAGACTATTAATTAATCGATTCTACAAGAAATGTGAAATAGATTAAACAACGTATGTGTTTCTTTGTGAAACACGTGAGATCAACATATATTGAATTTGTTAATTGGAGGTCGGTATGATCCGTCATGTTCAAGACATAAAAGGATAAACCAAATAATCTTTGTGATCAACGAAAACACGTTGCGAAAACACATGTGAATAAATTGAATGTTCTTAATTATTCATCTAGAATGTGTGGAATCGAGTTAGAACAATTATTTTCATCACTGGAAAACGTTGAATTGTCTAAACTTGATATGAGAAATTGAAATTAAACATTTTAATTGATCAATTTCATGAAGGTTTTTTTTTGGAAAAGAAGTAGTTCTGCGAAATGTCACTCACGTATCGAACATTGGCAAGAGAACTATGTCCGGCAAACTCTTAAGCTCACAAGGCCCTAAGATGGTGCAAGGCTGGAATAAGTTTTGACTAAATAAGGGATGCATGTGGAAAATGAATAAATCATTTCATGCAAGTCCAAAGTAAGGAATAAAATAAGAGGGACGCTTCTTATTTTTATTTCATCAAGTCATTTATGGATGACATGTAAACTTGGAAAAGTTAACTACGTAGCGCTGTTTAGGTTAACAAACCTAAAATCCCTAAATTCTAAGTGTGAATTTATGATAAGTAAAAAACCAACGAGATCTTCTTTCCTTATGTCACAAAGAAAAAACGTCTAATTTAACGTGTGATGGGATGTCACAATACATGTGGGGGGAAACTGTGTGTCAGTCAATCACTTCTTAAATAAACTAACCCCACAAGAAATTAGACAAGATACTGTAGGAATTATGGAAAGGAAACAAACCTTCCAATAATTGCCTAAGAATGTGGGGGGTACCTTACCAAAGTACCAACCCTCTACAAAAGGAAATGGAAATAGATCCAAAAACGTTGGACTGTACTTCCATTGCACATGCTTTGCATAGTGGTATTGATTCTTGGTGTATGAATATAACAAATTCTGAAATACACGAGAATACAATAAGGGGAACAAAGAATGTTTAATTATTTGAACATGTGTGTCTATGAAAAAAGGAATCGTAAGAGTACTAAGGTGTCTACGAGAAACCCGTAACTATGGATCGTACTATGCAAGAGAACCTGTCGTGCTAGAGGTATAACTTTATGATTGCTGGATATCTAATGTAAAGGATTCCAAAGGCAAGAGGAGAAACGTCTCAACCCTAGCAGGAGGTGATATGTCATGGAAATCCTCACGACAAACGATAATAACCTGATTAACATTTAAATATGAGTTTGAAGCTTTGGATAAAGATGTGGAAGAAGCCGAGGAGCTAAGTAACTTCCTAGAGGATATTCCTGAATGGAGAATGTAAGGACCGCTCCCGGTCAATTTGGGTCAATTTGGGTCAATTTTGTGAAAAATGGATGAAAATTTAATAATTCGCGATTTGACCAAATTTCGACCCGAGAGTCACCGAGGACTACTATTTGAGCCATTTTAAGTTGGAATTGTAATATTATGGATATTAGGTTCATATGGAAGCTAAAATTTAGCGAAACATCACGGTTCCGACGGTTTCGAAAAACGTGTCCGTTTCGGACGATTTCGGGTCCAAAATGACAAAAGTGGCTTGTGGGACCCCTCTACTTTACACTTGTCATGTATCTAGAGGGGGGGAGACTTTTGAGTGATTAAAAAATATTAATTGTTTTAATTTAGATTTAAAAGAAAATGGAAAATAGGTTTATTTTATTAGTTTAATGTTTAAATAATTATATTTAAGTTATAAGAGAGGGGGAGGGAGTTGATTCTCGGCAGAACCCAAGGAAAGAGAAAGAGGAAGAGAAAGAGAAAGAAGAAAGAAGGAAGAAGAAGAGAAAAGATTGTGGCGATTTCCCGACGTTCCGACCGTCCAAACGTCTTGATTTTTGCGTATTCGGGTTCTCCTCGTCGTGGGCTACAAGAGGTATGTTTTGGATTCTCATTTCCTTGAGTTTGGATTTATGGAGTTGTGGAATATGGTTTGATTGAGGTTGGATTAGTGTTAAGGGGGTAATTTGGAGCGTTTTGAGACAAACGGGAGGTTTGTCCGGTGACCGGGAGCTCGCCGGAGCTCCGGCCGGTCACCGGAGGTGGGGCCCGCGTGCCCGGAGTTCGGGTTTTTACGTGTTATGCAATCCCGGAAAATCCCTAGAACACTAATTCGTGACTTTGGAAGAAATTGGAATTAATTTGGCTAAAATGTGTTTGTTTCGCTAAACTTTAAAGTCGAGATTAAATCCCCCGGAAGTCGGAAAGAAATTCCGTCAATTTTATTGGTGATCTCGAATTTAATTATGCGCGTAGAATAAATTTGAGAATTGTTGGAATTGAATTGTGGGAAAAGATTATTTATTATTTGAGGAACCTTAATGACGGGATTGAGTCGCTCGGGCGTCGGAATTTGGTTCCGTCGATTGCGTTGGACCCCTTGAATATAATTATGATTTGTTGATGCGAAAATGGAATTTTTCGGGGTCCCGAGGTCATTTTAGCGTTTCCGGGCAGATTCGGGAAAGTGTGCGAATTGGGCCGTTCCGGGTCCTTTTTGGCAACTCGGTGTAATTAGGAAGTATTGGAGTGATCGGGACTCATTGGGTGTACTTGGGCGTTAGTTTCGTTAGAATCGGACTTCGATCAATTGCTAAAGTTTGTGCGTTTGTCGTTATTAGATTCTTCCATCGCTCGTGGAAAGGGAAGGATTTAGACGTGGTGTCGCGAGAGACTTGGAGCTAACGTTGGATAATTATCGAGGTAGGGAAAAGTAGCCGTATATCCGTACATGACTTGGGAAAGTTACTAGTAATTGCATGTGGGCACCTTTTGTGTTCTTAGTATATGTATGTGTAGAATTGCATGTGGGCACCTGGTTGTGTCTATAGGTTGATTATACTACAGCGACGTGCCATTCCGCTGTATGCTTTGTTGGGGGTGTTACCGCTTTACTCGTTGCGTTTGGTTTGAATGTGTTATGCTTGTTCAATTGTGAGTAATGGTAAATTGTGATTTGACGTGTTTGAAGATGTCGTGCCTTAACATGTAAATTGAAATGATTTGAGTTGAGTATATTCTTCACTATGGTTGAACTGTATTGTGAGTAAATGGTAAATGCGATTTGATGCGTTTGAAGATGTTGTGCCTTAACATGTAAATCGAAATGACTTGAGTTGATTATTTCTCTCCTGTGGTTGAAATGTTTTGTGGATGATGGTTACGGGCGGGAGCCCAGTGTGTGTGGATGTTGGTTACGGGCGGGAGCCCAGTGTGCGTGGTGGTTTGTGTTTGTTGCTGGTTGACGCCCAGGTGGGAAAGATACGTCCGTGATCTCCGTTCGGGTGGGGTAGATTTGCGCTCTTACCGCGCTTCTCCATCCATGCCGCGAAGAGGCGTCCACGCCTTTCGATTAGCAATCGAAGAAGTGGGGGGCAGACCAGGCCCAGACAGCTAGCCACTGTAAACTGGCGGCCGCGAAGAGGTTTCACGCCTACGACTAGCTATCGAAAAGTGGGAGGCAGATCAGGCCCAGACAGCTTGCGACTGTAAACTGGCGTGTTATAGGTTGCATCACCTGGTCGTGTAGACCTTGTCCAACACCGTGCGTGTTTGGCAAGATGGACTCGACGAAGTACCCGGATTGTTGCCTTTCCTTGAGTGAAAGGTTTGTTTGATTGATGTTGCGTGGTTGATTGTGTGATGATTTGAGTATTGAGAATGAGACGAAATGTTTGGATAATGGTTGAGTTTTACTATTGATCTTTTTCGAACTGTGCTTATGTATCACCCTGTCAATTACTTGTATGCCGTTGTCAGTCGGGTATCCGTTGCGGTGAGCGTAAATGCTCACCCCCTGCTACTTTTCCTGCAGACAGGTGAGGATCGTGATTGTGGATAGGAGGATATCTCGAAGCTGGAGGAGCTGGAGAGTCCGGGTTGTTTTGGGCGTGTTAGTTGACGTACAATTTAGTGTCGACGTTTTGTTGTTTCTTGATCATACTTTGAGTCTCTGACTCGTGTTGTATATTCTTTTGAGCAGTTATAAAATTTGCGGTTCATTGTATTTGTGTTCTTTTTATTTGGTTACTATTATTGTTTCAGTTGTTTCGGACACTGATTCCTCGTTCGCGTTCCGGGCTCGGTCTCTACCGAATTTGGGGCGTGACAGAGAAAGCTTGTGCCTAAAATGTGTGTGCATTGTAATCACCAAGCAACTATTTTTAGTGCACAGAACTTGAGAAAAACGGTAAAGATCGATATATGCGTCGTCGACATAACACCGTTAAACAACTGATCTCTACGAGAATTATATATGGTTACTTGGTAAGTTCAAAAGATAATACTGCGAATCCGCTAACCGTTGGGTTAAACACAGATCAAGTTGATAAACATCGAAAAGAATGGGGCTCACGCCCATATAATTAAGGTGTCATGTGAAGGAAAACCCAACCTATTTCATTAGAGATCCCAAGATCTAGGTTCAAAGGGACAACCTAATTGCATGAACCTTGTGCGGTCACTGAAGGGGTAACCTCGAGACCATTCCTATGATGTCACACAATGACACAAAAATGGATCATGTTAGCCTATGCTTTTAATGATACTTTGTGCATCATGAAGTTGAGCAAAAGATATCATCTATGTGAGAGTGAAGTGGGGTCGCTTCAAGGGAGACTAATGGGGCTTAGTTCTCTTAAGCTCTTGCAGAACCAGGAGATGTTCATGACCATAACTAACCCAACCATTAGAACCTAAACATCGGGTTCATTGATATCTGTGTGAAGTATATGATCTCTTACGCAAAACGATAGAGAGTTCAAGGACACCACGTCTACTCATACGTCAGTAAGATAAGTATACCCTCACAAGGAAAGTTCAAAGGGGGTAACTTACTTATCCTATGCATATATCGACTGTAGAGAGTAATCACCACGTCGAAATGTTTACACGTTCAATTTCATTCATGTGGGGGATTGTTGGACAAATTGTACAATTAAGTACAAAATGGCTAAGTTAATAAGTGTATTAACTTGTGACTACGTCAACGTGAGTCTTGATTCGGAATATCAAGACTCGTTATAGAATAATGTGAAATATGTTTTCATATTATATGAAATGAGATCTTTTCAACGACATATCAAAAGCTCAAGATGGGTAAATGGGTGAATGAGAAATTGAACCCGAAGCTCGCCACGTTTAGTTGGGCTCATAATTATGACTCAACAATAAGAATTTGAATTTAATTTTAAATTCAAGGAAAAGATAAAATGTGGAAAAGCCATTAATAATTAATTTACATTGAAAAATAAATTATGGAAAATCATACTTTCCCAAAAGAAGTATTGGGTAAATTATTTCATTCCCTGTCTTCAAAGTTTTATATTCTTTCTCTAAGAATATTATTTTCCTAAACAAAATATTTTCTTAGTAAGAATTATATTTTCCTTAATAAAATATTTTCCAAGAATGAGGGTTTTTTCTTATATAAGTAGAGAAAAATCGCTAGAGCTAAAATACACCAAAAACTCTAGACGTCGAATTTCTGTCAAATTCATTCCTCATCGATTACTCTCTATAGCCCGGTCAGAGTTCGACTTCAATCGTCGTTTTATCCTGGAAACAAGTTGCCCATACAGGGCAATAATTGTCTTAAGGAAAGCGGATTACCGTGACTCGATGATATTCAATTCCGTCTCTATCAACCGGTCTTGCACCGGTTCCAAGTTATATAATATTTATGTTATTATTCTTATTGTATGAATATTATCAATAAACTGAATTATTATTTTAGTTGTGTTTGTATAATGTGATTCACTTGTATCCATCTCGTATAATTGTTCGATTTACGTTTCTGGACTAATATATTATCCGACAAATTTTGGGTTCGAGATTTTCTTCTGACAGCGTCATTAATCTAAGTCTCCAAAAAGAATATCGTTGGAGTGGGAATAGCTGTTGATGTCGGCATGAGTAGGTAAGTAGGTGGTGTGACGCGAGAGACCATAAGCATATTAATGTTTGTGTGCCAAAATTTAATGGAATGGAATCGATAGTCTCGGATAAGTAGAATCTACTTGTTAATTAATACAAGTATAAAGGTAATAAAAGTAGAGTTGAGAACAAACAAGTGCTTTTACTTTGTTTTCCTAATGTCTGTTCCCCCAAAAGGTTCTTTACTTTCCACTACGGATTATACCAGTTTTGTTTTTATTATATTTGTTCTTCTTTTCGTTGTTTTCGTACTTAAACAGTTGGGAAAGCAACAGCTTACCCTCGTCTGTTTACTACTACATCAATTCATATATATTTAGATTAGGACACTGACGACCACGTGGTATTTAGCCCAAGCCCATTTTAATTTGTAAGCCCAATTCTATTATTACAAGAACTCTAATTAGTAAGTAGTCTTCTAATTCTATGTTATTCATGTAAGAACTTATGCCCCAATCCAACTCTTTCTATGTAATCTTCTGTTTAGAAAAAAATGCATTTTTATTATTATTGTGTTGTAGTAATGAATCAAGCGATAATTTCATCTAAAGTCATTGAATGTGTCATCACTAATAGTAGAACCTTTAAATACTATGAAATTATATTTGACGGATCCCTAGTCGAATACTTATCAATAAGTGACTAGCGTGAGGATGACTTAAGATCATGTTCTACTGATCTAGGTAATGGGATTACCAAAGTCATATCAAGGATGTCATCTGGAAGATGGTATCGGATGACCCGACTTGGAGTATGGTGCATAGATTAAGTCACCAACGCATACTCGGTCGTCGTGTGATCACTGCCTTTAGGGTTTGGAGCGAGTGGCTCACATGCTCGTCAGTCCATTAGTTTGACTTGTCCTAACGCTGCTTGTAAGAGGGTAGTCATAACGGGCATCGTTGGCTATTGGACGGACTGTAGTGGAAGCGCACATTGCGTCCGAAGGGATTTGTTTCTCTACGGTGAGACGTGGTGAAGGGTATGGTTTTGGGCCCATTGATGAGCATGACAGAGGAAGTGTGCGGTCGCACCAGATACGTCTCAGTCATCTCTAAATCAAGGACCTCGATCGAGTCGATGAGGATGACCGCTCTATGCCTCATCTTAATCGCATATGCCTTAAAGAAAACAAAGGGTTAGTGATATAGATGACAGAGAGAAGATATTTTAACCGATCGATACCTCGTGGACATTAGGTAATCACTACGTCTTACTAGAGGCCACTAGTGATGTATCGGGTGAAATGGTATTTCACGCCGATCTGCCAATAGGTCACGAGCCTACAGGGTCACACGCCAGTGGCAAGAACCGAGCAACTCGATGCGACTCAAGAGGTCCAAAATAGGTTAAGTATGGAAATGGTATAGATATGATTGGTGTGGTGTCTATCGACACACATCCCGTGTGTGGTTTCGATCGGTGCCTCGACAGGTAGGTGGTGTCGATTGACACCTTCCATTCCGGAAGGGTGTCGATCCACACCCATGTCTGACGAGGTAAAAACCTAGGCCGTCATCCAAGCCCTATATAAGAAGGTCTGGGGTGAGAGCCTCCCTAAGCCAAAAGGCACCATTAGCCAATACACCTAGAAAGTTTTAGCTCTTGCATTAGAGAGTTAGGGTATCGAGAGAGAGGTCCTATGGCGATCTAGTAGTCACCAGGAGGGTCTTGGCGTCGAAAATTTCGAGCCCAAACGTGTGTGCATCCGTGGAGAGCGAGTTCGTGGACACTCTTCAAGATTGGATTAGAGAGCTAAGTGTAGAGACTACGAGAGGTAGGCTCTCTAACTTGCTAGTCTCCTATTTATTCATCTAGGGTTTGGCACAGGATCCTCGAGGGGTTTCCCGGTTAATTGATTATCCGTTGCGCATACAACCTGGGATTCCCCAACAATTCAATTATTTATGCGGTAATTCCATGTAAGTACCCCAAGTTTGAAAAGTCTTTTGCTGGTACCTCAAGTTTAATTAGTTTCAGATAAATAAATAATATGTTAAATCTAACAGAATTGGGATGTGAAAAGATCAAAATGCCCCTAATGTTTATTATTTAAAATCTGACCAGTTCAGATCCAGTCAAATCGGTTCAATTTGGTCAGTTTAATTATCCATAATTAAAATAATAATAATTATTAATAATTTAATTAATTAATTATTATTAATAAACTTTCGAATGGAGTAACTTTCTCATACGACCTCCGTTCCGGGCTCATAAAATATTAAATCGAAGAGAATCAGAAGATAAAAAACTTTGAAGAATAATATTAATAATAAAATTAAAATTATCTATTTATTTATTATAAATATCATTTAATTATTAATGACTAATAAGTTTTTATTTAATTATTAATATTATTCTTCAAAATTGTTTATCTTTCGATTCTCTTCGATTTGATATACTATGAGCCTAAAACGGAGGTCGTATGAGAGAGTTATTAAATTCCAAAGTTTCAATGTAATATTAATTATTATTAATAATTAATTTATGATATTATTATTATTATTTGTATTATAAAACCGGTCAAATTGAACCGGTTTAACTGGATTTGAACTGGTCAGACCGGTCAAATATCAAATAATAAGCATTAGTGACAGTTTGCTCTTTTCACATCCAAATTCTGTTAGATTTAACAAATGATGTACTTATCTACAACTAATTAAACTTGGGATACCGACAAAAAACCTTTTAAACTTGGGATATTGATTTGAAAATGAGGCTAAGTTGATGTACTGACATGAAATTACCCCATTATTTATTTATATAGGAGATAACGAGTTTGTTCTTACAAGCAAACTCTTTGGTGGATGAGCAAGTGAGGAAGCAAATTTGGTATTCGCACAAGATTTTACAGCAACATGTGGACTGGTTGTTTACCATTCTTATGAGAGAGTTATTAAATTTGAAAGTTTCAATGTAATATTAATTATTATTGATAATTAATTTTTTATATTATTATTATTATCATTATTATTATTAATTTAATTATTAAACCGGTCAAATTGAACCGGTTCAACTAGATTTGAACTGGTCAGACCGGTCAAATATCAAATAATAAGCATTAGTGACATTTTGCTCTTTTCACATCCAAATTCTGTTAGATTTAACAAATGATGTACTTATATGCAACTATTTAAACTTGGGGCATCGACAAAAAACTTCTTAAACTTGGGATACTGATTTGAAAATGAGGCAAAGTTACTGTACAGACATAGAATTACCCCGTTATTTATTTATATAGGAGATAACGAGTCTGTTCTTACAAGCAGACTCTTTGGTGGATGAGCAAGTGAGGAGGCAAATTTGGTATCCGCACAAGATTTTACACCAGCATGTGGACTGGTTGTTTACCATTCTTAGGAGCAAGTCAATAGTAGTATCCTAACGTCAGTGATATCAAGAAACAATAACAAATTGATATGAACTTGTTACTGTCCAAGATCTTATGTGGACTGTGTATCGAAAAGGTTCCGATAGCGACAAAGTTTTCGTGTGGGAAACCTTCGAGTGTAGGATGGATCGAAGAAAGCCACGATGGGTTGCGGAAATCCCGTCGATAATTCAGACGAAAACCACAAGAATTTTGAGCACAAATCCTTGATATGTTCTATGGTTAAGAGAATCCTCTCTAAACACACAATCACACAATGTTTTATATATATTTCAAGTCTGCCTCAAACTAGAGCTTACACACTTATTTATAGTGGAAGAAAAACTACTCAAAGGTCTTCAAATTCAATCATCATAATATCATTTAAATGAAAAAAAAAGTAATGGTCACTTGAACGTCCAGAAGAAAAACTACTTGAAGAGTAATGAGAACTAATGGTGCACATTCAATTACACCAAAAGAAAATAAAAATAAAAATTATTAAATTAAAATTAAATACTCCTTGTGGTCACTTGAACGTCCGGTTCAGTTTTAGCATATATGGTGCTAAGACTCGTGACCGCTATGTAACCGTTGACGTCGTAAACTTTTTGAAGTAGCAAGGCAAAATCTTTGACCAAGTACCTCGGAACTATGTCTCTAAGTTGGTACTTGGTTTGCCAATGTGTTGGGATAGAGATCTGTTCTTAATCTTCAAATCCCGTCGGTGGTCCAATGCTAGGAATGTCCTCATCATTCCCTCCCGGTTGAGAAGAATTTGCCCACAAATCCTAACATGCATAAAAAGGGGTTACGTCAGATTCATTGAAAGTAGGACTTATATGGTACTCGCCAGGAAGATCTCATTTGTAAGCATTGTCTCCTATTTTGAGAGAACTCGAAATGAGCTGTAACGCCCCAAGATCCGGTTCTCCGAATCTTAGTCGTCACGCGATAAAATACAAGTATCGTTAATACATATACGAAGATACATATACGAAATAGTTATGAAACAACTCGAGCGTCCTCGAGTGTATCATAACTATACTCGCACAAAGTCAACACCTTTAGTTTAGGCGTCCCTAACTTAAAGGTGATTGCACAAGTTATTGGTTATTGGTGGAAAAACCGTCTTTCACAATTTAAATCCGGAAATTATCAAATACGCAAGTTATCGACTCGGGGGTCACCCGGGACCACCCGAACTCACAAAACCCGAGCCCCGGGCTCGTGGGCCCCACACAAGCCACCACATTAATTCTCGGGAAACAAAATCGAGCTACGGGATTTACTTCGAATCTGTCCAGAGACAGATTCGGCAGAACAGTCCACTTCCCGGACTTGCAGCTCCAAATCCGTAGCTCGTCTGAAAAACACGTAAACATGAAAGTTGAAGCTCTGCCAGTCCTCTACAAACTTCATGTTTTGCTCGGAACCAAGTTCGAACGGGAACGGCTCCGTCCGGAGCAAAACAGATTGTCCGTCCGCCTGGACAGATTCAGCGGTTCAGTCACTTCCCGGGCTTCTAGCTCCCAAACCGTTGCTCCTTTGGGAAAAACTCACAAGATGAAGGTTGAAGCACTTCGGGTCAGCGTTCCATGGCCACCGGAATCAGCCACCAACGTGGCCGGAGCTCCGGCGACCCTCCGGTCACCGGAATTTGTTCAAATTTGTCTTAAAACATGCCTAATCATCTCTAGTGTCTAACTAAACTTAAAACAACACATTTCTACTTAAAACCCACTAACAAAACTACTCCAAATCGAAAAGAGAACCATACCTCTTGTAGTCCTCGATGCCGGGATTCCGAATACGAAGAAATCTCGAAGAAACGACGGACGGATTGACGGGAAATCCTCCTTGCTTGGCCGGACCCTCCTTCTCCTTCCCTCTTTCTCTTTCTCTTTCTCTTTCTCTTTCTCTCTCCTTCTTTCTCTTGGTTGTTCTCGGATGAAATGGGAGCTCCCCCTCCTTATAACAACACATTTTATTTAATTAATTACTTAATTAAATAAAATGAAAACCCAAAAATCAACCCTTTTTCCTCTTTCCCAACATCACCAAACCCCACACACAACAAGTCACTTCCTTGTCCCCTTGATACCTAACCCATCAATCACATCGGTCACCTTTTCCACCAACCGAAAACGGATCAGATTTCCCAAAATCGGACGTTTCGGACCCCGAACGGGCACTTTTATCGAGATTTCAGAAAAATCTCCCTAGTGACTTAAAATGGGCTAACTAAGAATACTGCATCGACCGTTTTGCGATTCGGGACTTAACGAGTCCAGAATCGCCCAAAATGTCCTCGGTTGACTTTTTCGGCAAAAAGTCAACCTAAGTCAACTTTCCCCGAATGGGTCACGAAGTGGTCTTTAGTCGCCCTGAACTTAGCTTGGTCGAAAATAACGTCATCTTATGTCTAAAACAACTCTCGGGGTCAGGTTCAGACTCGATCTGGTCACTATTCAAAAATTTTGAATTTTCCTAGATTTTAGTCTAACTGCCCGGGAGAGGTCCTTAAAACCTACCCCCCTTAAAGGAATTTCGTCCGCGAAATTAAACAGAGTTAAGGACGTACCTCAATTCTCGAAGAGTCGGGGATACTTGGCGCGAATCTCGTCCGCCCGCTCCCACGTCGACTCCCCCTCCCCGTGATGCTGCCACAGCACTCGCACTAACGGGATGGTCTTGCCTCTCAGCACCTGATCGCGAGAGTCCAAGATCCGAACTGTCCGTTCCTCATAAGTCGCATCCGGAGTCAACTCTAGCTCAGCCCAAGCTATCACGTGTGACGAGCCGTGGTGGTACTTCCTCAGCATGGATACATGGAAAACGTTATGCACTGCCGCAAGGGATGGTGGCAAAGCAAGCCGGTAAGCCACTGCTCCCACTCTGGAAATGATCTCGAAGGGTCCAATGTACCTCGGCGACAACTTCCCGTCGCTCCTTGCCTTCTTGAACCTGATCAGCCCCTTCTTCGGGCTAACCTTCAAGAAGACATGGTCGCCCACTTCGAAATCAAGCGGTCGACGCCTCCTGTCCGCGTAACACTTCTGTCTGCTCTGCGCCGTCTTCAACCGTTCTCGGATCAGGGCTACCTTCTCGGTAGTCTCCCTAACCAGATCAGGTCCTAACAGGCTCTTGTCGCCCACCTCCGCCCAACAGACGGGTGAACGACACGGCCTACCATACAACGCCTCGAATGGTGCCATCTGAATGCTGGCCTGGTAGCTGTTGTTGTAGGCGAACTCTGCTAGTGGCAAGTGATCCTCCCACGCTCCATGGAAGTCCAGAATACATGCCCGGAGCATGTCCTCCAGGATCTGGATCACTCGCTCTGACTGACCATCAGTCTGTGGGTGGTAAGCGGTACCCAGCCGAATATTCGTCCCCATAGCGCCCTGAAGGCTGTCCCAGAATCGCGATGTTAAGCGAGGGTCTCGGTCCGACACTATCGACACCGGCACCCCGTGTAGTCTGACTATCTCGCGCACATACAGCCTGCTCAGCTTGTCCACTGGGTCCGTCATCTTCATAGGCAGGAAGTGAGCGGACTTCGTCAGTCTGTCAACCACTACCCAAACAGCATCATTGCCCCTCGTAGACCTCTGCAAACCGCACACGAAGTCCATGGTGATATGCTCCCATTTCCACTCAGCGATCTCTAGTGGCTGTAGCGGACCTGCTGGTCTCTGGTGCTCGATCTTCACCTGCTGACAAGTAAGGCATCTTGCCACAAATTCCGCTATCTCGCGCTTCATCCCGCTCCACCAGAAGTGGCGTCTGATGTCGTGGTACATCTTAGTCCCCCCGGGATGTACTGTGAGTCGCGAGCTGTGCGACTCACGTAGTACCGCCTCGCGGAGACTCTGGGGCACGAATAGTCTGCTCTGGAAGCAAAGACCCTGATCGTTGCCCAGTGACCACCCTTCGGACTCGCTTCCGCTGGTCAACCTTTCACGGAATGTCACTGATTCCGCATCCTCGATCTGCGCCTCGAGTACCCTGCTGATCAAATCTGGCTGCGCTACAAAGGAACACAGAGCCACCTGCCCTGTGACTTCCTTTAGCTCCCGAATAGACGCCCACGAATTAAAAACAAGAAACGTACCCTGCGCTGATCTCTGGTCATCAGGCTGTGGCGTCTCAGTCTGGCCCGCAACAGAATATACTCTGCCCCGTGTCTGCTGCCCTTGCCCGGTACTCGGCCCTGCCGACCGTGCTGGTGCGTTTCCCTACCTGGGCCAGTAGTCCTGCCGTGATGCGGATGATTGTACCGGTGTAGCGCCCTTGGAGGGACAGTCCTTGGCAATGTGCCCGAGGCGTCCACACCTATAGCATGTGGGCGGTCCTGCGCTGGCCCGGCCTCCCTGAGACCCGGCCTGACTTCCCGGCCTTCCCGCCAGTGATCTGGGCTGTCCGCCCTGACTCTACCTCGCAGTCCCATGCCTCTGTGGGCACTCCCGACAAAGATGTCCCGTCTGCCCGCACATGTAGCAAGTGGTTGGTGGTCTCGATCCTGCCGAGCTGGCAGCTGCTGTGTCTAGCGAAGCCAGCGGCCTCTGCTCCATCCGTCCAGCCTGCTGTGGCGGAAAGCCCGAATGACGGGGCCTCTTGAAGTCTCTAGACTCCGAAGGGCCACTCGGTCGGAGCCTCTGTGCACGGAGACGTCGGGTCTCTGCCATCCCCTCCTCGATGGCTGCGGCAGTGTCCACTATCATCGAGTACACTCGGATCCTAAGAGCAAGGATCCGGTCGAAGATTTCGGGCCTCAGCTCCCGCTCAAACTGTTTGCAACGGTTCGCATCGGACCTCACCAGATCCGGAGCAAATCTCGACAAGGCCGTGAAACGGGCCTCGTACTCGGCGACCGTCAGGGTCTCCTGGCGCAGTTCCAGGAACTACTGCTGCCGGCTATCCCGCGCCGACTCTGGAAAGTAGCTCTCGAGGAAGACCTCCCGGAACTCCTCAAAGTCCTGCCCAACCCGGGCCCTCACCCGCTCCTACCAGTAGTAGGCATCGCCCTTCAGCTGGTGAACAGCTAAAGTGATGCGGATGCTCCCCTCGTTGAATCCTGTGGTGTCCAGGTCCCGAGTGATCTGCTGTAGCCACTGCTCGACTATCGAGGGATCAGGCTCTCCGTGGAAAGCAGGTGGGTGCAGTCGTAGGAAGTCTCGCAATGCGTGCGACGGCTGTACTGCAGCCCGAACTGGTGCTGCCTCAGGTGTGGTGGACCTAGCTGCCCTCTGCCCCATGACCTCGGTCAGGGACTGTATCGACCTCAACAGCTCTTCCCCCATCGGGACCCTGTCGGGAGCGGTCGTCGGGGCAGCGGGCATCCCCATGAGAGTTCCCGCCTGCCCAGCACTGCCGGTGGCAGTCTCCGCGGACTGTGTCTCGACACTAGTGGTCTGCTCCGCGGGCTCGGCAACTCGAGCTCCCTGAGTCGCCCTCGACGCTCCCCGCCCCCTGGTACCTCCTCGCCTAGTCTTCGGCGCCATGTGCACTACTTAGGAAATGAGATCACAATCAGGATCCACGATCAAGCGAACTTCGCGCTAAAGGACAATGGAACTTCACTGATTTTCTACCATTACTAATCATACTAGGTACTAATATCCTAGCGTAGTAATACCAACCGGCAATGTTCTCACTAACATGCCCACCAGTCAACACATGTCATCAATCAATCATGTCAATAATATACTCACGTTAACAAGCAACCTCATGTACTATCACAGTACCACAACCTGTCCATCATTTCTCAAGTCATACAGTCACACCACTGCACATAAGTTGTCAGGCTAACTCACTACTGACCAACTTAACACCACAAAACTCAAAGACCAAAGCCACGTAATACTCTCCTATTACTGACTTTACCCGACGTGTCGACGCAAGGCACACAGGTGTTGAACCTGACCTCTGATACCAAACTGTAACGCCCCAAGATCCGGTTCTCCGAATCTTTGTCGTCACGCGATAAAATACAAGTATCGATAATACATATACGAAATAGTTATGAAACACCTCGAGTGTCCTCGAGTGTATCATAACTATACTCGCACAAAGTCAACACCTTTAGTTTAGGCGTCCCTAACTTAAAGGTGATTGCACAAGTAAGTAAACCAGTTCTAAAACAATTCCATCAAAACATCCTTTGAAAATGAAGCAAGTAACTCATAAATAAATACCATAATGGTGATGCATAACGCCACCTCACCGAGTGTTTTACAAAATAAAGTAATAAACCGGATAATGAAAAGCAGTAACAAAATAGGTTACGACTCAACAGAGTCTACAACAGCCGACTAAACACCACTGGCAAAGACACGTCGACACGACACACCCCCAAGCTCCCAGTCAAAAGATCTAAACGCATCCATAACCTACAGAAGTTGTAGGGGTGAACACGCTACCTCCAAGACTCAAACATCGCACATACACAAGATGATAACAATGCAAAAGTAGTTGTATAACATAATTAACTACACCCTAGGGTAACCGATTTCAGCCCAGGGAATCCACCCTTGCCTCGGTTCACCCTCCCTTAGGTAAAGGTAACCGATCTCGATCAAGGGAGTCCACCCTCAACTCGATTCACCTTACACCTAAATAAAGGCAACCGATCACAACTAAGGGAGTCCACCCTCAGCTCGGTTGACCTTTCCCACAAAGATAAAGGTAACCGATCTCGATCAAGGGAATCCACCCTCAACTCGGTTTACCTTACACCTAAATAAAGGTAACCGATCACAACTAAGGGAGTCCACCCTCAGCTCGGTTGACCCTTACCACAAATAAAGGTAACCGATCTCGATCAAGGGAATCCACCCTCAACTCGGTTTACCTTACACACCACCTGTAACACAAGTATCACACCATACTCATGCAGAAAACATACTAGGTGCAAGACGGAATAAATCATCGTCTGAAAAGCAAATAATATAATACCTGGCACAATCCCGTGCATACAATCAGTTCAGAGTTATACTAAACTAATTCACCCAACATTATCATGCAAATCTCACTATTCGCATATAATCACACCAAGCATATTCACGCCACTACCATAGTGCCAAATCATGCTCACACGTATATATACACACATATATAATCAAACAAAGGCATCAAGCCATATAGTCTAGGTAGCTATGTCCCCCTACCTTAGGAAAGCTCCACGTACGCTCCTAGCCTCCCGCTCGAGCTATTCACGCCTTGCCTTTCCCGCGAGCGTCAATATCAACTAATAATTATATTCAATAATTAAAAACTCAAACAGACTCCGAAACGAATGCAATAAATTTACAAGTGTACTCCAACAAGTGCCTAACACTTGGACACACTTCAAATTAATCAAAGTAGCCCAAAATGGGTCCGGAATGACCCATTTTCCCCGAAACACCCAATATGCCCGGAAACGAGTTTTTGACCCTCGGGACTCCGAAAATTTTGAAACTTGTTCCTAAACTCCTCATTTAATATTCTAAGACCAATGCAATTAACGGAATCAAATTTCGACACCCGAGCGTTAAAATACTTCAATTAAAGTTATTGGTGGAAAAACCGTCTTTCACAATTTAAATCCGGAAATTATCAAATACGCAAGTTATCGACTCGGGGGTCACCCGGGACTACCCGAACTCACAAAACCCGAGCCCCGGGCTCGTGGGCCCCACACAAGCCACCACATTAATTCTCGGGAAACAAAATCGAGCTACGGGATTTACTTCGAATCTGTCCAGAGACAGATTCGGCAGAACAGTCCACTTCCCGGACTTGCAGCTCCAAATCCGTAGCTCGTCTGGAAAACACGTAAACATAAAAGTTGAAGCTCTGCGAATCCTCTACAAACTTCATGTTTTTCTCGGAACCAAGTTCGAACGGGAACGGCTCCGTCCGGAGCAAAACAGATTGTCCGTCCGGCTGGACAGATTCAGCGGTTCAGTCACTTCCCGGGCTTCTAGCTCCCAAACCGTTGCTCCATTGGGAAAAACTCACAAGATGAAGGTTGAAGCACTTCGGGTCAGCGTTCCATGGCCACCGGAATCAGCCACCAACGTGGCCGGAGCTCCGGCGACCCTCCGGTCACCGGAATTTGTTCAAATTTGTCTTAAAACATGCCTAATCATATCTAGTGTCTAACTAAACTTAAAACAACACATTTCTACTTAAAACCCACGAACCAAACTACTCCAAATCGAAAAGAGAACCATACCTCTTGTAGTCCTCGATGCCGGGATTTCGAATACGAAGAAATCTCGAAGAAACGACGGACGGATTGACGGGAAATCCTCCTTGCTTGGCCGGACCCTCCTTCTCCTTCCCTCTTTCTCTTTCTCTTTCTCTTTCTCTCTCCTTCTTTCTCTTGGTTGTTCTCAGATGAAATGGGAGCTCCCCCTCCTTATAACAACACATTTTATTTAATTAATTACTTAATTAAATAAAATGAAAACCCAAAAATCAACCCTTTTTCCTCTTTCCCAACATCACCAAACCCCACACACAACAAGTCACTTCCTTGTCCCCTTGATACCTAACCCATCAATCACATCGGTCACCTTTTCCACCAACCGAAAACGGATCAGATTTCCCAAAATCGGACGTTTCGGACCCCGAACGGGCACTTTTATTGAGATTTCAGCAAAATCTCCCGAGTGACTTAAAATGGGCTAACTAAGAATACTGCATCGACCGTTTTGCGATTCGGGACTTAACGAGTCCAGAATCGCCCAAAACGTCCTCGGTTGACTTTTCCAGCAAAAAGTCAACCTAAGTCAACTTTCCCCGAATGGGTCACGAAGTGGTCTTTAGTCGCCCTGAACTTAGCTTGGTCGAAAATAACGTCATCTTATGTCCAAAACAACTCTCGGGGTCAGGTTCAGACTCGATCTGGTCACTATTCAAAAATTTTGAATTTTCCCAAATTTTAGTCTAACTGCCCGGGAGAGGTCCTTACATGAGCCGTTACCTCGAGGGAATAACTTGGATTATCGTTCTTCTGGAAACCTTTTGCGCATATGAATCAACGCCAAGTGTCCAGGCTGAAATTTGATTTTTCTCCGTCCTTTGTTGGCATGCTTCATCTAAGTTTGCGTCTTCTTCTTGATATTCACCGAACTTCAACATGTAAGTCACGAACATATTTTGCGCGTTTGTCTCCATCTAGATTCAAATGCTCTGAACCTGATAATGAAATTAAATCCAAAAAAGTTAAAGAATTAAATCCATATGCAACTTCAAATGGTGAGAATTTTGTAGATGAATGAATAGCACGATTATATGCAAACTTAGCGTGAGGTAAGTAATCTTCCCATTCTTTGATTTTTTTTTGATGAGTGCTCGCAAAAGAGTGGAAAGTGTTCGATTGTCTACTTCCATTTGGTTGTCGGTTTGAGGATGGCAAGTTGTAGAGAAAAGGAGTTTTGTGCCTTCCTTACCCCAAAAAGTTTTCCAAAAGTAGCCAAGGAACTTGGCGTCGCGGTCAGAAACGATGGTCTAGGGCATTCCATACAATCCAACAATTTCTTAGAAAATCACATTAGTAATATTGGAAGCATCATCGGTTTTGTGACAAGGTATAAAATGTGTCATTTTAGAGAACCTGTCAACAACAACAAATATCAAATCATGACCATGTTTGGTGCGAGGGATTCCTAAGACAAGAATCCATTGAAACATCTATCCATGGTGTGTAAAGACCGTGTGATTGGACTTTTGACTTAGCTTGCTTACAAATCACAAATTCTCTTCACATCTTTAATAATTATTGGCCAAAAAAATGTTCTTCAAGTGTCCCTAGTGTTTTTGACTCTCAAAAATGTCCCATCAACCCGCCTCCATGAGCTTCTCTCACAAGTAATTCCCGAAGTGAACTATATGGTTTACACAACTTAGTTCTTTTGAATAAAAAATTTGCATGTCTATAATAATCGCCAAATGCCACATTTTCACAGTTTTCAAAGATTGTACCTGAAGGAATTTCATGGGTTCCATAGATTAAATATAATGCAGCGGACAATGATTTAACCATGGAATTCGAAAACAAGATCTTTATTTGATAAATTTTTTAGCAAGAACATAAAATATCGGATCTGAAAATATACCTTTTCGAATCACAAACATGACGAAGCTTCAGTGAATCTGCCTGCAGAAAAACGTAACTTCTAAAAGCCATAAATTGAGCTACAGATCTCCATATGTCTCTGTTTATTTAGAAAAGTAAATTTCATCCAGTTCTCTACGACTTTCATGTTTTGCACAAAACCCAGTTCGGACTGCAAGACCATCGTGTGAAGCAAAACACCTTACTCGTTAGTGCTAGACAGATTTTCCGTTTGTTCGATTTGTTCCTTCTTTGAGGATTTCGAATCTGACAAAGCAAAACCAAAAGATTGTGGTCTCTAGATCGTCCACACAAGCAAGGCACCTAATTACTTTTAGGATTTTGACAGTAGAAGAAAAGCAAAACCCTAACTTTGGTGGAGAGAAGGAGGGTCGGCTAAAGAGGGAGAGAGAGAGAGACGAGAATGAGAGTGTAATAGGGTTTTGGGTTTTGATTACTGTGAAAAATTAGATTTTTTATTTTTCACTAAATCAAATCCATAAAATTTCATCATTAACTTAAGCTCATTCTTAAAATTAATATTAACAATGGGCTTGAAGCCCATTTACCTAAATTTTAATTAAACTTATTTAAATTGGGTTCTAATTAAACGGTTTACCTAAACCGATCCAATCCCTTAAATTTGATTTTCTCAACCGTCTGGTTATAAACCTAGGCCAGAAATCAACGGTTCGTTTTCAATTTGACTAAATTGAAAAGCGGATTCTCCCAATCTCTATCCAAGTCTGTTTTGCTATATACCATGCTTAAAGTGTGTGACCCTCTAGGCTCATGACCCATTGGCAGACTGGTAAAATTACCATTTTACCCTTTTCATCATAAGTGGCCTCTAGTAAGACATTACGATTACCCAACATCCGTGAATATCGATGATTCGAATTAATCTGTTATCGTACATGTCACTATCCTTTTATCATACCGATATTCAGATTGATCAAAAGGAATAAGACCGTCATCCTAATTTATCAATCACTGTTTCTTGATATCTGAGATGACTGAGATACTAAAGTATCTCTTGCATCGCCATGCTATTTCTTCAGTCATACTCATCAAGTGGCCTAAAAGAATATCTTTCCCATACCGGAGTATGGGTGATAAATACCTAAGCCATCTTTCGAGTTCACTCATGTAGTTTATAACCAAGCCAATCAGAGCTCTTATGGCTACCCTTTTACATGTAACGTTAGACTATGTCAAACTTAGAGATTCATTACATAGTGATCACAAAGACTCCTTGGTCTTCGGATATAATGACAAGCTACGATATGTGAGTATGCTCATGACATTATCTATGCTGCATACTCACTATCGGGTCGTCCAATACCATCTCCCTGATGATATCTATTATCTAACTCCGGCAGATCAGTAGAGCGTAATCATAAAGATTTAGCCTCATACTGATCGCTTCTTAATGAAGCTTAACTGATCAGGGACTCATTAAATGTAACAATTGATCGTTCATGTTTTCACTATGAATGAGGATATCATCAAAGTAAACAAAAACAAACTTCCCCACGAATGATTGTAAGATATGGTTCATTAGCCTCATGAACGTACTGGGTGCACTCGACAATCTAGACGGCATAATCTAACCATTCATATAAGCCATGTTTAGTTTTAAATGTCGTCTTCCATCTATATCCTTCTTTCATGCGAATTTGGTGATACCCACTCCTTAAATTAGTTTTAGAAAAAATGCAAGAATCATGCAATTCATCTGACATGTCATCTAAGCGAGGAATTGGAAGACGATATTTTACCGTAATTCGGTTGATGGCTAGACAATCAAGAGACATTCTCCACGTCCCATTTTTCTAAGGAACAAGTAAAACCGGTACGACGCAAGGACTCATGCTTTCACGGATGTATCCTCTAGATAAGAATTAATCGACTTGTTGTTGGAGTTCTTTGGCCTCATGGGGATTGGTACGATAGGCTGGATGATTGGGAATTGAGGCTCCACCTATAAAGTCAATTTGGTGTTAGATCCAGGGGATTGGCAGCAATTTGGGTAGAATGTCCTCCGGAATCACGTCCTCAAACTCCTGCAAGAGTGGTACAACACAAGGTGGTAAATCCGGCAAAGAGTTAGAAGCCAACAATACCTTCTCCTTGAGGACAATGAGTAACATCGGATGTCCGGATGGATGCGCTCTTATCACCTCACTTTTTTGGCAAAGAAGTTTCTTTGTGCTTTCTCTCTTATTTTCTCTCATAGTGTACTCTCATATTTATTCTTCTCTTATTTTTTTCTCACGTGTGTTTGACTCTCACGTGTTTGACTCTCATGTGTTTGGCGCTCAAGTGTTTGCATTCTCTCTCCCTAACATTTTATTTTTTTGTTGGTACATTTGTGTTTAATCATGGAGAACTTGTTTTGGAGAACCGTGATAAGTTGATGTCACGGTGGTTATGACAGAAAGTGTACTTATTAGTGAAGCCGTTGTGGGATACCTTTAGGTCGAATTGCCATGACCGACCAAGTAGTACATGCCAGGCCTCCATCAGAACTACGTCGCAAAGGACCTCGTCTTCGTACCTCCCAATTTTGAATCCAACGACAACTTGGTAAGCGACCTTTATACCTCCACTATCGTTGAGCCATTGGAGCTTGTAGGGTCGTGGGTGGTTGATCAATAATAGAGCACGCTTATAGACCAAGTTAGTGTTTAATACATTAATATAATTACCACCATCAATAATTAAACTACAAACCTTGTCTTTTATCTAGCACCGTGTTTGAAAGATTGTCTCCTGTTGAGCCTTTTCGTCCTCCTTGGCGAGCACGCTTAAGGATCGTCGAGTAACAAGTGTAAGACCATCGGGAGTGTAATATGGGTCTTCTTCATCGTCTTTTTCTTCCTCCTCCAATACTTCGTCGGTGACATAGTCTCCATATTCCGTCAATATATGGTGCGCTTGTTTGGACATTGGCTAGCGATGTGTCCTCGGCCGTGGCACTTGCAGCAACTCACATCGCTATATCTTGAAGTGCTAGCACCGGTCTTGTCCTGAGAAGCACGGGAAAGTGGTGTAGTGGTCATTGGTGGAGCCATTATTTTGGAGCTTCCCGTCCCCTTTTCTTCTCGTCATGGGTAGACTGTCTTCCAAGAAGTCCTTTCTTGAGTCTTCCAAGACGTTTTTTCGGCTGTCTTGAATGATCGATTGCTTCCTGTTTTTAATTAACTCTCAACTGTATTGGTCATATGTACTATCTCTACAAGGTCTACGTAGTGGTGGACTTCTATTTCGTTGGCAATGTCGACATTGAACCTGAATAGGAATCGAGCCATTATTTGCTCTTGATCTTCTTCGACTCGGCACGACTCATTAAAATTTCCATCTCTCGATAGTATTCCTCCACACTTCGATTACCTTGATTGTATTGTTGAAGTTTGGAATAAATACCTCGATTGTAATGGTTTGGCACAAACCTTCTCCTCATGATGGACTTCATAAGCTCTCATGCGCCGATGGCATGTTCGCGATGCTTTCTTCGGTTTAAGACAATTTGATCCCACCAAACCAATTCAAGGGACGAGAGTTTAACCTTACTTACCTCTGAACAACGTCGGCCATAAAAAATCATATTGACTTTTCACTCAAAATCGAGGTAGGCATCAGGATCATTCTTGCCATGGAAGGAAGGAATCTTTACCTGGGCGTGGGATAGTTCTTCTTGGTTTGGGTTCCAATACTAACTAAAGTTTCGATGGTACCTTCGATCATCATCTAGCTCCTTGTTTCTGTATGGCGATTCGCTTCGACGATTCGCTCGACGTTGATAGTCATGCCGACGGAGTCGGTATTCTCCTTGATCATCGGTCTCGTATTCTTCGAGATTTAGGTGGCCTCCATATCATGATCTTGCCGCGGTGAAACTTGCAGTGGTGGAGTTTTTTGGGGTGCATTGGTTCGTAAGACGGCTTTCTCAAGGATTGTGAATCTTTTGTTCATATCTTGGATCATGCCTCGGAGAAATTTAAGAGTTCCGAGTTCCTCGTTTTTTTTCTCCTTGTTGAGACATTTTCTTTCTACAAAAAAATAATGGTTAGATATAAAATCCTCACAAGAATATGTCACTTGTGTTTGTCACTCGTATTAGCTATTTTTTGTCTCTCGTGTTTTCAATCTAGCCATCAACATGTAGTGAACAACCAATCCTTCAACAACACAACTTTTTCTAGAGGTAAAGAAAATATATTGAAGATAAGATTTTTGAATAATGGAGTTATGGAGAGTGGGAACAAAATAATAATAATAATAATTCTAGAGATTTTACTTCTTTTTTTTGGGTCGCAAACTCAGATAACATATGAAGAACGAAAGAAAATTAAATTAAATTAAATAAAATAAAATTGAGAACTAATATAAAAAAATTAAACGAACCTTGATACAACCAAAGCTCTTATACCAATTCAATATGAGCTCGTTAGAGTCCAAAATCTTATGTGGGCCGTGTATCATAAAAGTTTGGAAAGAGACGAAGTTTTCGTGTGGGAAACCTTCGAATGTCGGATGGATCGAATGAAACCATGATGGGTTGTGGATTTCCCGTCGATAATTTGGACGAATGCAACTAGAACTTTGCGCACAAATTCTTGATAAGTTCTGGAGCTAAGAGAATCCTCTCTAAACACACAATCACACAATGTTTTATATATTTCAAGTTTGCCTCAAACTAGAGCTTACACAATTATTTATTGTGAAGGAAAAACTACCCAAAGGTGTAGGGATTTAGAGCGTTCAAGATCATCGAGATAGCGGAAGCATAAACAAAAGGAACTCCAAAAACTGTCCAAGAACATGAACAATTAAATCTCAAGGAAAAATCTATTGCACAAGAGTTTACCTTTTAGTCTTTGTTGAATCAAGAAAGAAGAACTAGATGATCTTCATCTCTAGAGCAAGTCCACACCAAGAGGATGATCCTTAAGATCCTTCACAAAAAGCATACTAGAACTAATGTGTGAAGAACAAGAAAGCAAAGAGAGGAGAGATGGGAGGTGGCCGGCCAAGGTGAGAGAAAAATGTGAGTGAGTTAGTGAATTAATTCTTCATTTGTCTACTTCATCAACACATAAGGCATGGGTCATTAAAGTGACAAATGATGAAGGCATGGGTTAAAGGCAAGTCATTACCCAAACCCCTTAAATCACTCACCTCTTAATTAACAACACCAACTAAGCATGGTGTGTGGCCCCCACCCTTGGACCCACCAAGGTGGCCGGCCACTTGGGCTTATTGGGCCTTATTTGGGCCCTTGTTGGGCCGGCTAGGTGACCTAATGGGCCGAGCCCAATGGGCTCGCCCATGTGGTCGCGTGTCGTGTCCAAAAGTTATCCGACCCTTTTTGTCGTTACTTATCAAACAAAGTCCGACGCGACATTGAAGAAAATCTCAGTTTTCTCGATTTGCTAATTATTCTCTCAAACCGAACCCATGGCCCAAAACCTTTAGTTTTGTCCATGAATTGCTCCTCAAGAAACGTTAAGGTTTCCTTGTCTCAAGTTATCCATCTTGCATGTGTGTGACTCTCCAGGCTCATGCCAGCATTGGCAGATCGGTGTTAGAGATCGCTCTTGCCTGATCCATCATAAGTTGTCTCTAGTAAGACATTATGATTACCCAAGGTGCATGATGATCGATGATTAGATTTAACCTTGTGCGTACAAGTCATTATCCTATTATCTCTAGACATTTTGATTGATCACAAGGCATAGAATCGTCATCCTTGTTTAATCAATCATTGTTACTTGATATGTGAGATGGCTGAGAATTGATAACTCGTATCACTGGCATGGCCATGCTCTTTCTCTCAGTTACTCTCGATCAAGAGGCCTTAACGGATTTCTTTCCCATACCGTAGTACGAGGGATAAATCCCTTAGTCGTCTTTCGTGTCACTCATGCAATCCGTTCCGCCACACAATCATGCCTGTTATTCCAATCCTGTTACGGAAAGCATTAGGCCCAAGTTAAAGCCGTACGTCGACCGCATAGCGATCACAAAGACTCCTTGGTCTAAGGATATCGTGACAAGCTATCGCATTTGAATATGTTCATGGCTTAATCTATAAAACACTATTCAAAGCGGGTCGTCCGATATCAATCACCTCATGATATCTATGATATGATTCCGGGATTCCACATCCCTATGATAAGCAGAACTACATCATTGAGAACCATCCTCATACTGATCGCTTCAATTGAAGCGTATATTGACCAGGGACTCGTTAAGTGTGATCCGTACAGATATATGATTCTACTACTTTAGTGGTCATAAATCAGATCATGCTTAACATATTACTTCAACACATAAGTAATACAAAGCCGTTTTATTTATTACAAACGATGATAAATATACATACACATTTATTGACTACTAGCAATTGGACTAGGTCACAAAAATGCTATCAAAAGGTCTTCCAATTCAATGGTCATAATACAAATTGAATAAAAAAAAGATAAGTAATAGAAAATAAACCCCCAAATAAATGAGAACTAATAGTGCACATTCAATTACACCAAAAGAAAAATAAATAAAATTATTTAATTAAAATAAAATACTCCTTGTGGCCTGTTGAACGTCCGGTTTGGTTTTGGCATATATGGTGCAGAGTCTTGTGAGCGTTATGGAACCGTTGACATCATAAATTTTTTGAAGTAATAAGGCCAAATCTCTGATGAAGTATCCAGAAACTATGTCTCTAAGATGATACTTGATTTGCCCACGTGGTGGTAGTCTGATAGATTTTCGTTCTTGATCTTCTAGTCCCATTGGTGACACTAATTTAAACATCGTCTTTCATGTATATTTATATAGTGTCGTGTGAGGAGAGTGATGAGTTAGGGTTCTAAGGATCCAAATCAGATCAAAAACAGCGGAAAATAGAATAAAATAACTTATTGAACTAGATTCATAGAACTACTACATGTTACGAAATTTTATACCTTTTCGGTTTTGCAGATCAAATAGAATACTACATGTTATGAGATTCATAGCCCATGTTAAAATTGGCTAGGTTCAGTTCCATTAAAACCCTAGCCGCCACACTTATGTGGCCGGTTTGGGCTTCTTAGGCCGAACCCTCTTAGGGTTTCAGCCAAGCCTTGGCCAGCCTGATTTGTGGCAGCCCATATGGGCTGCCATGCCTTGGCAGTTCCTCATGGGTTCGGCCATCAAGGTCCGTCACGGTCTGGGCCCAAAGCCCAAAGCTTTGGCCCAAACCGTGGCCCATTTTGTGCTTGGGCGCGTGGCCCAAAACCCTAGGTTTTGGCACGTCCCTTTACCAATATTTACCTGAAATTTGCCTAGTTTCCCACAATGTGTACCCTCTGTGTTTGACCATCTAGGCTCATGTCCCGTTGACAGATCGGCGTACAATTACCATTTTACCCTTTCCATCATAAGTGGCCTCTAGTAAGACATTATGATTACCCAACGTACATGATTATCGGTGATCTGGGTATCATTATTAATCATATGGCATAGACCCGTCATCCTTTTTTAATTAATCAATTTTTCTTGATGTGTGAGTATGACTGAAAAATGATACCCCGTATCATAAGCATGGCCATGTATTTCCTTTCAGTCATTCTCATCAAGTTGCCCAAACGGATATTGTTTACATACCGGAATATGAGAGATAAATCCCTAAGGCGTCTTTCGTATCACCCATACAACCCGTCCCCAATCCAATCACAGATAACATTAGGTTTATGTCAAACTCGGATATTGATTATACTGTGATTACAAAGACTCCTCGATTAAAGGATAAAATGACAAGGTACGAAAACTGAATATGCTCACGACAAAATCTATGTCCCATATTCAGGTCGAATCGTCCAATTTCATTTCTCAAATGATATTTATGATCTGACTCTGGCGATCCCCTTTGCCAATATTTTATAGAGCGTGATCATAAAGAGCCATCTTCATACTGGTCGCTTCTAATGAACCTTAACTGACCAGGGACCCGTTAAGTGTAATTCATACAGATCTATAGTTCTACTATTAGTGATGAAACACTCAATGATATAGATCAAATTATACTCAACTTATTACTACAACACAATAGTAATAAAATGTCGATTTTATTTCATTGCAGACGATGATAAAACTATTACAGACTACTTTGTATTGGACTAGGGCACAAATCCTATGTGATGTGAATATGAACCCTACTTTTACCTTGAGAATACACTCTTACATGTTGCTTAAGTTATCAAGCAAGAGGTTGTTTGCTTTAATTATCCACAAATGCAGGGTGAACATCGGAAGACCATCCAATACCATTTTCCATCTCTCCTTGCATTCATCTTTAGTTCATTCCAATTTATGATTACCATCTCATCTTGATTAGTCTTCCATCCTCATTTTTCACGATGAAAATAATATATATTATTCTAGACGTTTCAGTTTATATATAACGAACGAAACTATGTTATCTTTATAACTTTTTATACATAAAAAGATAAATATGAAATAATCTAATAGGTTTACCTTAATAATAGTAAAAATAAATAATGTATAAATTTATGCGGATGTAGTAAGAACACAAAATGTGTAGCATTAGCAGGATAAAATTGACGCTCAAACTCTAAATTAACCTTATCCCAAGTAATGATGGAAGTCATACGTTGTTGTATCCCAACGTGCATCCTCCTCCACCACACGCTGCTATGTCTAAAAGGTAGAGCGTCACTGTGCCCAGCTTCACCCTCTCGTCCATCACATTGAGTGCTTTGAAATGTTGCTCCGCGTGTCAAAAAAGTTACCTATGTTATTGGCATCATATTGTCCATAGCAGATCCATGTCACCACCTTTTGTACATCGTAGCTCCTAGTACTTGAAGCCTCCATTTGCTAGATACCTTGGACAGGATTGCCTATCGCTTCTCCTGAAATGTTGCGTCTCCAGATCGCCCAATCTGTTTGGTCCTCCTCCAAACGCTCTTGAAGCTCAACAAGATGCCTCTCGACGCGAGCTTGGAGTTGACTGAGTGCTTTTATCTTCTTTGTGTCTAGCTACACTTACTCTTGGCATGTACTATTGTGGAAGTATTGAAGTGATCCCTCGATGTGTTACACTTGCTTTTAGTGGTACTCTCGAACTCAAAAATCCCTTGACGCGAGGCTCATACCTCGGCATTATTGTACTCAATATCTTGCTCAACCACATCGACCATGTCGATAATGTCTCCAGATGAGAGTGGAATCTATGACTCCCCTCGACAATAATCTCCTTACAATTAACTTGATTTCACCCCATTTAAGGAAGTTTTAGCCCTTTTTTATACCATTCTTCATATTAACGGTTTTTTATTATATTAGTAGGAAAAGAGTTCATTTTTAGGAATATGGAGAAAAAGTGAGCTCATGAGCATAACCAAGATCAGGCCAATATGAATGGGAGTGAAACGAAGCAGTAGAAGCATCCCACGACACCCCAAAATCACGACTCCCTACCATAACTCCGAGTCATGAAGTGCATGACAAAGTGTAGCAGCTCACTGGAAGTAGAGAGTTTGAGTCACGACACTATGTCGTGAGCTTGAGTCCTGAGATGCATGATAGAGGAGCGTAATCAATGTTGAAGCCAAGGGAACCAACGATAGTGTGGGTCACGACTCCCTATCGTGACGTCAACCCAAGGTCGGCCCGTCCATAATGCAAGAGAGACTTTTGCCTTAGGCCCCGACTCTAAAGAGACCCCAAAATAATCCCCAGCCAGCCCAATATCAAAAGAGGCCCAATTTTTTTTATCTACATTTCATGTTGGCTCAACATGGAGTACGGTATTATGGCAACTCTATTAATTTTTTTAATTAATAAAATTAAAGTCGTATTATTTTTTTAAAACAAAGGCCTTGTTTCATATTCTTTTCTTAGGCCCCCGACTTCCTAGAGACGGCCCTACTTCAACCAATGACTCAACACCAATGACCTTACCTTACGACTCCCTGTCGCTATCTCTACACAACTTTACGCTTAGATCCGAAAATGTAGCAGCCAAGTATCAACTCTTGCCATCTACCGACTCTGACATTGGATGAGTGTCTTGACTCTTTCGCCAAATCCCAGCTTTCTGCAGATGTTCGAAAATCCCATCTACCGACTCTGACATTTTGCCCCTGAAATTGTATATAAGTATTTAAGGGCTGAGAGAATTCGAAAATACATATCCTTAACATAATTTCTAGTTGTTCATAATTTTTTTGATAGGGAGAGAGGAGCTAGAGAGATTTAGGATGAGGAAGAAGTAGCCAAGACCAAATCTAGGGTTTGTAATAGCTAGAACTTGGTTTTGTAAGTTTTTCTTATTAATATAGTATTTTTTAATTCATTTCTCAAGGATACTTTTGTTTAATAGAGAATCTTTGATGCTTTGAAGTTTTATTTGATTAGATTGGGGTATAGAAAATTAGTGGGATTGCAAATTTACGATTGTTTGCTATAGAAAATTGGTGGGATTTTCAATTTAGGATTTCTTGCTATAAATTTCCATCTAGAAGTATTTTTATGATTGAATATAGTGTTTTGTGAGCATTACTAGCTAAACTAAGGAGTGGGGATTCATTGAAAGTATTGGACATGGATTTGGCTTTAAAAAAGCAGGAACTAGTGAAGTTTTCGGTAGTACAGGGGATTGAGACCATCATCCGTAAGCTTTTTTGTGCCCTAGTCCAATTGTATTAGTCTGTAAATGTCTGTATATATTAATCATCGTTTACAATATATAAAATTGCCATTATATTACTTATGTGTTGAAGTAATAAAACCATATATCCCAACGAGTCCCTGGTCAAATATGCTTTAATGAAGCGACCAAGTATGAGGATGATTCTTTATGGTATAGTTCTATTTATCATTGGGAGGGTTCCCGGAATCAGATCATAGATATCACTCGGGGGATTGATATTGGACGACCCACACTAAATGGTGTTGCATGGATGCAGTCATGAACACATTCAACTGTGGTAGCTTGTCGTCATATCCTTAGACCAAAGAGTTTTTTTGATTGCTATACAGTAAAGAACCGCGTTTGACTTGCTCCTAACGTTGTCCGTAACAAGACTACCATAACGGACAAGATTGGCACAGGGACAGATTTTGTGAGTGATACGAAAGGCGACTAAGGGATTTATCCCTCATACTACGGTACGAGATAGGTATCTGTTTAGGCCACTCGATAGAGATTAACTGAGGGGAGAGCATGGCCATGCCAACGATACGGGGTATCAGTGATAGCCTTTTTGTGCCCTAGTCCAATTGCTAGTAGTCTTTAAATGTCTATGTATAAATATCATCGTTTGTAATAAATAAAACGGCTTTGTATTACTTATGTGTTGAAGTAATATGTTAAGCATGATCTGATTTATGACCACTAAAGTAGTAGAACCATAAATCTGTACGGATCACACTTAACGACTCCCTGGTCAATATACGCTTCAATAGAAGCGACCAGTATGAGGATGGTTCTCAATGACGTAGTTCTACTTGTCATAGGGATGAGGGATCCCGGAATCATATCATAGATATCATGAGGTGATTGATATCGGACGACTCACTTTGAATAGTGTTTCATAGATCAAGCCATGAACATATTCAAATGCGATAGCTGGTCACGATATCCTTAGACCAAGGAGTCTTTGTGATCGCTATGCAATGTACGTGCGGCTTTAAGTTGCGCCTAACGCTTTCCGTAACAGGATTGCAATAACGGGCATGATTGGGTGGCGGAACGGATTGCACGAGTGACACGAAAGACGGCTAAGGGATTTATCCCTCGTACTAAGGTAGGGGAAAGATATCCGTTAAAGGCCTCTTGATCGAGAATGACTGAGAGAAAGAGCATGGCCATGCCAGTGATACGGGTTGTCAGTTTTCAGCCATCTCACATATCAAGTAACAATGATTGATTAAACAAGGATGACGACTCTATGCCTTGTGATCAATCGGGATATCTAGAGATAATAGGATAGTGACTTGAACGCATAAAGGTTAAATCGAATCATCGTTCACCATGCACCTTGGGTAATCATAACGTCTTACTAGAGACAACTTATGATGGATCGGACAAGAGAGATCTTTTGTGCCGATCTGCCAACGGTGGCATGAGCCTGAAGGGTCACACACATTCAAGATGGATAACTTGAGACAAGAAAACCTTAACGTTTCTTGAGGAGCAATACATGGACAAAACAGAAGGTTTTGACCATAGGTTCGGTATGAGAGAATAATTAGCGAATCGAGAAAACAGAGATTTTTCGTCGATGTCGTGTCGGACTTTGTTTGATAAGTAACGACAAAAAGGGTCGGGCGACTTTTGGACACAACACGAAACCACATGGGCGAGCCCATTGGGCTCGGCCCATGAGGTGACATGGCTGGCCCAACAAGGGCCCATTTTGGGCCGAATAAGCCCTACATGGCCGGCCACTTTGGTGGGTCCAAAGGTGGGGGCCACAACACACCATGCTTAGTTGGTGAATGTTGATTAAGAGGTGAGTAATTTAAGGGGTATGGGTAATGACACCTTTGAGCCCATACCAATCACCTTTTGACCTATGCTTATGAGATTGATGAAGTAGAGAAAGATAAAATAATTAATTACACAATTCTCACTCTCACAACTCTCTCTCTCTCTCTCTCTCTCTCTCTCCTTGGCCGGCCACCCCTAGCTCTCCTCTCTTCTTGCTCTCTTGTTCTTCATTTAATTGTTCTACTAGGCATTAAGTGAAGGATCTTGAAGATCATCCCCTTGGTGTGGACTTGCTCTAGAGAAGAAGATCACAAAGTTCTTCTTTATCGATTCAACAAAGACTTAAAAGGTAAATTTATTGTGGAATAGATTTTGCCTTGAGATTTAATGGTTCAATGTTCTTGGACAAGGTTTGGAGTTGATTTGTTAAATGCTTCCGCTATCTCGATGTTAAAGAACGCTCCAAAACCCTACAAAGGTATCAGAGCATGGTTAACCCTCTTAATCTTTGTCTTGTTGAACTTGTTTCGGTTTTATTATTATTTGCATGCCATATTTGTTGATAACATGTTTTTAATGCTTTTTGGGAAAATACATGAAAAATGTTATTTTTGGAAAATATATTGAATTTGGAATTTTTCAGAAATTATTGGATTTGTCGGGTCCGAGAAGAGACTCTCGGGGAGCTGGATCGGAGGTACCGGACAAAGGTCACCGGTGGCCGGGAGAGGCCGGCGGTGACCAGGGCCGTCCCTTCTCTTGGCCGAGGCCGAGAGGAGAGGCAAGCTCGGTTTGGGCTTTTCTAGGCCCAAACCGAGCCGTGATGTTGGGCTCGGCCCAATGGGCTTCAGCCCAATGGGCTTCGGCCCATTGGCTTGGCCCGACTTGGTTCGTGCACGTTGATTATGTCCGTGGATGAACCCGGGATCCAATATTTCGAAAAATTCTAAATTTGATCGGTTTCGATAAACCGTTTTTCGAAAAGGTCTAGTTTCGATAAACCCGACCAAGCAACTTGGCAAAATTAAAACCGGAATAATTGCATATTATTTGATAACATGTTTGTGTGATAACATGTTGGATGATGTGATGAGATGTATGATGCATTAGTAGCCCATTAGATTTTATCGCTTTCACGGTTTGCACACTGTTAGTGTTAGCGTGTAATTATTCTTTCATTCGAGCCCATAAAGTGTAATTATTTTTTATCCGGTCTACAAACCGAGTATTAATTATAATTACTACTCAAAGAAGAGAAGGATGGAAAATCAAGCACAATGACGGTCTTTGAGGAAGTCCAAGAGCTAGTGGGAGCCAGAATGAGAAAGACGAGAAGATGCGATGTCTCGTAGAATCTTAAGGATAGGATGGGCTATTAATGCATATTTAAACGCTTTATGATGCTTGCTTAAATTCTTAGATAATAATTGTATGCTTGCATGCTTAGCTTATGAGTTTATAAGCCATCACCTCACATGCAAAGATTAAAAACGATTTTAATTGTTTGCATGATTAAAGCGTTGTGAACCATCATCGCACGGGTTGTGATGGATGAGTTCAATTTTGAAACGTGTTTGCACGGGTTGCAAATGACGACTTCAAAAGAAGATTGTATATGATACTATTAGAAACGTCACAACCCGGGTTGTTGATGACGGGTTCGTAATTGTACCAAGATACTTTCGTATTATTAAACACAACTAAATCACAACATAATTTGAGTCAAGTGAGATGCCACCCAAATTCACACCCATGTAGAAACATTTTATCGATGTCGTGCGCCTTAGCGGAGCATCGATGGAATGGGTTCTATATGGAAATGATAAATTTTGTGGGACGTCGTGCGCCTTAGCGTTAGTGAAGTTTGGTTGACTCGACCACGATTCTTGACTCGACCATTTTATCGGTGTCGAATTGATTTCTTCAACCGTCTGGTTAAAACCTTAGGCCAAAATACTACCGAATCGTTTTCAATTTCCATCCATAATTATTTGTCATGTATCGTGCTTAATGCGTGTGACCCTCTAGGCTCACGAACAGTTGGCAGACTGGTAAAATTACTATTTTACCATTTCCATCATAAGTGGCATCTAGCAAGACATTATGATTACCCAACGTTCCTGATTATCGATTATTCGACTTAACCTGTTATCGTACATATCAATATCCTTTTATCAAAGCGATATCCAGATTGATCAATAGGCATAGAATGGTCATCCTAATTTATCAATCACTGTTTCTTGATATCTGAGATGACTGAAAAATGATACTAAGGTATCACCTGCACGACCGTGGTATTCCTTCAGTCATACTCATCAAGTGGCCTAAACGGATATCTTTCTCATACCGAAGTATGAGTGATAAATTCCTTAGACGCCTTTCGAGTACACTAATGCAATAAATATCCAAGCCAATCAAAGCCGTTATAGTTACTCTTTTACAGATAACGTTAGACTAGGTCAAACTTAGGTATTCGTTACATAGTGTACACAAAAAACTCCTTGGTCTTAGGATATAATGACAAGCTATGATATGTGAGTATCTCATGACTGGATCTATGCATCATACTCACAATCGGGTTGTCCGATATCATCGACCTGATGGTATCTATGATATAACTCCGGCACGCACTTTGCCATGATTAGTAGAGCATGATCACAAGGAGTTAGTCTCATACTGATCGCTTCTGAAGAAGCTTAGCTGATCTGGGACTTTATCGAATGCAATTCTTTTTGATCTATAGTTCTACTATAAGTGGTTACACACATTATGACATAGATCAAATTACATTAGATATATTACTACAACACATTAGTAATATTATGCCTTTTATTATGTAGAAGAATGATGTCCGTTACAATATAGATTAAGTAATTACATTGGACTAGGGCATAATCCTAACAATCTCCCACTTGTCCCTAGTTCCAACCTAAGTTCCAATCTACCCCCATAGACTTCACGTGCGCCTCATGCTTGGGCTGCGGTAAAGCCTTTGTCAAGGGATAAGCAACGTTGTCATCAGTCAGTACATAAGTAATCTCCACATCACCGTTATCGATATATTCTCTGATAATGTGATACTTCCTCTGTATGTGTTTAGTTCTGTTGTGGAATCTGGGCTCTTGAACTAATGCTATGGCCCCCGTGTTGTCACACAACAAGCTTACCGGATGAGACGCTCGCGGCATTACATATTATCCGGTTAGAAATCTTCTAACCCATACGACTTCCTTAGCTGCTTCTACTGCAGCTATATATTCAGCCTCCGTTATAGAATCGGCAGTTGTGGCTTCCTTGAAGCTCTTCTAGCTGAATGCTCCGCCATTTAACACGAATACAAATCCTGCCTATGATTTGAAATCATGAGGATCTGTCTGAAAACTAGCATCAACATATCCTTTGACTACTAGTTCTCCATCCTTCCCACCATACACTAGAAATGCGTCTTTAGTTCTCCTTAGATATTTAAGGATACTCTTGACATAAATCCAGTGCTCCTGCCTGGGTTAGATTGATATCTACTGGTACAACTTAATGCGAATGAGATGTCTGTTCTCGTGCAAATCATAGTATACATGATGGATCCCACAGCCGAACCATATGGGATATTACTCATTTTGCTTAGATCATCACGAGTCTTAGGACTCTCTTGTTTGCTGAGCTTAATGTCATGCTGCATGGGTAGGTATCCCTTCTTAGATTCAAGCATTGAGAATCTTCTCAACACCTTATCTATGTAAGTGCTCTTACTTAGGCCCAATATTCTTTTTGGTCGATCTCTGTAGATCTTGATGCCCAGAATGAAAGCAGCATCACCTAAGTTCTTCATCGAGAAACGTTTCCCTAACCAAGCTTTAACCTCAAGCAAGGTTGGGATGTCATTCCCGATGATCAGTATGTCATCGACACATAGCACTAGGAATACAATTTTACTCCCACTCACTTTCTTATATACGCAAGGTTCACTTTCATTTTTGATAAAACCGAATTCCCTTACGGCTTCATCAAAACGAATGTTCCAACTCCGTGAAGCTTGCTTTAATCCATAAATGGATCTAAGCAGCTTACAAATATTTCCGGGATTCTCTAGATCAACAAAACCCTCGGGCTGTGTCATATACACATCCTCTTTTAAGTTCCCGTTAAGGAATGCGGTTTTGACATCCATCTGCCATATCTCATAGTCGTAGTATGATGTTATGGCTAGAATAATCCGGATAGACTTGACCATAGTGACAGGTGAAAAGGTCTCGTCATAATTGATACCTTCGATCTGGCAATAACCTTTCGCAACCAGTCTAGCTTTATAGGTCTGAGATTTTCCATCCATGTCGGTCTTAATTTTATAGACCCATTTGCAACCGATGGGTTTTATCCCAGGGATTTGATCCACCAAGCGCCAGACTTAGTGTTCGGACATGGATTTCATTTCCTCATTCATGGCGTTCTGCCATTTTTCGGAGTCTGGACTGGCCAAAGCTTGTCTGTAGGTTTCTGGATCATCCTGATCCACCAACATCAAGTCATTTCCTTTAGTGGCTAGAAAGCCATATCTGATAGGAGCTTGACGAGATCTCTCAGACCTTTTTGGACCATCTGGAATAGGTGCGGGGATTGGTTCTTGATCAATGACCTCTTTTGGCTCCTGTATTTCTACATTCGGCATAGTAGGTTGTTCCGTATCTTCTTGAATTTCATTAAGATGCACGACACTCCCACTAGCACTTTTGGAAATAAATTCTTTTTCCAAAAATACCCCTCCTCGAGCAACAAAAACTTTGTTCTCGCTGGGTTTGTAGAAATAGTACCCCCTTTTTTCTTTGGGGTACCCCACAAAGACACATTTATCTGATTTGGGTTCAAGCTTATCGCCTAGTAGACGCTTGACGTAAGCTTCACATCTCCAAATCTTAAGGAAAGCTAATAAGGGTTTCTTCCCATTCCATACTTCGTATGGAGTGCTTTCCACTGCCTTCGTAGGAGCCCGATTCAATATGAATGCGGCCGTTTCTAGGGTATAGCTCCAGAAGGAGATAGAGAGGTCAGCCTGACTCATCATTGATCAAACCATGTCAAGCAGGCTCCGATTTCTCCGTTCGGATACACCATTCATTTGAGGTGTTCCAGGTGGAGTCAATTTAGAGAGGATCCCACACTCCTTTAAATGACTGTGAAATTCTTGGTCCAAGTACTCACCGCCTATGTCAGATCGAAGCGCTTTTATACTCTTACCAAGTTTGTTTTGTGCTTCGTTCTGGAACTCTTTGAACTTGTCAAAGGTTTCCGATTTATGTCTCATAAGATAAACATACCCATATCTACTGAAGTCATCAGTAAATGTAACGAAGTAGTGAAAACCTCTTCTGGCCTGAGTGCTCATAGGCCCACATAAACAGAATGAATAAGACCCAATAAATCACTAGCCCTTTCACCTAAACCGGCAAAAGGTGCCTTTTTTATTTTGCCCATAAGGCATGACTCGCATCTCTCAACCGGTAGTGCCATATCACAGTCTGGTTTAAATCATCGGATTTAACCCTTTTGTTACTTATATTAAAAGTCGAGCTGGTGTTAGTGTTTTGAATATTAAGAATATATAAACCACTAACCAATGAAGCATTGCAATAAAACATATTATTCTTGAAAATATTGAAAATTCCATTGTCAATAGAAAAGCAATATCCTTCCTTGTCTAGCAAGAATATAGAAGTAATATTCCTGCGAAACGCAGGTACACAATTAACATTGTTTAATAACAAAACTAGCCCACTGGGAAAACTGAGACTAATATCTCCTACTGTAGTTGTCAAGACTTGATTGCCGTCACCAACTTGTAGGTCCGCCTCGCCCATGCCCACTTCTCTTTTACTTCCCAGAGCCTACACATTAAAACAAATGTGAGATTCTGCACCGGTATCAAGTACCCAAGAATCTGAAGTAGATAAACTTAGATTGAGCTCAATAACAAAAATACTTGATCCTGAAGATGTGGAAGCTCCACTCTTCCAAAGAAACAGCTTGTGTTTCTTACAATACTTTTTCCAGTGCCCCTGTCCTTGGCAATAGAAGCAGATGACATCATTATTAGGATTCTCAACAACCTTTGGAGCTGCTGGACCCTTAGGTTGTCGAATCTTCCCTGCTAGGTGCATAGGGGCCTTATCCTTGCCCAGGCTGGCTTTCTTGAAGCTCACTTGCTTGTTGACCATAAGAACCTCCTTGGGCTTGCCCTTGAGGTTCTTTTCCGCAGTCACAAGCATACCATATTGTAATTTCCAACGAAATCACGATATGTCTCTGGAAATGAATGCAACACAAAGTCTGCAGACATTTTCTTATCCACAGGATCACCAAGTCTGGTCAAGTGTTCCAAAAGACGTTTCATCTTAAGGACATGGGGACTGACAGGAGCTCTAGCCTTCAGCTTGCAAGACATCAGTTCATTAAAAGTGTCGTATCTTTCGACACACGCTTTCTATTTGAACATTATCTCAATCTCTGCTATACAGGCTTTGGGATCATCGGAAATGTCCAAGAACTGTTTTTGCAAGTCCGGCACCATACTGCCCATCATGATGCACTGCACGTCGATCCGGTCGCTAAGGAATTTCTGGTAGGCATCCCTTAGCGCCCTTGAGGCGTTCAGTGCTGGCTCAGTAGGTGGTTGTTCCTGGGTAAGGATATAATCCTCACGTTCATGCTTGAGAACGAGTCTCAAGTTCCGGTCCCAATCGAGAAAGTTTACGCCGTTAAGCTTATCATGCTCGATTAGTGACCTAAGCGCGCTGTTACCAGAATGATTCGTGTTTGCCATTTTATATCTACGCAATAAAAGAATTTTAATCAGTATTAATTAAATTAAAGTTGAAGATTTAGTTATAAAACACTTTCTGATTCTAACTTTAGAATTACATCCATCAAGGTAGGATTACATTCATCTACAAGACCATGTAGTTCCTGGCTAGGGTCTGTACTTGTAAGTACGTGGCATACCCTATACTGATACCCTAGGTCAGCCCTAGCTGACAATCGTAGACATGTCTACCAAGCTTAAACTATGGATAGAACTAATGTGGCTACTACGAGGAGGCGCACGCACCCACACAGAACTACCCATCTCATCCAGACCTTTTCTCTATGAATGTTACGCGGAGGCGTACCGACATCCATATGGTCAAAGCCCTTTTGAGTGCCCAAACTTGGATGGTATCACGCTTGACTTGTAATTATTTGCGTTTAAGTGAATTATAAAGGTCTGATTGTATATCGAAACAATCTTAATTTGGAATCATCAATTGCAAATACATGCAAAGATGATCCCTTAGCAGGTTACATGCGAGTCTGATTAAATTCCGATTTTAATCTTTGCATGTGGGTGATAGCAAATCAAACATGAACTTGTATATTTAAACTATCATACATTCATACATTCAAACATATAAATGTAACGGTAAATATATGCATAGCTAAACCCATCTTAAGTTCCTAAGAATCTAGCAATACTAATCCTAAAGACATGGTCTTCAAGATCTAGACTTGCTCCATTCTTATGAACTCCTACTAGCTTCGAGCCTCCTCCAATCCGAGTCTTCTTCTTGACTTGCTTCTTTTATCGGTCTTCGTAATTACAAATTTAAATAAATAAAATGAAATACAAATCACGACACGCAGACCGTATTTACTACAGCCCAAAATTAAGCAACACGCACGTTGCAAAATCGAAATAAAAATGCAAGTCTAGAGGGCTTAGTTAGCATCATGTGGAAAACATCATGTTATCAAAGGTCATGTGTACACTCAACATGCTTATCAAACAAATAAATTTTCCAAATTTTATCTTTCTTATGTGTGGAAAAATTCTGGTTTACCGAAACCGGACGGTTTAATTAATTAATTAAATTTTGAACCGATTCTCGCTGGTTTATCGAAACCGAACCAAATCTGAAAATTAAATTTTTAGGGTTTCAAATTATTCTCACGAAACGGCCGGTTCAACTCGAATATGGTCGAGCCGAACCGGCTCAACCGAGGTCGCCTTCGGAAGCAACCACGGTGGCCCGCGAAGGCTGCCGAGGTCGCCCGCGGGGCTGACCGTGGTCGACCACAGGAGCGACCATGGTAGCCCGCGAGGGCGGCCATGGTCGCCCCTAGGGCAGACCTGGTCACCCGCGAGGCAACCATGGTGGCCCGCGAAGGCTGCCATGGTCGCCCGCATGGGCAGACCGTGATCGCCCGCGGCAGCGACCATGGTCGCCCGTAGGCGAACCTTGTCTGCCTTTGGTGCCGACCATGGTCTGCCCTAGGGCATTCCATGGTCCACCAAGGGTCTCGACCCTGGTCAGCCATGGCTCGACCATGGCTAAACCGAAACACCAAAAAAAATTATTTTCCAACTTTTCCAAAATCAATTAAATCTGAATTTTTTTTCAATTACATGCATGCTAAGTTAATGAACATATTACCACAAAAAAATTCAGAATTAAACATGTTGAATAAATTTCATAACAACCATGCTCTGATACCACTGAAAGAGATCACCATAGGTTCCAAACGATAAATTTCATGCATCGGAAGTTTTGTAACCATGGTGATCGGAAAAAATACAAAGATCTTAATGAAAAATTCAGCATGCTTTCAACCTTTTCAAATCTGCAAATTACCATTATAAGTCGATGAAAACACAATGTAGTGTTTCTCTATTAGGTCCACACAAGCACCACAACCAAAATGGTTTTCTCTCGCACTTTTGCTTAGAATGTTCTTGAGAATTTTTTGACAAAAAATGATAGATGGAGAGGGTGAGGAGTTCGACCAAGATAGGGAGAGGATGAGGGGATGTGGTTGCCTAATGGTTAGCGAAAAATGTAAAAGATATTTTGCAATTTTAATTTGAAATTAAAAATTGAATTTCAAATTAATAATTGCATATCTAACCCTCTTAAACTTCTATTTACACTTTTCCCCATTCATCACTTAAATCCCTAAATGGGATTTAAGCCCTTTTAACTAAAACCCAAATTAAACCCATTAAATTGAGTTCTAATTTCGGTTTAGACAAAACGGTTTAATTTCCTCGAATTGATTTCTTCAACCGTCTGGTTAAAACCTTAGGCCAGAAAACTACCGAATCGTTTTCAATTTCCATCCATAATTATTTTTCATGTATCGTGCTTAATGCGTGTGACCCTCTAGTCACGAACAGTTGGCAAACTGGTAAAATTACTATTTTACCCTTTCCATCATAAGTGGCCTCTAGCAAGACATTATGATTACCCAACGTTCGTGATTATCGATTATTCGACTTAACCTGTTATCGTACATGACAATATCCTTTTATCAAACCGATATCCAGATTGATCAATAGGCAACCACTATTTCATCCTAATTTATCAATCACTATTTCATGATATATGAGATGACTCAAAACTGATACGAAGGTATCACCTGCACGGCCGTGCTATTCCTTCAGTCATACTCATCAAGTGGCCTAAACGGATAACTTTCTCATACCGAAGTATGAGTGATAAATCTTTCAGACGCCTTTCGAGTTCACTAATGCAATAAATATCTAAGCCAATCAAAGCCGTTATAGTTACCCTTTTATAGATAACGTTAGACTAGGTCAAACTTAGGTATTCGTTACATAGTGTACACAAAGACTCCTTGGTCTTAGGATATAATGACAAGCTACGATATATGAATATCTCATGACTGGATCTATGCAGCATACTCACAATCGGGTTGTCCGATATCATCGACCTGATGGTGAAATTCTGAATTTTAGCCGAGTCAGGAAGTCGAACACAAAGTCTTTAACTTGTGTATCGACTTCTTGTGGACACAGTAAGCAAAGTAATAGACAGATAATATTCACGACACCAGAGATGATTACCCAGTTCGGTGACTCCGCACCTACGTCTGGGGGCACTTTGCCAGTGGAAAGGTTCTTCACTATAGGTAGTCAATAGTACAACTTCAAGCACCAACTAGCTATCACACAAGCTATTGTCCTAAGCTACTATAGATCTCACCGTGAATCACCTCGACCCGGAGCCTCTCCCCCTGTCTTTGAGATTCCCTCAATTCCACTCTTCGAGCAAGTCCATGCTCGGTGTCGTTGTCTTCTTGGACGGAGTTGTGAATCTTCAATCACAAACAAAAAACACTAACCAATCCAAACACGTAGTCTTCGCGACTCAAGGTTTGATCGGAGCAAAGGTCCGTTCTAGCGAATCTTAATCAGACTCTCAACACGCCGATGGTTCACGGTTAAGAGTTCTGAGAAATCTTGCAATTGTTAGAACAAGAACGGATACTGCTAATGGAAAGCCAAGGGCTTTTTATAGCAGCGCACATTCCTAATCCTTCTCGGATCAGGAACAGGAAAGTCAGGCAAGTTGTTGCCGCCTTCCACGACAGCTGGAAGTCGTCTTGTCTGTTTTGACTTCCTGATGAAATCAGGCAAGTCGAGTTGCCGCCTATCGCTGACGTGTAACTGCCAGCTGGAAGTCGCCTGACTTGTCTACGTCACTCTCTTGCGTTCCAAGTCTTCGTGGCGCCTTTCTTCTTTTGCTCCAAGCTTCATCGAAATAAGAAAGCTTCAGACTTTCCTAATCCGCGGTTGGTAACAAGTCGCTCCACATGTCATGTAACATGTTGGATGACTTATTACATTTGCGCTAAAAAATCATGCTAACAAATAAACATCATTCGGCGCGACTTCCGGCGTCGTATCACATTTATCTCCCCCTGTTTGTTTAATAATATTGCAAAGGCAATCTCATAATCAAGGTCGACTAAACAGCACGGTAAAAGAAAACAGCTCACACCATGAGCAAAAATAAACAGCTCAAACATGAGCTCAAATCCAGCTCAACCAAGAGCAAATATCCCAAAAAACACAGTCATATAGTGCGGAAAATAACTCAGACAAACCACGAGAATTTAATAGTGTGTGTGGAACAGAGTTATCACAGCAAATTTCAGAGAATTACTTAAAACGACGTGGAGTCGTCAACATCTTCTTCAGCAGCAGCAGCAGAGCGGAGGTCTTCTAGAAGGGCTTCACAGGCGACTTTGCGGGTTGAGAGCATCGCAATCGACTTCTCAAGATCAGCGATCATCTCCACCAATTCTTCGTCCATCCTAGCGCCAATTGGTCCTGAGGGTCGAGAGCTTGAACCAGCTCCTGGGGTTTTGGCCATAGGAAGTCCGAGGTCCTTCAACTGCTTCCCTTCAAAGTTCTTGAGGTTGATAGCTAAGGGAAGTGGCTTCTTACCCGGAATATCCGATTCTCGAACAATGTGAGGACATTGTTGGAGAAGGATACCGGTGATTAGTGAAGGAAACCCGATCGGAAGTTTGATAGCACATGATTTGGCGTGCTTAACTAGATGGTCAATTACGTAAGCGCCAAAATCAATAGAAGACTGCGTACCTATTTGGTAAATGAGTTTTGCCAGCTCCATTTTGATGCTTGACCCATGCGTAGAGGGTGCCCAATTAGCCAGACCGATGCGGTAGAGAATTGAATATTTTGCTGTGAGCTCGGTTGCCGCAATGGTGTCCTTGACTGGCCAGCCCTTCTTACGTCCTCCAGTTATTTCGACCGCTATTTTATTCAAGTGCGGGACTTCCGGAGTGACTTCTGGGTCATCTCTGCCAAGGTAGGTGTTGATGGTTGAGGCAGAGATTTCAAAGCATTCTCCCCGAACAAACACCTTTCTGTATTCAGCATCTTCAGGTTCATCGAACTCGCTCGACAGGTTGACAATAAACTCCTTGACCAAAGTTGGGTAGAATGGCCCAATATTTATAACCGTGTTGGTCAGGCCTGCTCTTCGGATAAGCTCTACAATCGAATTTATCCCTTGTGCTTCTGTGGAGAGTTCTCTTTCTGGATAGATCTTGCGTTGATAGACATACTGCCATTTAACGGCATTGTCTACAGAATGGAAATAGACGTTGTCTCTAGGCGCCTTAGGTACATGGGAACTTCCCTGAATCACTGTTCGGGGCGACATGGGAACTTCCTTCTTTCTGCAAGTCCTCGTTTAGAGGAGATTTCTCTGGTGCAGGGGTCGACTTAGAGGGGCTAGATTGGTCCTTGGTGCTAGTGTCGTGGACTTCAGGAACAAGAGTTTCTAAACCCTCTACAGGCAGGCTTTCTTCTATGTTTTATTCCGAGAGGATAGCAGATTTACCTCGTATTGGAGTCGGAGTAGAGTGAGAAGCTTCCTTTTCTTCGTTTGTAGAATCGACTACATTGTCGTCCTTCTCCACGACGGGAATTGTGTCTTCAGGTGTGATCGTTGGGGGTGAACTTGTTACTTCCTGAGGTGCAGCCGAAGTTTCCCCTAAGACTTTTCCCCCTCGGATCCTCACTCCATGCTTGTTTCTTGTCGATTTGGAGGCTGATAATTTCTTGGCAATAACTTTCGCCCTCATTTTTGCTCGTAGTACTTTTGAGGCAGATGGTATTCGTCCGCTTCGAGTACCAACCATTTAGCTAGGATTTGTTCTTTGTGGAGAGTGAGCAGATTCTTTGCTGAACTTTTGATCTGAGAAACCCTAGCGATTTCAAATGGTGGAGGAGGTGCAGAGTCTGTGGGAGTTGAATAGAATGATTTCTCATAGGTGGATTGTCAGATTGTAATCATTCTTAAAATTCAAATAAGACTAACGGGCTTTTGATAAAAGGTTTTGGGCCCAGCTTGATTTTGTGGACCCTGTTTGGTCCTGATCGACAGAAAGAGTAAAATCAACTAAAAGCTCTTCCTCTTCTTGCTTGACTTCTGACTATTCTAGACAGCAAAGTCCGAGGGTTGACCTCAGACTTTCAAACCTTTTGGCATCTAACGCCTTTGTAAATATGTCTGGAACTTGTTTCTCAGTGGGTAGGTATTCGAGCTTTATTTTCTTGTCTTCTACACGCTCTCGAATAAAGTGGTGCCTGATGTCAATATGCTTTGTCTTGCTATGTTGTACTGGGTTTTTTGAGATGTTGATTGCACTGATGTTGTCACAGAACAAAGTCATGACTTCTTGCTTGACTCCATACTCTGCCAACATTTGTTTCATCCAAAGAAGCTGAGTACAGCTACTTCCAGCTGCAATATATTCGGACTCAGCAGTAGATAAAGCAATACAATTTTGCTTTTTGCTGAACCATGATACAAGGTTGTTCCCCAGGTGGAAACAACCTCCAGAGGTGCTTCTTCGATCTGGTGTACTTCCCGCCCAGTCAGCATCGCAATATCCAACCAGAGTAGGAGAGGTATCAAAGGAATATAGTAAACCTAATTCAGAGGTTCCTGAGATGTACCTTATGATCCTCTTTGCATGAGCCAACTGACTGACTTTTGGATTGGCTTGATATCTAGCACAGACTCCCACAGAATAAGCGATGTCGGGTTGACTTGCTGTTAGATAGAGGAGACTTCCTATTATGCTTCGATAGAGACTTTGATCAACTGATTCTCCCATCTCGTCCTTAGTGCACTTGTCATGTGTGGCAATCGGAGTCTTCTTGTGCGAAGCCTTTTCTAACCCGAACTTCTTGACAATGTTCTTTGCGTATTTGCTCTGGGAGATAAATATTCCATCTGACATCTGCTTGATCTGGAAGCCTAGGAAATATGTGAGCTCACCGACCATACTCATCTCAAATTCAGACTGCATGTGTTGGACGAAACGTTCCACCATCTTGTCTGACTTCCCTCCAAATACAATGTCGTCGACATATATTTGAGCAATCATGATATCCTTTCCTTCCTTCTTCACAAAGAGAGTTTTTTCTACTCCCTCTCGAATATAGCCATTCTATACAAGGAATTGGGTAAGACGTTCATACCATGCTCGTGGAGCTTGTTTGAGACCGTAGATAGCTTTCTTCAGCTTGTAGACATGGTGTGGAGAGTCATGGTACTCGAATCCCTTTGGTTGGGCTTCATAGACTTCTTCGTTCAGGTTTCCATTGAGAAAGGCACTCTATACATCCATCTGATAGAGTTTGAAACGCAGATGACATGCGATGCCGAGAAGAAGTCGTATGGCTTCCAGTCTGGCTACTGGAGCAAAGGTTTCTTCAAAGTCGACTCCTTCGACTTGTGTGTACCCTTGAGCCACTAGTCTCGCTTTGTTTCGAGTGATGTTTCCTTGCTCGTCAGACTTGTTTTTGAATATCCATTTTGTCCCGATGATATTGACATTGTCAGGCTTGGGTACAAGTTCCGAGACTTCATTCCTTGCAAACTGAACCAACTCTTCTTGCATCGCGCAGACCCAATATTCATCATTGATGGCCTCTTGTATATTCTTTGGCTCAATTTTGGAAATAAAGCACATTATACCTATCATCTCTTGGTGGTCAAGGGATGCCTTTTGTCGAGTCCGAACTCCCTCATTAATGTCTCCAATCACATCCCGGGGTAGATGATACTTCTGAATTCTTCTTGACGGAGCTCTTTGCCTTGTAGGAGTTGCCTCTTCATTCGGGATGATTTGGCTTTCGTCCTCAGACTCTTTGTTGCGCTCATCGTCCTTGACTTTTGGTCTGACTTCTATTCTGTCCTCTGGTCTGGCTTCTCCTCTGACCTCTGGTCTGACTTCTCCTGAGAGATTCAGGACTTCTTCATCCTCGTCACTTAATTGCTCGTTATTGCCATCAATCACGACATTGATGGATTCCATGATAGTCCGGGTGCGTTTGTTGAATACCCGAAAAGCCCGACTATTTCTGGAGTATCCGAGGAAGATGCCTTTGTCGCTTTTAGGATCCAACTTGCGTCGAGGTTCCCTATCTACGAGTATGTAGCAGACCGATCCAGAGACATGGAAGTATTTGACATTCGACTTTCTCCCCCTCCATATCTCATAAAGAGTGAGCGAAGTTCCAGGGCGAAGAGTCACTCTATTATGAATATGGCATGCCGTATTCAAAGCTTCAGCCCAGAAGTGTTGCGGGATGTCTTTGGCTAACATCATGACTCTTGCCATCTCTTGAAGAGTGCGATTCTTTCTTTCAACGATCCCGTTTTGCTGAGGAGTGATGGGAGCAGAAAATTCGTGGGCAGTTCCTTCAGCATCACAAAAGTTTGCGAAGCTGATGTTTTCAAACTCCTTTCCATGATCGCTCCGAAGTCGGACGACTCTCCCAATGACTTCTCCCTTTTCTCGTTGAACTCTTCGAGATAAGGCTTCAAAGACTGAGAAGGTATCTGACTTCTCTCGAATAAACTCTACCCATGTGTACCTCGAGAATTCGTCTACACATACAAATATGTACTTCTTCCCTCCCATACTTTCTACTTGCATGGGTCCCATAAGGTCAACATGAAGAAGTTCTAGAACACGAGAAGTAGTAAGATGTTGTACTTTCTTGTGTGACGTCTTGACTTGTTTCCCAATCTGGCATTCTCCACAGATTTTTCCTTCAATGATCTTGAGGTTGGGGACTCCAATGATTGCTTCTTCAGAGAGAATCTTTTGCATACTCCTTAAATTGATGTGACCAAGTTTTTGATGCCATAGTTTTGTCTCTTGAGCTTTGGATAAAAGGCACTTGGTTGGCAAGGTACTAACTGTTGGAGACCATAGATAACAGTTGTCAAGGGACCTGTGGCCTATCATGACTTCCTTCTGTTGTTCGTTTTTTACCGAGCCCTTGTCACGAGTGAAGTGGACATCCAGATTTAAATCACATATTTGGCTTATGCTGATGAGGTTTGCAGTGAGGCCTTCTACTAGTAGAGCTTCTTTCAGACATGGAGAGTTGGGAAGATTGAGTTTTCCTTTCCCGAGCACTCTAGCTTTTACTCCATCTCCAAAAGTGACGAAGCTATTTGTGCATGGTATTAAAGTGACCAGGAAAGAGCTATTACCCGTCATATGTCGAGAGGATCCACTATCGAAGTACCAATCGTTGCTGGTTGAGGCCTTTAAAGCGGTGTACGCGATGTTAGCTCGATAGTTGACCTCTTTGACTCGCCATTCCTTCCGAGGTTGGCTTTTCTTGATGGTGGTCCTTTTATTGACCGAGCTCTTCCCGTAAAGCTGATAGCAGAAGGGTCGAATATGTCCTCTTCGTCCACAGTGATGACAAACCCAGTTGTGTCTTTTGGTCTGGGTTTTTGAAGCGGCCAGAGTAAGAGGTTTTTTGGTCGCTTGGTCAGCCGCGAAGTTAGGTGACTTCTGACGGGGCTTCTGGGCGACAGTCTTCTGGGGGACGAAGATGGTGTGTGTTGATGAGGCATCTTTTGAGTATCCAAGTCCTTCCATATTCCTGGCTGGTTTCCCGATCGACAGGATTTGATCTAGAGTGTCCGTGCTTGGATTCATCATCTTCACTGACTTCGTGACCTGCTCTAACTCGCCTTTCAGTCGAGCAACTTCCTTTTTGAGATTAACAGTCGTCTCGAGAAGTCTTGACTTGTCTTCATTAAGAGTAAGAATGAGAGCATTCTGTTTTTCGATTACCTAAGAGTCTTCAAGCCACTTGACATACCATTCGTTGTAAGCGTTGTTGAGGGTGTCATCGGATAGCTCATCATCAGAGTCATACTTCTTTGAGCTTTCAGCTGGTTGATCTATTGTGGAGGAAGTAAAAGCCACATAGTTACTTGTATGCTCAAGGTCACTGTCTTCCTCATCTTCATCGTCAGTTAGAGAGGCAATGAATCCCTTCTTCTGTTTCTTTAGGAAGTTGGGACATTCTCTCTGCATATGTCCATACCCCTCACATTCAAAACACTGTGCTCCTTTACCTGATCGTTCTCCTCGTCCTCCATCGTTGGTCGTGTTTTCGAGCTTCTGAAACTTGTGTTGTGGCTTGTCTCTGACTTCTCGGGTGACTTTTCTTCCTGTCATCTGGCCAAATCTTTTCATGACTTTGTTGTAGTTTTTGGCCAGCATGGCGATAGTTTCTTCAATGTCACTATTCGACTCAGAGTGCGTTGAGTTCTTCTGATTAGAACTTTTGAAAGCCACACTTTTATGTTTCTTCTCGATAGGAGGTAGGGAGAGCTCGAATGTAATTAGTGAGCCCATGAGCTCATCAAACTTCAAGTCTTCAAGTCATGGACTTCTTCGATAGCGGTGATCTTGATCTTGAATCTGGGACTTAGAGCTCTCAGCGTTTTTCTGACCAAATCTTCATCGGTCATAGGCTTGCCAAGTGAATATGATTCATTGGCCAGATCCTTGATGCGCACATTAAATTCCGCGATAGTCTCGTCGTCATTCATGGTCAGAGCCTCAAAGTTAGTCGTGAGGTACTGTAACTTCTGCTCTTTGACTTTTGAAGTACCCTCGTAAGCAACCGCAAGTGTGTCCCAGGCAATTTTGGCACTTCTGCATGTGTTGATGAGTCGAAATACATTCTTGTCTACTCCATTAAAGATAGCATTGAGTGCACGAGAATTACCTAGGGCGGCTTCATCTTCTTCCATGCTCCACTCCTTTTCTGGTTTGATTTCCATGAGCATCAGCATAGTAAGGTTCCTCCCATCCATTGATGATAGACTTCCAGGTTTTGCTGTCGAGGGACTTCAGGAAAGCACACATCCGTGCTTTCCAATACCCATAGTTTGTTCCGTCGAGCACCGGCGGACGATTGACAGATCCTCCTTCCTTTGAATCCATATTAGCTACTCAGAATTTTGCAGGAAAACCACCTAAGAGATTAAGGTGCCTCCTCTGATACCAATTGAAATTCTGAATCGTAGCCGAGTCAGGAAGTCGAACACAAAGTCTTTAACTTGTGTATCGACTTCTTGTGGACATAGTAAGCAAAGTAATAGACAGATAATAATCACGACACCAGAGATGATTACCCAGTTCGATGACTCCGCACCTACGTCTGGGGGCACTTTTCCAGTGGAAAGGTTCTTCGCTATAGGTAGTGAATAGTACAACTTCAAGCACCAACTAACTATCACACAAGCTATTGTCCTAAGCTACTATAGATCTCACCGTGAATCACCTCGACCCGGAGCCTCTCCCCCTGTCTTTGAGATTCCCTCAATTCCACTCTTCGAGCAAGTCCATGCTCGGTGTCGTTGTCTTCTTGGACGGAGTTGTGAATCTTCAATCACAAACAAAAAACCCTAACCGATCCAAACACTTAGTCTTCTCCACTCAAGGTTTGATCGGAGCAAAGGTCCGTTCTAGCGAATCTTAATCAGACTCTCAACACGTCGATGGTGCACGGTTAAGAGTTCTGAGAAATCTTGCAATTGTTAGAACAAGAACGGATACTGCTAATGGAAAGCCAAGGGCTTTTTATAGCAGCGCACATTCCTAATCCTTCTCGGATCAGGAACAGGAAAGTCAGGCAAGTTGTTGCCGCCTTCCACGACAGCTAGAAGTCGTCTTGTCTGTTTTGACTTCCTGATAAAATCAGCCAAGTCGAGTTGCCGCCTATCGCTGACGTGTAACTGCCAGCTGGAAGTCGCCTGACTTGTCGACGTCACTCTCTTGCGTTCCAAGTCTTCGTGGCGCCTTTCTTCTTTTGCTCCAAGCTTCGTCGAAATAGGAAAGCTTCAGACTTTCATAATCTGCGGTTCGTAACAAGTCGCTCCACATGTCATGTAACATGTTGCATGACTTCTTACATTTGCACTAAAAAATCATGCCAACAAATAAACGTAGCAACAGATGGTATTAATGATATAACTCCGGCACGCACTTTGCCATGATCAGTAGATCATGATCATGAGGAGTTAGTCTCATATTGATCGCTTCAGAAGAAGCTTGGCTGACCAGGGACTTTATCGAATGCAATTCTTTCTGATCTATAGTTCTACTATAAGAGGTTACACACATTATGACATAGACCGAATTACATTAGATATATTACTACAACACATTAGTAATATTATGCCTTTTATTATGTAGAAGAATGATATCCGTTACAATATAGATTAAGGAATTACATTGGACTAGGGCATTATCCTAACAGAGCCAAGATCACAAAATTCCAAACGAATACTCAATAAATGTGTTGGAGTTGTGCCCTAACCCAATGGAAGAAGTCATCTACAATGTATTATTTTATCATCTTTCAGAATAAATAAAACGGCATTATATTACTAGTGTGTTGTAGTAATATATGAAATGTGATTTGATCTATGTCATTATGTCTATCAGCAATAATAATAGAACTATAGATCGGAAAGAAACACATTTAATGAGTCCCTGGTCACATAAGCTTCATCAGAAGCGACCAGTATGAGGATAACTCTATATGATCACGCTCTACTTATCACGTCAAGGTAGTGCCGTAGTTAGATCATGGATATCATTCGAGAATGATATTGGACTATCTGATGATGAGTATGCAGCATAGATGTTGTTATGAGCTTACTCACACATCGTAGCGTGTCAAAGTATCCTTAGACTAAGGAGTCTTTGTAGTTACTATGTGATAAGTAACTGAGTTTGACGTTGCCTAGTATTATTTGACGGGGTACCAATTTTCAGTCATCTCGGATATCAAAAAACATTGATTGATTAAATAAGGATGACGACTATATGCCTTATGATCAATAAGAATATCTAGTGATAAAAGTGTAGGGATTTGGAGCGTTCAAGATCATCGAGATAGTGGAAGCATAAACATTAAGAACTCCAAAAATTGTCCAAGAACATGAACCATTAAATCTCAAGGCAAAATCCATTCCACAAGAGTTTACCTTTTAGTCTTTGTTGAATCAAGAAAGAAGAACTAGATGATCTTCTTCTCTAGAGCAAGTTCACACCAAGAGGATTATCCTTAAGATCCTTCACACTTGGCCTACTAGAACTAATGTGTGAAGAACAAGAGAGCAAAGAGAGGAAAGAGAGAGATGGGGTCGGCCAAGGTCTGAGAGTGTGAGAGTGAATGAATTGTTTTCCCTTTTGTCTACTTCATCAACTCATAAGGCATGGTTGATTAAAGTAACAAATGATGAAAGCATAGGTTAAAGGAAAGTCATCACCTAATCCCCTTAAATCACTCTCTTCTTAATCAACAACACCAACTAAGCATGGTGTGTGGCCCCCACACTTGGACCCACCAATGTGGTCGGCCATGAAGGCTTATTGGGCCTTTGTTGGGCCGGCTCGGTGACCTCATGGGCCGAGCCCAATGGGCTCGCCCATGCGGTCGCGTGCCGTGTCCAAAAAATATCCGACCCTTTTGTCGTCACTTATCAAACAAAGTCCGACGCGACATCGACGAAAAACTCAGTTTTCTCGATTTGCTAATCATTCTCACAAAACCGAACCCATGGCCTAAAACCCTCAGTTTTGGCCATGTCTTGCTCCTCAAGAAACGTCAATGTTTCCTTGTCTCAAGTTATCCATATGAATGTGTGTGACCCTCCAGGCTCATGCCACCATTGGCAGATCGGAGCAAGAGATCTCTCTTACCCGCTCCATCATAAGTGGTCTCTAGTAAGACATTATGATTACCCAAGGTGCATGATGATCGATGATTCGATAACCTTGTGCGACAAGTCATTATCCAATTTTCTCTAGACATCCCGATTGATCACAAGGCATAGAGTCGTCATCCTTGTTTAATCAATAATCGTTACTTGATATGCGAGATGGCTGAGAACTGATAACTCGTATCACTGGCATGGCCATGCTCTTTCTCTCAGTCACTCTCGATCAAGCGGCCTTAACGGATATCTTTCCAATACCGTAGTACGAGGGATAAATCCCTTAGCCGTCTTTCGTGTCACTCATGCAATCCGTTCCGCCACCCAATCATGCCCGTTATTGCAATCCTGTTACAGAAAGCGTTAGGCGCAAGTTCAAGCCGTACATCGACCGCATAACGATCACAAAGACTCCTTGGTCTAAGGATATCGTGACAAGCTATCACATTTTAATATGTTCATGGCTTAATCTATGAAACACTATTCAAAGCGGGTCGTCCGATATCAATCACCTCATGATATCTATGATACGATTCCGGGATCCCACATCCCTATGAGAAGCAGAACTACATCATTGAGAACCATCCTCATACTGGTCGCTTCAATTGAAGCGTATATTGACCAGGGAATCGTTAAGTGTGATCCGTACAGATTTATGGTTCTACTACTTTAGTGGTCATAAATCAGATCATGCTTAACATATTACTTCAACACATAAGTAATACAAAGCTGTTTTATTTATTACAAACGATGATTAATATACATAGACATTTATATACTACTAGCAATTGGACTAGTGCACAATAATGCTATAAAAAAGGATAGTGATACGAATGACATGAGGTTATATTGGTCTAAGTGAATTTCACTTTCATGTGTTAGTTAAACCAGACAAGTCTAAGCTGAACCGTAATGAGTTATACAATTGCGGTCTAGGTTGTAAACCAGGCGGTTACAGAAATTGGTTTAAGTGAATTATGGGCTGATTTAATTCAAGTCATTTTATTAACAATCCTATGTCCAATAGGGCTCAAAAGGATTTTAATTGTGTGGGCTTGAACTAAAATGGGCTTAAGGCCCTTTTTAGGATTTGATGAATTTTAATTTTAATTCAAAGATAATCCTATATTGGGAAATATAACGAAAGGTAAAGATTTGACTAAAATTGTATTTTGGAAAAAAATTAACAAAATGGAGAGGGGATGATTTTTAGGAAATTGGGAATATATTCCCAAATAGCCCAAAATCGATCCCAATCTACTCTCTCTCCCATTCGGCCGGCTCTTCCCATCTCTCCTCTATCTCTCTCAGTTCTTGCTCGCTTCTTGCAAAACTAGTAATACTTTCTAGAAGGTTTTTGATCATTGAAGATACATACTTTTGTATCTGTCAGATTCGCAAAAGGTATAAACATGTTTTATGATTCTAATCTTACGCTAAAAACGATTTAGGATGAAGATCATATTTTATTTGGGATATCCATGGTTAGAATTCCGCCATTACACGAGTTTAATCGCTTGTGACCCCATGGAAAACCCTTCAAGATGTAGTTTCTATTAAGAGACAAAAGAAAGATCTACAATTGCTATTGAAGATAATACAGCCAACCCCTTGACGAAGGCTCTCTCAAAGCCTAAACATGCTAGTCATGTATAGTCTATGGAAATAAACTGAGACTTAGATTGAAACTAGTGGAAAATGGGAGATTGTAGGAGTTATGCCCTAGGCCAATCTCATTTTATATGTACGTGTTACATCATCACTGCAATAATAAAACGGAATTATATTATAATTGTGTTGTGATAATATGTTAAATGTGATCCGATCTATATCATTGAGTGTGTCATCCACTAATAGTAGAATATAGATCTGTACAGACTACATTTAACGGGTCCCTGGTCAGTTAAGCTTCATCATAAGCGACCAGTATGAGGATGACACTTTATGATCACACTCTACTGATCATTGTCAATGGGATTCTCGAGTCAGATCACAGATATCATTTGGGAAATCATATTGGACGACCCGACCTGAATATACGACATAGATGCTGTCATGAGCATATTCAGTTGTCGTAGCTTGTCATTGTATCTTTAGACCGAGGAGTTCTTTTGATCGCTATATAGTAAATATCTAAGTTTAGCGTACGCCGAACGTTACCTGTAATAGGGTATTCATAACAGATACGATTGGCTCAGAATCGGGTTGCAATAGTAATGTGAAAGACAGTTAAGGGATTTATTCCTCATACTCCGGCATGGGAACGATATTTGTTTAGGCCATTTGATGAGAATGACTGAAAAGGAAACACATGGTCATGCAGATGACACGGGGTATCAATTTTCAGTCATCACGGATATCTAGAAACAATAATTGATTAAATAAGGATAACGGCTCTATGCCTTATGATCAATCTGGATATCTAGAGATAAAAGGATAATGACTTTGACGATATGAGGTTAAGTCGAATCATCGATAATCATGAGCGTTGGGTAATCATAATGCCTTATTAGAGGCCAATTTTGATGGGGAGGGTAAAATGATAATTTTGCATCGATTTGCCAACGTGTCATGAGCCTAGAGGGTCACACAGTTAAGATGATGAATATAGAAAAATAGGACTTCGAAAGTCCAGATGAGAAGAGATCAGAAATTTGGGAATTTCACTTTCCTGTTTAGTTAGACCAGACAGGTCTAAGTTAAACCGGAATGGATTAGACAATTGCCGGTCTAGGTTGTAAATCAGGCGGTTATGGAAATTGGTCTAAGTGAATTATGGGTTGATTTAATTCAATTCATTTAATTAATAATTCCAAGTCTAATTGGTCTAAAAAGAATTTTAATTAAGTGAGCTTGAACTAAAATGGGGTTATGACCCTATTAGGATTTAATGAATTTTAATTCAAAGATAATCCTATATTGGGAAATATAACGAAAGGGAAATATTTGACTAAAATTATATTTTGGAAAAAATCAACAAAAAAGATTAGGGGATGATTATGGGAAATTAGGAATATATTCCCAAATATCCCAAAACCGATTCCAATCTCCTCTCTCTCCCATTCGGCCGGTTCTTCCCCTCTCCTCTCTCTCTCTCTCTCTCTCTCTCTCTCTCTCTCTCTCTCTCTCTCTCTCTCTCTCTCTCTCTCTCTCTCTCTCGGTTCTTGCTCCCTTCTTGCAAAACTAGTAATACTTGCAAGAAGGTATTTGATCCTTGATCAAATACATCGTTGTGTGGACAAGCTCAAGAGGATACATACTTCTGTATCTGTCAGATTCGCAAGAGGTATAAACATGTATTATGATTCTAATCTTATGCTAAAATCGATTTAGCTTGAATATCATATTTTATTTGGGATATCCATGGTTAGAATTCCGCCATTCCATGGGTTTAATCGCTGCTGACCCCATAGAATACCCTTCAGTGGTATCAGAGGCTGGTTGTATGCATAATTGAATTTTCAGCATGATTAGAATTGCATGAAAAACTAGGTTTTTATTTTGCTTTGTGTGATTAATTGCATGAAATTATGTAAATTAATTTTTGGATTTGTATTATTTTTCTGAAAAAATTAGGTTCCAAATCAGATCAATTGAGCCCTTTTGGCTGACCATGGAAGGCCCTCGGGCCTACCATGGTCGAAGCCTAAGGCCGACCACCAGGTCGCCTACGGGTCGACCATGGCCGGCCCTCGGCCTACTATGGGCGACGCCACGGGCGACCTGGGTCGTGCCCTTGCAGCGACCATGGACGGCCCGCGGACTGTCCATAGGCGACGACTTGGGTAGAATATGGTTGTACCCTGGCAGCGACCATGGATGACCCGCGGGCTGTCCATGGGTGACGGCCTGTGCAGACTATGTTCAGCCCTCGGCTCGACCATAGATGGCCTGCGGGCTGTCCATGGGTGACGCCGAGGGACAGACAAGGTCGAGACCTGGGGTCGACCACGCGCAGCCCTTAGGCTGGCCGTGGGACACGCCCATGCCGACTAGGCTAGACCCCGCGAGTGACCACAATCGCCCAACGGTAATGCGTGAATGGTTTCCATGGGTTTCATACCAATTAATTACATGCGGAAGCGTGAAAATAACCATGGATTCCCGAATACTTAAACAATAAGGATCATCATGTGAGTTGATTAGGCATATGAATATGAATAAAACATCTGAAAATTTACCTTTTAATATCTCAAATCACCAAGTATAGAAATCTATACTCTCTAGATTTATGCACACAAGCAAGGCTCAAATCCTTGAGATTTCTTCTAACAAACTATACTAGTTTTTTAGAGAAGAAGAAGCAATTTTGTGAGAGAGAGCAAGAAAGAGGGATAGCGAGAATGGGGGGCTAGGGTTCGGCCAAGAGAGGGATTAGATTAGGGGAAGAAAACCAAAAATCAAATATATAAAATATATTTGATTTTCCAAATATTAATTCCATAAAATCTCTCTTAATTATCTTAATATAATTATTTATTATAATTCAAATTAAGAATGGGCTTAAAGCCCAACTAGCTAATCTATAATTAAACTCATTTAATTGGGTTTTAATTAAATGGTTTAGCTAGACCGATCAAATTCCCTTAAATCGATTTCTAGTTTAAACTAATTCGCTCCGATTTAATTAAATCGAAAGGAGAATTATCTTGATTCTCATACTTGTCAAATACTGACTTATACAAGTCCCTTTTGCTATACCTTACTTAGAGTGTGTGACCCTCTAGGTTCACGAACCGTTGGCAGACTGGCAAAATTACCATTTTGCCCTTTTCATCATAAATGGTCTCTAGCAAGACATTATGATTACCCAACGTCTATGAATATCGATGATTGGATTTAACCTCTTATCTTCAATGTCACTATCCTTTTATCACCCCGATATCTTGATTGATCAAAAGGCATATAACCGTCATCCTTATTTATCAATCATTGTTTCTTGATATCTGAGACGATTGAAAACTTATGCTAAGTATCTCCCGCGTGGCTATGCAATTTCCTTCAGTCATACTAATCAAGTGGCCTAAACAAATATCATTCACATACCGGAGTATGAGGGATAAATCCCTTAGTCGTCTTTCGAGTTCACTCATGTTACTCATAACTAAGCCAATCAAAGCTGTTATAGCTACCCTTTTACAGGCAACGTTAGACTAGGTCAAACTTAGAAATTTATCACATAGTGATCACAAAGACTCCTTCGTCTAAGGATACTATGACAAGCTACGATATGTGAGTATGCTCATGATAACATCTATGCCGCATACTCACCATCGGGTCGTCCAATATCATTCCCCTGATGATATCCATGATCTAACTCCGATACTACCATGCCATGATCAGTAGAGCGTGATCACAAAGAGTTAACCTCATACTGATCGCTTCTTAATGAAGCTTTACTGATTAGGGACGCATTAAATGTATTTCTTTGTGATCTACAGCTCTACTATTAGTGATGAAACACATCGTGATATAGATCAAATTACATCTAATATAATACTACAGCACATTAGTAATACAATGTCGTTTTTTATTAATTCGAAATGATGATAAAACATTACAACTGTGGATCACTTTTATATTGGACTAGGGAACAACTCTAACAATCTCCTAGTTGCCCCTAGTTCCAATCCAAGTTGTGATCTACTCCCATAGACCTTACATGTTCCTCATGCCTAGACTGCGGTAGAGCCTTCGTCAAGGGATCAGTCATATTATCATCAGTCAAAACGTAACTAATATTTCATATCACCTCTGTCAATGATCTCTCTGATAAAGTGATACTTCCTGAGTATACGTTTGGATCTGTTGTGGAATCTGGTCTTATTGAGCAATTGCTACGGACCCGTGTTGTCACACAACAAGCTTATCGGATTAGATGCTCGCGGCATTGCATCTAATCTGACCAGAAAGCTTCTAATCCATTCGGCCTCTTTAGCTACTTTCGTTGCAGCTATATACTCAGCCTCCGTTGTAGAGTTGGCAGTCGTGGCTTGCTTAAAACTCTTCAAGCTGAAACCGCCACCATTGAACACAAAAACATATCCTGACTGAGTATTGAAGTCATCAGGATCTGCCCAAAAAGTAGCATCAACCTGTCCTTTGACTGCTAGTTCTCTATCTACACCCTATACACTAGGAATGCATCTTTGGTCCTCCTCAAATATTTGAGGATGGCCTTTAATGTCAATCTAGTGTTATTGCTCGGGGTTAGATTTGAGTCTGCTGGTACAGCTGAGAGCATATCATGCTATACATGATCGATCCTATAGTCGAAACATATGGGATCTTAATGATCTGCTCGCTCATCAGGTGTACTAGGACATTGTGTCTTGCTGAGCTTAATGTTATGATGCATGGGTATGTATCCTTTTCTTAGATTCAAGCATTGAGAATCTTCTCAACACTTTATCTATGTAGTGTTCTAACTTAGGCTAAAATCCTTTTGGACGATCTCAATAGATCCTGATGCCCAAAATAAATGCAGCATCACCTAAGTCCTTCATTGAGTAGCACTTCCCTAACCAAGGTTTGGTGGCAAGGTCGGGATGTCTTTCACGATGAGTAATCACCAGGAATACAATATTACTCCCACTCGCTTTCTTATAAACGTAAGTTTCATCTTCATTCTTGATGAACTCGAATTCTCTTACAACTTCATTAAGAGAAAGATTCCAACTCCGTGAAGCTTGCTTCAATCCATAAATGGATCTTTGCAGCTTGCACATTTTTCCGGGATTCTTTGGATCTACAAAACCCACAGCCCGTGTAATATACACACCCTCTTGTAAGTTTCAGTTAAGGAAGGTGGTTTTGACATCCATCTGCCATAGCTATGTTTAGAATAATCCGGATCTATTTGACCATTGCTACTGGTGAAAAGGTGTCATCATAATCCGGACCTTCTACGTCTTGCATAGTGGGCTCCTGAGTTACTTCAGGCTGGTTCATACTCTCTCAAATTTCTTCGAGATGCACGGAACTCCCACTAGCTATTTTGGAAATAAAAACCCTTTCCAAAAAATACCCCACCTCGAGCAACAAAACCTTGGTTCTTGGTTGGTTTATAGAAGTTGTATCTCTTAATTTCCTAAAGATACCTTATGAAGACACACTTATCTGATTTGGATGCAAGCAACCCATCAACCCAAATCATTAGGAAAAACATATTAGGATGTTTTCCACACCATATATGACTATGGTCCAGTTCTTATTTGGCTACTACGCGAAAGCATATGCATCCAAATGTTGGGGTTCCTGGGATCTCAAGCACAGCGGAAGCGACGATAATTAACCGAGAACCCGTCACAGGAACGTTTGCAAACAATAGATGAATCATATTAACGAGGAAAGATCTTATCTTGTACCTCTGGTAGCGTGAAATCTCTCGATCAAAGACGTGCTCTTGAGCTCGTCCTCTACATCTCGCACACACCAAAGCTCGACAAACACGAAGCTAGAACTCAATTAGTGGCTACTACACCACCAAAGAACCCCTCTCACACTCTTTCTCTAGCTCCCAAATGTAGCAACTAGAGAATTTTGGAGGAATAGATAATATTGCAAGAATGCCTTGTAGAAGCACTCACCCTTGGCCTCTATTTATAGGCTTATGTGAGTGCCTTAGTTCCTCGAATTCCAAGTTGACTGATACGTATTGGTGCGGCCGAACACTTCATCAGTCACACTCATCAAGGGGCCCTGAACCATACCCTTCACCACGTCTCACGGTGGGGAAACAAATCCCTTCAGACGCAATGTGCGCTCCCACTACAGTCAGTCCAACAGCCAACGATGTTCATTATGGCTACCCTGTTACATGTAGCGTTGGGACATGTCAAACTAATGGAGTGATGTGCATGTGAGCCACTTGCTCCAAGGTATTCAGGCAGTGATCACACGACGACGGAGTATGCGTTGGTGACTTTATCTATCCGCCATATGTTAGGATTATGCCCTAGTCCAATGTAATTCCTCAATCTATATTGTAACAGACATCATTCTTTGACATATTCAAAGGCATTATATTACTAATGCGTTGTAGTAGTATATCTAATGTGATTTGATCTATATAATTATGTCTATAACCACTTATAGTAGAACTATAGATCATAAAGAATTGCATTCAATAAGTCCCTAATTAGCTAAGCTTCTTCTGAAGCGATCAGTATGAGACTAACTCCTTGTGATCATGCACTACTTATCATGGAAAAGTGCGTGCCGGAGTTACATCATAGATACCATCAGGTCGATGATATCAGACAACCCGATTGTGAGTATGCTACATAGATCCAGTCATGAGATACTCACAGATCGTAGCTTGTCATTATATCCTAAGACCAAAGAGTCTTTGTGTAAAGTGTGTGACGAATACCTAAGTTTGACCTAGTCTAACGTTATATGTAAAAGGGTAGCTATAACGGCTTCGATTGTCTTGGATATTAATTGCATTTATGAACTCGAAAAGCGTCTGAGGGATTTATCACTCATACTCCGGTATGAGAAAGATATCCATTTCGGCCACTTGATGAGTATGACTGAAGGAATAACACGGTCGTGCAAGTGATACCTTAGTATCAGTTTTCAGTCATCTCAGATATCAAGAAACAGTGATTGATAAATTAGGATGAAGGTTCTATGCCTATTGATCAATCTAGATATCGGTTTGATAAAAGGACAGTGACATGTATGATAACAAGTTATGTCGAATAATCGATAATCACGAACGTTGGGTAATCATAATGTCTTGTTAGAGACCACTTATAATGGAAAGGGTAAAATAGTAATTTTACTAGTCTGCCAACTGTTCGTGAGCCTAGAGGGTCACACCCATTAAGCACAATACATGACAAATAAGCATGGATGGAAATTGGGAGAATCCGGTTTTCAATTTAGTCAAATTGAAAACGATTCGGTTGATTTCTGGCCTGAGTTTTTAACCAGACGGTTGAAGGAATCAAGTTGAGGAAATTGAAACGGTTTAACTAAACCAATATTAAAACTCAATTATATGGGTTTTAATTTGGATTTAGTTAAACGGGCTTGAAGCCCATTTAGGGTTTTAATTCATGAATGTGGCAAGAGTGCAATTATGAGTTTAAAGGGGTGATATGTGTAATTATTTATTTGAATTTTAAATCGGATTTTTTATATTATTTCACATAATTGCACAATATTTCTTTCCCTTTTTCTCCATAATTTCGGCACCCTCTCTTCCCTTTCCCTCTTCAATTGCCGACCCTCCCTTTTGACTCTCCTCCATAGCTTTCTTGTTCATAATTCTTAAAACATCCATTAGCAAGTGTGAGAGAAAATCATCCCGTGATTGTTGTGCTTGTGTGGACTCGATAGAGAAACACTATCTTGTGTTTTAATCGATTATGCAAATGTAAATTTTCAGATTATAAAGTTTATAACATGCCGAATTTTTCATTAAGATCAAGTTTTTCATTCGATCACCATGGTTCGATTTAGCTCCGCTGCATGAAATTATAGATTGGAACCGGTATTTAATCAGACTCGCATGTAACCTGCTAAGGGATCATCTTTGCATGAATTTGCAATTGATGATTCCAGATTAAGATTGTATCGATATATAATCAAACTATTAAAATTCACTTAAACGCAAGTAATTACAAGTCAAGCGTGATACCATCCAAGTTTGGGCACTCAAAAGGGCTTTGAACCTATGGATGTTGGTACGCCTCCGCGTAACATTCATAGAGAAAAGGACTGGATGAGATGGGTAGTTATGTGTGGGTGTGTGCGCCCCCGCGTAGTAGCCACATTAGTTCTATCCATAGTTCAAGCTTGGTAGACATGTCTACGATTGTCAGCCAGGGCTGACCTAGGGTATCAGTATAGGGTATGCCATGTACTTACAGTACAAACCCTAGCTAGGAACTACATGGTCTTGTAGATGGATGCATTCCTACCTTGATGCTCTCAATTGGAGCAGTGAGCCTCCGTTCACTTCAATTGAGAGTATGTTGGGATCCTGGTTCAGATTCTAAAGTTAGAATCAGAAAGTGGTTTATAACTAAATTTCCAACTTCAATTTTAATTAATACTAATTAAAATTTTGTTTACTGTGAGGATATAAATGGCAAACACGAATCATTCCGGTAACAGCGCGCTTAGGTCGCTAATCGACCAGGATAAGCTTAACGGCGTAAACTTCCTCGATTGGGACCGGAACTTGAGACTCGTTCTCAAGAATAAACGTAAGGATTATATCCTTACCCAGGAACCACCTACTGAGCCAGCACTGAACGCCGCAAGGGCGCGAAGGGATACCTACCAGAAATTCCTTAGCGACTGGATCGACGTGCACTATATGGTGCCTGACTTGCAGAAACAGTTCTTGGACATTTTCGATGATCCCAAGGCCTTAATGGCAGAGATCGAGAAAATGTTCAAAGAGAAAGCGTGTGTCGAAAGATACAACATTTTCAATGAACTGATGTCTTGCAAGCTAAAGGCTGGAGCTCTTGTCAGTCCCCATGTCCTTAAGATGAAACGTCTTTTGGTCATCCTGTGAATAAGGAAATGTCTACAGACTTTGTGTTGCATTCACTTCCTAGAGACATATCGTGACTTTGTTAGAAATTACAATATGCATGACATGGATAAGACTGTAACAGAGCTACATGGTATGCTCGTGACTGCTGAAAAGAATCTCAAGGGCAAGTCCAAGGAGGTTGTTATGATCAACAAGCAAGTGAGCTTCAAGAAAGCCAACATGGGCAAGGATAAGACCCCTATGCACCTAGCGGGGAAGATTTGACAACCTAAGGGTCCAACAGCTCCAAAGGCTGTTGAGAATCCTAAGAAGGATGTCATCTGCTTCTATTGCCAAGGACAGGGGTACTGGAAGAAGGATCGTAAGAAACACAAGCAGTTTCTTAGGAAGAGTGGAGCTTCCACATCTTCAAGATCAGGTATTTTTGTTATTGAGCTCAATATTAGTTTATCTACTTCAGATTTTTGGGTACTTGATACCGGTGCAGAATCTCACATTTGTGTTAATGTGCAGGCTCTGGGAAGTAGAAGAGAAGTGGGCAGGGGCGAGGCAGACCTACGAGTTGGTGACTTCAATCAAGTCTTAACAACTGCAGTAGGAAACATTAGTCTAAGTTTGCCCAGTGGGCTAGTTTTATTATTGAACAATGTTCATTGTGTACTTGCGTTTCGCAGGAATATTATTTCTGTTTCCTTGCTAGACAAGGAAGGATATTGTTTTTCTATTAATAATGGAATTTTCAATATTTTTAAGAATAATATATTTTATTGTAATGCTTCATTTGTTTGTGGTTTATATATTCTTAATAATCAAAACACTGACACTAGTTCAATTTATAATATAAGTAACAAAAGGGTTAAATCCGATGATTTAAACCAGACTGTGATATGGCACTTCTGTTTTGGCCATAAAGGCCAGAAACGCATCTCAACACTTCACAAGTGTGGACTTCTAAGTTCGTTTGAATTCACTTCAATTGAGAGATGTGAGTCATGCCTGATGGGAAAAATTACAAAGGCACCTTTTTCTGGTTTAGGTTAAAGGGCTAGTGACTTATTGGGTCTCATACATTCCGATGTGTGTGGAACTATGAGCACTCAGGCCATAAGAGTTTTTTAGTATTTCGTTACATTTACCGATGACTTCAGTCGATACGGGTATGTCTATCTTATGAGACGTAAATCGGAAACCTTTGACAAGTTCAAAGAGTTCCAGAACAAAGCACAAACCAGCTTGGTAAGAGTATAAAGGCGCTTCGATCTGACCGAGGTGGTGAGTACTTGGACCATGAATTTCACAGTCATTTAAAGGAGTGTGGGATCCTCTCTGAATTGACTCCGCCTGGAACACCTCAAATGAATGGTGTATACGAACGGAGAAATCAGACCTTGATTGACATGGTTCAATCAATGATGAGTCAAGCTGACCTCCCTATCTCCTTCTGGGGCTATGCCCTAGAGACGGCCGCATTCATATTGAATCGGGTTCCTACAAAGGCAGTGGAAAGTACTCTGTACGAAGTATGGAACGGGAAGAAACCCTAATTAGCTTTTCTTAAGATTTGGGGATGTGAAGCTTACGGTAAGCGTCTGCTAGGCGATAAGCTCGATCCCGAATCAAATAAGTGTGTCTTTGTGGGGTACCCCAAGGAAACAAGGGGGTACTATTTCTACAAACCCAGCGAGAATAAAGTTTTTGTTGCTCGAGGAGGGGTATTTTTGAAAAAGAAATTTATTTCCAAAAGTGCTAGTGGGAGTGCCGTGCATCTTAAAGAAATTCAAGAAGATACGGAACAACCCACTATGCCGGATGTAGAAATACATGAGCCAGAAGAGGTCATTGATCAAGAACACATCCCCACACCTATTTCAGAGGGTCCAAGAAGGTCTGAGAGATCTTGTCAAGCTCCTATCAGATATGGCTTTCTAGCCACTAAAGGAAATGACTTGATATTGGTGGATTAGGATGATCCAGAAACCTACAGACAAGCTTTGGCCAGTCCAGACTCCGAAAAATGGCAGGACGCCATGAATGAGAAAATAAAATCCATGTCCAACAACCAAGTCGGGTGCTTTGTGGATCAAACCCCTGGGATAAAACTCATCGGTTGCAAATGGGTCTATAAACTTAAGACCGACATGGATGGAAAACCTCAGACCTATAAAGCCAGACTGGTTGTGAAAGGTTATCGCCAAATCGTAGGTATCTATTATGGCGAGACTTTTTCACCAGTCGCTATGGTCAAATCTATCCGGATAATTCTAGTCCTAGCAGCATACTACGACTATGAGATATGGCAGATGGATGTCAAAACCGCCTTCCTTAACGGGAACTTAAAAGAGGATGTGTATATGACACAGCCTGAGGGTTTTTTTATCTAGAGAATCTCGGAAATATTTGTAAGCTGCTTAGATCCCTTTATAGATTAAAGCAAGCTTTACGGAGTTGGAACCTTCGTTTCGATAAAGCCATAAGGGAATTTAGTTTTATCAAAAATGAAAGTGAACCTTACGTATATAAGAAAGCGAGTGGGAGTAATATTGTATTCCTAGTGCTATATGTCGATGACATATTAATCATCGGGAATGACATCCCAACCTTGCTTGAGGTTAAAGCTTGGTTAGGGAAATGCTTATCGATTAAGGACTTAGGTGATGCTGCTTTCATTCTGGGCATCAAGATCTGTAGAGATCGACCCAAAAGAATATTGGGCCTAAGTCAGAGCACTTACATAGACAAGGTGTTGAGAAGATTTTCAATGCTTGACTCTAAGAAGGGATACATACCCATGCGGCATGGCATTAAGCTCAGCAAAAAACAGAGTCCTAAGACTCCTCATGAGCTAAGCAAAATGAGTAAGATCCCATATGCTTCGGTTGTAGGATCTATCATGTATGCCATGATTTGCACGAGACCGGATGTCTTGTTCGCACTAAACTGTACCAGCAGATATCAATCTAACCTGGGCCAGGAGCATTGGATTGCTGTCAAGAGTATCCTTAAATATCTGAGGAGAACTAAAGACGCATTCCTAGTGTATGGTGGGAAGGATGGAGAACTAGCAGTCAAAGGATATGTTGATGCTATTTTTCAGACAGATCCTGAAGATTTCAAATCTCAAGCAGGATTTGTATTCGTGTTAAATGGTGGAGCATTCAGCTGGAAGAGTTTCAAGGAAGCCACAATTGCCGATTCTACGGCAAAGGCTGAATACATAGCTGCAGCAGAAGCAGCTAAGGAAGTCGTATGGGTTAGAAGCTTTCTAACCGGATTAGATGTAATGCAGGGAGCGTCTGAGCCGGTAAGCTTGTTGTGTGACAACACGGGGGCCATAGCATTAGCTTAAGAGCCCAGATTCCATAACAGAACTAAACACATACAGAGGAAGTATCACATTATCTGAGAATATATCGATAACGGTGATGTGGAGATTACTTATGTACCAACTGATGACAACGTTGTTGATCCCTTGACAAAGGCTTTACTGCAGCCCAAGCATGAGGCACACGTGAAGTCTATTGGGGTAGATTGGAACTTAGGTTGGAATTTTGGGCAAGTGGGAGATTGTTAGGATTATGCCCTAGTCCAATGTAATTCCTCAATCTATATTGTAACGGACATCATTCTTTGACATAATAAAAGGCATTATATTACTAATGTGTTGTAATAGTATATCTAATGTGATTTTATCTTTATCACTGTGTGTATAACCACTTATAGTAGAAAAATAGATCATAAAGAATTGCATTCAATAAGTCCCTGATCAGCTAAGCTTCTTCTGAAACGATCAGTATAAGACTAACTCCTTGTGATCATGGCAAACTGTGTGCCGGAGTTATCTCATAGATACCATCAGGTCGATGATATCGGACAAGCCGATTGTGAGTATGCTACATAGATCCAGTCATGAGATACTCACAGATCGTAGCTTTTAATAATATCCTAAGACCAAAGAGTCTTTGTGTACACTGTGTAACGAATACTTAAGTTTGACCTAGTCTAACGTTATCTGTAAAATGGTAGCTATAACGGCTTCGATTGGCTTGGATATTAATTGCAGTTGTGAACTCGAAAGGCGTCTGAGGGATTTATCACTCATACTCCGGTATGAGAAAAATATCCGTTTAGGCCACTTGATGGGTATGACTGAAGGAATAGCACGGTCGTGCAAGTGATACCTTAGTATCAGTTTTCAGTCATCTCAAATATCAAGAAACAGTGATTGATAAATTAGGATGAAAGTTCTATGCCTATTGATCAATCTAGATATTGGTTTGATAAAAGGACAATGACATGTACTATAACAGGTTAAGTCGAATAATCTATAATCACGAACGTTGGGCAATCATAATGTCTTGCTAAAGACCACTTATGATGGAAAGGGTAAAATAGTAATTTTACCAGTCTGCCAACTATTCGTGAGCATAGAGGGTCACACTCATTAAGCACAATACATGACAAATAAGCATGAATGGAAATTGGGAGAATCTGGTTTTCAGTTTAGTCAAATTGAAAACGATTCGGTTAATTTCTGGCCTAGGTTTTTAATCAGACGGTTGAAGAAATCAAGTTGAGGAAATTGAACCGGTTTAGCTAATCCAAAATTAGAACTCAATTATATGAGTTTTAATTTGGATTTAGTTAAATGGGCTTGAAGCCCATTTAGGGTTTTAATTCATGAATGGGAGAAGAGTGCAATTATGAGTTTAAGGGGGTGATAAGTGTAATTATTTATTTGAATTTTAAATCAGATTTTTTTTTATATTATTTCACATAATTACACAATATTTCTTTCCCTTTTTCTCCATAATTTCGGCACCCTCTCTCCCCTTTCCCTCTTCAATTGCCGACCCTCCCTTTTGACTATCCTCCATAGCTTTCTTGTTCATAATTCTCAAAACGTCCAATAGCAAGTGTGTGAGAGAAAATCATCTTGTGATTGTTGTGCTTGTGTGGACTCGATAGAGAAACACTATCTTGTGTTTTAATCGATTATACAAAGGTAAATTTTCAGATTATAAAGTTTATAACATGCCGAATTTTTCATTAAGATCAAGTTTTTCATTCGATCACCATGGTTCGGTTTAGCTCCGCTGCATGAAATTATTGATTGGATCCCATGGTGATCTCTTTCAACATACTCCACCGTGGGTCATCCAATATCACCCTTAAGATGATATTTGTGATATGACTTTGGTAGTCTCACCACCTTGATTAGCAGGACTTGATCTTAAGTCATCATCACACTAGTCACTTATAGATAAGTACTCGACTAGGGATACGTGAAGCATAACTTCATTATATCTAAATGTTATGTTGTTCTTTTGTAAACACTAACGACTTTAGATGAAGTTATCGCTTGACACATTATTATAACACAATAATAATGCAAATGTCATTCATTGCAAGATATAAGATTACATAGAAAAGACTTAGACTAGGGCACAAGCTCTTACACCAAATAGAATTGACCATCTCATCCTACTCGCATCCCTATGAATACTACGTGAAGGCCCACGCACCCACGGTAACAAGAGTCGTAATGAGTAACATGTGGCGTACCTTCCGTGACTCTGGTCCAGTTTTTATTGGGCTACTACACGGAGGCGCAGGCATCCAAATAAAACTGATCACCTCATTCAGCTCGCATCCCAATGAATACTACGCGAAGGCGCACGCATCCACGGCAATGGGAGGCACGATGACTATCACAAGGTGTACTTTTGTTGTCTTTGTTAAAGCCCGATTCAAAATTAATGCGGCCGTTTCCAGGGTCAAGTATTCACCACCTCGATCGGTACGAAGTAACTTGATACTTTATCCAGGCTGGTTAAATTCTAAGTTGAACCCTCTTCTGGCCTGAGTACTCATAAGTCCACATACGTTAGAATGTATTAGACCTAACAAGGCACTCGCCCTTTCACTTAAACTCGTGAAAGGTGCCTTTGTCATTTATTCCATTAGGCGAGATTCCCATCTTTCAATTTGAGTGAATTCAGATGGACTTAAAAGTCCACACTTGTGAAGTGTTGAAATATGTTTCTCGCCTATGAGCCCTAAACGACCATGCCATATCACAATTTGGTTTAAATCATCAGACTTAAGCCTTTTCTTATTTACGTTATAGAGATTAAGCTCAACAACGTAAATACCTGATCCTGAAGACGTGGATGCCCACTCTTCTTCACGTGATCCTTGTATTGCTTACAATCCCTCTTCCCATGTCCTGGCTCATTGCAGTGATAGCAGACCTCCTCCATTTTGTCCTTAGCCTTGACAGCAGCTTTGGGAGCCGCTTGAACCTTTTGACTCTTGGGGTGTCTGATCTGCCCTGCAAGGTGCTCAGGGGCTTTATCCTTACCCTTGTTAGTCTTCTTGAAACTGACCTTCTTCTTCACCATAAGAACCTCCTTGGCTTTTCCCTTGAGATTCTTTTCAACGGTCACAAGCGTCCCTTGTTTCAAATATTGTAATTTGCTACGAAATCACTATATATGTAACGCCCCAAGATCCGGTTCTCCGAATCTTAGTCGTCACACGATAAAATACAAGTATCGATAATACATATACGAAGATACATATACGAAATAGTTATGAAACACCTCGAGCGTCCTCGAGTGTATCATAACTATACTCGCACAAAGTCAACACCTTTAGTTTAGGCGTCCCTAACTTAAAGGTGATTGCACAAGTAAGTAAACTAGTTCTAAAACAATTCCATCAAAACATCCTTTGAAAATGAAGCAAGTAACTCATAAATAAATACCATAATGGTGAGGCATAACGCCACCTCACCGAGTGTTTTACAAAATAAAGTAATAAACCGGATAATGAAAAGCAGTAACAAAACAGGTTACGACTCAACAGAGTCTACAACAGCCGACCAAACACCACTGGCAAAGACACGTCGACATGACACGCCCCCAAGCTCCCAGTCAAAAGATCTAAACGCATCCATAACCTGCACAAGTTGTAGGGGTGAACACGCTACCTCCAAGACTCAAACATCGCACATACACAAGATGATAACAATGCAAAAGTAGTTGTATAACATAATAAACTACACCCTAGGGTAACCGATTTCAGCCCAGGGAATCCACCCTTGCCTCGGTTCACCCTCCCTTAGGTAAAGGTAACCGATCTCGATCAAGGGAGTCCACCCTCAACTCGATTCACCTTACACCTAAATAAAGGCAACCGATCACAACTAAGGGAGTCCACCCTCAGCTCGGTTGACCTTTCCCACAAAGATAAAGGTAATCGATCTCGATCAAGGGAATCCACCCTCAACTCGGTTTACCTTACACCTAAATAAAGGTAACCGATCACAACTAAGGGAGTCCACCCTCAGCTCGGTTGACCCTTACCACAAATAAAGGTAACCGATCTCGATCAAGGGAATCCACCCTCAACTCGGTTTACCTTACACACCACCTGTAACACAAGTATCACACCGTACTCATGCAGAAAACATACTAGGTGCAAGACGGAATAAATCATCGTCTGAAAAGCAAATAATATAATACCTGGCACAATCCCGTGCATACAATCAGTTCAGAGTTATACTAAACTAATTCACCCAACATTATCATGCAAATCTCACTATTCGCATATAATCACACCAAGCATATTCACGCCACTACCATAGTGCCAAATCATGCTCACACGTATATATACACACATATATAATCAAACAAAGGCATCAAGCCATATATTCTAGGTAGCTATGTCCCCCTACCTTAGGAAAGCTCCACGTACGCTCCTAGTCTCCCGCTCGAGCTATTCACGCCTTGCCTTTCCCGCGAGCGTCAGTATCAACTAATAATTATATTCAATAATTAAAAACTCAAACAGACTCCGAAACGAATGCAATAAATTTACAAGTGTACTCCAACAAGTGCCTAACACTTGGACACACTTCAAATTAATCAAAGTAGCCAAAATGGGTCCGGAATGACCCATTTTCCCCGAAACACCCAATCTGCCCGGAAACGAGTTTTTTGACCCTCGGGACTCAGAAAATTACGAAACTTGTTTCTAAACTCCTCATTTAATATTCTAAGACCAATGCAATTAACGGAATCGAATTCCGACACCCGAGCATTAAAATACTTCAATTAAAGTTATTGGTGGAAAAACCGTCTTTCACAATTTAAATCCGGAAATTATCAAATACGCAAGTTATCGACTCGGGGGTCACCCGGGACCACCCAAACTCACAAAACCCGAGCCCCAGGCTCGTGGGCCCCACACAAGCCACCACATTAATTCTCGGGAAACAAAATCGAGCTACGGGATTTACTTCGAATCTGTCCAGAGACAGATTCGGCAGAACAGTCCACTTCCCGGACTTGCAGCTCCAAATACGTAGCTCGTCTGGAAAACACGTAAACATGAAAGTTGAAGCTCTTCCAGTCCTCTACAAACTTCATGTTTTGCTCGGAACCAAGGTCGAACGGGAACGGCTCCGTCCGGAGCAAAACAGATTGTCCGTCCGGCTGGACAGATTCAGCGGTTCAGTCACTTCCCGGGCTTCTAGCTCCCAAACCGTTGCTCCTTTGGAAAAACTCACAAGATAAAGGTTGAAGCACTTCGAGTCAGCGTTCCATGGCCACCGGAATCAGCCACCAACGTGGCCGGAGCTCCGGCGACCCTCCGGTCACCGGAATTTGTTCAAATTTGTCTTAAAACATGCCTAATCATCTCTAGTGTCTAACTAAACTTAAAACAACACATTCCTACTTAAAACCCACGAACCAAACTACTCCAAATCGAAAAGAGAACCATACCTCTTGTAGTCCTCGATGCTGGGATTCCGAATACGAAGAAATCTCGAAGAAACGACGGACAGATTGACGGGAAATCCTCCTTGCTTGGCCGGACCCTCTTTCTCCTTCCCTCTTTCTCTTTCTCTCTCCTTCTTTCTTCTCTTCTCCCTCTCTTTCTCTTGGTTGTTCTCGGATGAAATGGGAGCTTCCCCTCCTTATAACAACACATTTTATTTAATTAATTACTTAATTAAATAAAATAAAAACCCAAAAATCAACCCCTTTTCCTCTTTCCCAACATCACCAAACCCCACACACAACAAGTCACTTCCTTGTCCCCTTGATACCTAACCCATCAATCACATCGGTCACCTTTTCCACCAACCGAAAACAGATTAGATTTCCCAAAATCGGACGTTTCGGACCCCGAACGGGCACTTTTATCGAGATTTCAGCAAAATCTCCCGAGTGACTTAAAATGGGCTAACTAAGAATACTGCATCGACCGTTTTGCGATTCGGGACTTAACGAGTCCAGAATCGCCCAAAACGTCCTCGGTTGACTTTTCCGGCAAAAAGTCAACCTAAGTCAACTTTTCCCGAATGGGTCACGAAGTGGTCTTTAGTCGCCCTGAACTTAGCTTGGTCGAAAATAACGTCATCTTATGTCCAAAACAACTCTCGGGGTCAGGTTCAGACTCGATCTGGTAACTATTCAAAATTTTTGAATTTTCCCAAATTTTAGTCTAACTGCCCGGGAGAGGTCCTTACAACCTACCCCCCTTAAAGGAATTTCGTCCGCGAAATTAAACAGAGTTAAGGACGTACCTCAATTCTCGAAGAGTCGGGGATACTTGGCGCGAATCTCGTCCGCCCGCTCCCACGTCGACTCCCCCTCCCCGTGATGCTGCCACAGCACTCGCACTAACGGGATGGTCTTGCCTCTCAGCACCTGATCGCGAGAGTCCAAGATCCGAACTGGCCGTTCCTCATAAGTCGCATCCGGAGTCAACTCTAGCTCAGCCCAAGCTATCACGTGTGACGGGTCGTGGTGGTACTTCCTCAGCATGGATACATGGAAAACGTTATGCACTGTCGCAAGGGATGGTGGCAAAGCAAGCCGGTAAGCCACTGCTCCCACTCTGGAAATGATCTCGAAGGGCCCAATGTACCTCGGCGACAACTTCCCGTCGCTCCTTGCCTTCTTGAACCTGATCAGCCCCTTCTTCGGGCTAACCTTCAAGAAGACATGGTCGCCCACTTCGAACTCAAGCGGTCGACGCCTCCTGTCCGCGTAACACTTCTGTCTGCTCTGCGCCGTCTTCAACCGTTCTCGGATCAGGGCTACCTTCTCGGTAGTCTCCCTAACCAGATCAGGTCCTAACAGGCTCTTGTCGCCCACCTCCGCCCAACAGACGGGTGAACGACACGGCCTACCATACAACGCCTCGAATGGTGCCATCTGAATGCTGGCCTGGTAGCTGTTGTTGTAGGCGAACTCTGCTAGTGGCAAGTGATCCTCCCACGCTCCATGGAAGTCCAGAATACATGCCCGGAGCATGTCCTCCAGGATCTGGATCACTCGCTCTGACTGACCATCAGTCTGCGGGTGGTAAGCAGTACTCAGCCGAATATTCGTCCCCATAGCGCCCTGAAGGCTGTCCCAGAATCGCGATGTAAAGCGAGGGTCTCGGTCCGACACTATCGACACCGGCACCCCGTGTAGTCTGACTATCTCGCGCACATACAGCCTGCTCAGCTTGTCCACTGGGTCCGTCATCTTCATAGGCAGGAAGTGAGCGGACTTCGTCAGTCTGTCAACCACTACCCAAACAGCATCATTGCCCCTCGAAGACCTCTGCAAACCGCACACGAAGTCCATGGTGATATGCTCCCATTTCCACTCAGCGATCTCTAGTGGCTGTAGCGGACCTGCTGGTCTCTGGTGCTCGATCTTCACCTGCTGACAAGTAAGGCATCTCGCCACAAATTCCGCTATCTCGCGCTTCATCCCGCTCCACCAGAAGTGGCGTCTGATGTCGTGGTACATCTTAGTCCCCCCGGGATGTACTGTGAGTCGCGAGCTGTGCGACTCACGTAGTACCGCCTCGCGGAGACTCTGGGGCACGAACAGTCTGCTCTGGAAGCGAAGACCCTGATCGTTGCCGAGTGACCACCCTTCGGACTCGCTTCCGCTGGTCAACCTTTCTCGGAATGTCACTGATTCTGCATCCTCAATCTGCGCCTCGAGTACCCTGCTGATCAAATCTAGCCGCGCTACTAAGGAACACAGAGCCACCTGCCCTGTGACTTCCTCTAGCTCCATCTTGAACTCGCCGAGTTCTCCCAGCATCTTCCATTCCCGTACAGCTACGGAAACGAGACTGTGGAGTGACTTCCTGCTGAGGGCGTCGGCAACAACATTTGCCTTTTCCCGGGTGGTAAAGCAGGTCAAAGTCGTAGTCCTCAATCAGCTCCATCCAGCGCCGCTGTCTCATGTTGAGGTCCTTCTGAGAAAAGAGGTACTTCAGGCTCTTGTGATCAGAGAAGACCTGAAATTTCTCGCCATAGAGGTAGTGACGCCATAACTTCAGTGCAAATACGATTGCCGCAAGTTCCAGGTCGTGCGTCGGATAGTTCTTCTTGTGCACTCTCAACTGTCGGGACCCGAACGCTACCACCTTCCCCAGTTGCATCAACACAATACCCAGTCCCTCGCCGGACGCGTCACAGTAGACGTCGTAGCCTATGCCTCGCTCTGGTACTATCAGCACTGGAGCCGTGGTCAACAGAGTCTTCAACTCCAAGAATGAGTTCTCACAGGACTCGTCCCACTCAAACTTAACTCCCTTCCGTGTAAGGTGAGTCATCGGTGCTGCCAGTCGTGAGAAATCCTTCACGAACCTTCTGTAATAACCTGCTAACCCCAGGAAACTACGAATCTCGAACACGCTCGTCGGCTGTGCCCATCTCGAGACTGCCTCAATCTTCACCGGGTCCACAAAGATACCGTCGCTGGACACTACATGCCCGAGGAACCTCACCTCAGTGAGCCAGAACTCACACTTCTCCAACTTCGCGTAAAGCTGGTGCGATAGGAGTAGCTAAAGCACGATCCTCAGATGTGCCTCGTGAGTCCTCTCGTCCGGAGAGTAGATAAGGATGTCGTCTACGAACACGATGACGAACTGGTCAAGGTAAGGCCGGAAGATCCGTGTCATCAGGTCCATGAACGCTGCTGGAGCGTTGGTCAAACCGAACGGCATCACCAAGAACTCGAAGTGGCCATACCGTGTCCTGAATGCCGTCTTCTGGATGTCCTCCTCTCGCACCCTCAACTGATGATAACCAGATCGCAGGTCGATCTTGGAAAAGCATTTTGAACCCCTGAGCTGGTCGAAGAGATCGTCTATCCGCGGCATCGGATAACGGTTCTTTACTGTCGCCCTGTTCAGCTTCCGGGTTCGATGCACATCCGGAGTGAACCTTCCTTCTTCTTCACGAACAACGCCGGAGCACCCCAAGGCGAAGTGCTCGGCCGGATGAACCCCTTTTCCTGTAGCTCCTGGAGTTGACTCTTCAACTCCTCGAGTTCCGCGGGAGCGAAACGATAGGGTGCCATAGAAATAGGCGCCGTTCCCGGCAACAACTCGATCGCGAACTCCACCTCCCGCACTGGTGGCAAACCGCTCAGATCGTCTGGGAACACGCCCGCAAACTCATCAACAACCCGTGGTAGTCCTCGGCCTCCGCCCGTCGGGCCGCTACCCGCTATGGATAGTGCTGCAAGTAGGACTCCACTCCGACTCCCTAATGGACATGTGATAGTAGAGCCACCGCTCGATACTGTCACTCTCCTCTTGTAACAGTCGATGATCGCTCGGTACCGTCTCAACCAGTCCATACCCAGGATGACGTCGAATGTCGTCATGTCAAGTACAATCAGATCCCCCACAAGGGGATGGTCGGCTACGCGCACCTCGCATGCCTTGCAGACCCTGTCTAGAACAGTGTCGTCCCCCAAAGGTGTATCAACACGCAGGGGCGGACTCAAAGACTCGACCCTCAATGCTAGGGACCTTGCAAACCGTGCAGAGATAAAAGAATTCGAGGCACCTGTGTCTATGAGAATAGACGCCCGCAACAGAATATACTCTGCCCCGTGTCTGCTGCCCTTGCCCGGTACTCGGCCCTGCCGACCGTGCTGGTGCGTTTCCCTGCCTGGGCCAGTAGTCCTGCCGTGATGCGAATGACTGTACCGGTGTAGCGCCCTTGGAGGGACAGTCCTTGGCAATGTGCCCGAGGCGTCCGCACCTATATCCCGCGCCGACTCTGGAAAGTAGCTCTCAAGGAAGACCTCCCGGAACTCCTCAAAGTCCTGCCCAACCCGGGCCCTCACCCGCTCCCACCAGTAGTAGGCATCGCCATTCAGCTGGTGAACAGCTAAAGTGATGCGGATGCTCCCCTCGTTGACCCCTGTGGTGTCCAGGTCCCGAGTGATCTGCTGTAGCCACTGCTCGGCTATCGAGGGATCAGGCTCTCCGTGGAAAGCAGGTGGGTGTAGTCGTAGGAAGTCTCGCAATGCGTGCGACGGCTGTACTGCAGCCCGAACTGGTGCTGCCTCAGGTGTGGTGGACCTAGCTGCCCTCCGCCCCATGACCTCGGTCAGGGACTGTATCGACCTCAACAGCTCTTCCCCCATCGGGACCCTGTCGGGAGCGGTCGTCTGGGCAGCGGGCATCCCCATGGGAGTTCCTGCCTGCCCAGCACTGCCGGTGGCACTCTCCGCGGACTGTGTCTCGACACCAGTGGTCTGCTCCGCGGGCTCAGCAACTCGAGCTCCCTGAGTCGCCATCGACGCTCCCCGCCCCCTGGTACCTCCTCGCCTAGTCTTCGGCGCCATGTGCACTACTTAGGAAATGAGATCACAATCAGGATCCACGATCAAGCGGACTTCGCGCTAAAGGACAATGGAACTTCACTGATTTTCTACCATTACTAATCATACTAGGTACTAATATCCTAGCATAGTAATACCAACCGGCAATGTTCTCACTAACATGCCCACCAGTCAACACATGTAATCAATCAAACATGTCAATAATATACTCACGTTAACAAGCAACCACATGTACTATCACAGTACTACAACCTGTCCATCATTTCTCAAGTCATACAGTCACACCACTGCACATAAGTTGTCAGGCTAACTCACTACTGACCAACTTAACACCACAAAACTCAAAGACCAAAGCCACGTAATACTCTCCTATTACTGACTCTACCCCACGTGTCGATGCAAGGCACACAGGTGTTGAACCTGAGCCTCTGATACCAAACTGTAACGCCCCAAGAATTCATACATTCATATCCATAATATAAATGTAAAGCCGCAAGCATAGCCTAGCTCGTCTTAAAACTTAAGGAAATCGAAATGCATATCCTAAGACTAAGTCTTCTGGATTTGAACCGGTCTCCTCCTCTTGGACTTCCACCGGCTCCAAGCCTCCTTAGGAACTCCATCAACTCCGTCTTGATTTCTTCTTGCGTCACTCTTCGTAATTACAATTTAAATAAATAAATGAAATTAAATAAGTAACGAAAAGCATGCCGCAGTTCTTAGAGTTATGCCCCAGTCCAATATATAAGTGATCTACAGATGTAATGTTTTATCATCTTTCCGAATTAATAAATCGGCATATATTACTAATGTGTTGTAGTAATATATCGAATGTAATTTGATCTATGTCATTACGTGTGTAACCACTAATAGTAGAACTATAGATCAGAAAGAATTACATTTGATTAGTCCCTGATCAGCTAAGCTTCTTTATGAAGCGATCAGTATGAGACCAGCTCCTTGTGATCACGCTCTACTAATCATGGAAAAGTATGTGCCGGAGTTATATCATAGATATTATCAGGTCGATGATTTCGGACAACCCGATTGTCAGTATGCAACATAGATACCGTCATGAGATACTCACATATCGTAACTTGTCAAACAGAGCTTCATGGGATACTTGTGACCACTGAAAAGAACCTCAAGGGCAAGACCAAGGAGGTCCTTATGGTCAACAAGAAGGTCAGCTTCAAGAAAACTGGTCAGTGTAAGGGTAAGGGTAAGGCTCCTGAGCACCTTGCAGGGCAGATCAGACACCCCAAGTGTCCAAAGGTTCAAGCAGCTCCCAAAGCTGTTGTGAAGATCAAGGAAAAAATGGAGAAGATCTGCTATCACTACAATTAACCATTACACAGGAATAAGGGATTGTAAGAAATACAAGAATCATATGAAGAAGAGTGGGTATCGACGTCTTCAAGATCAGATATTTAAGTTGGTAAGATTAATCGCTATAACGTAAATAAGAAAAGGCTTAAATAAGATGATTTAAACCAAGTTATAATCTGGCATTTTCATTTAAGGCACATAGGCGAGAAACGCATTCAACACTTCACAACTGTGGACTTTAAGTCCGTTTGAATTCACTCAAACTGAAAGATGCAAGTCTCGCTAATGGGAAAAACGACAAAGGTACCTTTCACAGATTTATGTGAAAGGCGAGTGACTAATTAAGTCTAATACATTCTGACGTATGTGGATCTATGACTACTCAGGCCAGAAGAGAGTTGAACTAATAATTGACTCTGGTAACGGCCGCATTCATTTTGATCGGGCTCCGATGAAGACAACGATAGTACACCTTGTGACAGTCATTCTGTCTCCCATTACTGTGGATGCGTGCGCCTCCGCGTAGTATTCATTGGGATGCGAGCTGAATAAGGTAATCAGTTCTATTTGGATGCGTGCGCCTCCGCATAGTAGCCAAATAAGAGCTGGACCAGAGTCATAGAAGGTACACCACATGACACGCATTACGTCTCCCGTTACTGTGGATGCGTGCGCCTCCGCGTAGTATTCATTAGGATGGGAGCGGGATGAGATGGTCAGTTCTATTTGGATGCGTGCGCCTTCACGTCGTAGCCAAATAAGAAATGGACCATAGTCATATATGGTGTGGGAAACATTCTAGTATGTTTTTCCTAAAAGATTTGGGTAGTAGAGATGCAGGCATCCAAATAAGACAAATGTGTCTTCGTAAGGTATCCTTAAGAAACTAAGAGATACAACTTCAACATACCCAGCGAGTACAAAGTCTTTGTTGCTCGAGGAGGGGTATTTTTGGAGAAATATTTTATTTCCAAAACAGCTAGTGGGAGTCTCGTGCATCTCGAAGAAATTCGAGAGGATATGGAACAGCCTGAAGCAATTCAGGAGCCTGTTATGCAAGATGTAGAAGTACTGGAGCCTCAGATGGTCGTAGATGAAGAATCAGTCCCTACAGAAATTCCAGATGGTCCAAGGAGGTCTGAAAAATCTCGTCATGTTCCAGACAGATATGGCTTCACAACCTCTGAGGGAAATGACTTGATGATTGTGGATCAGGATGATCCAGAAACTTTCAGACAAGTTTTGACCAGTCCAGACTCCGAAAAATGGCAGAACGCCATGAATGAGGAAATGAAATCCATGTAAGACAACTAAGTCTGATGCTTGGTTAATCAAACCCCTGGGATAAAACCCATCGGTTCTGAGTGGGTCTATAGGATCAAGACCGACATGGATGGAAATCCTTAGACCAATGAGGCTAGGATGGTTGTAAAAGGTTATCGTCAGATTCAATGCATGGATTATGATGACACCATTTCACCAGTAGCAATGGTCAGATTGATCCGGATTATTCTTAGCCATAACTATGACAGATGGATGTCAAAACCCCTTCCTTAGCAGGAACTTACTAGAGGGTGTGTATATCACACGACATGTGGGTTTTGTAGATCCAAAGAATCCCGGAAAGATATGTAAGCTGCAAAGATCCATTTATGGATTGAAGCAAGCTTCAGGGAGTTAGAACCTTCATTTTGATAAAGCTGTAAGGGAATTCGGCTTCATCAAAAACAAAAGTGAGCCTTGAGTACATAAGAAAGCGAGTGGGAGTAATATTATATTCTTGGTATTTATTTATCGGGAATGACATCCCGACCTTGCCACCAAAGCTTGGTTAGGGAAGTACTTATCGATGAAGGACTTAGATGGTGCTATATTTAATGTAGGCATCAGGATCTCTACAGATCATTACAAAAGGATTTTGGGCCTAAGTCAGAACATGTTGCTAAGTCAGAACATGTACATAGGTAAAGTGTTGAGAAGATCTCAATGCTTGATTCTAAGAAAGGATACATACCCATGCGTCATGGCATTAAGCTCAGCAAGCTACAGAGTCCTAGAACTCCTGATAAGCTGAGCAGGATGAGTAAGATCACTTATGCTTCGGCAGTGGGATCCATCATGTATGCCAGGATGTGCACGAGACTGGAAGTCTCGTTTGCACTAAGCTGTACCAGCAGATTGCAATCTAACCCTGGCCAATTACACTAGATTGCTGTCAAAGGTCATTCTCAAATATTTGAGGAGGACCAATGATACATTCCTAGTGTGTGGAGATATAGATAGAGAACTAGCAGTCAAAGGACAAGTCGATGCTTGTTTTCAGACATATCCAGATGACTTCAAAATTCAGTCAGGATATGTTTTGTGTTGAGTGGTGGCACTTTCAGCTGGATAAGCTTTAAGCAAGCAAAAATTGCTAACTCTACAGCGGATGCTGAGTATATAGCTCCAACAAAGCAGCTAAAGAGGCCTTATGGATTAGAAGCTTTCTGATCAGATTAGATGCAACGCCGCGAGCCTCTGATCCGATAAGCTTGTTGTGGGACAACACATGTGTCGTAGCTATTGCTGAAGAGCCCAAATTCCACAACAAATCCAAACATATTATCAGCAGGCATCACCTCATGAGAGGTATCACATATAGAGGTGATGTGGAGATTAAACACTATTCCACTAATCATAATATTGTCGATCCCTTGACAGAGACTCAGCCGGAGCCTACGTATTAGGACCATGCAGGGTCTATGTGGAACATGCAAGTCCATGTATACCCTATCCTCATACCCTAGGTTAGCCCTAGCTGATAATCGTAGACAAGTCTACCAAAACTCAACTATGACCCAGTTTAATATCGCTACTACGCGGAGGCGCACGCATCCATATTGAACTGTCCAACTCATCCGACCCTTCTCCCCTATGAATGTTATGTGGAGGCGCACCCACTCACTGGTTCAAATGCGTTTTGAGTGTTGAGGTTTCGATGGTATCTCGCTTGACTTGTAATTATTTGCGAATAAGTGTTTCACTACTCCCTGATTGTATATCGATACAATCTTAACTAGAATCATCAATCACAAATTCATGCATAGATGATTCCTTAACCAATTTCATGCAAGTCTGATTAAATCCGGTTTTAATCTTCGCATGTTGGTGATAGTTAAACATACACTAACTTATGCATACAAAACTATTCATACATTCATATCCATAATATAAATGTAAAGCCGCAAGCATAGTCTAGCTCGTCTTAAAACTTAAGAAAATCGAAATGCATGTCCTAAGACTAAGTCTTATGGATTTTAACCGATCTCTTCCTCTTGGACTCCCACTGGCTCCGAGCCTCCTTAGGAACTCCATCAACTCCGTCTTGATTTCTTCTTGCGTCAGTCTTCATAATTACAATTTAAATAAATAAATGAAATTAAAAAAAGTAACGAAAAGCATGCCGCAATTGTTAGAGTTATGCCCCAGTACAATATAAAAGTGATCTACAGATGTAATGTTTTATCATCTTTCCGAATTAATAAATCGGCATATATTACTAATGTGTTGTAGTAATATATCGAATGTAATTTGATCTATGTCATTACGTGTGTAACCACTAATAGTAGAACTGTAGATCAGAAAGAATTACATTTGATGAGTCCCTAATCAGCTAATCTTCTTTATGAAGCGATCAGTATGAGACCAACTCCTTGTGATCACGCTCTACTAGTCATGGGAAAGTATGTGCCGGAGTTATATCATAGATATTATTAGGTCGATGATATCGGACAACCGGATTGTGAGTATGCAACATAGATACCGTCATGAGATACTCACATATCGTAACTTGTAATTATATCCTAAGATCAAGGAGTCTTTGTGTGCACTGTGCAATGAATCTCCAAGTTTGACCTAGTCTAACGTTACCTGTAAAAGGGTAGCCATAACGACTTTGATTGACTTGGTTATGAATTACATTGGTGAACTCGAAAGATTTATCACTCATACTCCGGTATGGGAAAGATATCTGTTTAGGCCACTTCATGAGTATGACTGAAGGAATAGCACGGTCGTGCAGGTGATACCTTAGTATGAGTTTTCAGTCATATCAAATATTAAGAAACAGTGATTGATAAATTAGGATGACGATTCTATGCCTATTGATCAATCTGGATATCGGTTTTATAAAAGGACCAGCATGCCAACTGTTCGTGAGCCTAGAGGGTCACACGCATTAACCAGAATACATGACAAATAAGCATGGATGGAAATTGGGAGAATGCGGTTTTCAGTTTAGTCAAATTGAAAACGATTCGGTTGATTTCTGGCCTAGGGTTTTAACCAGATGGTTGAAGAAATCAAGTTGAGGAAATTGAACCGGTTTATCTAAACCAAAATTAGAACTCAATTTTATGGGTTTTAATTTGAATTTATTTAAACGGGATTGAAGCCCATTTGTGGTTTCAATTCATGAAAGGGCAAGAGTACATTTATGAATTTAAAGGGGTGATATGTGTAATTATTTTATTTGAATTTAAAATCAGATTTTTTTATAATTAATTCAAATAATTACACATTATCTCTTTTCTTTTATTTTCCCATAATTTTGGCATTTCTTTTTCTTCTTCCTTCTTCATTTGGCCGACCCTCCCATTGTTTTTTCACCATTGTTTTTCTTTGTTCATACTTCTCAAAAGCATCATTAGCAAGAGGTTGAGAGAAAATCATTTCGTTGATTGTTGTGCTTGTGTGGACTCGATAGAGAAACACTATTTTGTGTTTTAATCGATTATACAAAGGTAATTTTTCAGGTTATAAAGTTCATAAACATGCTGAATTTTTCATTAAGATCAAGTATTTTTTTCGATCACCATGGTTACATAAAGCTCCGCTGCATGAAATTATTGATTGGAACCCATGGTGATCCCTTCCAGCAATTAATACAGCCCAAGTCTAGCAACTCGTGGGTTGCAAAATAAACCGAAATCTAAACTGGGCTTGGCTACGCTTCATGCCGGAGAAACCCCGTCGATGGATGCCGGAGAAAACCCGGTTAGGAGGGGGTGGCGGAGGAGTAGGAGAGGAATAGTTGAAGGGTGGCATACCTTTGAAAATTTGATTAATACTTTAGGGCAATTTCGTCTTTTCACACTCTTTTATTGGACCAGAATTAAACCAGATTTAATTTTGGTTCAATTCAGGGAATTTTGGTTATTTTGAAATTTCTGAAGAAAGTTGTCCCAAAATAAAAGTAAGGTATGGAAAAAAGAGAAAAAAAAAAGTTAGGGTATGAAAGTGTCAAAAGTGTATATTCAGATGCACAAAAGTGTCATTTTCCCTATATTAAATGTGATTTGATCTATGTCATCATGTGTGTCAACAATGATAGTAGACCTATAGATCACAAAGAAGCATATTTAATGAGTCACTGGTCACATAAGCTTCATCAGAAGCGACCAGTATGAGGATAACTCTATATAATCACGCTCTACTGATCTGAGCAAGGTAGTGCTGGAGTTAGACCATGGATATCATTCGGGTGATCGGTAACTGAGTTTGACGTTGCCTAGTATTCATGTAGTCACTTATTGATTACATGAGGGAACACCAAAGACGGCTAAGGGATTTAGCCCTCATGCTCCAACATGGGAAAGATATTTGTTCGGGCCACTTGATGAGACTGACTGAAAGTAAATGCATGGCCATGCTAGAGATACGCATTATCAGGATTTAGTCATCTCACAAATCAAGAAATAGTGATTGATTAAATAAGGATGACAGCTCTATGCCTTATGATCAATCTGGATATCTAGAGATAAAAGGGTACTAACTTGGACGATATGAGGTTAAGTTGAATCATCGATAATCATGAGCGTTGGGTAATCATAATGCTTTACTAGAGGCCAATTATGATGGTGAGAGAAAAATTATAATTTTGCGCCGATCTGCCAATGTGTCATGAGCCTAGAGGGTCACACACTTAAGACAATGAATATACCAAAATAGGACTTCGAAAGTCCAGATGAGAAGAGATCAGAACTTTGGGAATCCACTTTCCTGTTTAGTTAGACATAACCGGTCTAAGCTAAACCAGAATGGATTAGAAAATTGCCGGTCTAGGTTATAAACTAGACGGTAACAAAAATTGTTCTAAATGAATTATGGGCTTATTTAATTCAAGTAACTTAATTAATAATCGTATGTCTAATTGGGCTCAAAAGGGTTTTAATTAAGTGGGCTTGAACTAAAATGGGCTTAAGGCCCTTTTAGGATTTGATGAATTTTATAACGAAAGGGAAAGATTTGACTAAAATTATATTTTGGAAAAAATCAACAAAAGGGAAAGGGGATGATTTTGGGAAATTGGGAATATATTCCCAAAACTAATCCCAATCTCTTCTCTCTTCCATTCGGCCGGTTCTTCCCCCCCCCCCCCCCCCCCCCCCCCCCTCCTCTCTCTCTCTCTCTCAGTTTTTGCTCCCTTCTTGCAAAATTAGTGATACTTGCAAGAAGTTTTTTGATCCTTGATCAAATAAATCGTTGTGTGGACGAGTTCAAGAGGTTACATACTTTTGTATCTGTCAGATTCACAAAAGGTATATATCTGTTTTTGTAGGGTTTTGGAGCGTTCTAGATCGTCATCGAGATAGCGGAAGCAATAAAAGATAATCTACTCCAAACCTTGTCCAAGAACATTTAAACCATTAAATCCCAAAGCAAAATCTATTCCACAAGATATTTACCTTTAAGTCTTGTTTGAATCGATAAAGAAGAACGTTCGGATCTTCTTCTCTAAAGCAAGTCCACACCAAGAGAATGATCTTCAAGATCCTTCACTTAATTGCCTACTAGAACAATTAAATGAAGAACAAGAGAGCAAGATGGAGGAAGAACACCAAGGTGGCCGGCCACAATGAGAGAGAAAGAGAGGTTTTTGTGAGTTTTGTGACTTAATCAATTAATGAAATAATGTCTTGCAATATATCTCATCATCCAACTCACAAGTATGGGTTAAAAGTGATTGGTATGGGCTTAAAGGAGCTTTAACCCATACCCCTTAAATCACTCACCTCTTAATCCACAACTACCAACTAAGCATGGTGTTGTGTGGCCCCCACATTGGCCCCACCAAGTGGGCCGGCCATATGGCCTTATTGGGCCCTTATTGGGCCGGCCATGAGGCTTCATGGGCCGAGCCCAATGGGCCCTCCCGTGTTGTCTCATGCCGCGTCCAAAAGTTTCCCGACCTTTTTGTCGCTACTTATCAAACAAAGTCCGACGCGATATCGACGAAAAACTCAATTTTTCTCGATTCGCTAATTATTCTCTCAAACCGAACCTATGGCACGAAACCTCCAGTTTTGTCCATATACTTCTCCTTAAAAAACATCCATGTTTCCTTGTCTCAAGTTATCCGTCTTGTATGTGTGTGACCCTCTAGGCTCATGCCACCGTTGGCAGATCGGCGCAAGAATTGCTCTTGCCCGATCCATCATAAGTGGTCTCTAGTAAAACATTATGATTACCCAAGGTGCATGATGATCGATGATTCGACTTAACCTTTGTGCGTACAAGTCACCATCCTTTTATCTCTAGATATCCCGATTGATCACAAGGCATAGAGTCGTCTCCCTTGTTTAATCAATCATTGTTACTTGATATGCGAGATGACTGAGAAATGATAACCCGTATCATTTTGCATGGCCATGCTTTTCTCTCATTCGGTCTCCATCAAGAGGCCTTCTAACGGATATCTTTCCCATACCGTAGTATGAGGGATAAATCCCTTAGCCGTCTTTCGTGTCACTCATGCAACCCGTTCCGCCACCCAATCATGCCCTTCATAGCAATCCTTTTACAGAAAGCGTTTGGCGCAAGTTAAAGCCGTACATTCATTGCATAGTGATCACAAAGACTCCTTGGTCTAAGGACGTCGTGACGAGCTATCGCATTTGAATATGTTTATGGCTTAATCTATGAAAACACTATTCAATGCGGGTCGTCCGATATCAATCACCTCATGATATCTATGATATGGTTCCAGGATCCCACATCCTTATGACAAGTAGAACTACGTCATTAAGAACCATCCTCATACTGGTCGCTTTCAAGGAAGCATAGGTTGACCAGGGACTTGTTAAGTGTGATCCGTACAGATTTATGGTTCTACTACTTTAGTGGTCATAAATCAGATCATGCTTAACATATTACTTCAACACATAAGTAATATAAAGCCGTTTATATTTATACATCACAAACGATGATATTTGTACATAGACGTTTACAGGCTAATACCAATTGGACTAGGGCACAAATGCTATCAGTTTTATGATTGTAATCTTATGCTAAAATCGATTTAGCATGAACATCATATTTTATTTGGGATATCCATGGTTAGAATTCCGCCATTGCATGAGTTTAATCCATTGTGACCCCATGGAAAACCCCTCAAGATGTAGTTTCTATTAAGAGACAAGAGAAAGATCTACAATTGATACTGATGATAATACAGCCAACCCCTTGCCGAAGGCTCCCTCACAACCTAAACATGATAGTCATGTAAAGTCTATGGGAATAAATTGGGACTTAGATTGGAACTAGGGGCAAGTGGGAGATTGTAGGAGTTATGCCCTAGGCCAATCTTGATAGCATTTTTGTGCCCTAGTCCAATTGCTAGTAGTCTATAAATGTCTGTGTATATTAATCATCGTTTCTAATATATAAAACGGCTTTGTATTACTTATGTGTTGAAGTAATATGTTAAGCATGATCTGATTTATGAACACTAAAGTAGTAGAACCATAAATCTGTACAGATCAAACTTAACGAGTCACTGGTCAACATACGCTTCAATCGAAGTGACCAGTATGAGGATGGTTCTCAATGATGTAGTTCTGCTTATCATAGGGATGTGGGATCCCGGAATCATATCATAGATATCATGACGTGATTGATATCGGACGACCCACTTTGAATAGTGTTTCATAGATTAAGCCATGAACATATTCAAATGCGATAGCTTGTCACGATATCCTTAGACCAAGGAGTCTTTGTGATCCATATGCGTTCGACGTACGGCTTTGACTTGCGCCTAACGCTTTCCGTAACCGGATTGCAATAACGGGCATGATTGGGTGGCGGAACGGATTGCATGAGTGACACGAAAGACGGCTAAGGGATTTATCCTTCGTACTACGGTATGGGAAAGATATCCGATTAGGCCGCTTGATCGAGAGTGACTGAGAGAAAGAGCATGGCCATGCCAGTGATACGGGTTATCAGTTCTTAGTCGTCTCGCATATCAAGTAACAATGATTGATTAAACAAGGATGACGACTCTATGCCTTGTGATCAATCGGGATGTCTAGAGATATTAGGATAGTGACTTGTACGCACAAGGTTAAATAAAATCATCGATCATCATGCACCTTGGGTAATCATAATGTCTTACTAGAGACCACTTATGATGGATTGGGAAAGAGAGATCTCTTGCGACGATCTGCCAACGGTGGCATGAGCCTGAAGGGTCACACAAATACAATATGGCTAACTTGAGACAATGAAACATTGGTGTTTCTTGAGGACTAAGACATGGCCAAAACTTAGTGTTTTAGGCCATGAGTTCGGTTTGTGAGAATAATCAGCGAATCTAGAAAACTGAGTTTTTCGTCGATGTCGCGTCGGATTTTGTTTCATAAGTAACGACAAAAGGGTCGGGTAGATTTTGGACACGGCACGCGGCCGCATGGGCGATCCCATTGGGCTCGGCCCATGAGGTCCCCAAGTCGGCCCAACAAAGGCCCAACAAGGCCCAAAAGCCTCTTATGGCCGACCACATTGATGGGTCCAAATGTCGGGGCCACACATCATGCTTAGTTGGTGTTGTTGATTAAGAGGAGAGTGATTTAAGGGGATTAGGTGATGACTTGCTTTTAACCCATGCTTTCATCATTTGTTACTTTAATCAACCATACCTTATGAGTTGATGAAGTAGACAAAAAGAGAAAATAATTCACTTACTCTCTCACTCTCACGTAGCTTTGTCGGCCACCATACTCTCTCTTCTCTCTTTGCTCTCTTGTTCTTCACACATTATTTCTAGTAGGCTAAGTGTGTAGGATCTTAAGGATCATCCTCTTGGTATGGACTTGCTCTAGAGAAGAAGATCATCTAGTTCTTCTTTCTTGATTCACTAAAGACTAAAAGGTAAAATCTTGTGGAATAGATTTTGCCTTGAGATTTAATGGTTCATGTTCTTGGACAGTTTTTTGAGTTCTTATCGTTTACGCTTCCGCTATCTCGATGATCTTGAATGCTTCAAATCCCTATAGTGGTATCAGAGGGTGGTTAACCCTCTTAATCTTCGTCTTGTTGAACTTGTTTCGGTTTTATAATGATTTGCATGCCATATTTGCTGATAACATGTTTTTAATGCTTTTTGGGTAAATTGCATGAAATATGTTATTTTTGGAAAATATATTGAATTTGTAATTTTTATTGGATTTGTCGGGTCCGAGACGGGACTCTCGAGGAGCCGAATTGGAGGTAACGGACAGAGGTCACCGAAGGCCGGGTGTAGGGTTTTGGAGCGTTCTAGATCGTCGAGATAGCGGAAGCATTATAAGAAAATCTACTCCAAACCTTGTCCAAGAACATAAACCATTAAATCCCAAAGCAAAATCTATTCCACAAGATATTTACCTTTAAGTCTTGTATGAATCGATAAAGAAGAACGTTCGGATCTTCTTCTCTAAAGCAAGTCCACACCTAGGGGATGATCTTGATGATCCCTCACTTAATTGCCTACTAGAACAATTAAATGAAGAACAAGAGAGCAAGAACAAGAGGAGGGAGAGAGGTGGCCGGCCAAGCTAGAAGAGAGAGAGAGATTGTGAGTTTTTGTGATTAAATGAATAATGAATAAAAGTCTTGTATTTCTATTCATCATCCAATCTCACAAGCATGGGTTAAAAGTGATTGGTATGGGCTTAAAAGTGCTTTAACCCATACCCCTTAAATCACTCACCTCTTAATCCACAATCACCAACTAAGCATGGTGTTGTGTGGCCCCCACACATGGACCCACCATGTGGGCCGGCCAAGAGGTCTTGTTGGGCCCTTAATGGGCCGGCCATGAGGCTTCATGGGCCGAGCCCAATGGGCCCTCCCGTGTTGTCTCATGCCGTGTCCAAAAGTCGCCCGACCCTTTTGTCGTCACTTATCAAACAAAGTCCGACGCGATATCGACGAAAAACTCAATTTTTCTCGATTCGCTAATTATTCTCTCAAACCGAACCTATGGCACAAAACTTCCAGTTTTATCCATATATTACTCCTCAAGAAACATCAATGTTTCCTTGTCTCAAGTTATCCGTCTTGAATGTGTGTGACCCTCTAGGCTCATGCCACCGTTGGCAGATCGGCGCAAAAGATCGCTCTTGCCCGATCCATCATAAGTGGTCTCTAGTAAGACATTATGATTACCCAAGGTGCATGACGATCGATGATTCGGCTTAACCTTGTGCGTACAAGTCACTATCCTATTATCTCTAGATATCCCGATTGATCACAAGGCATAGAGTCGTCACCCTTGTTTAATCAATCATTGTTACTTGATATGGGAGATGGCTGAGAACTGATAACCCGTATCATTGGCATGGCCATGCTCTTACTCTCAGTCAGTCTCCATCAAGAGGCCCTTTTAACGGATATCTTTCCCACACCGTAGTATGAGGGATAATTCCCTTAGCCGTCTTTCCTGTCACTCATGCAACCCGTTCCGCCACCCAATCATGCCCTTTATAGCAATCCTTTTACAGAAAGCGTTTGGCGCAAGTTAAAGCCGTACGTTCATTGCATAGTGATCACAAAGACTCCTTGGTCTAAGGATGTCGTGACAAGCTATCGCATTTGAATATGTTTATGGTTTAATCTATGAAAACACTATTCAAAGCGGGTCGTCCGATATCAATCACCTCATGATATCTATGATATGATTCCAGGATCCCTCATCCCTATGACAAGTAGAACTACGTCATTAAGAACCATCCTCATACTGGTCGCTTTAAGGTTGACTAGGGACTCGTTAAGTGTGATCCGTACAGATTTATGGTTCTACTACTTTAGTGGTCATAAATCAAATCATGCTTTACATATTACTTCAACACATAAGTAATATAAATCCGTTTTATATATATATTACAAACGATGATATTGTACATAGACGTTTACAGGCTAATAGCAATTGGACTAAGGCACAAATGCTATCAATCTCCCACTTGCCCTTAGTTCCAATTTAAGTCCCAGTCTATACCCATTGACCTAACATGTTTATCATGTTTTGCTTGAGGAAGAGCCTTGGTCAAGGGGTCGGCTGTGTTCTCATCAGTTGCAACGTAGTGGATCTTCACGTCACCTCTAGCAACTATGTCACGGATGATGTGATACTTTCTGAGTACATGTTTGGATCTGTTATGTGCCCTGGGTTCCTTAGCTTGCGCAATGGCCCCGGTGTTGTCACAATATAAGTCTACTGGGTTAGACGGGTTTTTAATTACACCTAACCTAGCCATGAAACTCCTGATCCATACAGCCTCTTTTGCCGCTTCAGATGCGGCAATGTACTCAGCTTCGGTCGTAGAGTCGGCAATGGTGTCCTGCTTCTTGCTTTTCCAGCTGAATGCTCCACCGTTCAACGTAAACACATATCCCAACTGACTCTTAAAGTCATCGGGGTCTGTCTGGAAACTAGCATCGACATATCCTTTGACGACGAGATCATCATTTCTGCCCCCGTATACAAGAAAAGCGTCTTTGGTTTTTCTCAAATATTTGAGAATCGCCTTGACAGCCATCCAGTGTGCCTCACCGGGTTTGGATTGATGTCTACTGGTACAGCTTAGGGCAAACGAGACATCCGGTCTCGTACATATCATGGCATACATTATAGACCCTATAGCCGAAGCATATGGGATCTCATTCATTCTTGCTAGCTCTGCAGGTGCCTCAGCACACTGCTTCTTGCTAAGCCTTATGCCATGACGCATGGGCAGCAATCCTTTCTTTGAATCTTGCATTGAGAATCGTCTCAACACTTTGTCTATGTAAGTGCTTTGACTTAAGCCCAAGACCCGCTTGGCACGGTCTCTATATATCTTGATCCCCAAGATGTAAGAGGCCTCACCTAAGTCCTTCATTGCGAAACACTCACCTAACCAAATCTTTGTTAAGAGCAAGGTAGGGACATCGTTTCCAATGAGCAGTATGTCATCAACATAAAGCACCAAGAAGATTATATTGCTCCCATTTGCCTTTTTATACACGCAAGGTTCATTATCGTTTTTGACGAAGCCAAACTGTTTCACTACTTCATCAAAACGCTGATTCCAACTCCGAGATGCTTGCTTCAAATCATAGATTGATTTGAGCAACTTGCAAATCTTTCCCTTATTCTTTGGATCCTCAACAGCCTCAGGCTGGGACATATAAACGTCCTCAGCTAACCTCCCGTTGAGGAAGGCGGTTTTGATATTCATTTGCCATATCTCATAGTTGTGATACGCTGCTACGGCAAGTAGAATGCGGATAGATTTGACCATAGCTACTGGAGAAAAGGTCTCTTCATAGTCAATTCCGTGGATTTGTCTATAACCTTTTGCTACCAGTCTTGCTTTATAGGTCTGAGGTTGGCCATCCATATCTATCTTTATTTTAAAGATCCATTTACACCCTATGACTTTTACGTCAGGGGTATGATCCACCAAGTCCCACACTTGATTATCTGACATAGATTGCATTTCTTTCCTCATGGCTTCCAGCCATTTCTCAGAGTCGGTTCCATCCAAAGCCTCTCGAAAGGTAGCTGGATCATTGTCCACTAGTACTAAACCATCACCTTCAGTTACTAAGAAACCGTATCTGACAGGTGCATGACTTATCCTTTCAGACCGCCTCGAACCGTCCTCATTAACTGTAGCTATTGGTTCTTGCTCAATGACCACTTCTGGCTCTACCTCTTCTAGTGGGTCTTCTCGTGGTTCCCGTGTGACCATCTTATCTAGAACTTCATCAAGATGAACAGCCCTCCCACTGACTGTCTTGGAAATGAACTCTTTTTCCAAGAATGTCCCACCTCGAGCGACAAAAACTTTATTTTCGCTCGGTTTGTAGAAGTAGTATCCTTTTGTTTCTTTTGGATATCCGACGAAAGTGCACTTATCTGACCTTGGTTCGAGCTTGGTTGCAAGCAACCTTTTAACATAAGCCTCGCAACCCCAGATTTTTAGGAAGGACAAAACGGATTCCTTCCCGTACCATTTTTCGAATGATGTCCCTTCCACTGCTTTCGACGGAGCCCTGTTTATTATGAAAGCGGCCGTTTGCAGAGCATAACCCCAGAAGGAGATCGGGAGATCAGTGAGACTTAACATTGATCGAACCATATCTAACAATGTTCGATTCCTCCGCTCGGACACACCATTAAGTTGTGGTGTTCCTGGCGGAGTCCACTGAGATAGTATTCCACCTTCAGTAAGATAACTAAGAAACTCCTCGGATAAGTATCCTCCACCCCGATCAGAACGGAGTGCCTTGATACTTTTTCCGAGTTGGTTTTCTACTTCAGTCCTAAACTCTTTGAATTTAGCAAAAGCTTCGGACTTATGTCTCATGAGATAGACATAACCATATCTACTGAAATCGTCAGTAAATGTGATAAAGTAGCCTAAACCACCTCTGGCTTGTGTACTCATTGGTCCACATACGTCTGAATGTATCAGACCCAATAGGTCACCTGCCCTCTCACCTAAACCAGTGAAGGGCGCTTTAGTCATCTTGCCCATTAAACAAGCTTCGCATCTATCAATCGTTTGGAATTCGAATTGACTTAGAAGTCCGCGCTTATGAAGCGCTGAGATGCGTTTCTCATTTATGTGACCTAGACGACAATGCCAGATAAGAGTTTGGTCTAAATCATTAGTTTTAAACCTCTTAGCATTTACATTATAGAGCATGTTGGATCTCGAGTTTTGCATATTTAATATGTATAAACCTCCAACAGTGTGAGCATTGCCATAATACATGTTGTTGCGCATAATATCAAAAAACCCGTTCTTAATATTAAAATAATAACCCTCTTTTTCAAGAAGAGAAATTGAGATAATATTCCTACTGAAAGCATGTACGCAAAACACGTCATTAAGTTCAATTACAAGCCCACTGGGCAAAACAAGGTTCACAGAACCCACGGCAGTTGCGGCAACTCTGGTATTGTTCCCAACTCTTAGGTCCACCTCGTTTTCCCCCATATCTCTTCTATTGTGTAACACCTGCACATCCGCACAGACATGAGACTCAGCTCCAGTGTCTAGTACCCAGGTATTAATTGTAGAAAGATATAGCTCTAATGGAATACCTGATGAAGCAGCGGCCCCACCGCCCTTCTTCTGGTCCTCCTTCATCTGCTGACAGTCTTTCCTCCAATGACCAGGCTTTTGACAATAGTAACAGACCGACTCCTTTGCCTTCCCTTTGCCTTGTACGGGCATGGGAGGTCTAGGAATAAATGGTCGTATGTTCTTCCCTGTCAGGTGCCTTGGGCCTTTACCCTTGCCACCACCAGCTTTGAAGCTGGGTCCCTTCTTGACCATAAAGACATTTTTGGACAAACTGCCCCTTATGCTCTTCTCGGCAGTCACTAGCATGATGTGCAACTCCAACGCGGTCTTGTCCATATCATGCATGTGATAGTTCATGACGAACCCACCATATGCATGAGGAAGGGATTGCAGAATAAAATCCGCAGCCATTTCCTTTTCCATAGACATACCGATACTAGTCATATGGTCAAAATGCCCCTTCATTTGTAGGACGTGAGGACCTACGGAGCTGCCTGCTGACATCTTGCAGGCAATGAGTTCTCGGAGAACAGTGTATTTTTCAATACGTACTTTCTCCTTGAACATATCCTTGATCTGTGCAAACATTGCAAACGGATCATGGGATAGCTCCAAAAACTGCTTCTGGAGGTCCGCCTCCATGCAGCCCAGCATGACACACGCAACGTCGATAGAGTCGCTAAGGTGTTTCTGGTATGCATCCTTAACGACCCTCGTTGCGTTGGCAGCTGGCTCCTCAGGGATAGCCTTATCAAGGACGTACTCCCTGCGTTCCAACTTTAACACAAGTCGTAAATTTCTGTCCCAGTCCAGATAATTTGTTCCATTGAGTTTACACTTTTCGAGTATAGTCCTCAATGACAAATTAGACGAGTTTGTTGAATTACTAGCCATTTCTACACAAAGAAAATAAATTTAATCAGAATGGTTGAATAAATTTACGAAGATCCGAATTAAACACCAACCATAAGATTCTAAGATTTAGAATCTTTAAACCAAGATCCCTTATTCGTCATTTGAAGTGCGCTAAGGCGCACCGCTCCAATTGACTTATTTAGGTAGGACGTCCGTCCAATTACAACCCGTGTAACTCTTAGTCAGGGTATGTGCAAAAACACACGGCTTACCCTTCCGATGCCCCAGCTCGACCTCAGGCCAAGAATCGTGGTTGAGTCAACCAACTTTCACTTACGAGTTAACTTTGTGCAAATGCTCCGCTAAGGCGCACGACATCCCACAAAGTTTACCATTCCCATCTAGAACCCATTCGATCGATGCTCCGCTAAGGCGCACGACACCGATAAAATGTTTCTACATGGGTGTGAATTTGGGTGGCATCTCACTTGACTCAAATTAGTTTGTAATTTGGCTGTGTTTAATAATTCGAAAGTATTTGGTACAATTACGAACCCGTCATCAACAACCCGTGTTGTGACGTTTCTAATTGTATCACATACTATCTTCATTTGAATCCGTCATTTGCAACCCGTGCAAACACGTTTCAAATTTGAACTCATCCATCACAACCCGTGCGATGATGGTTCACAACGCTTTAAACATGCAAACAATTAAAGTTGATTTTAATCTTTGCATGTGAGGTGATGGCTTATAAACTTATAAGCTAATCATGCATGCATTCATAAAGCGTTAAATATTCATTTTATAGCCCATCCTAAACTTAGGATTCTACGAGTCTTCACATATTCTCGTCTTTCTCATTCGGGCTCCCACTAGCTCTTGGACTTCCTCCAAGACCGTCATTGTGCTCGATTTTCCATCCTTCTCGTCTATGAGTAATAATTACAATTGATACTCGGTTCGTAGACCGGATAAAAAATAATTACACTTTATGGGCTCGAATAAAAGAATAATTACACGCTAATACTAACGGTATACAAACCGTGAAAGCGATAAAATCTAATGGGCTACTAATGCATCATACATCTCATCACATCATCCAACATGTTATCACAAAAACATGTTATCAAATAATATGCAATAATTCCGGTTTTAATTTTGCCAAGTTGCTTGGTCGGGTTTATCGAAACTAGACCTTTTCGAAAAACGGTTTATCGAAACCGATTAAATTTTGAAAGTTTTCGAAATATTGGATCGCGGGTTCGTGACACGGATCAAACACCACGCACGAACCAAGTCGGGCCAAGCCAATGGGCCGAAGGCCCATTAGGCCGAGCCCAACTATACACGGCCCGGTTTTGGGCCTTAGAAGGCCTAAACCGGCCTTGCCGCCACTCTCGGCCTCGCCCGAGAGTGGGAACGGGCTCGGTCACCGCCGGCCTCCCCGGCCTACGGTGACCTCTGTTCGGTACCTCCAATCCGGCTCCCCGAGAGTCCCTTCTCGGACCCGACAAATCCAATAATTTCCGAAATATTCCAAATTCAATATATTTTCAAAAATAACATATTTCATGCAAATATCCCAAAAAGCATTAAAATCATGTCATCAACAATTTGGCATGCAAATAATCACAAAACCGAAATTAATTCAACAAGACAAAGATTAAGAGGGTAACCAACGCTCTGATACCACTGTAGGGTTTTGGAACGTTCTAGATCATCGAGATAGCGGAAGCATTATAAGAAAATCTACTCCAAACCTTGTCCAAGAACATAAGCCATTAAATCCCAAAGCAAAATCTATTCCACAAGATATTTACCTTTAAGTCTTGTATGAATCGATAAAGAAGAACGTTCGGATCTTCTTCTCTAAAGCAAGTCCACACCAAGGGGATGATCTTGATGATCCCTCACTTAATTGCCTACTAGAACAATTAAATGAAGAACAAGAGAGCAAGAACAAGAGGAGGGAGAGAGGTGGCCGGCCAAGCTAGAAGAGAGAGAGAGATTGTGAATTTTTGTGATTAAATGAATAATGAATAAAAGTCTTGTATTTCTATTCATCATCCAATCTCACAAGCATGGGTTAAAAGTGATTGGTATGGGCTTAAAAGTGCTTTAACCCATACCCCTTAAATCACTCACCTCTTAATCCACAATCACCAACTAAGCATGGTGTTGTGTGGCCCCCACACATGGACCCACCATGTGGGCCGGCCAAGAGGTCTTGTTGGGCCCTTAATGGGCCGGCCATGAGGCTTCATGGGCCGAGCCCAATGGGCCCTCCCGTGTTGTCTCATGCCGTGTCCAAAAGTCGCCCGACCCTTTTGTCGTCACTTATCAAACAAAGTCCGACGCGATATCGACGAAAAACTCAATTTTTCTCGATTCGCTAATTATTCTCTCAAACCGAACCTATGGCACAAAACTTCCAGTTTTGTCCATATATTACTCCTCAAGAAACATCAATGTTTCCTTGTCTCAAGTTATCCGTCTTGAATGTGTGTGACCCTCTAGGCTCATGCCACCGCTGGCAGATCGGCGCAAAAGATCGCTCTTGCCAGATCCATCATAAGTGGTCTCTAGTAAGACATTATGATTACCCAAGGTGCATGACGATCGATAATTCGACTTAACCTTGTGCGTACAAGTCACTATCCTATTATCTCTAGATATCCCGATTGATCACAAGGCATAGAGTCGTCACCCTTGTTTAATCAATCATTGTTACTTGATATGCGAGATGGCTGAGAACTGATAACCCGTATCATTGGCATGGCCATGCTCTTACTCTCAGTCAGTCTCCATCAAGAGGCCCTTTTAACGGATATCTTTCCCATACCGTAGTATGAGGGATAATTCCCTTAGCCGTCTTTCGTGTCACTCATGCAACCCGTTCCGCCACCCAATCATGCCCTTTATAGCAATCCTTTTACAGAAAGCGTTTGGCGCAAGTTAGAGCCGTACGTTCATTGCATAGTGATCACAAAGACTCCTTGGTCTAAGGATGTCATGACAAGCTATCGCATTTGAATATGTTTATGGCTTAATCTATGAAAACACTATTCAAAGCGGGTCGTCCGATATAATTCACCTCATGATATCTATGATATGATTCCAGGATCCCTCATCCCTATGACAAGTAGAACTACGTCATTAAGAACCATCCTCATACTGGTCGCTTTAAGGAAGCATAGGTTGACTAGGGACTCGTTAAGTGTGATCCGAACAGATTTATGGTTCTACTACTTTAGTGGTCATAAATCAGATCATGCTTAACGTATTACTTCAACACATAAGTAATATAAAGTCGTTTTATATATATATTACAAATGATGATATTGTACATAGACGTTTACAGGCTAATAGCAATTGGACTAGGGCACAAATGCTATCACGGGGTTGGCCGGCGTTGACCGGGGCCGTCCCCCTTCTTGGTTGAGACCCAGAGGGGAGGCAAGCCCGACTTGGTTCGTGCACGGTGATTTTTGATCCGTGGCACGAACCCGCGATCCAATATTTCGAAAACTTTCAAATTTGATCGGTTTCGATAAACCGTTTTTCGAAAAGGTCTAGTTACGATAAACCCGACCAAGCAACTTGGCAAAATTAAAACCGGAATATTGCATATTATTTGATGACATGTTTGTCGGATAACATGTTGGATGATGTGATGAGATGTATGATGCATTACTAGCCCATTAGAGTTTTATCGCTTTCACGGTTTGCACACCGTTAGTGTTAGCGTGCAATTATTCTTTTATTCGACCCCTTAAAGTGTAATTATTTTTTATCCGGTCTATGAACCGAGTATTAATTGTAAATTCTACTCAAAGTCGAGAAGGATGGAAAATCGAGCACAATGACGATCTTGGAGGAAGTCCAAGAGCTAGTGGGAGCCCGAATGGGGAAGACAAGAAGATGTTATGTCCCGAATGGGCTATTGATGCATATTTAAACGCTTTAAAATGCTTGCTTGAAATGTTAGATGATAATTTATATGCTTGCATGCTTCGCTTATGAAATTATAAGCCATCACCTCACATGCAAAGATTAAAAATGATTTTAATTTGTTTGCATGTTTAAATCGTTGTGAACCATCATCGCACGGGTTGTGATGGATGAGTTCAATTTCAAACGTGTTTGCACGGGTTGCAAATGACGGCTTCAAAAGAAGATAGTATATGATACAATTAGAAACGTCACAACACAGGTTGTTAATGACGGGTTCATAATTGTACCAAAATACTTTCGAATTATTAAACACAACCAAATCACAACATAATTTGAGTCATGTGAGATGCCACCCAAATTCGCACCCATGTAGAAACATTCTCTCGGTGTCGTGCTCCTTAGCGGGGCATCGATAGAATGGGTTCTATATGGAATGGTCAACCGTAGGGCTTTTGGCCACGACCAGATTTAACAAATCCATAGTTAATTCTGTCGTCTAGGTCACCCTATGCGTGTAACCCTTTAAGATGTGCACCCTATGCGTATTCCGCTGTTTGTAGAGCGTAACCCCAGAAGGAGATCGGGAGATCAGTGAGACTTGACATCGATCGAACCATATCCAACAATGTCCGATTCCTCCGCTCGGACACATCATTGAGTTGCGGTGTTCCTGGCGGAGTCCACTGAGATAGTATTCCACCTTCAGTAAGATGACTAAGAAACTCCTTGGATAAGTATTCTCCACCCCGATTAGAACATAGTGCCTTGATACTCTTTCCGAGTTGGTTTTCTACTTCAGTCCTAAACTCCTTGAATTTATCAAAGGCTTCGGACTTATGTCTCATGAGATAGACATAACCATATCTACTGAAATCATCAGTAAATGTGATAAAGTAGCCTAAACCACCTCTGGCTAGTGTACTCATTGGTCCACATACGTCTGAATGTATTAGACCCAATAGATCACCTGCCCTCTCACCAAAACCAGTAAAGGGCGCTTTAGTCATCTTGCCCATCAAACAAGCTTCGCATCTATCAATCGTTTGGAATTCGAATTGACTTAGAAGTCCGCGCTTATGAACCGCTGAGATGCGTTTCTCATTTATGTGACCTAGACGACAATGCCTGATTAGAGTTTGGTCTAAATCATTAGCTTTAAACCTCTTAGCATTTATATTATAGAGCATGTTGGATCTCGAGTTTTGCATATTCAATATGTATAAACCTCCAACAGTGTGAGCATTGCCATAAAACATGTTGTTGCGCATAATATTAAAAACCCCGTTCTTAATATTAAAATAATAACCTTCTTTTCAAGAAGAGATATTGAAATAATATTCCTGCTGAAAGCAAGTACGCAAAACACATCAAAAAGTTCAATTACAAGCCCACTGGGCAAAACAAGGTTAACAGAACCCACGGCAGTTGCGGCAACTCTCACGTTGTTCCTAACTCTCAGGTCCACCTCGCTTTCCCCCATATCTCTTCTACTATGCAACACCTGCATATCCGCACAGACATGAGACTCAACTCCAGTGTCTAGTACCCAAGTATTTATCGTAGAAAGATATAGCTCTAATGGAATACCTGATGAAGTAGTGGCCCCACCGCTCTTCTTCTAATCCTCCTTCAGCTGCTGACAGTCTTTCTTTCAATGACCAGGCTTTTGACAGTAGAAACAGACCGACTCCTTTGCCTTCCCCTTGCCTTTCACGGGCATTGAAGGTTTAGGAAAAAATGGTCATCTGATCTTTCCTGCCAGGTGCATTGGGGCTTTACCCTTGCCACCACCAGCTTTGAAGCTGGATCCCTTCTTGTCCATAAGAACACTTTTGGGCGAACTGCCCCTTATGCTCTTCTCGGCAGTCACTAGCATGATGTGCAACTCCGACGCGATCTTGTCCATGTCATGCATGTGATAGTTCATGACGAACCCACCATATGCATGAGGAAGGGATTGCAGAATAAAATCCGCAGCCATTTCTTTCTCCATAGTCATTTCGAGGCTAGTCATATCATCGAAATGTCCCTTCATACGTAGGACGTGTGGACCTACGGAGCTGCCTGCTGACATCTTGCAGGCAATGAGTCCTCGGAGAACAGTGTATTTTTCAATACGTACTTTCTCTTTAAACATATCCTTGATCTGTGCAAACATTGCAAACGGATCATGGGATAGCTCCATAAACAGCTTCTGGAGGTCCGCCTCCATGCAGCCCAGCATGACACACGCAACGTCGATAGAGTCGCTAAGGTGTTTCTGGCACGCATCCTTAACGACCCTCGTTGCATTGGCAGCTGGCTCCACCGGGATAGCCTTATCAAGGACGTACTACCTCCGTTCCAACTTTAACATAAGTCGTAAATTCCTGTCCCAGTCCAGATAATTTGTCCCGTTGAGTTTACACTTTTCGAGTATAGTCCTCAACGACAAATTAGACGAGTTTATTGAATTACTAGCCATTTATACACAAAGAAAGTAAATTTAATCAGAAAAGTTAAATAAATTTACGAAGATCCGAATTAAACACTAACCATCCGATTCTAAGGTTTAGAATCTTTAAACCAATATCCCTTATTTGTCAATTCAAGTACGCTAAGGCGCACCGCTCCAATTGACGTATTTAGGTTGGACGTCCATCCAATTACAACCCGTGTAACTCTTGGTCAGGGTATGTGCAAAAGCACACGGCTTACCCTTCTGATGCCCCAGCTCGACCTCAGGCTAAGAATCGTGGTCGAGTCAACCAACCTTCACTAACGAGTGAACTTTGTGCAGATGCTCCGCTAAGGCGCACGACATCCCACAAAATTTACCATTCCCATATAGAACCCATTCCATCGATGCTCCGCTAAGGCGCACGACACCGATAAAATGTTTCTACATGGGTGTGAATTTGGGTGGCATCTCACTTGACTCAAATTATGTTGTAAATTGGTTGTGCTTAATAATTCGAAAGTATTTGGCACAATTACGAACCCGTCATCAACAACCCGTGTTGTGACGTTTCTAATTGTATCACATACTATCTTCATTTGAACCCATCATTTGCAACCCGTGCAAACACGTTTCAAATTTAAACTCATCCATCACAACCCGTGCGATGATGGTTCACAACGCTTTAAACATGGAAATAATTAAAATCGATTTTAATCTTTGCATGTGAGGTGATGGCTTATAAACTTATAAGCTAAGCATGCAAGCATGTTATTATTTAAATAATACAAGCAAGCAAACATAAAGCGTTAAATATGCATTTTATAGCCCATCCTAATCTTAGGATTCTACGAGTCACCATTTCTTCTCGTCTTTCTCATTCGGGCTCCCACTAGCTCTTGGACTTCCTCCAAGACCGTCATTGTGCTCGATTTTCCATCCTTCTCGTCTTTGAGTAGTAATTACAATTAATACTCGGTTCGTAGACCGGATAAAAAATAATTACACTTTATGGGCTCAAATGAAAGAATAATTACACATTAACACTAACGGTATGCAAACCGTGAAAGCGATAAAATCTAATGGGCTACTAATGCATCATACATCTCATCACATCATCCAACATGTTATCACACAAACATGTTATCAAATAATATGCAATTATTCCGGTTTTAATTTTGCCAAGTTGCTTGGTCGGGTTTATCGAAACTAGACCTTTTCGAAAAACGGTTTATCGAAACCGATTAAATTTTGAAAGTTTTCGAAATATTGGATCGTGGGTTCATGCCACGGATCAAACACCGTGCACGAACCAAGTCGGGCCAAGCCAATGGGCCGAAGTCCATTGGGCCGAGCCCAACATGACACGGCTCGGTTTGGGCCTTGGAAGGCCCAAGCCGAGCTTGCCTCCACTCTCGGCCTCGGCCAAGAGTGGGGACGGCTCCGGTCACCGCCGGCCTGCCCGGCCTCCGGTGACCTCCATCCGGTACCCCCGATCCGGCTCCCCGAGAGTCTCTTCTCGGACCCGACAAATCCAATAATTTCCGAAAAATTCCAAATTCAATATATTTTGAAAAATAACATATTTCATGCAATTCTCCCAAAAAGCATTAAAATCATGTTATCAACAATTTTGGCATGCAAATAATAATAAAACCGAAACAAGTTCAACAAGACAAAGATTAAGAGGGTAACCAGGCTCTAATACCACTCTAGGGTTTTGGAGCTTTCTAGATCATCGAGATAGCAGAAGCGTTTAATAAAATCTACTCCAAACCTTGTCCAAGAACATAAACCGTTAAATCCCAAGGCAAAATCTATTCCACAAGATGTTTACCTTTAAGTCTTTGTTGAATCGATAAAGAAGAACTTTCGGATCTTCTTCTCTAAAGCAAGTCCACATCAAGGGGATGATCTTGAAGATCCTTCACTTAATTGCCTACTAGAACAATTAAATGAAGAACAAGAGAGCAAGATTGAGGAGAGAGACAATGGTGGCCGGCCAAGCAAGAGAGAGAGAGGGATTTTTGAGTTGTGTGATAATTTGTGTAATGAATCAATATTAGATATTTCAATTCATCATCCAACTCATAAGCATGGGTCAAAAGTGATTGGTATGGGCTTAAAGTGTCTTCACTCATACCCCTTAAATCACTCACCTCTAAATCCACAATCACCAACCAAGCATGGTGTTGTGTGGCCCCCACCATTGGACCCAACAATGTGGGCCGGCCACAAGAGGCTTATTGGGACCATAATGGGCCCTTGTTTGGGCCGGTAACGTGACCTCATGGGCCAAGCCGAATGGGCTCGCCCATGTGGTTTCGTGTCGTGTCAAAAAGTTTGCCCGACCCTTTTTGTCGTTACTTATCAAACAAAATCCGACGTGACATCGACGAAAAAACTCAGTTTTCTCGATTCGCTAATTATTCTCTCAAACCGAACCCATGGCCCCAAACCTTCAGTTTTGTCCATGCATTGCTCCTCAAGAAACGTTAAGGTTTCCTTGTATCAAGTTATCCGTCTTGAATGCGTGTGACCCTTCAGGCTCATGCCACCGTTGGCAGATCGGCGCAAAAGATCTCTCTTGCCCGATCCATCATAAGGGGCCTCTAGTAAGACGTTATGATTACCCAAGGTGCATGACGATCGATGATTCGACTTAACCTTGTGCGTACAAGTCACTATCCTATTATCTCTAGATATCCTGATTGATCACAAGGCATAGAGACGTCACCCTGGTTTAATCAATCATTGTTACTTGATATGTGAGATGGCTGAGAACTGATAACCCGTATCACCGGCATGGCCATGCTCTTACTCTCAGTCAGTATCGGTCAAGAGGCCTTTAACGGATATCTTTCCCATACCGTAGTATGAGGGATAAATCCCTTAGCCGTCTTTCGTGTCACTCATGCAACCCGTTCCGCCACCTAATCATGCCCGTTATTGCAATCCTGTTACGGAAAGCGTTAGGCGCAAGTTAAAGCCGCACGTACATTGCATAGTGATCACAAAGACTCCTTGGTCTAAGGATATCGTGACAAGCTATCGCATTTGAATATGTTCATGGCTTAATCTATGAAAACACTATTCAAAGCGGGTTGTCTGGTATCAATCACCTCATGATATCTATGATCTGATTCCGGGATCCCTCATCCCTATGACAAGTAGAACTACGTCATTAAGAATCATCCTCATACTAGTCGCTTCTATGGAAGCATATATTGACCAGGGACTCGTTAAGTGTGATCCATACAGATTTATGGTTCTACTACTTTAGTGGTCATAAATCAGATCATGCTTAACATATTACTTCAACACATAAGTAATACATAGCCGTTTTATATATATTACAAACGATGATAATGTACATAGACGTTTACAGGCTACTAGCAAATGGACTAGAGCACAAAATGCTATCACTATAATGTTAATACTAAGAGGTTTAAAACTGATTATTTAGATCAAACTCTTATCTGGCATTGTCCTCTAGGTCACATAAACGAGAAACGTATTTCAGCGCTTCATAAGCGCGTACTTTTAAGTCAATTCGAATTCCAAACGATTGAAAGGTGCGAGGCTTGTTTAATGGGCAAGAGAACTAAAGTGCCCTTCACCGGTACTAGTGAGAGGGCAGGTGATCTATTGGTTCTAATACATTCAGACGTATGTGGACCAATGAGTACACCAGCCATAGGTAGTTTAGGCTACTTTATCACATTTACTGATGATTTAAGTAGATATGGTTATGTCTATCTCATCAGACATAAGTCCGAAGCTTTTGATAAATTCAAAGAGTTTAGGACTGAAGTAGAAAACCAACTCGAAAAAAGTATCAAGGCAGTCCGTTCTGATCGGGTGGTGAATACTTATCCGAAGAGTTTCTTAGTCATCTTATAGAATGTGGAATACTATCTCAGTGGACTCCGCCAGGTATACCACAACTTAATGGTGTGTCCGAGCGAAGGAATCAGACATTGTTGGATATGGTTCGATCGATGTTAAGTCACACTGATCTCCCGATCTCCTTCTGGGGTTACGCTCTACAAACGGCCGCGTTCATAATAAATAGGCCTCCGTCAAAAGCAGTGGAAGGGACATCATTCGAGAAATGGTACGGGAAGGAACCCGTTTTGTCTTTCCTGAAAATCTGGGGTTGCGAGGCTTTTGTAAAATGGTTGCTTGCAACCAAGATCGAACCGAGGTCAGATAAGTGCACTTTCGTCGGATATCCCAAAGAAACAAGGGGATACTACTTCTATAAACCGAGCAAAAACAAAGTATTCGTCGCTCAGGAACCACTAGACGACCCTTTAGAAGAAGTAGAGCAGAAGTGGTCATTGAGCAAGAACCAATAGCTACAGTTAATGAGGACGGTCCAAGGCATTCTGAAAGGACCAATCATGCACCTATCAGATACGGTTTTCTAGTAACTGGAGGTGATGATTTGGTGTTAGTGGACAATGTTCCAGCTACCTTTTGAGAAGCCATGGACGGAATCGACTCTGAGAAATAGCTGGAAGCCATGAGGGAAGAAATGCAATCCATGTCAGATAATCAAGTGTGGGACTTGGTGGATCAAACCCCTGGCGTAAAAGTCATTGGGTGTAAATGGATCTTTAAAATAAAGATAGACACGGATGGTAAACCTCAAACCTATAAAACACGACTGGTAGCAAAAGGTTATAGACAAGTCCAAAGAATTGACTATGAGGAAACCTTTTCTCCAGTAGCTATGGTCAAATCTATTCACATTCTACTTGCCATGGCAGGTTATCATAATTATGAGATATGGCAAATGGATGTCAAAACCGCTTTCCTTAATGAGAGGTTAATTGAGGACGTTTATATGTCCCAGCCTGAGGGTTTTGAGGATCCAAACAATAAGGGAAAGATTTGTAAGTTGCTCAAATCAATTTACGGTTTGAAGCAAGCATCTCAGAGTTGGAACCAACGTTTTGATGAAGATGTGAAACAGTTTGGCTTCATCAAGAACGGGGATGAACCTTGCGTGTATAAAAAGGCAGATGGGAGTAAGGTAGTCTTTTTGGTGCTCTATGTCGATGACATATTGCTCATTGGAAACGACGTCCCTACCTTGCTCTTGACAAAGGCTTGGGTAGGTGAGTGTTTCACACTGAAGGACTTAGGCGAGGCCTCTTATATCTTGGGGATCAAGATATACAGAGATCGTGCCAAGCGGGTCTTGGGCTTAAGTCAAAGAACCTATATAGACAAAGTGTTGAGAAGATTCTCAATGCATAATTCCAAGAAAGGACTGCTGCCCATGTGTCATGGCATAAAGCTTAATAAGAATCAGTGTGCTGAGACACTTGAAGAGCTAAAAAGAATGAATGAGATCTCATATGCTTCGGCAATAGGGTCCATAATGTATGCCATGATATGTATGAGACTAGATGTCTCGTTCGCCCTAAGCTGTACCAGTAGACATCAATCCAAACCCGGTGAGGAACTCTGGATTGCAGTCAATGCAGTTCTTAAATATTTGAGAAAAACCAAAGACGCTTTTCTTGTATACGGGGGAAGAAGTGATGATGATCTAGTCGTCAAAGGATATGTTGACGCTAGTTTCCAGACAGACCCTGATGACTTTAAGAGTCAGTTGGGATATGTTTTTACGTTGAACGGTGGAGCATTCACCTAGAAAAGCAGGAAGCAGGACACCATCGCCGACTCTACAACGGAAGCTGAGTATATTGCTGCATCGGAAGCAGCAAAGGAGGATGTATGGATCAGGAGTTTCATGGATAGGTTAGGAGTAATTCAAAACCCATCTAACCCAGTAGACTTATATTGTGACAACACCGGGGCCATTGAGCAAGCTAAGGAACCCAGAGCACATGACAGATCCAAGCATGTACTCATGAAGTATCACATCATCTGCGACATAGTTGCTAGAGGTGACGTGAGGATTCACTACGTTACATCTGATGATAACACAACCGACCCCTTGACCAAGGCTCTTCCTCAAGCAGAACATGATAAACATGTTAGGCCAATGGAGATAGACTGGGACTTAGATTGGAACTAGGGGCAAGTGGGAGATTGATAGCATTTTTGTGCCCTAGTCCAATTGCTAGTAGTCTATAAATGTCTATGTATATAAATCATCGTTTGTAATAAATAAAACGGCTTTGTATTACTTATGTGTTGAAGTAATATGTTAAGCATGATCTGATTTATGACCACTAAAGTAGTAGAATCACAAATCTGTACGGGTCACACTTAACGAGTCCCTGGTCAATATACGCTTCAATCGAAGCGACCAGTATGAGGATGGTTCTCAATGATGTAGTTCTGCTTATCATAGGGATGTGGGATCCCGGAATCATATCATAGATATCATGAGGTGATTGATATCGGACGACCCGCTTTGAATAGTGTTTCATAGATTAAGTCATGAACATATTCAAATGCGATAGCTTGTCACGATATCCTTAGACCAAGGATTCTTTGTGATTGCTATGCGGTTGACGCACGGCTTTGACTTGCGCCTAATGCTTTTCGTAACAGGATTGCAATAACGGGCAAGATTGGGTGGCGGAACGGATTGCATGAGTGACACGAAAGACGGCTAAGGGATTTATCCCTCGTACTACGGTATGGGAAAGATATCCGATTAGGCCACTTGATCGAGAGTGACTGAGAGAAAGAGCATGGCCATGCCAGTGATACGGGTTATCAGTTCTTAGTAGTCTCGCATATCAAGTAACAATGATTGATTAAACAAAGATGACGACTCTATGCCTTGTGATTAATCAGGATGTTTAGAGATAATAGGATAGTGACTTGTACGCACAAGGTTAAATCGAATCATCGATCATCATGCACCTTGGGTAATAATAATGTCTTACTAGAGACCACTTATGATGGATCGGGCAAGAGAAATCTCTTGCGACGATCTGCAAACGGTGGCATGAGCCTGGAGGGTCCCACACATACAATATGGATAACTTGAGACAAGAAAACATTGGTGTTTCTTGACGAGCAAGACATGGCCAAAACTGAGGGTTTTAGGCCATGGGTTCGGTTTGTGAAAATAATTAGCGAATCGAGAAAACTGAGTTTTTTGTCGATGTCGCGTCGGACTTTGTTTGATAAGTAACGACAAAAGGGTCGGGTACTTTTTGGACACGGCACGCGACCGCATGGGCGAGCCCGTTGGGCTCGGCCCATGAGGTCACCAAGCCGGCCCAATAAAGGCCCAAAAGCCTCCTATGGCCAGCCACATTGGTGGGTCCAAATGTGGGGGCCATACACCATGCTTAGTTGGTGTTGTTGATTAAGAGGAGAGTGATTTAAGGGGATTAGGTGATGACTTGCTTTTAACCCATGCTTTCATCATTTGTTACTTTAATCAACCATGCCTTATGAGTTGATGAAGTAGACAAAAAGAGAAAACAATTCACTCACTCTCTCACTCTCACCTAGCTTGGCCGGCCACCATACTCTCTCTCCTCTCTTTGCTCTCTTGTTCTTCACACATTAGTTCTAGTAGGCTAAGTGTGTAGGATCTTAAGGATCATCCTCTTGGTGTGGACTTGCTCTAGAGAAGAAGATCATCTAGTTCTTCTTTCTTGATTCAACAAAGACTAAAAGGTAAACTCTTGTGGAATAGATTTTGCCTTGAGATTTAATGGTTCATGTTCTTGGACAGTTTTTGGAGTTCTTATTGTTTATGCTTCCGCTATCTCGATGATCTTGAACGCTCCAAATCCCTACAAATCTCACTTTATATGTAAGTGTTACATCATCACTGCCATAATAAAACGGCATTATATTATCATTGTGTTGTGATAATATGTTAAATGTGATCCGATTTGTATCATTGAGTGTAGCATCAGTTTAAGTAGAACTATAGATCTGTACGGATTACATTTAACGGGTCCCTAGTCAGTTAAGCTTCATCAAAAGCGACCATTTTAAGGATGACACTTTATAATCATGCTCTACTGATCATTTGCAATGGGATTCCCGAGTCAGGTCATAGATATCATTTGGGAAATGATATTGGACGACCCGACCTGAATATGCGACATAGATGCTGTCATGAGTAATTCAGTTGTCGTAGCTTGTCATGGTATCCTTAGACCAAGGATTCTTTGTGATCGCTATGTAGTAAATATCTAAGTTTAACGTACCCCCAACGTTACCGGTAACAGGGTAGCCATAACAGATACGATTGGCTAAGAAACGGGCTGCATGAGTGATGTGAAAGACGGCTAAGGAATTTATTCCTCATACTCCGTCATGGGAATGATATCTGTTTAGCCCACTTGATGAGAATGACTGAAAAGGAAACGCATGGCCATGCAGATGATATGGGGTATCAATTTTCAGTCATCTCGGATATCAAGAAACGGTGATTGATTAAATAAGGATGACGACTATATGTATTATGATCAATTAGGATATCTAGTGATAAGGGTAATTATAATTTCTTACTAGAGGCCACTTATGATGTATCGATTAAAATGGGATTATACGTCGATCTGCCAACGGGACATCAGTCTAGAGGGTCACACACAAAACTATTATAGACTACTTTGCATTGGAATAGGGCACAAATTCTACACCTAGAGGGTTACATACAATGGACACGCATTGAGGAAATTAGGTAAAATTAATGGTAAATGAATTGGAACAGGTCGTGGCCAAAACCTAGAGTTTTGGGCTACGGACCGGGCCAAAGCCTAGGGCTTTGGGCGCCGGCCGTGGAAAGCCTTAGAGGCCGAGCCCATCTACTTGCCACATCCTAGATCTTGTGTGTTCGTGTGGATACCAAAAGAGGGGAGACCATATCGGTGTTCCTAAAAGGTGGTTGGATTTAGAAGAAAAGGTACACTTCTAAATCTCGGGTTTTTAAATTACTTAATAGCATATATATCGCATAGATGCAATCTTGGGCGGGTTCGGGGTTTTGATTTGTTAATATCCGCTGTGCATGAATGTTTTAGACCCTCCGAACCCCAACACACTTTTGTAGCGTTGAGTAGGTTTTCCACGCTAAAACTGTGTGTGCTACTTGTTTTCTTCTTTGTTATATTTATTCTCTTACTTGGTTTATTCTACTTGACATATTCCTATTATATTTGCACAAATTAGGAGAATTATTTAATTCCCCTGCATCTAATTATTCAATTTGAATTTGTTTTTCTCCAAGCATAAAATGCAACACGTAACTAAGATCACTAGGATCACGAAGGAGAATTTGCAAGTAGCTCTACCATAATTAAGGCACAAATAGATAAAAGAAGGTCAGTTAGGGAGTATGTAATAGGTGAATAAGTGTACCTCAAGTTACAGCCTTACACACAAGCTATTCTGGCACTAAAAAGAAATATTAAGTTTATTACTATATTCTATGGTTTTTGTGAGATTAAAAAGTTAGGAAATGTATCTTATAGGCTCAAACTATCTGAAGGCTCAAGATTTTGCCTAGTTTTTCATGTGTATTTGTGGAAGAAACAAATGGGAAGGAGAATTGTACTCATATAACAATTAGTTGAAACTGTTGGAGCTCTGCTTCAAGAAAACGAAGTGATCCCAAACCTGCAAGTGAGTTGCGGTTGATTCAACCCTGCAACTCGATACACCCTTTGGACAGAAAGGTTTCTAATCTTTTGCATTATTAACTATTGGAATTGAGTGTGGTTGTGTACTTGCCAAACTCTTAAGGTTGGGTTGCATCATTTTGGTGTTCAACATATCCAAAGTTTGATTTTATCTACTGAATTGTGTGTTAGATTTGTACCCTAATCCACTATAGTAAGTTCATCTGTATTGACTGATTTATCATCTTTCGAAGAAATAAAACGGCATTATATTACTTGAAATTCAGAATCGTAGCTGAGTCAGGAAGTCGAACACAAAGTCTTTAACTTGTGTATCGACTTCTTGTGGAAACCGTAAGCAAAGTAATGGACAGATAATAATAACGACACCAGAGATGATTACCCAGTTCGGTGACTCCGCACCTACGTCTGGGGGCACTTTGCCAGTGGAAAGGTTTTTCACTATAGGTAGTCAATAGTACAACTTCAAGCATCAACTAGCTATCACACAAGCTATTGTCCTAAGCTACTATAGATCTCACCGTGAATCACCTCGACCAAGGACCCCTCCCCCTGTCTTTGAGATTCCCTCAGTTCCACCCTTCGAGCAAGCTCCTATGCTCGGTGTCGTTGTCTTCTTGACGGAGTTGTGAATCTTCAATCACAAACAAAAACCCTAACCGATCCAAACACTTAGTCTTCGCGACTCAAGGTTTGATCGGAGCAAAAAGATCCGTTCTAGCGAATATTCATCAGCCTCTCAACACGCCGATGGTGCACGGTTAAGAGCTATGAGAAATCTTGCAATTGTTAGAACAAGAACGGATGAACTGCTAATGGGAAGCCAAGGGCTTTTTATAGCAGCTCACATTCCTAATCCTTCTCGGATCAAGAACAGGAAAGTCAGGCAAGTTGTTGCCGCCTTCCATGACAGCTGGAAGTCGTCTTGCCTGTTCTGACTTCCTGATGAAATCAGGCAAGTCGAGTTGCCGCCTATTGCTTACGTGTAACTGCCAGCTGGAAGTTGCCTGACTTGTCGACGTCACTCTCTTGCGCTCCAAGTCTTCGTGGCGCCTTTCTTCTTTCGCTCCAAGCTTCGTCGAAATAGGAAAGCTTCAGTTCTTTCCTAATCCGGATCGCAACAAGTCGCTCCACATGTCATGTAACATGTTGCACGACTTCTTAGATTTGCGCTAAAAAATCATGCCAACAAATAAACGTAGCAACAATCTCCCCCTTTGGCAATTTTTTAGGCAAACATATTTTTAAGCCCATCGTAATCTTACGGCAGTTACGCACAGCAAGTGATTTTATCTTGTGGCAGTTACGCACAACAAGTGATGTGACTTCTTTACTCCAAGCATGCACATCGTCGTCACCTTGAGGCAGTTACGCACACAACAAGTTATGTGACTTCTGATGCGACTTCTTGTGCGGCTTCTGGTTTATCTTCTGGAGCAGCTTCTGGAGCTAAACTTCTTGGACGGCTTCTGGAGCGGTGACTTCTATACACATTTCTCGGCGCGACTTTTGGCGTAACTCCTGGCGTAGCTTCTGGCGTAACACATTTATCTCCCCCTGTTTGTCTAACAATATTGCCAAAGGCAATCTCACAATGAAATTCGACTAAACAGTAGGGTAAAAAGCCAGCTCACACCATGAGCAAAATAAACAGCTCAGACATGAGCAAAATTCAGCTCAAAACATGAGCAAAGTATCCCAAAATAAAACAGTCATAATGTGCGGAAAATAACTCGAATAGACCCCGAGGATTTAAGAGTGTGTGTGGAACAGAGTTATCATAGCAAATTCAGAGAAATACTTAAAACGACGTGGAGTCGTCAACATCTTCTTCAGCAGCAGCAGCAGAGCGGAGGTCTTCGAGAAGGGCTTCACAGGCGACTTTGCGGGTTGAGAGCATCGCAATTGACTTCTCCAGATCAGCGATCATCTCCACCAATTCTTCCTCCATCCTAGAGCCAATTGGTCCTGAGGGTCGAGAGCTTGATCTAGCTCCTGATGCTTTGGACATAGGAAGTCCGAGGTCCTTCAACTGCTTCCCTTCGAAGTTCTTGAGGTTGATAGCAAGGGGCAGTGGCTTCTTACCCGGAATATCCGATTCTCGAACAATGTGAGGACATTGTTGGAGAAGGACACCGGTGACCAGCGAAGGAAACCCGATAGGAAGTTTGATAGCACATGATTTGGCGTGCTTGACTAGGTGATCAATAACATAAGCGCCAAAATCAAGAGAAGACTGCGTACCTATTTGGTAAATGACTTTAGCCAGCTCGGTTTTGATGCTTGACCCATGCGTAGAAGGTGCCCAATATTTATGACCGTATTGGTCAGGCCTGCTCTTCGGATAAGTTCTACAATCGAGTTTATCCCCTGCGCTTCTGTGGAGAGTTCTCTTTCTGGATAGATCTTGCGTTGATAGACATACTGCCACTTAACGGCATTGTCTACAGAGTGGAAAGAGACATTGTCTGTAGGCGCTTTAGGTACATTCTTGGGAAGTTTCTGCCCTCCCATCGCCTTTTTGACTCGTGGTAGCACAATCTGGGTGTCTTCTTCTTCAGATTCTTCTTCTTCAGGGACAGAGGTTACTGCAGTAGTCAGTGACTTCCTTCTTGACTTCTTCGGCTGATTGGACGCCGATGCTCCTCCTTTCTCTGTGGCTTTCCTCTTTGGGGTCAATCTCCTCTGAATTTGAGGTTCTTCTTCTTCATCAACCAACCTTCGTGTTGGTAGCTTCCTTCTCTCAGCCCTTTTGGGCACAGCTTCTTCCTTTTCCATGGTTTCAATGTCGACACTTTCTTCGATGTTGACAGGTTCCTCTAAAGGTTGAGTGACTTCTGGAATGGCTTCAGGATTTTCATTAAGCCCTGAATCACTGTTCGGGGCGACATGGGAACTTCCTTCTTTCAGCAAGTCCTCGTTTAGAGGAGATTTCTCTGGTGCGGGTGTCGACTTAGAGGGGCTGGATTGGTCCTTGGTGCTAGTGCCGTGGACTTCAGGAACAAGGGTTTCTAAACCCTCTACAGGCAGGCTTTTATCTTCGGTATTTTCGTTAGGGAGGATAGCCGATTCACCTGGTGTTAGTCGGAGTAAAGAGAGAAGCTTCTTCTTCTATGTTCGCAGAACCGGCTAGATTGTCGTCCTTCTCAACGACGGGACTTGTGTATTCAGGTGTGATCGTTGGGGGTGAATTTGTTACTTCCTGAGGTGCTGCCGAACTTTCCCCTAAGACTTTTCCTCCTCGGATCCTCACTCCATGCTTGTTTCTTGTCGATTTGGAGGCTGACAATTTCTTGGCAATAACTTTTGCCCTCATTTTTGCTCGTAGAGCTTTTGAGGCAGATGGTATTCGTCCGCTTCGAGTACCAACCATTTAGCTAGGATTTGTTCTTTGAGAGGAGTGAGCAGATTCTTTGCTAAAATTTTGATTTGTGCAACCCTAGCGATTTCAAATGGTGGAGGAGGTGTAGAGTCTTTTCTGCGTGGGAGTTGAACAGAATGATTTGTGATAGGTGGATTGTCAGAGTGTAATCATTCTTAAAATTCAAATAAGACTAACAGGCTTTTGATAAAAGAATTTGGGCCCGGCTTGATTTTGTGGACCCTGTTTGGTCCTGATCGAGAGAGAGAGTAAAATCAACTAAAGGCTCTCCCTCTTCTTGCTTGACTTCTGGCTATTCTAGACAGCAAAGTCCGAGGGTTGACCTCAGACTTTCAAACTTTTTGGCATCTAACGCCTTTGTAAAGATGTCTGCGACTTGTTTCTCGGTGGGTAGGTATTCGAGCTTTATTTTCTTGTCTTCTACAAGCTCTCGAATAAAGTGGTGCCTGATGTCAATATGCTTTGTCTTGCTATGTTGCATAGGGTTCTTCGAGATGTTGATTGCACTGATGTTGTCGCAGAATAAAGTCATGACTTCTTGCTTGACTCCATACTCTGCCAACATTTATTTCATCCAAAGAAGCTGAGTACAGCTACTTCCGGTTGCAATATATTCGGACTCAGCAGTAGGCAAAGCAATACAATTTTGCTTTTTGCTGAACCACGATACAAGATTGTTCCCCAGGTAGAAACAACCTCCAGAGGTGCTTCTTTGATCTGGTGTGCTTCCCGCCCAGTCAGCATCACAGTATCCAACCAGAATAGGAGAGGTATCAAAGGAATATAGTAAACCCAATTCAGAGGTTCCCGAGATGTACCTTATGATCCTCTTTGCATGAGCCAAGTGACTAACTTTTGGATTGGCTTGATATCGAGCACAGACTCCCACAGAGTAAGCGATGTCGGGTCGACTTGCTGTTAGATAGAGGAGACTTCCTATTATGCTTCGATAAAGACTTTGATCAACTGATTCTCCCATCTCGTCTTTTGTGAACTTGTCATGTGTGGCAATAGGAGTCCTTTTGTGCGAAGCCTTTTCTAACCCGAACTTCTCGACAATGTTCTTTGCATATTTGCTCTGGGAGATAAATATTCCATCTAACATCTGCTTGATCTGGAAGCCTAGGAAGTATGTGAGCTCACCGACCATACTCATCTCAAATTCAGACTGCATATGTTGAACGAAGCGTTCCACCATCTTGTCTGACTTTCCTCCAAATACAATGTCGTCGACATATATTTGAGCAATCATGATGTCCCTTCCTTCCTTCTTCACAAAGAGAGTTTTGTCTACTCCCCCTCGAATATAGCCATTATGTACAAGGAATTGAGTAAGACGTTCATACCATGCTCGTGGAGCTTGTTTGAGTCCGTAGAGAGCTTTCTTTAGCTTGTAGACATGGTGCGGAAAGTCATGGTCTTCAAATCCCTTTGGTTGGGCTACATAGACTTCTTCGTTCAGATTTCCATTGAGAAAGGCACTCTTTACATCCATCTGATAGAGTTTGAAACGCAGATGACATGCGATGCCGAGAAGAAGTCGTATGGCTTCTAGTCTGGCTACCGGAGCAAAGGTTTCTTCAAAGTCGACTCCTTCGACTTGTGTGTATCCTTGAGCCACCAGTCTCGCTTTGTTTCGAGTGATGTTTCCTTGCTTGTCAGACTTGTTTTTGAATATCCACTTTGTCCCGATGACATTGACATTGTCAGGCTTGGGTACAAGTTCCCAGACTTCATTCCTTGCAAACTGAACCAATTCTTCTTGCATCGCGCAGACCCAGTACTCATCATTGATGGCCTCTTGTATATTCTTTGGCTCAATTTTGGAAATAAAGCAAACGTTACCTATCATCTCGTTGTAGTCAAGAGATGCCTTTTGTCGAGTCCGCACTCCCTCATTAATGTCTCCAATCACATCCTGGGGTGGATGATCCTTCTGAATTCTTCTTGATGGAGCTCTCTGTATTATAGGAGATGCCTCTTTGTCCGGGATGATTGAGCTCTCGTCTTTAGACTGTTTGTTGCGCTCGTCGCCACTAACTTCTGGTCTGACTTCTCCTGAGAGATTTAGGACTTCTTCGTTCTCGTCACTTGGTTGCTCGTTATTGTCATCAATCACGACATTGATGGATTCCATGATAGTCCGGGTGCGTTTGTTGAATACACGAAAAGCCCGACTATTTCTGGAGTATCCGAGGAAGATGCCTTCGTCGCTTTTAGGATCCAATTTGCGTCGAGGTTCCCTATCTGCGAGTATGTAGCAGACTGATCCAAAGACATGGAATTATTTGACATTCGGCTTTCTCCCCCTCCATATTTCATAAAGAGTGAACGAAGTTCCAGGGCGGAGGGTTACTCTATTATGAATATGGCATGCCGTATTCAAAGCTTCAGCCCAGAAGTGTTGCGGGATGTCTTTCGCTAACATCATGACTCTTGCCATCTCTTGAAGAGTGTGATTCTTTCTTTCAACGATTCCGTTTTGCTGAGGAGTGATGGGAGCAGAAAATTCGTGGGCAATTCCTTCAGCATCACAAAAGTTTGCGAAGCTGATGTTTTCAAACTCCTTTTCATGATCGCTCCGAAGTCGAACGACTTACCCAATGACTTCTCCCTTTTCTCGTTGAACTTTTCGACATAAGGCTTTAAAGATTGAGAAGGTATCTGAATTCTCTCGAATAAAGTCTACCCATGTGTACCTCGAGAAGTCGTCTACGCATACAAATATGTACTTCTTCCCTCCTAGACTTTCTACTTGCATGGATCCCATAAGGTCAACATGAAGAAGTTCTAGAACACGAGAAGTAGTAAGATGTTGTACCTTCTTGTGTGACGTCTTGACCTGTTTCCCAATCTGGCATTCTCCACAGATTTTTCCTTCAATGATCTTGAGGTTGGGAACTCCAATGATCGCCTTTTCAGAGAGAATCTTTTGCATGCTCCTCAAATTGATGTGACCAAGTTTTTGATGCCATAGCTTTGTCTCTTGAGCTTTGGATAAAAGGCACTTGGTTGGCAAGGTACTGACTGTTGGAGACCATAGATAACAGTTGTCAAGGAACCTATGGCCTGTCATGACTTCCTTCTGTTGTTCGTCTTTGACCGAGCACTTGTCACGAGTGAAGTGGACATCCAGATTTAAATCACATATTTGGCTTATGCTGATGAGATTTGATGTGAGGCCTTCTACTAGTAGAGCTTCTTTTAGACATGGAGAGTTGGGAAGATTGAGTTTTCCTTTCCCGAGCACTCTAGCTTTTACTCCATCTCCAAAAGTGACGAAGCTATTTGTGCATGGTATTAAAGTAACCCAGAATGAGCTATTACCCGTCATATGTCGAGAGGATCCACTATCGAAGTACCAATCGTTGCTGGTTGAGGCCTTTAAAGCGGTGTACGCGATGTTAGCTCGATAGTTGACCTCTTTGACTCGCCATTCCTTCCGTGGTTGGCTTTTCTTGATGGTGGTCCTTTTCTTGACCAAGCTCTTCCCATATAGCTAATAGCAGAAGGGTCGAATATGTCCTCTTCGTCCACAGTGATGACAAACCTAGTTGTGTCTTTTGGTCTGGGTTTTTGAAGCGGCCAGAATAAGAGGCTTTTTGGTCGCTTGGTCAGCCGTGAAGTTAGGTGACTTCTGACGGGGCTTCTGGGCGACAGACTTCTGAGGGACGAAGATGGTGTGTGATGATGAGGCATCTTTTGAGTATCCAAGTCCTTCCATATTCCTGGCTGGTTTCCCGATTGACAGGATTTGATCTAGAGTGTCCGTGCTTGGATTCATCATCTTCACTGACTTCGTGACCTGCTCTAACTCGCCTTTTAGTCGAGCAACTTCCTGAGAGTCTTCAAGCCACTTGACATGCCATTCGTTGTAAGCGTTGTTGAGAGTCTCATCGGATAGCTCATCATCAGAGCCATACTTCTTTGAGCTTTCAGCTGGTTGATCTATTATGGAGGAAGTGAAAGCCACATAGTTACTTGTATGCTCAAGGTCATTGTCTTCCTCATCTTCATCGTCAATTAGAGAGGCATTGAATCCCTTCTTTTGTTTCTTTAAGAAATTGGGACATTCTCTCTGCATGTGTCCATACCCCTCACATTCAAAGCACTGAGCTCCTTTACCTAATCGTTCTCCTCGTCCTCCATCGTTGGCTGTGTTTTCGAGCTTCTGAAACTTGTGATGTGGCTTGTCTCTGACTTCTCGGGTGACTTTTCTTCCTGTCATCTGACCAAATCTTTTCATGACTTTGTTGTAGTTTTTGGCCAGCATGGCGATAGTTTCCTCAATGTCACTATCCGACTCAGAGTGTGTTGAGTTCTTCCGCTTTTGATTAGAACTTTTGAAAGCCACACCTTTATGTTTCTTCTCGATAGGAGGTAGGGAGAGCTCGAAAGTCATTAGTGAGCCCATGAGCTCATCAAACTTCAGTATCTTTAAGTCATGGACTTCTTCGATAGCGGTGATCTTCATCTTGAATCTGGGACTTAGAGCTCTCAGCGTTTTTCTGACCAAATCTTCATCGGTCATAGGCTTGCCAAGTGAATATGATTCATTGGCCAGATCCTTGATGCGCACATTAAACTCCGCAATAATCTCGTCGCCATTCATGGTCAGAGCCTCAAAGTTAGTCGTGAGGTACTGTAACTTCTGCTCTTTGACTTTGGAAGTACCCTCGTAAGCAACCGCAAGCGTGTCCTAGGAAATTTTGGCACTTGTGCATGTGTTGATGAGTCGAAACACATTCTTGTCTACTCCATTAAAAATAGCATTAAGTGCACGAGAATTACCTTGGGCGGCTTCATCTTCTTCCATGCTCCACTCCTTTTCTGGTTTGATGCTAGTTCGATTTCCATGAGCATCAGCATAGTAAGGTTCCTCCCATCCATTGATGATAGACTTCCAGGTTTTGCTGTCGAGGGACTTCAGGAAAGCACACATCCGTGCTTTCCAATATCCATAGTTTGTTCCGTCGAGCACCGGCGGACGATTGACAGATCCTCCTTCCTTTGAATCCATATTAGCTACTCAGAATTTTGCAGGAAAATCACCTAAGATATAAGGTGCCTCCTCTGATACCAATTGAAATTCTGAATCGTAGCTAAGTCAGGAAGTCGAACACAAAGTCTTTAACTTGTGTATCGACTTCTTGTGGAAACCGTAAGCAAAGTAATGGACAGATAATAATAACGACACCAGAGATGATTACCTAGTTCGGTGACTCCGCACCTACGTCTGGGGGCACTTTGCCAGTGGAAAGGTTTTTCACTATAGGTAGTCAATAGTACAACTTCAAGCATCAACTAGCTATCACACAAGCTATTGTCCTAAGCTACTATAGATCTCACCGTGAATCACCTCGACCAAGGGCCTCTCCCCCTGTCTTTGAGATTCCCTCAATTCCACCCTTCGAGCAAGCTCCTATGCTCGGTGTCGTTGTCTTCTTGACGGAGTTGTGAATCTTCAATCACAAACAAAAACCCTAACCGATCCAAACACTTAGTCTTCGCGACTCAAGGTTTTATCGGAGCAAAAAGATCCGTTCTAGCGAAAATTCATCAGCCTCTCAACACGCCGATGGTGCACGGTTAAGAGCTCTGAGAAATCTTGCAATTGTTAGAACAAGAACGGATGAACTGGTAATGGGAAGCCAAGGGCTTTTTATAGCAGCTCACATTCCTAATCCTTCTCGGATCAGGAACAGGAAAGTCAGGCAAGTTGTTGCCGCCTTCCATGACAGCTGGAAGTCGTCTTGCCTGTTCTGACTTCCTGATGAAATCAGGCAAGTCGAGTTGCCGCCTATTGCTGACGTGTAACTGCCAGCTGGAAGTCGCCTGACTTGTCGACGTCACTCTCTTGCGCTCCAAGTCTTCGTGGCGCCTTTCTTCTTTCGCTCCAAGCTTCGTCGAAATAGGAAAGCTTCAGTTCTTTCCTAATCTGGATCGCAACAAGTCGCTCCACATGTCATGTAACATGTTGCACGACTTCTTACATTTGCGCTAAAAAAGCATGCCAACCAATAAACGTAGCAACATTACTAATGTGTTGTAGTAATATATTATATTTAATTTGATCTATATTGTTATGTGTGTCGACACTAATAGTAGAACTGTAGATCAGAAAGAATTACATTTAATGAATCCCTGATCAGTTAAGCTTCATTAAGAAACGATCAATATGAGGTTAACTCTCTGTGATCACGCTCTACTGATCATGGCAAGGTAGTGCCGGAGTTAGATCATAGATGTTATCAGGGAGATGATATTGGACGGCCCGATGGTGAGTATGTACTATAGATGCTGTCATGAGCATACTCACATATCGTAGTTTGTCATTGTATCCCTAGACCGAGGAGTCTTTGTGATCAATGTGTAGTAAGTATCTAAGTTTGACCCAGTCTAACGTTTCTTGTAAAAGGGTAGCCATAAGCGCTTTGATCGGCTTGGGTATAAGTTTCATGAGTGAACTCGAAAGACGCCTAAGGGATTTATCCCTCATACTCCGGTATGGGAATGAAATCTTTTTAAGCCACTTGATGAGTATGATTGAAAGATACTGCATGCACATCTCAGATATCGAGAAACAGTGATTGATTAAATAAGGATGACGCTTCTATGCCTTATGATCAATCTGGATATCGGGTGATAAAAGGATACCGACATGGACGATGAGAGGTTAAATCGAATCATCGATATTCATGGACGTTGGGTAATCAGAATGTCTTGCTATAGGCCACTTATGATGGAAAGGGCAAAATAGTAATTTTGCTAGTCTGCCAACGGGTCGTGACCCTAGAGGGTCACACACTTTAAGCAATGTATAGCAAAAGAGACTTGAATAAGTCAGTATGTGAGAATTATGAGGATTGGGAATATTTCGCCTTTCGGTTTAGTTAAATCGAAGCGAATTGGTGTAAACCAGAAATCGGTTTAAGGGAATTGAATCGGACTAGCTAAGCCGTTTAATTAGAACTCGATTTAAATGAGTTTAGTTAATGTTTAGCTAAATGGGCTTTTAGTCCATTCTTAATATTAATTAAAAGATAACAATATTAAGATTAATGGATTTAAATTTAGAAAGTTATATTTTGAAAATCAAATAATTATTATTTTGATTTTCGGTCTTCAACTTCCCAAAGTTTTCTCCACATTTTAATATCACCCCCCCCCCCCCCCCCCCCCCCGTCGAACCACCCTCTCTGTTCTCACTTCTTCCATTTGCTTTCTTCTTCAATTAGTTTGTAGCAAAAACAATAGAAGAAACCTAGATCAAAATAGGTGCCTTGTTGGATTAACTCTAGAGAGTACATACTTGTGTGCTTGGTGATTAGAACAAAAGAAAAAGTATTTTCAGATTTTTATGAGTTTTTTATTTTTATGAGCTTTTTTTTTGTGCTGAAAATCTTATCTCATATCATGATCTTCAAAGTTTTTCATGAATCCATGGTTAAAATTGCATGAGGTTTATTGTTTTGGAACCCATAAATTCCTTCGTTGTGGTAATTTTGAGTTGTTAGATATTATCGACTGAATTGTGGTAATTTTGGGTTGTGTTTGTTGCATTTTACCAGCCTCATCAAACAGAAGCTATCAAAGCAGTGTTTCTTCATTCACTTTGTCGCGTCTAGTAAAGAAGGTAGTCATCAACAATGCTTTGAGGAAGAGTGAAGCCGTCGTCACTAAAATTTTAAAAAGGTTTAATTTTCTTCATTTAGAAAGGTAAATTTGATTCCACGTTATTTTTAACATCCAACGGTGAGACATGACAAGAACAAAAAATAAACAAAAACAAAAAACTTACCGTAGTCATACGATGAGTTCTAGAATTCACCGTAATGACATGATTGTGCATATTTAACCATGATAACATAAAAATAACCCTAAAAAGGATAGAAATACATTACTAAAAAGTTAGATAATTCAAAAATTATATTATCAATAAGAAATCAAGACTTTAATTAAAAAGAAATGAACAAGAATAATAAGGTTCAATAAATAAAAGGTTAGATTTGGTTCACCTGTTGCCTTGCTTCAACAAGCTAATAGTAATGACCAACCCTACCAGTACCAGAGGCAGAGAGGTTATATACGAAAATATGTCATGTTTATATTACTACAGATCCATATCACGCCCCTTGCCCTTGAGGTTGGACACCACATTATGAATGAAGAATTTGACCCAACACAGCCAGCAACAACAAATTGGTGTTAAGAACAAAACCCTACACATATCCAGAAGCTAAACGACTTTGGCAGCTCGGTTAATCTTTTACATTGCATACAGATGGCCTCTACAGCTAAAAGTCCAACTTTGCTTTCAAAGTTTGTCGAACAAACACCTTCGAATAGATACGGCAAATTCACTCACTTTGTTTGGATGAAGGACAACTGCGCATAGTCCGATACAAACAGCTATGGTAGCGAAGACAAATATGGTTGGACGAGCTCCGAAGAGTGATCCAGAAACAACACCAACACATGGCTTCCTTGGCCATTCCTTAATATGGTTCATATTCATGACAACTTCTCTGTTTAACAAAGGGACAGTTTCACTTCTATCAGTTGAAGCTAAACCCATCACCCGCTCCAACTTTTCACTTGACTGCATATGCATATCCTGCAAAACATATGTCGGTGATTATATAATGGATGAAATGAACAAAGTGGAAGTAAACCGTGTAATGAAATATAACAATATCAGCCACTTTATAGGGCTTGTTCTAAGCATCTTGAAATTTAATCCCATACAAATCAAGATAGAGCTATATAGTTTATACTTCCAATGAATTAATCAAGTAATGTATGGCAGAGGAAAAAGTAAAAGACATTTACACAGAAGGCAGCGAACAAATACAAAACAGGAACATGTGACAAATTCAAAAGGATAAAATAAGAGAGATTCAGACAAAATTAGAAGTTCCGCTTTCTGGAAGTCAAGACCATAAAAATACAGAACTTGAACAAAATGAACCTACTAACCTGATTAAAAACTGGAGTAGCAGAAGGCATACCATGCTGGGGAAAACTTTGTGAAGCAAAATCCTTCCCCGATTTGGGGCTTCCAGGGTGCAGGTTTAAATTACTACTTTCCTTATTTTTTTTATGAATAATATCTTTTGCACAATCTATATACATCAGTAATAGTCGCATATCAGTGAGACTGGAGGCACTAGCTGCGCTGTTTAACTCCGTGTCCTCCATGAAAACTTTCAAATTTTGTAGAATCTTCTCCAAAGTGTTGATCAACTCGTTCTGTATCAGAAATCGCAACATATAACTGAACCTTTGAATCTGCGAAGAGGTAGTAGTTTGTTGAAATTTCTCCAATTTAGGCTCCTTCAGTAACCATGCTAAATCTAAAATAAATTCAGAGACTGCCGTTTGTCTCATTGCTGAAACCTCGCATGAGATTGATAGAGAGTCGATGGATACGAACTGTGATCCTTGTGAAATCATAGATATGTCAAGTCTCTGCTGTACAATTTTCATTTCTGAACATATTTCTTTGTCTGCGATGAGTACAGGAATGAAGTTTGATAAGCCAGATTCACTCTCTACCTACAAAAGTGATTGGCAGAAATAAAACTAAAATTAAAACAACAATAAGTAACCATTGAAACTTAAAATTTCCCTGCTTCAAAAAAGAAATTTATACAATTTAGTCAATAGTTCTACATGAGGTGAAAAAACTAATCCCAACAAATAAAGATATTATGCGTTGATACTATAGACAAAAACAACAAGCATTATTAGTCTATGCTTTGCCACTTGTTGTGGGCAACAATACCCTTGAAATGACATCAACTACTCACACATAATACATCACAAGAACGGAATCCCACATACACAAATAGTTTCACCAGTAGCAGCAACTCAAGGATAAGCTTTAAAGCAGATAGGCATACAAGTATCGCATATAGCCCTTAAGAGCAACTGCTACAATCACTAGCACAACATAAGATGCAACTGTTAATGTTAAGAAACTATATTAATACACACAATTTATTTTAACAGCCGAAAAGACAGGGATTTGATTTGCACTGCCTCGAATCTATGAAATACGATAACTCACATAATTCTATTTGTAAACAACTTCTGTCCCCTCTTCTATTATAACTCTCCTCACTATTTTGACCACAGATATTTTATTTATGTTATATCTATTTGTTACTCTAAATGTCAACATGCACAAGGACAAGTGTGAACATCTTTGTATCCCAGAGTTTTGATACAGGATTCGGATAGTTGACTGAAACTTTGCTTTCGGAAAAGGCTTGGTGTTTGTTGGTAGTGGTTTCATGTGTGTTCTGGATTCAGAAATAGAAAAACGTTTTCAAAAAAATAACACTAAATAGTAAACTCGCTCGCTGCTCAAAGAGAGAAAAATGGAGTAGGGATAAGCCAAACCCAGCTAATAGATTAACTAATAGCTCAATCAGTCAGTTTTAACAAGTTATAGAGCTTATAACAGATTTTAACATGTGATCCATCTATAATTAATTCCTCCTCTGATCTTCAGCCAACCTACTTCCCTTGCGTTTTTCCAATCCACATAGACTCATGTGAAGAGAATATACCTAGTATGTAAAAACAAGTGTGTTATTTGGGTTCCTAACCCATGTGTCCTTCCGGCATGGAGCACGTGTAGGAAAAATATAACTATACGTGAGAGGTATTTTTTGACCGGCAAATATATGTGAGAGGTGAAAGTTGTCCATGAATCGAGTCCATTAATAAATATAAAATGAAAAAAAAAGTTTGCATATTAGGGAATGTTAAATATAATTCCCACATTGCCCAGATAGAAAGAAAGTTACTTATAAAGGTAATAATCAAATTCAACTAATATAGGCTGACCTTTTAATATGAGCAGCCCAAGTCCTTATATGTATCCAATAAATAATAAATAGCAAACACAAGAGAAACTAATATCCTTCGTATTCGTACCCAATTTTTTTTGAAACTTTAAGAGCCATATACTATACTTGATTCTTTATTTTTCTCATATGCACCTTTCCAATCATCACCCCATTCACTTTCGAAGCATAGATTAGAAAAAGAGAAATCTGATCTGGTAAGGACTAATAGTGGCACATTTCGAAAATGCCTACCTCAATAAATGCAGGACCAAAAAGGCTTGGCGTATGAGGAATATTTATCTTGTATAGCTGATGGCTAGATATACTACCAGTGCCTCCTTCAGTCTCACCACAAGAAGTTGCCACACAATAATCATATTCCATGTACTTTTCAGAAAAGGAAACGAGAAACCTGTCATGATGACCAATCTGCTTAATTATAATTTCATAGCAGTTCAGGAATCAAAGAAAGAGATACATTAATGAATTATGCATACATAAGTTGATAATGCACTAATACAGAGAAAAACTTCTAGAGCTATTACTCATCATAACTTTGAATCGATTACTCACCGGAAAGAATAATAAGTTGATAATACACTTATACAGAGAAAAGAAGGAAAGCGATAATTAACTCACAGGGAAAATATGAAATTATAGTAAGAATATTGGCAGTAATACAAGTTTACTCCAAGTAAAAAGTCCATAGTCTTTATATATATATATATATATATATATATATATTCCCAAGGTATTTTCATGCATACGTGTCTACTCCAGGCACCATCTCATTTGCGTATGGACCAGAGACCACAGGAGCGGCAAGAAACGGGGTACATGCCCAATAATGTCCAGAAGCTGAAATCAACCTACCTCTAATGCTATGTATATTTTCTAAACCAAAACACATATATTGGAACGAGCTCCACGACTAAGAGGTCGTTGGGTGACTCTTAACTTTATTTTTATCATTTTTCTCTATTTTACTCTACTTTTATTCAATGTAGAACTTTATACTTCGACTGTAATTAAGGAAAGAATTACATTAATACAAGGATTATTAGCCAATTTGGTCTTATGGTTTTGAGAAAGTCAGTTTAGTCGTTTAATTTCAAAAAGTGATCCAAAATAGCCCTATTCTGATAGTCAGCCGTTAATTTTTCTAAAACTAATTTTAGGGTATGTCACTCAAAGATTGTCTTAAATTTGTCACATCAACATATTCAATGATTTGGCTAACATTAACCCTCTGCAAGAACTATTTGGCCCCATTTTGAAACTCTGAAACTATATTATGACTAAAATTTTGACTTCCTCAAACTTCAGAGACCAAAATGGTCCCATCCCTTTTATTCTTAAGGAGTCTTAATGACAATTTGAAGCACATGCATGACATAACTAGTTTGCATTGATGTATTAATATTACTTTGTTTTACTGAAGGAACCCTAATGTCATTTATTTTCCTTTTATACATAATACTAAATAAACTATGATCATAAAAAGCTGATTAACTATGATTTCAAATGATACTGCTTAATATGTTTGGGGCTTAAAATTATCTGTTTCTTTCCTAAACCAGGTGACACTTAAATTATTTTTGTTTTCTAGTGGAACGAATGGTTTCTGCTTCAATGATTTACATACAATATAGACTAGATTTACATTATTTTTGGTCATTTAGGATTTGGGTTCCTAAAGCTCAGGTGCCTTTTGGTCTACCTGCAATGCAATCTGAAAGATTTTCAGTGTTTCTTAGCAGTGTTCCCCAATTTCTCCCGAGAACTCGGTAAACTCAAGTTGGCCTTGTTTTGGACCGAATTTTAAAAATCATTCTCAGTGGTTCAGTTTTACCAAGTTTTCACTAGTCAACTCAGTCGAAGTTGGTAAATTTTTATTTTTATTTTTTACATATGCTTCGAAATTGATCTATAATTTGTTTTTTTGTTTTAAATCAGCAAGTTCTTTGAAAGTATCTTATTTTACTAAAATATTGTTATTTTATTGTCTTTTATATGAATTATGTATAAATAAATATATATAATACTTACTTAATACAAAACGAGTTTTTCCGATTTCTTCAGAACTCTTTATTTTTACTTTATTTTTAGCATCATCAAGTTCCCCCCAATCCCGAGTTTTAGAACCTTGTTTCTTACAATATTCTATTCAACTGTATCAGGTAAAAGCCAGTGGGTTTCAAAAAAGAAAGACAATGAGCTTCGTGTTTTCTATACTATCCCTCCTTTTCTTCAGGAGAAGAACTCCAACAAAAATCACCATTCTACTGACTAAAACAACAAAATTGCTCGTGTTGAGTGGGATATTTAGGAGAATGGACCTAAACATGAGAAGTCTTAGAACATGTTAGATAAGCAAGTGCCGCCTGTTTTTCTAAAGGAATATTATTACCCATGAGACTAGAAACTAACAAGAGAGTTATTGGAAAACAGATATACTAAGGGCAATCTGTTGCATAGTAGAAGATACAGACTGGATCACACACTTCCAGTCATCGTAAGAGGTTATTAAGAAGCCTTCAATTCACAAAAGGCAATGTATGTCAATCAATCATATACTTGATTTAGATTCTCAAAGTACCATGTCTGTATTCTTTTTCAATTTACTTGGGAGAAGATAATATGTTGATACTGTTAGCATTTTCATCTCTTAAAAAATATGTAACAGGTGACCTTATGTGTCCGACAATGTATATTATGTTTACTTTATGGATGTTATAGATAGTTAGTAATGGCATACCGTGCTTTAGGTTGTAGCAAATTATTTCCACAAGCAACAAAGTCCATGGCCTTCCCAGCTTCAAAACATATAGGTTGAACATAGTGCAACCTTGGAGCCTGTGCCTTGACTTCCATCATGGAAGTTCCATCTGTACCCGCCAAGATAGAAATCATATCAAGGTCCAGAAAAATAATAAAATTAAATTTTCAACAGAAAAGCGAGACTGCTTTACCAGAAAAATCAAAACAACATACTAGGCAATAGGTTTACCACACAAATAATTTAGATACAAATGTTTTTCAAATGAAAATGTTACAACCAACAATCTTTCAGAAAATAGCATGTGTTTAAAACATCATGAATAACCCACTATAGAGCTGTTCATATTAAATGAGACAATGAAACAGGCCAAGAAAAGAGATGAACGTCCATTGTAGTGGAATATTAAGTATCAACTTACTTTTCATAACTTGGAAGGCCATATTGTTTAGATGAACAAACATATTGCCTTTTCCAGATAGCAAGCTTCCAGGAGCAACAACAAAGTCTTGCACGTATGAAATAGGATCTTCATGTAACTGTTTAAAGGACCCAAGCAGTCATGTTAGACAAACTCTGTTTAAAATACAATGCCCATAAAGAAAAAATATTCTGATTTCCTCACTATTTAATGTGTATGTAACTAAAAAGTGAATGGCAAAATAGCGTAATCAACAACTTCTAATCCAGAGATAATAACAAGAATATAATAACAGAGTAACATAGATGCTGGAGCTATTAATTACAAAGCATTATGTTTAGTAAAGAGACTCAGCATAAAGAAAACCAGCCAGTGAAACTGATACCTTTGCCCACATTAACTTTGGCATTGCAACAAAAACGGTAAGAATAATACATCCAGGGCGGATGTATCCCTCCAACTCAACAGGCATGTTGCCCAACCAATGAAATATCTGTAAACCCATTTAGCAGCATGTTAATCTATTTCTGATATATCTGGTGGAAATAATTATTCTCCTTTTAATACTAAACTGTAATAATAATCTTTTATATACTTGTTGCCGAAGTCTTCTAGGGAACTCTGCAGGATTCCAGTCATATAGCTTGAATGAGATTCGACCTGTAGGGCACTGCAATAAAAGAGTAATCAGTATGCATCAAGCATGTCTGATACATAAAAGGGTAATGCAGTAAACAAAACACTAAACAGAAACCTACCGGGGATGAGTAGGCATTCTTGCTATCCCAGTTGGAAGCAGAAACAGAATTGTTGAAATTATCTTTCGGTCCATCTATTCGGGTTTCACCAGAAGCCCCAAAAGATACAACACTGTCACTATTCTTGGAATCTGGAGCTGAGCACAAGTTGGATATTTGTCCACTTTCAGACTCTACCAATGCTTCTTTCTCTGCTATTTGGCTACTCAACAATGAACTGCCTGTGGCGCAGAGAAGCTTTTTTTAGCTTGGTATTGTGTTAAAGATCATAAGGTATAATCTATCCAACCCTATATACCACATTGAATATAACGATTCATATACCTTTCAAAGACTCTTCACCATCACCATCACCGTCATCACAAATAACCAATTCGGTCTGCGAGCTCTCACCTGCACCCTTGGAATCAACAGACTTTCTCCGCCGCCTATTGTTGTGGCGCTCTAGTTTTCTTCGACAACTCCGTTTACCTTCATCGAAATCTGGCAGAACATGAAACCTGCCATACAAGGGCCACATAAGCAATAGCTAGAAGTACAATAATAATTTGTTCCAGCGTGCTCATCAAAGCAAAGGCACCTAAATTAGACCCTCATTCTGGCTTACCTTCCCGGGGATTTACATATACTCCAGTAATAAGTCTCACACAGGAACTCCAAAATTATTGGAATTAACGGTACAATGTGAGCACATACAACAACACATAGGATGATGTAACTATCATAAAATTTGTAAATTTGAGGTGTAAGCAATAGGGAATTGAGCTCACTTGCCGCACTGTTGACAGTATCTCTTGCTCTCTCCATCAATAACGACGACGGTGGCATTAGCGCATCGCAGACAAACCCTATGCCTGCGATGATACCCTTTCAACTCGGTGATGTCGGCCTCGCAACCAGGCACCTGACACCGCGCCTTCCCGCCGGAAGCCCGCGCCGTCCGGGAGCGCTTCTTGGCGGGACCGCCGTTCTCCTTGTGCGCCTCCTCCTCCTCCTTGAGCATTTCGTCGAGCTCCGGGCACGCGCAGGGGATCACGCCCGCCAGGAAATTGGAGCAGGTGAGCCTCGGGTCGCGCTTCCGCACCCGATCCTGAGGTGAATTCTCCTGCGGGATCTCGTCCTCCGGCGGCGGAGGAGGAGGAGGAGCGTCGAAGGTGATGGGGATGTGATCGTCGACGGTGAAGTCGAGGAGGTCGCCCCAGTCCCAGAGGGCGGAGGAGGGGTCGTCGAGCACGGCGGAGCTGAAATCCATGGAGGGTCCTGGTGGTGGTGGTTCCATTGAGGAACCAGATTGGAGAGAGAGAGGTAAAATCAACCAATCTAGGTCGAGAATTGGTAGAGATTGGAGAGGGACGGTTCACCAAAAGCCGGAGCTGGTGGTTCGGTAGTGGTGGTGGTTGGGTTTTGGTTTTGGTCCAGACTCCAAGTCGCCGCTAATTTTGCTTCTCTTCTAAAACAAATCATAAAAATCAAATAACAAAATGTCGACACCGAATATTTTGAACTGTCCCTCTGACGATTTCGACGTCGATAGGGTCGCGTGTACGCACGCGCCTATTCCAAACGTATGAAAACGCAACATGACAAGAAAATGTATTTTATCTAAAAATATTATCCGGGAGATAACAAATTAATACGCTCAAAAGAACACGTATTTAACTTTGGGCATGCAAATAGGAATTTAAGGAATTGATGCTATCCATAGGATTGATATTGATATATGATCTCCATTAATCACCTAATTTATTATTAAAATAAATCAAATAATGTGTATGAAGGTATAAAAGTAAAAATAACACCGATAGAAACCTAAAATATTATTCCATCTATTCCTCCATTGACATATGCCTCCATGAATTCTCGTCCGTCTGGAGTTTTTTTACCCTTATTCCCTTTTTAGTTTTTTGGATCGTTTGGAACATTTTTCTTCGTTCCATTCCAATCCCCCAATCCACCGCCCCCTTTAGTAGCAGTAATAATCACCAGCCAAAAATTACTTTTCATGCCAAAAATACTAATTACTTTTGTAATGGCAATTTGAATGATATTAACTCCAATTTATTCATTATCTATGTTATGCAGATGTTCTATGGCTACAGACTTTTGAATGCCCCAACCTCCCCCCCCCCCTCCCCCCCCCCCCCCCCCCCCCGCCTTTTTATTCTGGGCCACGAGAGTTATTTGTTTCGATTTCTATCCTTCTACCCGTAATATGTAATTGGTATTTATCCCAATTTTCTTCTGTCACTATCGGTTGACAGGGTTGAACTTATTGTACCTGATTTTTTTCTGGAGACGGTGTGAGAAAGTTCATCGGAGGCAAGATTCGCAAGTCTGATCGATGGCCAACTCCAACGGTCTCTAACGATGAACGTTTCGTTCCAAAGGCTGGCAGTTCCAATCTCAATCCCGTCGGAGCTCCAACCAGCAAACACCGAAAAATGGCTTTCGTTGAGCTCTAAAACGTTCAAAACTGTCGCGACGCCGACGAGCTCCGGCATCTCCCACTGACCGAGCTACACCTTCGCGAATCGTGCACCAACCCTCAGTTAGGTCATTTCTATTTTATATTCTTGTATTTTTTTACTTTGAATTTAACATAGATTATAATGTTGATTTGGGTTGTTTTCTTACAATTGAGTGTGTGCTTCAATTGGGCAGCGATCAAATTTTCACCCCTTTTTGTGACTGTCTTTCAATATATGACCAACGAATATTGCCTTTTTTGTGAGCTGTCTTTCAATACCTTTGTAGGATGTGAGATGTAACGGTGGATAATGTGTTTGATAAATTGATAAACTTAAGTTTTAAGTGATATATATTATTCGATGTGGGAAAAGAAGTAATGAGAAGATGACAAACTAAAGAAGTTTGCATGGACATTCATATGATGGCTAGCTTAGAGTTAATTATTCAAATGGCTACAAATAATTCATATCCAAAATGCATGTCTCGCACCAATTTTATTAGTTGTGATTCTAGTCATATGTAGAAGTTCTCTTATTTTTATGTTTGTCAATGCTGTGTGAATTAAGAATTGATTAATTTGTAATTTATATTCTAGTCATATTTCAGTTTTACAATCATTTGACTAAGATGCTCAAAAGGATCTCACGCCAATAAATTTGAGGAAAAAGGCTGCAAAATTTGCTCGGATTGAGGTTCAATGAGAGTGAAAGTCGTTGTGTTTCAAGGTGTGTGGATCGCTACAGTTAGGAAACTGGTATCATTAATAAATCTCTGTTTAGTCAACGACAAAATTTAGGAGCTTACTCCACGCTTGAACCACCGAGCACACATTTAAGTTGATGTTTTGTATTACTTTCTGCTACACGAACAAATGTATTCTTCAAAGAATTAAATTGTTTTCATGCCATCCAATGTTTATGACAGTGCCATCGTTTGGTAGTGATGTTAGTTTGAGCTTGTGTTTTTCGTTTCAATGGAAGAAAAAAATAGTATTTTGATTAAATCAAGAGAATTTGGAACTGTATGCATTTTGTATAGCTTTTTCAGTTTCCGAAACATGAAACTATTTTCATAAAAATTGAAACAATTTTCAAGAAATAATTTGGTACAAAGACGAAAATAACAAGAATTCTAAATAGATAACCACATGACTTTCAACAAAAATAAAACGTGTTTTATACAAAAAAGTAAAACAATTATATTTAAAAAGGTGTCAATGAAGATGGCTCCTCTACTTGACATTTTATTCCTTTTAATTTTGGTGTAATGATTTCTTTTTAATAAAATTCTATCTTGATCCATACACAAATCCAAATTATTTTTCACAAAATAATCAACAAACACTATGAAACATGTTCGTAACAGTATGAAAAATGAGAAATGAACATTGAAACAAGTGTTGGACAAACCATTTCATCAAATTTAGCACATATCAACAAATAGAAGCAATTGACATCAGTTTACTTACAGAAATTTCACACAAATCAGAGATTTTGAGGAGTCTGAAACATGTTCCTAAAAGTAATTGAGAACATAAGAATTCATGAAAAAAGAACATTAAAACAGGTTTTTGAGAGACCATATCACCAAAATAAGCACATATCAATAGAAAAAACAATTTACATCAGGTCTATGTTACAGAAATTGAACACAAATAAGAGAGTTTGAGGAATTTGTAACATGTTCCTATTAGTAACACTGAAACAGATTTTGGACAAATCATTTCATCAAATTGAGTCCACAAGGATGGTGAAAGCGAAGAACTTGAAGACTTAGTCTTTAGGGTCTATTGCTAGTATCCTAGGATCCTATAGGATGGGCTATAGCTATGCATGTTATTTACATTTACATGTTTATGAATGTGTGAATGTATGGATACATGATTAGCTTAAATACATTAAATGTAGTTTAGACTATCACCGACATGCAAAGATGAAAATTCGAATTAATCTCCCATTGCATGTAATACGGACTTGGAGTTATCCTTGCATCGAATGTAGTTGATGACTCTAAATTAAGATTGTATCGATATACAATCAGGATTTTAAAACACAGAAACACAACTAATTTCAAGTCAAGCGTGATATCATCCAAGTCTTGACACTCAGAAAGATTTTGAGTTTATGAGTCGGTGTGCCTCCGCGTAGCATTCATAGGGGAGACATCCGGATTAGTTGGGCAGTTTGAATATGGGTGTGTGCGCCTCCGCGTAGTAGCCACATTAGTTATGGGCCATATTCGATACTTGGTAGACTTGTCTACGATTGTCAGCTAGGGCTGACCTAGGGTATCAGATAGGGTATGCCGTGTACATTCGTGTACCGACCCTAGCCAGGAATTACACCAAGTGTAATTGGATGAGTTATCCTACCTTGGTGACTCGGTTGGAGCGATGAGCCTACTGATAGCATTTTGTGCCTTAGTCCAATTACTAGTAGCCTGTAAATGTCTATGTACATTATCATTGTTTGTAATATATATAAAACGGCTTTGTATTACTTATGTGTTGAAGTAATATGTAAAGCATGATCTGATTTATGACCACTAAAGTAGTAGAACTATAAATCTGTACGGATCACACTTAACGAGTCCCTGGTCAATCTACGCTTCTATAGAAGCGACCAGTATGAGGATGGTTCTCAATGACGTAGTTCTACTTGTCATAGGGATGAGGGATCCCGGAATCATATCATAGATATCATGAGGTGATTGACATCGGACGACCCGCTTTGAATAGTGTTTTCATAGATTAAGCCATGAACATATTCAAATGCGATAGCCTGTCACGATATCCTTAGACCAAGGAGTCTTTGAGATCACTATGCAATGTACGTGCGGCTTTAACTTGCGCATAACGTTTTCCGTAACAGGATTGCAATAACGTGCATGATTGGGTGGTGGAACGGGTTGCATGAGTGACACGAAAGACGGCTAAGGGATTTATCCCTCATACTACGGTATGGGAAAGATATCCGTTAAAGGCCTCTTGATCGAGACTGGCTGAGAGTAAGAGCATGGCCATGCCGGTGATACGGGTTATCAGTTCTCAGCCATCTCACATATCAAGTAACAATAATTGATTAAACAAGGGTGACGACTCTATGCCTTGTGAAAATCGGGATATCTAGAGATAATAGGATAGTAACTTGTACGCAGAAGGTTAAGTCGAATCATCGATCGTCATGCACCTTGGGTAATCATAACGTCTTACTAGAGGCCCCTTATGATGGATCGGGCAAGAGAGATCTTTTGCGCCGATCTGCCAACGGTGGCATGAGCCTGGAGGGTCACACACATTCAAGACGGATAACTTGAGACAAGAAAACCTTAAACGTTTCTTGAGGAGCTATGCATGGACAAAACTGAAGGTTTTGGGCCATGGGTTCGGTTTGAGAGAATAATTAGCGAATCGAGAAAACTGAGTTTTTTTGTCGATGTCGCGTCGGACTTTGTTTGATAAGTACGACAAAAAGGGTCGGGCAACTTTTGGACACGGCACGAAACCACATGGGCAAGCCCATTGGGCTCGGCCCATGAGGTCACGTGACCGGCCCAAACAAGGGCCCATTATGGGCCCAATAAGCCTCATATGGCCGGCCCACATTGGTGGGTCCAAGAGTGGGGGCCACACAACACCATGCTTGGTTGGTGATTGTGGATTAAGAGGTGAGTGATTTAAGGGGTATGGGTGATGACACTTTAAGCCCATACCAATCACTTTTAGACTCATGCTTATGAGTTGGATGATGAAGGTAAATATCTAATATTGATTCATTACACAAAATAATCACACAACTCTCACAAGCTCCCTCTCTCTCTCTAGTGGCCGGCCACCCTTTCTCTCTCCTCTCATCTTGCTCTCTTGTTCTTTATTTAATTGTTCTAGTAGGCAATTAAGTGAAGGATCTTCAAGATCATCCCCTTGGTGTGGACTTGCTTTAGAGAAGAAGATCCGAAAGTTCTTCTTTATCGATTCAACAAAGACTTAAAGGTAAACATCTTGTGGAATAGATTTTGCCTTGGGTTTAACGGTTTATGTTCTTGGACAAGGTTTGGAGTAGATTTTGTTAAACGCTTCCGCTATCTCGATGATCTAGAACGCTCCAAAACCCTACACCTACGTTCACTTTAATCGAGTGCATGGAAGGATCCTGGTTCAGATTCTATAAGTTCTAGAATCTAACTGTTGTTTTAATCTCGATCACCAACTTAAATTTAAATCAATACTGATTAAAATATTTCTTAATGCAAATCAAAACACACATCAAGTAACGGAGATATATCTTAAGAAAGGATGATATCTCTGTACTAGTACGAAAATCGATAAGAAATTTTCTTTGACCAACACAATCCCGAGGAAAGGAAGGGATAAGCACTTTAAAAGCTTGTGTTAACAAGGGTGTAACCCTTTATACAAGATTGAAGGAAACTAAGAGTCACCCATGGTTCAAAAGACTAAGGTTAATTCAAGACGCAGGGTGACGTCTGTTTTCTTCAAGAAGGTTGGTCATAAGAGAAGGACTGGACAAGATACCAAGATGAATTAAAAGAGGATGTGGAGGATGCACATCTTCTGGAACTTATGTTACAGATCTATCTACTTTCTAATCCAAAGTATTGGATATTAGATCACGCATTATACATGTTGGATCTCAAAAGTAGAAGATGTATGACCAAAGGAGAGATGAATCTACGGGTAAGCAATATCACAAGGAACGTGACGGTTGCTGTAGACATCATCGAATTAACAATGCCCAATGGGCTTAGTTTCGGCATTTAATAATTGTCAAGATGTACCTCATTTTAGCAAGAACCAAATTTCGGTTTCTTGTGAAAACAAGAACGATCTCTTGCTGTTTAACAATATCATTCATGATATCTCCCGAAATGACATTTATTATGCAAAAATTAGTAGTCATTTTGCATAGGGCGTGGATGATACTAACGAAAGGCCAATCTGCAACATAAATAGAGAGTGGCTTGAATCCGTGATTCAAACCAAACTCTGTTATGGCATTGTCGTTTAGAACATATCAACGAGAAGCGCATATCAACTCTTCATAAGTGTGGACTTTTAAGTCCGTTCGAATTCAGTTCGATTGAAAGATGTGGAACTTGTTTGATGGGCAGAACGACAAAGGCGCCCTTCACATGTAGAGGTGAAAGGGCGAGTGACTTATTGGGCCTAATATATTTCAGTATATATGGTCATATGAGTTCATACGCTAGGAGAGGGTTCGACTACTTCATCATATCTACTGATGATCTCTGTAGGTATAGTTAACTAATTAGGGAAAAGTATCAACTCACTTCGATCGAATCGAGGTGGAGAATACTTATCCCAAGAATTCATCGATCATCTTGGAGATTGTGGGATCATCTTAGAATGGACTTTGCCCAAAACACCACAATTAAATAATGTGTCCGAACAGAGAAAAACGAACCCTATTGACTATGGTTCGTTCCATGATGAGTCATGTTGATCTCCCAATATATATGTCTGGGGTTAAGCTTTGGAGACAGCCACATTCATTTTTGAATAAGGCTCTGATGGAGATAACTGAAATAACACTCATTCAACTCCCATTACCGGGGATGTGTGCGCTCTCGCGTAGTAGCCATTGGGATGCGGGTTGATGAGATGGTCAGTTACGTCTGGGTGCGTGCGCCTCCGCGTAGTAACCAGATAAGGTGCTGGATCATAGTTGGACAAGTATGTCTTCGTAAAATATTTCAAGAAAACAAAGGGATACTACTTCTACAAGCCAAGGAAGAACAAAGTTTTGTTGCTTGAGGTGGCATGTTTTGGAAGAGAAATCGTTTCCAAAACAGTCAGTGGGAGAACTGTGCATCTTGAAGAAATTCTAGATGGCACGTTCAGGATCCACATTATGACAATGTAGAAGTTAAGGAGCCTGAACCGGTTGTAGAGACAGAACCAATTCCTGCGGATATTCCTGACGGTCCAAGGCGGTCTAAAAGATCGCGTGGAGCACTTGTCAAATACGGGTATTCTCGTATCTGAAGGTGATAACGAGTGTGTCGTGGATCAGGATGATCCAGCGACCTTTCAAGAAACCATGGATAGTAGTGACTCCGATAAATGGTAGGAAGCCATGAAAGAGAAAATTAAGTCCATCTATAATAACCAAGTCTGAAGCTCGGTTGATCAAACCCATAGGATAAAACCCATCGGTTGTAAGCGAGTCTATAAACTCAAGACCGACATGGTAGGATAAAATCCATCAGTTGTGAGTGAGTCTATACGCTCAAGACCGACATGGATGAAAACCTCAAATCTATAAGACTATATTGGTTGCAAAAGGTTATCGTGAGATCCAAGGACTGGATTGTGATGAAACTTTTTCACCAATAGCAATGGTCAAATCAATTCGGGTTATTCTAGCCATAGTTGCGTATTTCGATTATGGAATATGAAAGGTGGATATCAAAACCACATTCCTTAACAGGAACTTAATTAAGGATGTGTATATAACACAGCTTGAGGGTTTTGTCGATCCAAAGTTAAATATGGCAGATGGATGTCAAAAACACCTTCCTTAACAGGAACTTAATTAAGGATCTGTACATAACACATCCTGAGGGTTTTGTCGATCAAAAGAATCCTGAAAAGATATGTAAGCTACAAATATCCATTTATGGATTGAAGCAAGCTTAATGGAGTTGGAATCTTCGTTTTGATGAAGCTGTAAAAGAATTCGTCCTTATCAAGAACAAAGATGAACCTTCCATTTGCATGAAAGCGAGTGGGAGTGATATAGTATTTCTGGTGCTATATGTCGATGACATAATACTCTTCGGGAATGACATCCTGACCTTGCCACCAAAGCTTGGTTAGGAAAGTGGTTCTTGATGAAGAACTTAGGCGATTCTGCATTTATTTTGGGCATCAGTATCTATGGGAATCATTTTGAAAGGAATTTTAGTCCTAAGTCAAAGCACTTACATAGATAAAGTGTTGAGAGGATTCTCAATGCTTGATTCTAAAAGGGTACATACCCGTGCGTCATAGCATTAAAACTCAACAAGACTTTGTGTCTTAGGACACCTGATGAGTTGGGAAACATAAAGGAGATCCTACATACATCGGCTGTAGGATCTATCATGCAAGCCATGTTGTGCACAAGAAAAGAGGTCTCACTCGCCCTCAGCTGTACCAGTTTATAATAGTCTATCCTTGGTGAGAAACACTTGATTACAGTAGAGAACATCCTCATGTACTTTAAAAACATTAAAGGATATCTTACTGTTGTGTTATGGGAATAGTAAGTCGTTGGGATCGACAAAGTTAGACTAATGAACCGAGATCATTATTAGGATATGTGTGTTTGTTGCAATGGTAGCACTATCGAGCTGGAACAATTTAAGGATGGCAACCATTGCTAATTTGCAAACGAAAGCCTGAGTATTTAGCTGATGTAGAAGCAGCTAAGGAAGCCATATAGATTAGAAGCTTTCAGATCGGATTAGATGCAATGCCGTGCGCGTCTGATCCGAAAAGCTTGTTGTGTAGCAACACTGGCGCCATAACACTTGCTGAAGAGCCGAGATTTCACAACAAATCCAAACACATACTCAGGAAGTTTAACCTTATCAGAGAAATCATTGATAGAGGTGATGTGAAGATAAGTAACGTTCCGATTTATGATAATATGTCTGATCATTTGACGAAGGCTCTAGTGTAGCCTAAGCATGAATGGCACGTGAGGTCTATGGGAGTAGATTGGAACTTAGGTTGGGACTAGGGGCAAGTGGGAGATTGTTGGAGTTGTGCCATAGTCCAATGGAATAAGTCATTTACAATGTATTGTTTTATCATTTTTCAGAATAAACAAAACGATATAATATTACTAGTGTGTTGTAGTAATATATTAAATGCGATTTGATCTATATCATTATGTGTATCAGCAATAATAGTAGAACTGTAGATCAGAAAGAATCACATTTAATGAGTCACTAGTCACATAAGCTTCATCAGAAGCGACCAGTATGAGGATAACTCTATATGATCACGCTCTACTGATCATGGCAAGGCAGGGCCAGAGTTAGATCAAGGATATCATTCGGGGAATGATATTGGACGATCCGATGGTGAGTATGCATCATAGATGCTGTCATGAGCAAACTCACATATCGTAGCTCGTCAAAGTATCCTTAAAGAAAGGAGTCTTTGTAGTTACTATGTGATCAGTAACTGAGTTTGACGTTGCCTAGCATTATCTGTAAAAGGGTAGTCATAAGAGCTTTGATTGGCTCAGTTATTGATTACATCAGGGAACACGAAAGACGGCTAAGGATTTATCCTTCATGCTCCGGCATGGGAAAGATATCTGTTTGGGCCACTTTATGAGATCGACTGAAAGGAAATGCATGGTCATGCTAGGGATACACTATATCAGGATTCAGTCATCTCACATATCAAGAAACGGTGATTGATTAAATAAGGATGACAGCTCTATGCCTTATGATCAATCTGGATATCTAGAGATAAAAGGATAATGACTTGGACGATATGAGGTTAAGTCGAATCATCGATAATCATGAGCGTTGGGTAATCATAATGTCTTACTAGAGGCCAATTATGATGGGGAGGGCAAAATGGTAATTTTGCTCCGATCTGCTAACGTGTCGTGAGCCTAGAGGGTCACACACTTAAGACGATGAATATAGCAAGAGAGAACTTCGAAATTCCAAATGAGAAGAGATAAGAAATATGGGAATTTCACTTTCCTGTTTAGTTAGACCGGACCGGTCTAAGCTGAACTGGAACAGATTAGACAATTGCCGGTCCAGGTTGTAAACCAGACGGTTACGAAAATTTGTCTAAGTGAAATATGGGCTGATTTAATTCAAGTCATTTAATTAATAATCCTAAGTCTAATTGGGCTCAAAATGATTTAATTAAATGAGCTTGAATTATAATGGATTTGATGAATTAAAATTATAATTATAATTCAAAAATAATACTATATTGGGAAATATAACGAAAGGGAAAGATTTGACTAAAATTATATTTTGGAAAAATCAACAAAAGGGAAAGGGGATGATTTTGGGAAATTGGGAATATATTCCCAAATATCCCAAAACCGATCATAAACCCTCTCTCTCCCATTCTGCCGGTTCTCTCTCTCTCTCTCTCTCTCTCTCTCTCTCTCTTTCTTGCTTCGTTCTTGCAAAAGCTAGTGATACTTGGAAGAAGGTTTTGATCTAAGAATTAATACATTGTCTGTGTGGCGTGATAGAGAAACAAGATCTTTTGATTTTGTTTAATCAGATTCGCATCAAAGGTATAAACTTATTTGCAATCTAATCTTATGCTAAAATCAATTTAGCATGAAGATCATAATTAATTAGGGATATTCATAGTTTAATTCCGCCTTTGCATGAGTTTAATTGCTTGTTACTTTATGGAAAACCCTTCAATAACTACTAAAGATGTTGCAACATCTAACATGAAGACATTGTTATGAAGTTTTTCGCTCTATGTGTATCAAGTACATGAGATATCAAACTAGGGAAGCAGTGTATATACAGAAGCCTTCTCATACCCACAATAGTGGGAGTAGTGTATACTAGGCTGGTATTTCTCTTCACTACCAATTTGAATGGTTCTCGGAAAAATTTGAAAGTGGCATGAAGCCACAAAATATATAAGACAATAACAACAAGAAGTGAAATTGATATAAAGCATATGTTAAGGCTAAAATGAGAGAGGGTGCAGATGTACATCATACTACATGACAAGATGGTATTGTGTCATTGTTTCTTGAAACAATTGTTGGAAACTATATAATTTGAATGAGATAATAACATCATTCTAACCATTGAATCTAGATAATATTTTCATTCAATAGATGTATATTTTCATTTCAACCATTCAATGTATTTGACATTGAAATGAAGCACCTTTTGGGTTGAAGGGTCACAACCTTTCAAAAAGATACATGTTACGAACGGTTGTGTCTGTTCGAAACGGTGCCATCTCTCCTATATAAAGGATTGAAAATGGATATGAAAATCATATTCTTCTCATCATCTTCTCTCCACTTCTTAAATACATATCAATCGTTAGTTCGCCAGTCTCCACTACTCTCAACACTCGTTAGTGGTGAGTCCGTTTTATCTTGAGAGGCAATTGCTCGTTAATCCTTCAAGTGCCATAGAGGGAGCAATATTGTCTTAAGAAAAAAACGATCAGCTGGACTCGGACGTTCTTTCACACAATTTACAACCTCAGTATTTTAGACATGTTCAGTAAAATGCTTATATTTCACTTATTATATTTACAATAGTATTATTTGACATTTACATTCATAACTAGTGGATTACAAGCTTAAGACAATATTTTTTTCTCTAACTTTCTGTTCCATTCAAAGCATTATTTATTTTTTTAAGAAAAAAATCGTTTATGTTCGAAAATAAAAGCCTTAGGAAGCAATAGAGGTGGAGAATATGAACATCCTTTCAAAGAATTTTGTGCAATGAACGGTATAATACACCACACTACGGCACCATATTCCCCTCAATCTAGCGGTATGGCAGAACGCAAGAACCGAACTCTTAAGAAAATGATGAATGTCATTTTTCTTGGAAAAGAAGTAGTTTTGCGAAATGACACTCACGTATCGAACATTCGCAAGAGCATTGTATCCAACAACCTCTTAAGCTCACAATGCGTTATGATGGTGTAAGGCTGGAATGAGTTTTGACTAAATGAGAGATGCATGTGGAGAATGAATAAATAATTTCATGCAAGTCGTAAGTGATGAAAAAAATAAGAGGGATGCTTCTTATATTTATTTTAACAAGTCATATATAGATGACATGTAAACTTGGACAAGTTAACTACGTAGCGCTGCGTAAGTTAACAAATGCAGAATCCCTAAATTCTAAATGTGAATTTGTGATTAGTCAAAACCAGACTAGATACCGTAGGAATTATGAAAAGAAAATGAACCTTCCAATAATTGCCTAAAAATGTGGAGGTACCTTGCCAAGATAACAACTCTTTACAAGATGTAATGAAATAGATACAAAACGTTGGACTATATTTTCATTGCATAGGTTTTGCATAGTAGTATCAGTTCTTTGTGTATAAAGCAAACGGATCCTGAAGACACAATAATGGAGTTAAAGAATACTTAATTCTTTGAACATGTGTGTCCATGAAAAATGAGATTCGTAAAAGTACTGAGGTATCTACGAGAAACCCGTAACTATGGACTATACTATGAAAGAGAACCTGCCGTCCTAGAGGTATACTATTATGCATGTCGGATATCTAATGTAAAGGATTCCAAAAGAAAGAGGAGAAACGTCTTAACCCTAACAAGAGGAGTTGTGTCATGGAAATCGTCACGACAAACGATAATAACCAGATAAACATGTAATTTGACTTTGAAACTTTGGATAAAGATGTGGAAGAAGCCAATGGGCTTACGTAACTTCCTAGAGGATATTCATGAATGGCGAACACATGTGCCTAAAATATGTGTCCATTGTGATCACCAAGCAACTATTTGTTGTGTAGAAAGTCTCATGTATAATGGTAAATCGAGACATATGCATCGTAAACACAACACCATACGATAACTACTCTCAAATGGGATTATCACATTGGATTATGTCAGGTCCAAAGATAATATTTCGGATCCATTAACCAAAGGTTTACCTAGAGAGCAAGTTGAAATCTTATCGAATGGAATGGGCTTAAGGCCGTAAACTCAATAAAAGTTTGACTTTCGCGAACACCCAACCTAGTTGTCTAGAGATCCCAAGATATAGGTTCAATGTAACAACGAAGCGTTGTTAAATTTCTGGCACTGAGAAGTACTTGACTTCTTATCCATTCCTATGATAAGTCAATGCACCTACCGACAAGTTGGGATAAGTTAAGCTTTTAATGATGTCTATACTGTGGATATTTTAGGCCATAGTGGGGTATTTGCGGGATACTCCTTATAGAATCACCTTAGTGAATATGAAGTGGGGCCGCTTCAATGACTATCTGTAAGGCCGGATATTCATACACATTCATGAGCCAAAAAGGCATTCAAGGCCAAAACAAACACACATAGAGATTTAACATTGATCGAGAAAGTTATTGTGTCCCATCTATTGTTAGAATTACACTAACATCTTACAGTTCAAAGACGATCAAGTCTACTGATTCGCTAGTAGGTTCAATAAGTTGTCACTAGGAAAGTTCAAGGCCACAAGCTACTTAACCCGATGCAATAACCTTTTCACCTTGTATTAAAACAAGTGAGACATGTATGAGAATTTTTTTTTATTTGGTTAACATGCTGCTAATATCCATTCAATGTGGGGGATTGTTGGAAACTATATAATTTGACTGAGATAATGCATCATTTCAACCATTGAATCTAGATAATATTTTCATTCAATGGATGCATATTTTCATTTCAACCATTCTATATATTTGGCTTTGAGAGGAAGCACCTTTTGGTTGAAGGGTCGCAACTTTTCCAAAAGATACATGTTACGAACGGTTGTGTCTGTTCGAAACGGTGAAATCTCTCCTATATAAAGGATTGAAATTGGATATGAAAATCATCTTCTTCTCATCATCTTCTCTCCACTTCTTAAATACATATCAATCATTAGTTCGCCAGTCTCCACTATTCGCAACACTTGTTGGTGGTGAGTCTGTTTTATCTTGGGAGGAAATTGCTCGTTAATTCTTCAAGTGCCATAGAGGTGTTGGGTTTCGAAGGATTCAAAACACAGAATATGCAGCGGAAAATAAAATTAATATTCTCCCGAAATAGCCCTCGAATCGTTGCAAGCCTAGATCTCATGTTTCTACCCCGAAAACATAAAGCTAAGTGATTTACCTTGAGATTCGGATCAGATCAGCCACCTGAAAATCCTGAATCGATCTTCCCTCTATTAAACACACACAAATGCACAAGACCACCAGATCTAAACTCAAATTCCCCTACTAGAAAGAAAGTAAGTTCGGTTAGTAAATCCGGCATAGTAACGGTATGGAAAAATCAAGTTGTGATTTTTTCAGGTCATGAGGCCTCTATTTATAGAGATTGGCTAGGGTTTTGGGAGCATGAACCAGCCCATAAAATGGGCTAGGTTCGGTTCCCTCCAAACCCTAGCCGCCGGCCACCTTAGGCGGCTTGGGCTTCATGGGCCGAACCCATTAGGGTTTCGGCCATGAGGCCTTGGCCTTGCCCAATTTGGCAGCCCATGAGGTATGCCAACCTCATGGGTTTTGGCCCCATTCCTCATCATGGCCGGCGTCCAAAACCCTAGGGTTTTGGCCCGGTCCATGGCACTTGAGCTGACGGGCCCGTGGCCCAAAACCGTAGGGTTTTGGCCACAGCCTGATTTAACCAATCCACAATTAATTCTGCCCAAATTTCCTAAGATGTGCATCCTTTGTGTGTGACCCTCTAGACTCATGTCTCGTTGGCAGATCGGCGTAAAATTATCATTTTACCCTTTACATCATAAGTGGCCTCTAGTAAGGCATTATGATTACCCAACGTACATGATTATCGGTGATCCGATATAACCTCATGTCGTCCATGTCACTATCCTTTTATCACTAGGTATCTTGATTAATCATAAGGCATAGAGCAGTCATCCTTATTTAATTAATCACTGTTTTTTGATATCCGAGATGGCTGAAAATGATACTACGTATCATCTGTATGGCCATGCGTTTCCTTTCAGTCATTCTCATCAAGTGGCCCAAACCGATACCTATCCCATACCGTATTATGAGGGATAAATCCCTTAGACATCTCTCGTATCACGCATACAACCCATCCCCGAGCCAATCACAACTGTTATGGTTACCCTTTCACAGATGACGTTAGGTCTGAGTCAAACTCGGATATTGACTATATTGTGCTCACAGACACTATTTGGTCTAAGGATACAATGACAAGCTACGACATCTAAATATGTTCATGACATCATTTATGTAACATATTCAAGTCGGGTCGTCTAATATCATTTCCTCAATGATATCTATGATCTGACTACGGAAAAACCTATTGCCATGATCAGTAGAGCGTGATCATAAAGAGTTGTCCTCATACTGGTCGCTTCTGATGAAGCTTGACTGACCAGGGACCCGTTAACTATAAATCATACAGATCTATAGTTCTACTATTAGTGATGACACACTCAATGATACAGATTGATATATACTTAACATATTACTACAACACAATGGTACTATAATGCCGATTTTATTTCGTTGCATATGATGATAAAACTATTACAGACTTACTTCGTATTGGACTAGGCACAAATTCTACAAGAGTGAGCAATGTTGTCTTAAGGAAACAGCGATCAGCTGGACTCGGACGTTCTTTCACGCAATCTACAACCTCGGTCTTTTAGACGTGTTCGGTACAATTCTTATATTTCACTTATTATATTTAAAATAGTATAACTTGACATTTATATTCATAACTAGTGGATTACAACAATGACATTACTTTTCCACCCCCACAAATGTGTTCTAACTTTTCTACGAACCTGTTGCAAAGAAATGTCAAGTTGGTCCCACTCTTTTTATTTCTTTTTAGGTTGATCTTTCCTTATGCTATGAATGTCATTTTTTAGTTCTATTGGTTAGATACTAACCAATACAATCTCAACTCATCCATTGTACTTGGTGACCCATTTCAGGTGAGATCATTTTGATATTCAGCAAACAAACACTTGAAGGTATAAGAAGCAAATCATATACATCCAATCCAAATAACAGAAGACCAAAATGAATCTGATCAATTTTAGTAAATTATTGTAACTTAATTAAGTTCATATTGCAATATATCAGGTCTCCACCATTCAAATTCCATCCACAGACATTTCCAGAAACTGAATCGATCTAAATTGAAGAAGCGAAAAGGTTTGATCGAAATTTGCTTACTTTCTTATCTATGCAATCCAATTTGCATCCAGTGCAGGTACTTGTAAAAGTTATCGATCGGGAAAGACGCGGAGGTAATCTTCACCAAGAACTCCATATCGTCGCCGCTACGTGACACCTCCACTATGTTCAGCCACATGAAGAGAATCTTCACGCTCACACCGGTCAAATTTTTGAGCATGTTCTTCACATCGTGCCGGTGATGGTGGATTCTCTCGAGCTGTGTGGCGCAACCTTCGGCCTTCTTGATTAGATCGTCAAGCGACAACGACGACATACCGCCAGTTCCGAATCCCATCGTCTTCTTCTCCGATCACGAGAGAGAAAAATTTGAAATGACAGAGGAGATGCTGGGAAGGAGTGGTTGGGGACACGAAAATACAAAAATACCCCCATTTACATGTTAAAAGACTAAAAGAAATTACAACTTTGACTTATTTACGCCTCTATGCCACCACGTCAATCTCCACTGTTGCTTATCTAATTGCGTGGCTGAGATTTGTCCCTAAATTTCTATTTAAACCTATGGTTTCTACTTGATTATCCGCCTTAACTTTGATGGATTAAGTATTAATTACACCTTTTTTTGCATCATTTTTATCATATTTAATCACAATTTGAGAAACTTTAGTAGGTAAAAGGCTGAAATTTAGTGTATTGAAAAGAGCAATTTAGACTTGAGTGTACCTATGTTAAAAACGACAAAGTTTTACTTTCATATGTACTTAAGATCTTCACAATATTGTTTCAGAAAAATTTCATATCAAGTTCTTCAGTCTCTTTTTCATAATAATGGTGTTGATTTTATACAAGAGTGTCATAGTCACTTCCAAATTAGGGTGTCAATAGCTTTTTTTAGAAATTCATGTCGCCGACAATTGTTAGAGATTAGTATGTCGATAATTGATAATTACTAAAGATGTTAAACCATTGTAGCCTAAAAGAAGATGAAAAGATTCAGAACTGGTATTGAGATGTGGTTGGAAGGACCTCTAACTTGAAAAACAATTAGTCCAATAAGATTAATATTGCAAAAATATTATGCGCTAGTCGAGCAGAGAGAGACTTCTAGGGGCTGACGCGTGTAAAACCTCACTCAATTGGTTTTCATCTAAACCTCTACGTCAGTGTACCAGTCAAAAGTAAAATAGGAAATATTTTACACAACTTGAAATATCGAACCTATAAGGAAAAAGATGCATATATCTCGGATGTTCGAATAAAATAAATGTGATTAGTGCTCAAGCTAATCAACCAATGATTGTTTGCTAAAAATCATAATCTCATTGTCTTATTTCACACACTGTCTCCAAACATACAATTAATCAAAGCCTTCAATCAATTAATAAAAGAAATTAAGGAGAGTCAAGTGTCTGTGAATTTGACATGCAAAACATCCATTATCAACCATTACATGGAAATAGTTTTAATTCAATAATCAATTAGCAAATTTCAAGTCTAATCTCAACAATTGACTCCACTCCAGATCAATCATCATGCAAATATCAACAAATCTCAACACAATCAACAATCTCCACTCAAATCAATCATCAACAATAACATCCACAATCAGTATCAGTTTTCAAGCTAAATCTCAACAATGAAATGTACAAACACAAATCATAAACAAAAGTACCTATTTATAGATTTCAAATCCATACAAGTATTGTCTCTATACGATCACCTTGATCTCCTTCTCAATCCTTCCTCTCCTAGCTTAAATCTCTCTCTCTCTCTCTCTCTCTCAATTTTCAAAAACCCTAAAATCTCTATCAAGGACTAAGATATTCGGATTCAAGCTACCTATTTATACAAATCCTAGCAATTTCTAAGGGGCAAAGTCGTTGAATCGTAGCTCCAAATATAAAAAAATCATGAGCAGGAAAGAGTGACGACTTAGAAGTGGAGTGGCGGACGTCAACATCCGCCTCTTTTGAGAGTCCTCTCTACGCGCCGAGTAGCGGCAGTCTTCTAGCGGGGGTTGTCCCCCGCCACTTCCTGATCAACACTCGCTCTTGAATGGAGTTTGGGCAGGAAATTTTGTTGGACTTATGGCGGTCTAGACTGGCAGACATTGTCATCTGCCTCTCTTTCCTGCAGGTTTAGAGGATGAAGTGAGTCTGAGTGGGGGGAGGCATCGACCTGTGCCCACTCTTGTCTGCCTCTACTTCATGCGAGTTGTCTTGCTGCTAGCAGTTTTCAGCTATTGAGTGGCGGTCATGGTTCTCTTCCACTCATGTCCTCCTCCACTTTTCCAAGCTTTCCCAAAACTTGACTTTTCCGTCCATTTTTGCTCCATTTTGGACATGTTTTCCTACACATCACCTTAAGACCCCATGAAACATATTAGGCAATAAAACGCATCAAAAGCCTTTTATAACTCTTAAAATATTAAAACATTCAAAACTCACGATAACATAAACTTGAATCAATAGCAAAATAAAAAAATCAAAATGCAAATCAATGGCATTCAACAAACTTGGATTCCAAATAAAAATAATCCACAACTAATTCTCAATCCAATAATCTAAATAACTCAATCCAATCTCAATAAACTAATCGAAAATTTCATTTCACACATAATCTAATAGGGTTCTTCTTCTTCTTCTTCTTCTTCTTCTTCTTCTTCTTCTTCTTCTTCTCTCTCTCTCTCTCTCTCTCTCTCTCTCTCTCTCTCTCTCTCTCTCTCTCTTCGAGCTTCGAGCTCCTCCTCCAGATCCCATAGCCTCTCTCTACACATTTAAACTGATGGAAATGATATTATTTTTTGGAGTCCTGAGTGAGCTTTTATAATAGATCAGTAAATGGGTGCAAAAAAGGAATTTCATCATGCAAACAGCCTAAAATCTCACGCAGAACTATCATACTTCAGGTTCAATCTCTCAAACTAGTCCTTCAATGCGAAAGATTTATTTATCAAAATTATAGCTCTCTCTGTCATCTTCAATTTCGACTCAAACTTTGCTCAATTTGAACTCCAGATGTAGAAGATATGCCGTTCCCAAATTTGGTCGACATATCTAGCTCTACCTGTTGAGCCAGAGCTCAATTTTCGAGAAAGTTGTTGCGTTTATCTTGGCAGGCAGAGCTCAGTTATCTGGCTCTACCTGCTGAGTCAGAGCTCATTTGTCTTGAAAGATATGTAAAAGTTGTAGCCCTTCCTATTAGAATAAAATATACTTGATTGTTGTGCAGTGCTAAACCAATCGAATGGATAGTGTAACGCTAGCTCAACTGTGACAAGAAACTAAACCTGCTGTAGAACCTTGTGCTCTTGCTGGTAGAACCTTGTGTTCTTCCTCGTAGAACCTGTTAACCTGATAACTTGGTAGAACCTGGTACAAAATAGTAGCGGAGAAGAGGAATCGAATCTATGTCGTGGCGCTGATGCCACTGACCTGAAAGCTATATGTCCGGTGGACGGGGGTGGTGATCCAATCAGGTACAATGCCCACTCGAAGAGTCAGAGGTGGAACTGGTACGGACAGTCTCAAGAGCACAGAGTTTACGTAGAACGTTTAGTGAAAACTCGTAGAACCTTATGTGGAAATCAGTAGAACCACAATTTCGTGAAAAACAGAATCAGTAGTATTATTTCGTGTGTAAAACAAATGAGAAAGACTCACTATTTATAGAGAAGGAGAAACGAAAACAATGAATATCTGATTAATTCAAATTAGACATTTATGGGTAATTAAACCCCCAAGAGTAACCACAAAGTATTGAATTCCAATTCAATACATACTCTTTTAGCATTAAGGTATTGATGGCCAAATCAATAATATAATTTTAATTTAAAATAATTAAATTAAAGAATAAACATATTTTTGTCCAAAGATAAAGGAAGTGGATCAACCAAAAGAACAAATGGGCTTGACACAACCAAGGCCCAAAGATAATTTAATTTGGCGCAAGTTTCGTTTCAATTGAATTTTAGATGAAAGAATTATGGCCTCTACAAGATCGATTGACAGTACTGGAGGCATGAGTACAAACAACCACTTCTTGCACTGAAAACCTGTAGTTCTAAACTTTTGATGAAGAAGTTTCCTTCTTCAATTCCTTGAGTTCTTTTTATTTTGGTGAAAGTTGCATTCCATTTGGACTCCAAATGAAGAAGTTATAGCCTCTTCAAGATCGGTCAATGATGTTCGTTCAAGGTGTAAGGTTGTCGAAAAAGTGTCAAATTAGTGTACCGTTCAGATGTAATAACAGACTTTTCAACAAAGTCTTGGATATCGATCCCTCGAGGATTTGAAGTGGTTCGGGATGTAGGTCGCTAGGCAGTGTACAATCGTATGTTGGGCTTGGAGAGTATTAAATTGTTGTGTGTGTAATATGAAAGTTCTTGTTCAAAACCTAGCAAGTCGTCAACCTAACAAGTAAATGAACCGAACAATCTAACAATCACTAAAACCTCTATGTGAAAGATGATTGGGAAGTTGTGGATTTTCGGGATTTCAAGTCGGTATTTGACCAAATTATTGGGTGGTTGATTGACTCTTAAGGAAGATATTTAAATAGGTGAACTAAGCGGCGGGACTCAAAACCTATCCCAATATGATAGTGGTGAATTTGATTCTCAAATCCCTAATAAATCATAAAAGGTTCCAATTACCGAATTAACACCCAAATCGCTACAAATGAGTATTAAATAAACTTTTTCGAGATTTAAAAGCAATATGACATCCCCATCTTTTGAGTTCGGACTCCTTGGATGGTAAACTTAACTTAATGGATTATTTCACCAATGTAGGTACCAACCACTCCTCCATAAACCACAATTAATCTCAATGAATAGACATAATATTGATTAATTTATAATTATGATGAGAGTAGTAATTCCCCATTCTACCTAAAACCTTACCAATCAAACACTTAACACAATAGTCAAATCATTTATGATTTCCTTTCAATTCATTCCCAATCTTAAAAGTAGCTACTCATATTCAAATCTATTATTCTATCAACAAACTCAGTCATCATGCTCATCATCAATTCTAAATCAAACTTCAAATCCATAATAATCAATAGATCCAATCAGCTCCTGAATTGACAATCTCACAAATTCTCTAACAATCAACCTATATTGGCAATTCCACCAATCTTTTATGGCACAAACAATCAATTAAAACCTAAAGCAATCAAGTGCTTATCATCAACATAATTCAACAATCTCTAAGAACAAGATTGAATCTAAATTTGTAGAACTATAAAATAAGATTGAATTAGAGTGGATTCACTTACAAATTAAAGAGCAAAGCTATTACAAACTTCAAGCTTGGTTCTAGATCAACTTCTTCTCCCACAAGTCTCTAAATCCTCTTCTCTCTCTCTCTAGAACTTAGAGTTTCTCTCTCTAAATCTTAATTGGCACTTGAAATTATGAGTTCTCTATTGTGCTATTCTTTAAAATATGATGCCCTGAACTCTTAAATACTTATGCACAAGACTATGCGCAATGAAGATATTTCACAACTTTTGCACATAAATTGAGCTTTTTTGCTCGAGCCACGACAGGGTGTCGTGACTTTTCCTCCTAAAAAATCGGAGACAGCTGTAGGTATGTAACGACAGACAGTCGTGAGAAAGTGGCGTGAGGCAGGTGTCATGACTCCAAGTGATATTCACTTTCGTGACTCTTCTCGACTCCAATCAGTCATTCATGTCGTCAGGTCCTGCGTCTCATGAATCCAATATCACAACAGGGCGTCGTGACTTCGAGTGTCATGACTTGTATTCCTGTAACCTGAAACTCTTCACTTTATGTCATGTTTCTCACTACTCTTCGAGTCACGAAAGGATGTCGTGACTTGAAGCTGTTATAACTCAGGCCTCTTGCATCCTCTTTTCCTTCAGTTCTCTGGACGCACTACTCAACCAATTACGACAAGGTGTCATAACTTCTCTAATGCTCTCTTTTGCTCCTCATCAACTCGGATTGATCTGGAGTCTTCTCCTGAGCTTCTTTTTGCTCTATAATGCCTTGAAATGGTAGGTTTTCCTGCAATTCAATCATAAACTCTTACTGTGTATAATAATATTCAAAATAGGCTAAAACATCATAAAATCGAGGAGAAATCGAGTTGATTGTGAGGAGATTTTGCTTGAGTTTAGTCATAGATTCCACTCTCATCACCGAGCTAGGCTACTGACTTGAAGCCGACACGTTGAAATTTTGAACCTTTGTGTTTTCGAGGAGAGGTGTCGAGCGGAAGTCACCACCTTAAAGCCCAAAAAGGTTATGCATGTCAAGTGGAACCAACTTACCAAGTTGAGGTTGGCAGGTTGCTCGATAGCTGGCTCCCGTTTCTCCTTGCAGGCTCTACCTGTCAAGAGGGACTCGACATGTTGCTCGACGACCAAACTCGCCGCCTTGGTGAATTCATTCAATTTTCGCCCCAAAATTGCTTGTTTTCACCTTAAATGCACTCAACACACTCCGTAAAAACTATAAAATTTAAGACAAAATTGGATTAAAATGAGAAAATTTGATACGGGAGGATATTATAAATCTGACACTGTCAATGATTTCAAATGTTGTTTATTAAATATTTTTTCATTTATACGAGACTGAACATGAAAATATACTAAGCCACCTGCATGGTTTAAGTCTTGATCAGGTTTTATTTAATTTATAGATGTATTCTAGTATGATCTATCTTTCATGTCAGGGCAATTCATCGTTTAAGTTATGGTTGATGCCCTCGGCCCTACCGTGGGTCTGCTTGTATTCAATGTGATAGTGGCAGAATCCTCGACTACAACATTATGACCTAACATTACACAAAGGTGTAGCACATCCCAGATGCAAGGTCCTCATTAATAAATTGGGGAAATTGCAGGTCACTACCCTGTACTATGCAACTTTTGCATGTCACTACCTTCTACTTTTTTAGTTACATGTCACCACTGTAAGGTTTCATTTAGTTGCACCGTCCATCACAGAGTTAAGTTTGATGTAAGAAGTCCATAATACCCCTATATTAATAAAATTCAAAAATTGAAAAAAATATCTTTTGAAATTTATTTAAAAAAAATATTTTTTATCATATAAATAATAAAGCACTGATTTCAAAATTATTTATTTCAAAAAAAAAATTAAAAATAAAAAAACACTTTTAACAATGTTTTTTTTATTTTAAATATTTCCCCCCTAATAAATACATGTCATTCATCGGTCCAAAATACCACCTAAAGTTGTTTCTCTTCCCTTATCTATTATTCCAAAATAAATCAATATTTTAAAGCTAAAAATGTAGGTTAAATAACATGGAACCAATTCACAACTCTACTAACAATCAAAATGGATTTGCTCCAATCATTTGCCTTCCGATGTTCCAACAACCAACTTAGTATTTAAGAATTAACCCTAAAATAACTCTCTATGGAATCCATCGAGCTTACCATTTTTATATAAATAGTATTACTTGAAAGCATGTTTTGAGAGAAAACAAATCTAATTGAATTATTAGATGAAGCGAAATGAAATAATTCTCACCACATGTTTAAATCTTATAGGAATATATCAAACATGCTAAAAAAGTTTTGGGTAAGATTTTCTTGTATTATTACTGATAAAAAAAGCAAGCTAATAAATTAGCAAACATGTACACAACTAGCACGCACAATTTTAGCATGGAAAACCTTCTCAACGCGGAAGAGGATAAAATTACGGGACTCTTGAGGCCACTTAATCTCAAATTTGAATATAATGGGTACAACGAATTATCCCTAAATATAATTAGCGGCACACACTATCTCAAAAATTAAATAACTTTGGCTCAAACCCCAATTACAAGAAATAATAGATAAATCACACCGAATTTGTGGCACACGATCATAAAATCTTATCAAATCACTGAAATCTCCAAAAGCAAATTACATGTTCAAAATGTAGTATTATGTCTCTTGCATGCGTTGTCCAAAAATCAACTTGATCCAACGATGGATCGGCCTCCAATCAGACCCTTGAACTTGACTGAATGAACTTAAAAACTGCATAAGTTATGCATGCTTTTCTGTCTCTTACTTTCTTGGATTTTGGTAATTTCCACTCCTATCTATTGCCTCCTTTTTATAGGAGAACAACTAGAGTTTCTCCTCCTTTTGGGCTACTAACTACATGAGCTTTGGGCCTCGACTTATTAGATAAAGTCCCAACAATTCTGTCCTTATTCAACTAAGTGAAGTACACCGCCATCCCAACGTTCTTAAGACAAATATCAAGATTTTTCCTTGGTAATGCCTTTGTGAATATATCATAACAATTATCATATGTGTTACTACGTTTAGTATTGGCATATTTTTTAGTGCGAAATCAAGATGTCAGACAACAAGTTGCAACAGAGTTTGGTGCGACATGATACTCACAAGATTAGGCAAGACATTGAAGACTTCATGTTTTGAGCGTAGAAGCTCCGCGTGCAAAGGAATAAAGACATGGATGAAATAGGCAAGGTCTAGCTGGAAGAAAGACACGCAATCAAGGTTTAATGAAGGCGGCAACACCAACTTGTCACTTGCCAGAAACGTAAGGCGGCAAGAGACTTCCTAATCGGTATAGGAATCTGATTAGGCAATAGGAGTTGCTATAAAAGCAGGTGCTACCCCCTTAGCAATTCAGTCCTTTCTCTATGCTAAACTTTTAGAGCTCTTAATCGTGTACGACTAGCGGATTGAGAGGCTGATCAATTTAGAGAGGACGATGTCGATTACAAACATCAAGTTGAGGAGATTCGAGTGTCTGTAATCTATTGGTTTTTGATTCGTGATTGAAGACTCACAAAGAAGATTGTCGAAGACAACATAATCGAGCATAGGCTTGCTCGAAGGGTGGAATTGAGAGGATCTCAAAGACAATGGGGAGTCTCTGGTCAAGGTTGTTCACGGTGAGAACTCTAGTAGCTTAGGACAATAGCTTGTGTGATAGCTAGTTGATGCTTGAAGTTGTACTATTAACTACCGAATAGTGAAAACCTTTCCACTGGTAGAGTGCCCCAAGTGCTCCCAGACGTAGGTGCGGAGTCACCGAACTTGGTAAACATATTGTGTGTCTTCTGTTTACTACTTTACTATTTACTGTCCATTGTGATTAGGCAAGTTGTCGAACCAATCGTTACAGCATTGTGTTCGACATCTTGTCCCTGCTACTTAACAGAATTTCACTTGGTATCAGATTAGGTACCTTAAACTCTTAGGTGATTTCCTGTAAAGATTCTGTATAGCAAGTATTGACTCAAAGGAAGGAAGTACATTATAGGGTGAAGGAAGTACATTATAGGGCTAGCATTGCTTACACCTCACTAAAAGCCTCTACCACTAATGATTGGTACTTTGATAGTGGCTCCTCTCGGCATATGACTGGAAATAGTATATTCCTTACTACTCTGACACCATGCTCAAACTGTTTTGTCACTTTTGGAGATGGAGTGAAAGCCAAGGTATTAGGAAATGGGAAGCTCAACCTACTGAACTCACCCTGTCTAAGGAAGCCTTACTGGTAGAAAGACTCACTGTCAATTTGATAAGTATCAGTCAACTCTGCGATCTAGACCTCGAAGTTAAATTTACTTGTAACAAGTGTACAGTGGTGAACACTCAACTAGAGGAACTCATGACTGGACTTAGGTCACAAGACAACTGCTACCTATGGTCTCCAACAACAGCTCCTTTATCTACTAAATGCCTTCTATCCAAAGCACAAGAAACCAAGCTATGACACCAAAAGCTTGGACAAATAAATCTGAGAAGCATGCATAAAGTTCTATCTGAAAAAGGCTATCATTGGAGTTCTGGATCTGATGATCATCGAAGGAAAAATTTGTAGAGAATGTCAGATAGGAAAACAAGTCAAGATGTCACACAAGAAGGTGCAACATCTTACCACCTCCCGGGTTCTAGAACTTCTGCATGTAGATCTAATGGGACCTATGCAAGTTGAAAGTCTTGGAGGTAAGAAATATATTTTTGTATGTGTGGACGACTTCTCAAGGTACACCTGGGTTGAGTTTATTCATGAAAAGTCAGACACATTCTTTGTCTTCGAATCCCTATGTCGACGAGTTCAAAGAGGGAAAGGAGAAACCATTGGCAAAATAGTGAGACTCACGAGTGATCATGGACGAAAATTTGAAAACATAAATTTTGCAAAAGTTCTGTGATGCTGAAGGAATTGCCCATGAATTCTCTGTTCCCATTACCCTTTAACAGATTGGGATTGTTGAAAGGAAGAACCGTACTCTTCAAGAAATGGCTAGAGTCATGATGTTTACCAAAGACATCCCTACACGCTTTTGGGTAGAGGCACTCAACACGGCTTGCTATATTCACAATCGTGTCACCCTTTGTCCAGGTACCTCAGTAACACTTTATGAAATATGGAGGGGGAGAAAGCCTAATGTCAAGGATTTTCATATCTTTGGGTCAGTATACTATATTCTAGCTGATAGGAAACCCCGACAAAATTTTGATCCTAAAAGCGATGAAGGAATATTTCTTGTATACTCCAAAAATAGTCGTGCTTATTCAAGAAGGAATATTTCTTGAATATTTCTTGTATACTCTATGCAAGAAGAACTGGTTCAATTCTAAAGAAACGTTGTATGTGAATTAGTACCCAAGCCAGAAAATATTAATGTCATTGGGACAAAGTGGATCTTCAAGAATAAGTCTGATGAACAGGGAAATCTAACCCGAAATAAAGCTAGACTTGTAGCACAAGGATACACACAAGTAGAAGGAGTATATTTCGACGAGACATTTGTGCCTATAGCCAGACTAGAGGCTATTAGACTTCTTGTCAGCATTGCCTGTCATCTACACGTTGGGCTCTGGGGCATCCATATCAATGTCATCGCAGCGGAAGCAAGACTAAACAGTCCCGAACCTGCCCAAGATCGAATACCCAATTTAGATCCTTAAGGAAAAGAGTTTTCGGGTTTTACCCTGAATCTGCCCAGCAGAAAAACGCAACTTTGAAGCTCCATATCTCGAGCTACAGATGTTGAAATTCTTATGTTCTTTCTGGAGAGTGAAGCCCAGCCAATTCTCTAAAACTTTTATGCTTTGCACTTTGCCCAGTTTGGACGGGAATACCTCCGTTTGAAGCAAAACAGTTTACTAGAAAGAGCTGGACAGTATTGGCCGAATTCTTCGGTTGTTGCTCGAATCACCAACTGACCACCGGATATATCAAGACCGGACTTGAGCCTCCTTAGGCGCCTACATATCCGTATGAAGGGATCAAAATCCACGTAATTCGACTAGAGATCCCGGGATTATTTGGGCAGATTTTCGATAAGAAATGAAGAAGACACACATGAAAATGGTGGAGAGCTCTTGGTTTTATAGAGAAGATGGATTAAATGTGGTCAAGTAATTTACTTTTCATTATTACCACATAATGGGATTAGGAAAAACTCATCTAGTCATCATCCATTAACCAAGATTAGTAGACAAAGGGACCAATCTTTTGTGCCACTTTGGGCCTTATTGGGCCGGCCACATAAGGCCTCATGGGCCGAAGCCCAAATGCTTCGGCCATGTGGTCCCGTGCCATGTACAATCATTGCCTGTCCTCTCCTCAAACTTATCAAACAAAGTTCGATACGATATCGACGAAAAACTAGGTTTTTCTCGATTCACGTGCCATTTTCAAGCACGGGCCCACGGCCCAAAATGCCAGGTTTTGGCCATGGCTCGTGTCTTACGAACTTACTCTTTCTCTGCCAATTTAATTCCCTAGGATTATATCCTTTGGTGTGACTCTTTAGGCTCATGCTCCGTTGGTAGATCAGCGTAAAATTCCATTTTACCCGATCCATCATCAATATCCTCTATTATGACATTATGATTACCCAACGTGCATGATAATTGATTATATCAACTTAACCTCTTGTAGTACATGTCACTATCCTTTTATCTCCCGGTATCCTGATTGATCATGAGGCATAGAGCCGTCACCCTCATTTAACCAATCATGTTTCTAGATCTGTGAGATGACTGAATATTGATAGCCTGTATCATTGGCATAGCCATGCACTCCCTTCAGTCAATCTCCATCAAGTGGCCTAAACAGATACCTATCCCATACCGTAGTATGAGGGATAAATCCCTTAGCCACCTTTCGTATCACTCATGCAGTCTGTCCTCGTGCCAATCATGTCCGTTATGACTATCTAGTTACAGACAACGTTAGGAACAAGTCAAACCTGGATCTTTACTATATAGCGATCACAGAGACTCCTCGGTCTAAGGATACAATGACAATCTACCATAACTAAATATGTTCATGACTGTATCTATGCAACACCATTCAGAGCGGGTCGTCCAATATCAATCCCACATGATATCTATGATATGGTTCCGGGATCCCACCCAATGGCAAATAGAACTATACCATAAAGAACCATCCCCATATTGGTCGCTTCATTGAAGCATATTTGACCAGGGACACCGTTAAGTATGATCCGTAAAGATCTATGGTTCTACTACTTTGGTGGACATAGATCAGACCATACTTAACATATTACTTTAACACATAAGTAATATAATGCCAATTTTATTCATTACCATCGAAGATCAAACAAGTACATAAACATTTACAAACTAATACCAATTGGAATAGGGCAGAAAATGTTATCACTACAAATCAAACTTTATCAGATGGACGTAAAGAGTACTTTCCTGAACGGATATCTAAACGAAGAAGTCTATGTTTCTCAATCAAAGAGGTTTGAAGACCACAACTCACCACATCATGTCTACAAGCTTAAGAAAGCCATGTACGGTCTCAAACAAGCACCTCGAGCCTGGTATGAACGTTTAACTCAATTCCTAATACAGAATGGTTATACTCGAGGGGGAGTTGACAAGACTCTATTCGTAAGGAAGGAAGGAAGCAACATTATGATTACTCAAATGTATGTGGACGACATTGTGTTTGGAGGAATGTCAGACAAGATGGCGGAACGCTTTTTCCAACATATGCAATCTGAATTCGAGATGAGCATGGTCAATGAGCTAACCTATATTCTAGGTTTAGTTATCAAACAGATGGATAATGACATCTTTATCTCTCAGAGCAAGTATGCCAAGAATATTATAAAGAAGTTTTGTTTGGAGAAAGCTTCCCATAAAAGAAATCTGATTGCTACTCATGTAAAGCTTACCAAGGATGATCAAGGCGCACCTGTAGACCAAAGCCTCTGCAGAAGCATCATTGAAAGCCTATTATACCTCACAACAAGTCGACATGACATTGCTTTTTCAGTAGGAATCTGTGCTCGCTACCAAGCGAATCCAAAGACAAGTCATCTAGCTCAAGCCAAAAGAATTATCCGATATATATCAGGAACGACAGAGCTAGGTTTATTATACTCATTCGACACATCCTCTACTATAGTAGGATATTGTGATGCGGATTGGGCAGGAAGTACTCCTGATTGAAAAAGCGCCTCAGGAGGATGTTTTTATCTCGGGAATAATCTTGTCTCCTGGTTCAGCAAAAGCAAAAATGTATAATTCTATCTACTGCTAAATCCGAGTACATTGCTGCTGAAAGTTGCTGCACTCAACTTTTATGAATGAAGCAGATGCTGACGGAGTATGATGTCAAACAAGATGTCATGACATTGTTTTGTGACAACATCAGTGCCATCGATATCTCAAAGAATCTGGTGCAACATAGCAAAACTAAGCACATTAACATCAGACATCACTTCATCCGAGAGCTTTTGGAAGACAATAAGATCAAGGTAGAGTATATTCTAACACAAAAACAGCTTGCAGATATCTTCACCAAGGCATTGGATACAAATTGGTTGGAAATTCTAAGGTCCTCCCTTGGACTTTGTTACCTTGAATAATGCTCTTCAAGAAAAAACAGAGAGAGCTTTTGCTGATTTGTTTTTTTCTCTCTCTCTCTAAAAGGACTGCGAGGGTCCACAAAATAAAATTCGGGCCCATAAATCCAAAATCCCGTTTCAATTTTCAAATAAACAAAAGAAGCAAAATCTTTTGTCATCTTGTAACATGATCTATAGCCAATACACGCAAAACTGCTTAGCTTCACCATAGAAGATTCAGGCGCCTCTGCACCTCTCGCTACTTTCTCGGACATCTACTCCACTAATCAAAAATTAGGGTTTCACCATCCACAATCTCTCCTCTCAGACTATTTCCTAAAAACAATGGTGGGCACACAAAGTGGACGAACACCAGCAAATCAAAGAAACCACAACCAAAGATGAGATTCAAAATCATTCCAAAGAAAGGCACAGGACCAAGAGCTGCCCACAAAAAATATGGAGTAAAGGTACTGGGAGGAAACTTCTTTGAATCAACATCCAAACACGCAGAAGCCACACCATCGCTTGTCTTGAACGAAGTCTCACCATAAAGAATGGAAATTCCCTCACCTGTGTCGAGGAAAATATCTCAACAAACTCTCAAGAACTAGATGCATCTGAATCAGGTAACTCTAACCCCCTCTTCTCAAACAGAATCCAGAAATCTAGAAGGAATCCCAACCCTAGAAAAATCAGAGAAACTTCAAAACACTCCAATATCTCCTGAGCTTGGAAAATGAGGAAATCAGGGTTGAAGAAGAACCCTCAAGTAACGATGATGTCCCTCTTATTCATCTACGCCCTAAGAAAAAGTTGCTGAAGAAAAAGAAAATGTCTGTACTACAAGACGAACAAGAAGTACCTCCTGTAAAGAAGATGAAGAAAAAGAGAAAAGATGCGAAAGAATGTGGGACATCCACTCCAACTACATGAAAGAAAAGAAAGAAGAAGGATACTGCATATGCCATTGATGAATCAGTCACACCTGAGAAAAAGGAAGAATTAGAAGAGCCTCACACTCATGATACACGAAAAAGAATAGGAGGTTACAGGTTTCCTCAAAATGTCTCTGATGCTCCGTTGGATAATGTCTCCTTCCACTCTGTTGAAGGAGAAAATAAATGGAAATATGTGTATCATTGGACTATTTATCCAGAACGGGAGCTGTCCGAGGAAATCCAGAAACTGGAGATCATCATGGAACTACTCAAAGACGCAGGGCTCCTACAAACGGTCACCAACCTTGGTGTTTTCTACCCCGACATGGTCAAAGAATTCATTGTGAACCTCTCACCCACCTTCAATGATCATTTACATCCAGAATACAGAAAGGTCTATGTTCGAGGTCACAACCTTGACTTCTCTGATGACTCAATCAATGCCTATCTAGGAGTAGAGAAGGTAACTTTTGCTGATCATGGAACCACATTACACACTATTGCAAAGGAGATCACTGGTCAGGCAAGAAAAGAGTGGCCCTACAAAGGAAAATTGGCATCCTCTAAACTCTCGGTCAAGTACTCAATACTATATAGGATCAGAGTTGCAAACTGGGCCCCTTCTACTCATGGATCAAACGTCACTACATATTTGGCTCGTCTTATCTATCAAATAGGTACACACTCCACAGTTGATTTTGCCTCTTTCATTATCAATCATCTAGTTAGACATGCAAAATTCTACGTGGTGAAATTAGCTATCGGCTTTCCCACTCTCATCACTGGAGTACTTCTACAAAAAAATCTCAACATTCTTCGAGGATCGGATAAGGAAGGAAAGCGTCCTGGAGAGCTCAATATAAGTCATAGACTCTTTGAAGGGAAACATGTTCGAGGCCTTGACGGGTCGACAATTGGAACATCAAAAGCATTAGGCAATTCCAAGAAGGGAAAGACAGTTCAAGAGAATGTCCTGAATGAGCTTCAAGAAGAAGTAGTCTACCTCTCAAAGACTATAGATATCCTCAGTAGCAGGAAAATGATTTGTGAAGGGTTTATACATGACTTAACGGCCATGACTGAAAAAGAAGAAGAAGGAAGAGGAGGAGGAGGAGGAGGAGGAGTAGGAGGAGGAGGAGAAGAAGCCATTTCTGAAGAAGAAGAAGAAACTAACTCTGCATAAAAGTAAAATCTCATGGGAAAACTTTTATTTTGTTACACTCTTGAATCCCCGGGGACTGTCCGCGTGAATATTTTGAATACGTTCTGATCCTTGGTGGAGCTTGGATTTTGCCCCGTGGTTAGGGGTTAGTTTGCTCATGTTTAGAGCTGGTTTTTATTTTGTGGTTTGTCAAATTCTTCCTTGATGTTACCATTTTGCCTTTTTTGAAGCAATTAAGGGGAGACATTAGGTATGGCAGTTTCAAGTCATCCAAAACTTTTGGTGTCTTGTTACTAAAACATGATGGAACATGTATAACGACATGTTACCACGTGTTATGTGCCTTGCTACAGAAGACATCATGAAGATGAAGAACATGATGGAACATGTGTCACGACATGTTACCACATGTTATATGACGGACTGCGAAACATGTGTCACAACATGTTGCAACCTTGCTATAGAAGACGACGCTTTACTGAAGATGCTGAAGACACGGCCATCCAGAAATGGTGCTCGCCTGAAGATGCTGAAGACGCACACTGCTAGCCAGAAACAGTGCTCGCCCGAAGCTCACCGTCAAAATGTGCTTGCCTAAAAAATTGCCAAAGAGGGAGATTGTTACTACGTTTAGTATTGGTATATTTTTTAGTGCGAAATCAAGATGTCAGACAACATGTTGCAATACAGTTTGGTGCGACATGATACTCACAAGATTAGGCAAGACATCGAAAACTTCATGTTTTGACTATAAAAACTCCGCGCACAAAGGAATAAAGACATGGATGAAATAGGAAAGGTCAGAAAAGAGCAGACGTCGTGGAGCGGAAGTTAATTGATTCTTTCTTCATGTGTTCCTTACGTTTAGTACCAGGTACTATGTTCTTTCGTCACAGCCTATTCGCATCATTGTTATTCCCAGCCTCTCGCTCTCTCTGATGCTTCTCCAAAATCTGCCTCCTACTCACGAAAAGGGATTCAGCCAGTTAAACTTCATCTATGAAATCGATATCACTACTTGCCTCGTCCCTTAACTAAATTTCCTCAGTTTGTTTTCCTGAACAACATAACAAATGCAAAAGTATAAAATATACACTTCTTATTTTGGACAAAGCTCGCATAAAATAAAACAAATTATAGATAAAACAATTCAATTCTAGCTATGCTTATTAGGAAACATTCATATTATTCGAATGGACAATGGTTGTCATATTCCCCGACAAAACTACAATAAACAATTATACGCCCTTAAACTAGGGGCAACAAAAATAATGTGTATATTGCATTATTTTTCAATATACATATTTTTCTATACCTTAATCAACAATTTTATAATAGACCTCGATAACGATATTGAAAGTTTAAAATCCCTAATATAGTACTTAAACTTTAACCAAAACTTACATTTCCCTTTGTCCTTCCCTTCGTGAATGAAATTCTGGTTAGTTGTAACAACAAGATGTCATGCACAATGTTGTCATATTCAACAACAAGCTAGTCCAACACGCTTAGGAGCTCTGAGTCGTTTGCACATAGGACGAACTACAATCATGACATAAGAACTAAACTGCTAAGGGAACGCTCTCAAGTTTTGATAGCAGATGCTTCGTCTACATGATCTATAGGGTTTCCTTAACTCTTTAGAACTAACCCCCAACGAATATGAAGTTTCCATATACTTCTACACGTCTGAATCGTATAGAATCAAGCTCAATATAGAATATCTCTTAAACCCATAAACTTACCAAAATTATCGTCTCGAAAGATGTGTAGCCAAGATGTTGTAACATACGAATAGACATCTTTCTGTTCCCTAAAACTGTAGCCAACAAACATGTGAACGGAAATCTTTCTGTCCACCAAAAACATAGCCAATCTAAACGTAATGACAATCTCTCCCCTTTGGCTATTTCTTAGGCAAGCACTTCTATGCTTCTATGATCCCTATCAACAAATTATCAGGACACGGAAAGATGTCCAAACATGTCTTTAGACATGTCACTCTTCTTCTCCCCCTGATTGCCTTAAAAACATGCCAAAAGTACTAACCATTCAACTAGGAAACAAAGAGTCAACAAGCATACCAGCTTAATCATCAGAGCAAAATAAAGTTAGTGAGTAGAGGAGACATCACAAAAAGTTAATTCGGACAGCCAGATCTTTCTTACTGTTAGACTTATGCCCCAGTCCAATATATAAGTGATCTACAGATGTAATGTTTTATCATCTTTCCGAATAAATAAATCGGCGTATATTACTAATGTGTTGTAGTAATATATCGAATGTAATTTGATCTATGTCATTATGTGTATAACCACTAATAGTAGAACTATAGATCAGAAAGAATTACATTTGATGAGTCCCTGATCAGCTAAGCTTCTTTAAGAAGCGATCAGTATGAGACCAACTCCTTGTGATCACGCTCTACTGATCATGGCAAAGTATGTGCCGGAGTTATATCATATATATCATCAGGTCGATGATATTGGACAACCCGATTGTGAGTATGCTGCATAGATCCAGTCATGAGATACTCACATATTGTAGCTTGTCATTATATCCTAAGACCAAGGAGTCTTTGTGTACACTATGTAACGAATACCTAAGTTTGACCTAGTCTAACGTTATCTGTAAAAGGGTAACTATAACGGCTTCGATTGGCTTTGATATTGATTGCACTAGTGAACTCGAAAAGCGTCTGAGGGATTTATCACTCACACTTCGGTATGAGAAAGATATCCGTTTAGGCCACTTGATGAGTATGACTGAAGAAAGAGCACGGCCGTGCAGGTGATACCTTAGTATCAGTTTTCAGTCATCTTAAATATCAAGAAACAGGGATTGATAAATTAGGATGACCATTCTATATCGGTTTGATAAAAGGACAGTGACATGTACGATAACAGATTAAGTCGAATAATCGATAATCACGAACATTGGATAATCATAATGTCTTGCTAGAGGCCACTTATGATGGAAAGGGTAAAATAGTAATTTTACCAGTTTGCTAATTGCTCGTGAGCCTAGAGGGTCACACGCATTAAGCACGATACATGACAATTAATTATGGATGAAAATTGAGAACGATTCGGTAGATTTCTGGCCTAAGGTTTTAACCAGACGGTTGAAGAAATCAATTTGAGGAAAATGAACCGTTTCGTCTAAACCAAAATTAGAACTCAATTTAATGGGTTTGATTTGGGTTTTGGTTAAACGGGCTTAAAGCCCATTTAGGGATTTAAGTGATGAATGGGAACAAATGAAAATAGAGGGTTTATGGAGGATGGATATGCAATTTTGATTTGAAAAATTCAATTTTATTTTTCAAATTAAAATTCCAATATTTTCATATCTTCCTCTAATTTTCAGCAACCACTCCCATCTTCCTCCCCCTTTCTAGGCCGACTTCTCTCTCTCTCTCTCTTCTTCCTCCATTGTTGTCAAGCTTCTCTCAAAAAATTCATAGCAAAAATTTGAGTGAAAACCTTCTTCGGTTGTGATGCTTGTGTGGACCTAATAGAGAAAAACTAAGCTTGTGTTTTCATCGATTAGAAGAGGTAATTTTCAGATTCAAAAAGGTATATATAACATGTTGAACTTCTGGCGCAACTTCTGTGCGACTTCTGGCGTAACTTCTGGCGTAACTTCTGGCGTAGCCTATCTATCTCCCCCTGTTTGTCTAACAAAATTGCCAAAGGCAATCATACAATGAAATTCGACTAACAGCAGGGTATAAACCAGCTCCATCATGACCAAATAAGTCAGCTCAAACATGAGCAAAATATCCCAAAATAAAACAAGTGTCATAGTGTGCAGAAAATTAACTTGGACATACCCCGAGTATTTAAGAGTGTTTGGAACAAGTTTTCAGAGTAAATCAGAGAAATACTTAAAATGAGTTGGAGTCATCAACATCATCTTCATCAGTAGGAGCAGAGAGGAGGTCATTGAGAAGAGCTTCACAGGCGACTTTGCGGGTTGATAGCATAGCAATTGACTTCTCCAGATCATTGATCATCTCCACCAACTCTTCCTCCATCCTAGTGCCAAGTGGTCCTGAAGGTCGGGAGCTTGAACCAACTTCTGATGCTTTGGCCATAGGAGGTGCGAGGTCCCTCATATACTTGCCTTCGAAGTTTTTGAGGCTGATAGAGAGGGGCAATTGCTTCTTACCCGGAACATCCGTCTCTCGGACAATGTGAGGACATTGTTGGAGAAGAAGACTGGTGATCAATGAGGGAAACCCGATAGGAAGCTTGACAGCGCATGATTTGGCATGTTTGACTAGATGTTCAATGACATATGAGCCAAAATCAAGAAAAGATTGCGTACCTATTTGGTATATGAGTTTAGCCAATTCAGTTTTGATGCTCGACCCGTGTGTAGAAGGCGCCCAATTTGCCAAGCCAATGCGGTACAGAATTGAGTATTTGGCAGTAAACTCAACAGCCGCAATGGTGTCTTTGAAGGGCCAGACCTTCTTCCGTCCTCTAGTGATCTCAACCGCCACTTTGTTCAAGTGCGGGACTTCTGGAGTGACTTCTGGGTCCTCTCTGCCAAGATAAGTATTGATAGTTGTGGCAGATATTTCGAAGCATTCTCCCCGAACAAATACTTTCCGATACTCCGCATCTTCCGGGTCATCAAACTCACTTGAAAGGTTGACAATAAACTCTTTGACTAACGCTGGGTAGAATGGCCCGATGTTTATGACTGTATTGGTCAGGCCTGCTCTTCGAAGAAGTTCCACAATCGTGTTTATCCCCTGAGCTTCTGTGGAGAGCTCCCTTTCTGGATAGATATTGCGCTAGTATACATACTGCCATTTAACCGTGTTGTCTACAGAGTGGAATGAGACATTATCCGTAGGAGTTTTAGGAACATTTTTGGTAAGTTTCTGCCCTCCCATTGCCTTTTTGACCCGTGGTAGTATAACACGGGTGTCTTCTTCTTCAGACTCCTCTTCGTCTGGAGCCGAGGTTGCTACAGAAGTCAATGACTTCCTTCTAGACTTCTTTTGTTGTTTAGAAGTAGATGCTCCTCCTTTCTCTGTGGTTTTTCTTTTTGGGGTTAATCTCCTTGGCATTTGGGGTTCTTCTTCTTCATCGACCAACCTTCTTGTTGGTAGCTTCCTTCTCTCAAGCCTTTTAGGCACAACTTCTTCTTCTATACTGACACTTTTCTCTACAGGTTGAGCAACTTCTGGAATAGCTTCCGGATCTTCATTAAGCACTGAATCACTGTCCGGGGCGACATGGGAACTTCCTTCTTTCTGCAAGTCCTCATTTAGAGGGGATTTATCTGGTGCTGGTGTCGATTTAGAGGGACTAGATTGGTCCTTGGTGCTAGTACCATGAATTTCAGGAACAAGGGTTCCTAGAGCTTCTTCAGGCAGGCTTTCATCTACATTGTTTACTTCAGAAAGGATAGTAGGTTTACCTTGTGTCGGGGTCGGAGTAGAGAGAGAGACTTCCTCTTCTAGGTTCGCAGATTCGGACAAAGTGTCGTCCTTCTCAACGACGGGAGTTGTTTCTACTGGTGTGATAGTTGGAGGTGAGGTCGTTACTCCTTGAGGTACTGCCGAACTTTCCCCTAAGATTTTTCCTCCTCGAATCCTTACTCCATGTTTGTTTGTCGAGGATTTTGAGGCTGATAACTTTCGAGCGATCATCTTTACCCTCATCTTTGCTCGTAATTGCTTGGAGGCAGATGGTATGCGTCCGCTCCTAGTTCCAACCATTTGCTTGATCGGTTTTGGTTTGGAAGAAAAGGGCAAAATCTTGCAGTTGCAGATTGATTTTGATTTGTGGTGACCTAGCGGTTTGGCAAGGTGGAGGAGGTGCAGTCTTTTCTGCGTGGAAGTTGAAAGGGTTTTGGAGCCGATTGGTTTGTTGTCAGTTTTTTCAATCATTCCCCTTTTTGAATTTTTTAAAAATTCCAACTGGCTTTTGATAATGAAATTTGGGCCCGGCTAGATTTTGTGGACCCTGGTTGGTCCTGATAGAGAGAGAGTAAAAATCCACTCAAAAGCTCCCTCTCTTCTGTCTTGACTTCTGGTTATTCCAGACATCAAAGTCCAAGGGATGACCTTAGACTTTCAAACCTGTTAGATCTAATGCCTTTGTAAAGATGTCGGCGACTTGTTTCTTAGTGGGCAGATATTCGAGCTTTATCTTCTTGTCTTCTACAAGTTCTTGAATAAAGTGGTGCCTGATATCAATATGCTTTGTCTTGCTGTGTTGCACCGGGTTTTTCGAGGTATTGATAGCACTGATGTTGTCACAGAACAAAGTCATAACTTCTTGCCTGACTCCATACTCTGCCAACATTTGTTTCATCCAAAGAAGCTGAGTACAACTACTTCTGGCTGCAATATATTCGTACTCAGCAGTAGACAAAGCAATACAATTATGCTTTTTGCTGAACCACGATACAAGATTGTTCCCCAGGTAGAAACAACCTCCAGAGGTACTACTTCGATCTGGTGTGCTTCCCGCCCAGTCAGCATCACTCCCACGGAGTAAGCGATGTCGGGTAGACTTGCTATTAGATAGAGAAGACTTCCTATTATGCTTCGATAAAGGCTTTGATCAATTGGTTCTCCCATCTCGTCCTTTCTGCATTTGACATATGTGGCAATAGGAGTTCTCTTGTGTGAGGCCTTTTCTAACCCGAACTTCTTGACAATGTTCTTTGCATATTTGCTTTGGGAGATAAATATTCCATCTGACATCTGTCTGATCTGGAAGCCTAGGAAGTATGTGAGCTCACCGACCATACTCATCTCAAATTCAGACTGCATATGTTGGACGAAACGTTCCACCATCTTGTCTAAGTTTCCTCCAAATACAATGTCGTCGATATATAATTGAGCGATCATGATGTCCCTTCCTTCCTTCTTCACAAAGAGATTTTTGTCTACTCCCCCTCGAATATAGCCATTCTGAACTAGGAATTGAGTAAGACGTTCATACCATGCTCGTGGAGCTTGTTTGAGACCGTAGAGGGCTTTCTTTAGTTTGTAGACATGATGAGGAGAGTCATGGTCTTCGAATCCCTTTGGTTGAGCCACATAGACTTCTTCGTTGAGATTTCCATTGAGGAAGGCACTCTTTACATCCATCTGATAGAGTTTGAAACGCAGATGGCATGCTATGCCGAGCAGAAGTCGTATGGCTTCTAGTCTGGCTACCGGAGCAAAGGTTTCTTCAAAGTCGACTCCTTCTACTTGTGTGTACCCTTGAGCCACCAGTCTTGCTTTGTTTCGAGTGATGTTTCCTTGCTCGTCAGACTTGTTTTTGAATATCCACTTTGTCCCGATGACATTGACATTGTCTGGCTTGGGTACTAATTCCCAGACTTCATTCCTTGCAAATTGAACCAATTCTTCTTGCATGGCGCAGACCAAGTACTCATCATGGATGGCCTCTTGTATATTCTTTGGCTCAATTTTGGAAATAAAGCAAATGTTACCTATCATCTCTTTGTAGTCAAGAGATGCCTTTTGTCGAGTCCGCACTCCCTCATTTATGTCTCCTATCACATCCTGGGGTGGATGATTCTTCTAAATCCTTCTTGACGGAGCTCTTTGTCTTATAAAAGATGCCTCTTTGTCCAGGATGATTGGGCTTTCGTCTTCAGACTCTATGTTGCGCTCATCGCCACTGACTTCTGGTCTGACTTCTCCTCTGACTTCTGGTCTGACATCTCCTGAGAGATTTAGGACTTCTTCGTCCTCGTCACTGGGTTGCTCGTTACTGTCATCGATCACGACATTGATGGATTCCATGATAGTCCGGGTGCGTTTGTTGAATACACGAAAAGCCCGACTATTTCTGGAATATCCAAGGAAGATGCCTTCGTCGCTTTTAGGATCAAGTTTGCGTCGAGGTTCCCTATCTGCAAGTATGTAGCAGATCGATCCAAAGACATGGAAATATTTGACATTAGGCTTCCTCCCCCTCCATATTTCATAAAGGGTGAGCGATGTTCTAGGACGGAGGGTCACTCTATTATGAATATGACAAGCCGTATTCAAAGCTTCAGCCCAGAAGTGCTGCGGGATGTCTTTGGCTAGCATCACGACTCTTGCCATTTCTTGAAGAGTGCGATTTTTTCTTTCAACAATCCCGTTTTGCTGAGGAGTGATGAGAGCAGAAAATTCGTGTGCAATTCCTTCAGCATCACAAAAATTTGCGAAGCTGATGTTTTCAAACTGCTTTCCATGATCACTTCGAAGTCGGACGACTTTTCCAATGACTTCTCCTTTTTCTCGTTGAACTCTTCGACATAGGGCTTCAAAGACTGAGAAGGTGTCTGACTTTTCTCTAATAAAGTCTACCTAGGTGTACCTTGAGAAGTCGTCAACACACACAAATATGTACTTCTTGCCCCCTAGACTTGCATAGGTCCCATAAGGTCAACATAAGGTCAACATGTAGAAGTTCTAGAACACGAGAAGTAGTAAGATGTTGTACCTTCTTGTGTGACGTCTTGACTTGTTTCCCAATCTGGCATTCTCCACAGATTTTTCCTTCAATGATCTTGAGGTTGGGAACTGCAATGATCGCCTTTTAAGAGAGAATCTTTTGCATGCTCCTCAAATTGATGTGACCAAGTTTTTGATGCCATAGCTTCGTTTCTTGAGCTTTGGATAAAAGGCACTTGGTTGGCAAGGTTGTGACTGTTGGAGACCATAGATAACAGTTATCAAGAGACCTGTGGCCTGTCATGACTTCCTTCTGGTGTTCGTCCTTGATAGTGCACTTGTCACGAGTGAAGTTGACATCCAGATTCAGATCGCATATTTGACTGATGCTGATGAGATTGGTTGTAAGACCTTCTACCAGTAGAGCCTCTTTCAGGCATGGTGAGTTGGGAAGGTTGAGTTTTCCTTTCCCGAGTACTCTAGCTTTTACTCCATCTCCAAAAGTGACGAAGCTATTTGTGCAAGGTATTAAAGTGACCAAGAATGAGCTATTACCAGTCATATGTCGAGAAGATCCACTATCAAAGTACCAATCATTGCTGGTTGAAGCCTTTAGAGCGTTGTACGCGATATTAGCTCGATAGTTTACCTCCTTAACTCGCTATTCCTTACGTGGCTGTGCTTTCTTGATGGTGGTCCTTTTCTTGACAAAGCTTCTTCCATATAGGTGATAGCAGAAAGGTCGAATATGACCTCTTCGTCCACAATGGTGACATACCCAGTTATGTCTTTTGTTCTGTGTTTTTGAAGCGGCCAGGGTAAGAGGCTTTTTGGTTGCTTGGTCAGGCGTGAAGTTAGGAGACTTCTGACGGGGCTTCTGGGTGACAACCTTTTGAGGGACGAAGATGGTGTGCGATGATGAGGCTTCTTTTGAATATCCAAGACCTTCCATATTTCTAGCTGGTTTTCCGATCGAGAGAATTTGGTCTAGAGTGTCAGTGCTTGGATTCATCATCTTTACAGACTTGGTGACTTGTTCTAACTCGCCTTTTAACCGAGCAACTTCCTTTTTGAGATCAACAGTGGTTTCGAGAAGTCGTGACTTGTCGTCATTAAGAGAAAGAATGAGAGCATTTTTTTTCCATTACCTAAGAGTCTTCAAGCCACTTGACATACCATTCGTTGTATGCATTGTTGAGTCTCATCGGATAGCTCATCATCAGAGTCATACTTCTTTGAACTCTCGGGTGGTTGATCTATTGTAGAAGAAGTAAAAGCAACATAGTTACTTGTATGCTGAGCGTCACTGTCCTCCTCATCTTCATCGTCAGTTAGAGAGGCATTGAATCCCTTCTTCTGTTTCTGTACGAAGTTATGACATTCTTTCTGCATGTGTCCATACTCTTCACATTCAAAGCACTGAACTCCTCTTTCGCTCTCTTGATCGCTCTCCTCTTCTACCATCGCTATTTTCGAACTTCTAGAGCTTGTGCCGCGGCTTGTCTCTGACTTCTCGGGTGACATTCCTTCCTGTCATCTGGCTAAATCTTTTCATGACTTTATTGTAGTTTTTGGCCAGCATAGCGATAGTTTCCTCAATGTAACTATCCGAATCAGAGTGCGTCAAGTTCTTCTGCTTTTGGGTAGAACTCTTGAAAGCCACACCTTTATGTTTCTTCTCGATAAGAGGTAGGGAGAGCTCGAAGGTCATTAGAGATCCCATGAGTTCATCAAACTTCAGTGTCTTGAAGTCATGGACTTCATCTATGACGGTAATCTTCATCTTGAAACTGGGACTTAGGGCTCTCAGCGTTTTTCTAGACCAAATCTTCATCGGTCATAGGCTTGCCAAGTGAATATGATTCATTGGCCAGATCCTTGATGCGTACATTAAACTCCGCAATAGTTTCGTCTTCATTCATGGTAAGGGCCTCAAAGTTGGTCGCGAGGTACTGTAACTTCTGCTCTTTGACTTTTGAAATACCCTCGTAAGCAACAATTAGAGTGTCCCAAGCAATTTTGGCACTTGTGCACGTGTTCATGAGTCGAAACACATTCTTGTCTACTCCATTAAAAATAGCATTGAGTGCACGAGAATTACCTAGAGCGGCTTCATCTTCTTCCGCGCTCCACTCTTTTTTTGGTTTGATGCTAGTTTGATTTCCATGAGCATCAGTATAGTGAGGTTCCTCCCATCCATTGATGACAGACTTCCAAATTTTGCTGTCGAGGGACTTCAAGAAGGCACACATCCGTGCTTTCCAGTACCCATAGTTTGTTCCGTCGAGCACTGGTGGTCGATTTACTGAACCTTCTTCCTTTGAGTCCATATTGGCTATTAAGAACTTTTGCGAGAAAATCACCTAAAAGAAAAGGTGCCTCCTCTGATACCAATTGAAATTCTGAATCGTAGCCGAGTCAAGAAGTCGAACACAAAGTCGTAACTTGTGTATCGATTACTTGCCTAAAACGTAAACCGTAAGCAAAACAGTAAACAGATATTAATAACGACACCAGAGATGATTACCCAGTTCGGTGACTCCGCACCTACGTCTGGGGGCACTTTGCCAGTGGAAAGGTTTTCACTATTAGGTACTCAATAGTACAACTTCAAGCACCAACTAGCTATCACACAAGCTATTGTCCTAAGCTACTATAGATCTCACCGTGAACAACCTCGACCAAGGGCCTCTCCCCCTGTCTTTGAGATCCTCTCAATTCCACCCTTCGAGCAAGCCTATGCTCGGTGTCGTTGTCTTCTTTGACGGAGTTGTGAATCTTCAATCACAAACAAAAACCCTAACCGATCCAAACACTCAATCTTCACGACTTGATGTTTGATCGGAGCAAAGCCGTTCTAGCAAATATAATCAGCCTCTCAACACGCCAATGGTGCACGGTTAAGAGCTCTGAGAAATCTTGCAATTTTAGAACTAGAACGGATAACTGCTAATGGGAAGCTCAAGAGTTTTTATAGCAGCTCACATTCCTAATCCTTCCCGGATTAGGAACAGGAAGTTTCAGACTTCCTGAATAAATTAGGCAAGTCGTTGCCGCCTGACAGGCTGGAAGTCGTCTTGCCTGTTCGGACTTCCTGAATAAATCAGGCAAGTAGAGTTGCCGCCTATTGCTGACGTGTTGCTGACAACTGGAAGTCGCCTGACTTATCGACGACACTTTCTTGCGCTCCAAGTCTTCGTGGCGTCTTTCTTCTTTCGCTCCAAGCGTCGTCGATCTTTCCTAATCTGGATTGTAACTAGTCGCTCCACATGTCATGTAACATGTTGTACTGACTTTTTACTTTTGCGCTAAAAAATTATGCTAACACATAAATGTAGCAACACTTGTATACGGGGGAAGAAATGATGATCTAGTCGTCAAAGGATATGTCGACGCTAGTTTCCAGACAGACCCCTATGACTTTAAGAATCAGTTGGGATATGTGTTTACGTTGAACGGTGGAGCATTCAGCTGGAAAAGCAAGAAGCAGGACAGCATTGCCGACTCTACGACCGAAGCTGAGTACATTGCTGCATCGGAAGCGGCAAAAGAGGCTGTATGGATCGGGAGTTTCATGGCTGGGTTAGGTGTAATTCAAAACCCATCTAACCTAGTAGACTTATATTGTGACAACACCGGGGCCATTGCGCAAGCTAAGGAACCCAGGGCACATGACAGATCCAAACATGTGCTCAGAAAGTATCACATCATCGGCGACATTGTTACTAGAGGTGACGTGAAGATCCACTACATTGCAACTGATGATAACACAGCCGACACCTTCACCAAGGCTCTTCCTCAAGCAAAACATGATAAACATGTTAGGTCAATGGGTATAGACTGGGACTTAGATTGGAACTAGGGGCAAGTGGGAGATTGATAGCATTTTGTGCCCTAGTCCAATTGCTAGTAGCCTGTAAACGTCTATGTACATTATCATTGTTTGCAATATATATAAAACGGCTTTGTATTACTTATGTGTTGAAGTAATATGTTAAGCATTATCTGATTTATGACCACTAAAGTAGTAGAACCATAAATCTGTACGGATCACACTTAACGAGTCCCTGGTCAATATATGCTTCATAGAAGCGACCAGTATGAGGATGGTTCTTAATGACGTAGTTCTACTTGTCATAGGGATGAGGGATCCCGGAATCATATCATAGATATCATGAGGTGATTGATATCGGACGACCTACTTTGAATAGTGTTTTCATATATTAAGCCATGAACATATTCAAATGCGATAGCTTGTCACGATATCCTTAGACCGAGGAGTCTTTGTGATCACTATGCAATGTACGTGCGGCTTTAATTTGCGCCTAACGCTTTCTGTAAGAGGATTGCAATAACGAGCATGATTGGGTGGCGGAACGGGTTGCATGAGTGACACGAAAGACGGCTAAGGGATTTATCCCTCATACTACGGTATGGGAAAGATATCCGTTAAAGGCCTCTTGATCGAGACTGACTGAGAGTAAGAGCATGGCCATGCCGGTGATACGAGTTATCAGTTCTCAGCCATCTCACATATCAAGTAACAATGATTGATTAAACAAGGGTGACGACTCTATGCCTTGTGAAAATCGGGATATCTAGAGATAACTTGTACGCACAAGGTTAAGTCGAATCATCGATCGTCATGCACCTTGGGTAATCATAACGTCTTACTAGAGGCCCCTTATGATGGATCGGGCAAGAGCGATCTTTTGCGCCGATCTGCCAACGGTGGCATGAGCCTGAAGGGTCACACACATTCAAGACGGATAACTTGAGACAAGGAAACCTTAACGTTTCTTGAGGAAAAATACATGGACAAAACTGGGGGTTTTGTGCCGTGGGTTCGGTTTGAGAGAATAATTAGCGAATCGAGAAAACTGAGTTTTTTCGTCGATGTCGCGTCGGACTTTGGTTGATAAGTAACGACAAAAAGGGTCGGCGACTTTTGGACACGACACGAAACCACATGGGCGAGCGCATTGGGCTCGGCCCATGAGGTCTCATGGCCGGCCCAAACAAGGGCCCATTTAGGGCCCAATAAGCCCTCTTGGCCGGCCCACATGGTGGGTCCATGAGTGGGGGCCACACAACACCATGCTTAGTTGGTGATTGTGGATTAAGAGGTGAGTGATTTAAGGGATGTGGGTTAAAGCACCTTTAAGGCCATATCAATCACTTTAGACCCATGCTTATGAGTTGGATGATGAATTGAAATATCTATTATTCATTCAATACACAAAAAATAATCACACATCTCTCTTGCTTGGCCGGCCACCTTGCTCTCTCCTCTTCATCTTGCTCTCTTGTTCTTCATTTAATTGTTCTAGTAGGCAATTAAGTGAAGGATCTTCAAGATCATCCCCTTGGTGTGGACTTGCTTTAGAGAAGAAGATCCTAAAGTTCTTCTTTATCGATTCAACAAAAACTTAAAGGTAAACATCTTGTGGAATAGATTTTGCCTTGGGATTTAATGATTTATGTTCTTAGACAAGGTTTGGAGTAGCTTTTGTTAAAACGCTTCCGCTATCTCGACGATCTAGAATGCTCCAAAACCCTACAGGTCAGCCCTGCGGGCGACCTCGGCAGCCCACACGGGCAACCGTGGTTGTCTCCGCGGGCGACCTCGGTTGAGCCGGTTCGGCTCGACCAGATTCGAGCTGAACCGGTTGGTTAGCGAGAATATTTTGAAACCCTAAAAAATTAATTTTCAGATTTGGTTCGGTTTCGATAAACCAGCGAGAACCGGTTAAAAATTCAATTAATCAGTTAAACCGTCCTGTTTCGATAAACCCGAATTTTCCACACTTAAGAAAGATAAAATTTGGAAAGTTTATTTGTTTGATAAGCATGTTGATTGTATACAGGATCTTTGATAACATGATGTTTTCCACATGATGCTAGCTAAGCCCATTAGATTTGCATTTTAATTTCGGTTTTGCAACCTGCGTGTTGCTTAATTTTGGGTTGTAGTAAATACGGCCGGCGTGTCGTGATTTGTATTTCATTTTATTTATTTAAATTTGTAATCACGAAGACCGACACAAGAATCAAGTCAAGAGGAGGAGGAGGCTCGAAGCCAGTGGGAGTTCACGAGAATGGAGCAAGTTTGGATCTTGAAGACCATGTCTTTAGGATCAGTATTGTTAGATTCTTAGGAACTTAAGATGGGCTTAGCTATGCATATTTTATCGTTACATTTATATGTTTGAATGTATGAATGTATGATAGTTTACATATACAAGTTTATGTATGATTTTCTATCACCCACATGCAAAGATTAAAATCGGACTTTAATCAGACTCGCATGTAACCGGCTAAGGGATCATCTTTGCATGGATTTGCAATTGATGATTCCAGATTAAGATTGTATTGATATACAATCAGACTTTTATAATTCACTTAAACGCAAATAATTACAAGTCAAGCGTGATACCATCCAAGTTTGGGCACTCAAAAGGGCTTTGACCCTATGGATATCGGTACGCCTCCGCGTAACATTCATTGAGAAAAAGTCTGGATGAGATGGGTAGTTCTGTGTGGGTGCGTGCGCCTCCGCGTAGTAGTCACATTAGTTATATCCATAGTTCAAGCTTGGTAGACTTGTCTACGATTGTCAGCTAGGGCTGACCTAGGGTATCAGTATAGGGTATGCCGTGTACTTTTCGTACAGACCCTAGACAGGAATTACATGGTTTTGTAAATGGATGTATTCCTACCTTGATGCTTTCAATTGGAGCAGTGAGCCTCCGTTCACTTCAATTGAGGGTATGATAGGATCCTGGTTCAGATTCTAATGTTAGAATCAGACAAGTGTTTTATAACTAAATCTCCAACTTGAATTTTAATAAATTTTACCATGTAGAACTAAAAGGCAAACACAACACAAAGGAGTAATAGCGCACTGAGAGTCCAGATTGAGGATAGACTCAAGAGCGTGAATTACTCAGATTGGAATAGAAACTTGAGGCTTGTACTCAAGCATGAACGCAAGTAATATATCCTTACCAAGGAACCTCCTGTTGAGCCACCGCTGAACGCCGGTAGGGCACTAAGGATACTTATCAAAGTTTCTAAGTAACCAAATCGACGTGTCATGCAATATGGTGGGCAGTAGGATGCCAGAGTTGCAGAAGCAGTTCAGGAACGTTTCAGATGACTCTCATACCTGTAAGGCAGAGGTCAAGGAAATGTTCAAGGAGAAAGCTCGTGTCGAAAGATATGATACTTTCATAGAACTTAACTCCTGCAAACTTAAGGCTGGAGCCTTGTTAGTCCCCATGTCACGAAGATTTAATGTCTTCAGGACCATCTAACCAGACTCGGTTTTGATGATCAGGAGAAAATGGCTGCGGATTTTATGTTGCAGTCACTTCTAGATACATATAGTGATTTCATAGTAAGTTACAATATGCATGACATGGACAAGTCCTTAACAGAGCTTCATGGGATGCTTGTGACCGCTAAAAAGAACCTCAAGGGCAAGACCAAGGAGGTCCTTATGGTCAAAAAGAAGGTCAGCTTCAAGAAAGTTGATCAGGGCAAGGGTAAGGCTCCTAAGCACCTGGCAGGGCATATCAGACACCCCAAGCGTCCAAAGGTTCAAGCAGCTCCCAAAGCTGCTGTGAAGACTAAGGACAAAATGGAGGAGGTCTGCTATCACTGCAATGAGCCAGGACACAGGAATAAGGGATTGTAAGTAATACAAGGATCATGTGAAGAAGAGTGGGTATCCACGTCTTCAGGATCACATATTTACGTTGGTAAGCTTAATCGCTATAACGTAAATAAGAAAAGGCTTAAATCTGATGATTTAAACCAAATTATAACTGGCATTGTTATTTAAGGCACACAGGCGAGAAACACATTTCAACACTTCACAAGTGTGGATTTTAAGTCCGTTTGAATTCACTCAAACTGAAAGATGCAAGTCTTACCTAATGAGCGAGAAAAGATTTTCAACACTTCACAAGTGTGGACTTTAAATCCGTTTGAATTCACTCAAACTGAAAAATGCAAGTCTTGCCTAATGGGCAAAATGAAAAGGCACCTTTCACAGGTTTATGTGAAAAGCGAGTGACTTGTTAAGTCTAATACATTCCGACGCATGTGGACCTATGAGTACTCAGGCCAGAAGAGAGTTGAACTAATACTTGACTCTGGAAACGGCCGCATTCATTTTGAATCGGGCTCCGATGAAGACAACGATAGTACACCTTGTGACAGTCATACTGTCTCCCATTACTAAGGATGCGTGCGCCTCTGTGTAGTATTCATTAGGATGCGAGTTGAATAAGGTAATCAGTTCTATTTGGATGCGTGCGCCTCCGCGTAGTAGCCAAATAAGAGTTGGACCAGAGTCACAGAAGGTACACCATATGACACTCATTACGTCTCCCGTTACTGTGGATGCGTGTGCCTCCGCGTAGTATTCATTGGGATGGGAGCGGGATGAGATGGTCAGTTCTATTTGGATGCGTGCGCCTTCACGTATTAGCCAAATAAGAAATGGACCATAGTCATATATGGTGTGGAAAACATCCTAGTATGTTTTTCCTAAAAAGATTTGGGTAGCAGAGATGCAGGAATCCAAATCAGACAAAATGTGTCTTCGCAAGGTATCCTTAAGAAACTAAGAGATACAACTTCTATATACCCAGTGAGTACAAAGTCTTTGTTGCTCGAGGAGGGGTATTTTTGGAGAAATATTTTTCCAAAATAGCTAGTGGGAGTCCCGTGCATCTCGAAGAAATTCGTGAGGATACGGAACAGCCTGAAGCAATTCAGGAGCCTACTAAGTAAGATGTAGAAGTACTGGAGCCTCATATGGTTGTAGATGAAGAATTAGTCCCTACAGAAATTCCAGATGGTCCAAGGAGGTCTGAAAAATCTCGTCATGTTCCAGACAGATATGGCTTCACAGCCACTGAAGGAAATGACTTGATGTTGGTGGATCAGGATGATCCAGAAACCTACAGACAAGCTTTGACCAGTCCAGACTCCGAAAGATGGCAGAACGCCATGAATGAGGAAATTAAGTCCATGTAAGACGACCAAGTCTGGTGCTTGGTTGATTAAACCCCTGGGATAAAACCCATCGGTTCTGAGTGGGTCTATAGGATCAAGACCGACATGGATGGAAATCCTCAGACCAATGAGGCTAGGATGGTTGAAAAAGGTTATCGTCAGATTCAATGCATGTATTATGATGACACCTTTTCACCAATAGCAATGGTCAGATTGATCCGAATTATTCTTAACCATAACTATGGCAGATGGATTTAAAAACCCCTTCCTTAGCAGGAACTTACTATATGGCGTGTATATCACACGACCTGTGGGTTTTGTAGATCCAAAGCACCCGGAAAGATATGTAAGCTGCAAAGATCCATTTATGGATTTAAGCAAGCTTCAGGGAGTTGGAACCGTTATTTTGATAAAGCTGTAAGGGAACTCGGCTTCATCAAAAACAAAAGTGAGCCTTGCGTACATAAGAAAGCGAGTGGGAGTAATATTGTATTATTGGCATTTATTCATCGGGAATGACATCCCGACCTTGCCACCAAAGCTTGATTAGGGAAGTATTTATCGATGAAGGACTTAGGTGATGCTACATTTAATGTAGGCATCAGGATCTCTACAGATCATTCCAAAAGGATTTTGGGCCTAAGTCAGAACATGTTGCTAAGTCAGAACATGTACATAGGTAAAGTGTTGAGAAGACTCTCAGTGCTTGATTCTGAGAAAGGATACATACCCCCGCGTCATGGCATCAAGCTCAGCAAACTACATAGTCCTAGTACTCCTGATAAGCTGAGCAGGATGAGTAAGATCCCTTATGCTTCGGCTGTCGGGTCCATCATGTATGGCAGGATGTGCACGAGACTGGAAGTCTAGTTTGCACTAAGCTGTACCAGCAGATTCCAATCTAACCCCAGCCAATTACACTGGATTGCTGTCAAAGGTCATCCTCAAATATTTGAGGAAGACCAAGGATGCATTCCTAGTATATGGGGATGTAGATAGAGAACTAGCAGTCAAACGACAAGTCGATGCTAGTTTTCAGACATATTTAGATGACTTCTAAATTCAGTCAGGATGTATTTTGTGTTGAGTGGTGGCGTTTTCAGTTGGGCGACCTCGGTTGAGCCGGTTCGGCTCGACCAGATTCGAGCTGAACCGGCTGGTTCGCGAGAATAATTTGAAACCCTAAATATTTAATTTTCAGATTTGGTTCGGTTTCGATAAACCAGCGAGAACCGGTTCAAAATTCAATTAATTAATTAAACCGTCCAGTTTCGATAAACCGGAATTTTTCCACGCTTAAGAAAGATAAAATTTGGAAAATTTATTTGTTTGATAAGCATCTTGAGTGATCACATGATCTTTGATCAATTAAAAATTCATGCAAAGATAATCCCTTAGCACGTTGCATGCGAGTCTGATTAAATTCCGATTTTAATCTTTGAATGTTGGTGACTGAAAGAGATCACCATTGGTTCCATTCGATAAATTTTATGCAGGGGAAGTTGTGTAACCATGGTGATCGATGCAAACTTGGATCTTAATGTAAATTCAACATGCTATCAACCTTTTGAATCTGAAAAATACCTCTATTAATCGATGAAAACACAAGCGTAGTGTTTCTCTATTAGGTCCACACAAGCACCAAAACCGAAGAAGGTTTTCTCTCACACTTTAGCTATGAATGTTCTTGAGAAGCTTGACAAATCAACAATGGAGGAAAATGGAGGAAGAGAGGATCGGTCAAGTGAGGGAGAGAATGAGGGGGAGTGGTTGCCAATAGTTGGAGAAAAAAGATGGAAGATATTTTGAAATTTTAATTTGAAATAAAATTGAATTTCAAATTAATAATTGCATATCTAGCCTTCTTAAACTCCTATTTGCACTTCTTACCCATTCATAACTTGAATCCCTAAATGGGCCTTAAGCCCGTTTAACTAAAACCCAAATTAAACCCATTAACTTGAGTTCTAATTTTGGTTTAGACAAAACGGTTCAATTTCCTCGAATTGATTTCTTCAACCGTCTGGTTAAAACCTTAGGCTAGAAAACTACCGAATCGTTCTCAATTTTCATCCATAATTATTTGTCATGTATCGTGCTTAATGCGTGTGACCCTCTAGGCTCACGAACAGTTGGCAGACTGGTAAAATTACTATTTTACCCTTTTCATCATAAGTGGTCTCTAGCAAGACATTATGATTACCCAACGTTCGTGATTATCGATTATTTAACTTAACCTGTTATCGTACATGTCAATATCCTTTTATCAAACCGATATCCAGATTGATCAATAGGCATAGAATGGTCATCCTAATTTATCAATCACTGTTTCTTGATATTTGAGATGACTGAAAACTGATACTAAGGTATCACCTGCACGGCCGTGCTATTCCTTCAGTCATACTCATCAAGTGGCATAAACAAATATATTTCTCATACCGAAGTATGAGTGATAAATCCCTCAAACGCCTTGATGATTGTGGATCAGGATGATCCAGAAACCTTCAGACAAGTTTTGACCATTCCAAACTCCGAAAAATGGCAGAACGCCATGAGTGAGGAAATGAAATCCTTGTATGAAAACCAAGTCGGGTGCTTGGTGGATCAAACCCCTGGGATAAAACCCGTCGGTTCTGAGTGGGTCTATAGGATCAAGACCGACATGGATGGAAGTCCTCAGACCAATATTGCTAGGGTGGTTGTAAAAGGTTATCGTCAGATTCAATACATGGATTATGATGACACATTTTCACCAGTATCAATGGTCAGTTTAATCCGGATTATTTTTAGCCATAGTTATGGCAGATGGATGTCAAAACCCTTCCTTAGCAGGAACTTACTAGAGGGCATGTATATCACACGACCTGTGGGTTTTGTAGATCCAAAGAATCCCAAAAAGCTGTAAGGGAACTCGGCTTCAGGGAGTTGGAACCTTCATTTTGATAAAGCTGTAAGGGAACTCGGCTTCATCAAAAACGAAAGTGAGCCTTGGGCACATAAGAAAGCCAGTGGGAGTAATATTGTATTCTTGGCATTTATTCATCGGGAATGACATCCCGACCTTGCCACCAAAGCTTGGTTAAGGAAGTACTTATCGATGAAGGACTTAGGTGATGCTACATTTAATGTAGGCATCAGGATCTCTACAGATCATTCCAAAATGATTTTGGGCCTAAGTCAGAACATGTTGCTAAATCAGAACATGTACATAGGTAAAGTGTTGAGAAGACTCTCAGTGCTTGATTCTGAGAAAGGATACATACCCACGTGTCATGGCATCAAGCTCAGCAAGCTACAGAGTCCTAGAACTCCTAATAAGCTGAGCAGGATGAGTAAGATCTGAAATTCTGATCAGCTAGTCGTGCAAGATGCCACACACAATGTTACACAGAATGCTATAACGTTGTGTCTGACTTCTTGCGTAGATAATGCAGGACAGTAAATATAAAGCTATAAGTAATGACACAGCAGATTGTTTACCCAGTTCGGTGCAACGTCACCTACGTCTGGGGGCTCTCAGCCTAGTGGAAAGATTTCACTTATCAGTAATCCGTCAGAACATACAAGTACCTGTGATCCCTCCTAGATCTGTACTTTATGCTACGTCTTACAGTGCAATCTATCTCAGGGTCTCCCCCTGAATCCAAGAACGTCTTGATTCCACTCTTCGAGGAATCGCCTTGCTCTGTCGTCTTCAAGTCTTCTTCAAGCTTGGTGGTTGCGTGCGGTCTTCAACTCACGACTTCAGTAAACCCTTAATCACCTAACTCTCTATAGTTATGTGATACACAATATCCTAAGCTCAATCTGCAATTTCTCAGCCCGCAAACCTTCACATCTAAGAACCTTGGAAATTGTTGCTAGGAAACAAATAAAGAACCACACCATTGCTAAGGGGGTAGCCTAAGCTTTTATAGCAATCGTGGATGAGTACTAACCCTAAAGGGTTTCCTCTTAAGCGTCGTCTTTCTCCTTTTCAGATTAGGAGTCGTTCTGCAATTTCCTAATCGTTTTCTTTCTTCTCTGCCGAAACTGCACTTTCCTGATTTCTGTCGATCAGAATGCTTGCCGAGATGCCGTCAACAATGTTACACAAGATGTCGTAGAAGATGCTTCGACATTCTTTGTAACATGTTCTTCAGTTCCTTTAAAAATCAGCCAATCTCTAAAACCGTCGTAACTACAATCTCCCCCTTTGGCTATTTTTAAGGACAGCATTCTTCGTCGCATTCTGCGTCGTATTTGTCGTCTCGTCGATCGGCAGTCTTGCGTCGCGCGTATTGTCGCGTCGTCTCTATTTTTCTTGTATCATCGCGCGCGCGTATATACCTATGTCTATCTTACTCCCCCTTGCTGGCTCAAAAAGAGCCAGAACTTAAACAAATATTGTAACAAATCCGGGAAATAAGCAAAATAAACCAGACATAACTCACACTTGCTCTCAATCAGCTGTCGAGAGTAAGCGTGATACATTGTTCACCAAATATTACAAAAATAAAAGTTGTTCAGTAGTTCAAGAGTCAGAGAATTTCATGAAATTTTAAATAGAGCTGCTGCTGGAACTTGCAGTCTCTGTTGCTTTAGTGGAGGCTTCTTGGGTAGCTTCTTCTGAATCATTAGGTAGGGAGGTTGTGTCATTATCTTCAGAGCCCGGAGGAGACATGGATTGCAGCAGGTTGGCGCAGTGAGTTCGGCGCTGTGAGAGGTGCTTCAGAGCTGTCTTCAGATTTGCAATGTCCTTGTTAAGTACAGCAATCTCTCGTTCAAGCATGACCGCATCCCTGCTGGTGGTCCTGGTTAGAGGGACGGCACTTGTGGCTCGACTGGTCTTTGCCTTGGCTTCCGGCCTGACAAGATCAGGAGCATGCTTCCCCTCAAACAACTTGTGGCTTACCACAATCAGTCCTCCTCTTTTGCCCACCTTATCCGATGTTTTCAACACTCCAGGGTGTTGATGTACAAGTAATTCAGAGATAAGGCATGGAAAGGCTATGGGAATTTTCACAGCAAGAGATCTAGCATGGCGAACAAGATGATCAATCACAAATTGCCCAAAGTCAAGTTTAGATCTAGTACCTATTTGGTAGATCAGTATTGCCAGCTCAGGTTTGATTGATGATGCGTGGGTCGAGGGCGCCCAATTTGCCACTCCAATTCGGAAGAGAATGGAGTACTTGGAAGTCAGATCTGATGCTGCCACGGTGCCTTTGGATGGCCATGTTCTTCTTTTATCTCTGGTGATCTCTCGGAGGACTTTGCTTAGGTCGGGTGGTGGCACAGATCGAACCCTCTTCCTTCCCAGGAAGTCATTGATAATGTCAGAGGAGATGTCAAAGCGAATGCCTCTGACATATACCTTATCAAACTCTGGAGCATCTGGGGTACCAAACGTGGTAGGCAAATTTGCAATGAACTCCTTAACCAAGAGGGGATAGTGGTTACCAATGTTTGAGACGGTTCTCATTAATTCTGCCTTCTCCAGGAGCTGTATAATGGCCTCTAGCCCAAGCAGCTCTGACAACAGTGTCTTCTCTGAGTACGTCGTTCTCTGAAACACAAACTCCCACCTCTTTGCACCTTCTGCTGAGTGAAATGACACATTGTCGTAAGTTATACTCACGGTATTCTTGGCCGTCTTCAGGGCCTTCTTCTTCTTTCCTTCCTCAGCAGGGACCTCCTCAACGTCATCATCAGTTGTTTCACCCATCAAACTCCTTGTCGCGATTACTTTCTTCCCCTTTTCTTTGACATGCAACTTTTTCTTTTTGTTGCTGGGACCTCCAGCCTCCTTGTCCTCCTTCCTTTTCCTTGTTTCTTTCAGTTTTCCAACCATAACAGCCAAACTTTCAGTTTCTTCTAAAACCTTTTTCTCAGAGACGATAGGACTGTGTGTGCCGTCTCAGCAGCTTCTTCCATGACATCTTCTCTGACATCCAGAGGGTTTTCTTCTGTGTTGTTGGTGGTGGCATCCTTGTTCTTCTCAGCTTCTTCCAGATTGGTTTCTCCGTTTCTGGTTTCTTCTTTCTCTTCTTCTTCCTCGGCTTCTTCCGAGTCAGCTATTTCTTCCTCTTCTACAACTTTTTCAGTGGCTTTTGGTATGACATCTGTTCCTTCTTCTTCTCCTCCTTCTCCTTCCGCAATGCGTTCCAACCCATGACTGACCGGTGTCACATCCTCCTTTTCTCCTTCCGGACGTATCAGTTCTTCTACCACACCTTCTTGAGGTGGGTCCTGGTTTTCCAGCAGTGATTCTAATAAATCACTGTTTCTAGAGGTATCGACAGAGAAATCGTTACCTGTTGGTGTTGGAACTGCGACGATTTGCATGGAGGCTTCTCGATTTTCCTGGCCAAGATCATTCTCTCTTTCTGGCCCAGTTAGGTCAGTCATTGAGAAAGCAGCGCTTCCGGTCCGGGACTTTTTGGGAACTCGAGTAAAAGCTGGTATTGGGGCTTTCTCTGGTGAAGCATCCTTGAGAATTTCTTCTGACTTCTTCAGAGTTTTTGGCCCTTTAATTCGCACTCCATGCTTGTTTGTTTTCGCTCTACTGCTTCTGGAGCCTTTAGATTCAGCTTTCTTTGAATCGGTGGCTTCCTTTGGGGCTACTATGCTTCGGGTTTTCACCATTGTTGTTTTGAGAGATTAGCAGAGAGTGAATGACGAAGGAGATGAGAGCAAACACAGAAGAGAGAGGCAGACTAGGTTTTGAAAAACGATTCAAATCTTTTCTTTTATATGGGCTTTTGATATGCTTGGCCCAATGACATTTGTTGGATTTTCGACCGGTTCATGAAGAGGCACCAACTAACTCCTCTCAACCATTTCTGCAACTTCTTATTGTTCACTGATGGTGCACAGACCGAGTGATGATCTGAGATCCTCGAATCTGCTTGCATCTAATGCTTTTGTGAAAATATTAGCAAGTTGCTTCTTTGTGGGAATGTGCTCTAGGATGATCTTCTTGTCTTCGACCAATTCTCGAATGAAGTGGTGTCTAATATCAATGTGTTTGGTCTTGCTGTGTTGGACAGGATTTTTGGAGATGTTGATAGCACTGACATTATCAATATATAAAGTCATGGCATCCTGTCTGACATTGTATTCGACTAACATCTGCTTCATCCAAAGTAGTTGTGTACAGCTACTCCCAGCAGCAATATACTCCGATTCGGCAGTGGAAAGAGCAACACAGTTTTGCTTCTTACTAAACCATGATATGAGGTTGTTGCCAAGGAAGAAGCATCCTCCAGATGTGCTTTTCCTATCCGATGTGTTTCCAGCCCAATCGGCATCACAATACCCCACCAAGGTAGAGGATGTGTCGAATGAGTATAATAAACCCAAGTTTGTAGTCCCAGAGATATATCTAATAATTCTTTTGGCTTGGGATAGATGACTAACCTTAGGATTAGCTTGATATCGTGCACATACTCCGACAGAGTAGGCAATATCTGGTCGACTTGCGGTGAGGTAGAGAAGACTACTGATGATGCTCCTGTATAGGTGTTGGTCGACGGCTTCTCCTGGATCATCTTTAGTTAGCTTGACATGTGTAGCTGTTGGTGTCCTTTTATGTGAGGCTTTCTCTAGCCCAAAATTCTTGACAATATTCTTCGCATATTTGCTCTGAGATACGAAGATGCTATCCTTTTGTTGTTTGATTTGGAAGCCTAAAAAATAAGTAAGCTCTCCCACCATGCTCATCTCGAATTCTGATTGCATCTGTTGAATAAATATCTCTACCATCTTGCTTGACATCCCTCCAAACACAATGTCATCGACATAGATTTGAGCTATCATTAGATTCCCGTCTTCATTCTTCACAAATAGGGTCTTGTCGACTCCCCCTCTCGTGTAGCCGCTTTGGATGAGAAATTTTGTGAGTCTTTCATACCAAGCCCTCGGTGCTTGTTTCAACCCATAGAGAGCTTTCTTGAGTTTATACACATGATCAGGATGGTGAGGATCAACAAATCCTTTAGGTTGTGACACATATACTTCTTCGTTGAGGTCCCCATTCAGGAATGCACTTTTGACATCCATCTGGTAGAGCTTTATCTGTAGATGGCATGATATCCCTAGCAAGAGACGGATTGCTTCAAGTCTTGCCACAGGAGCAAATGTCTCATCGAAGTCGACACCCTCAATTTGAGTATACCCTTGAGAACCTAACCTTGCTTTGTTGCGAGGGATGTTGCCAAGCTCATCGGATTTGTTCTTGAAGATCCATTTGGTGCCTATGATGTTTCCTTCACTCGGTTTGGGCACTAGTTCCCATACCTGATTTTTCTCAAATTGAATCAGCTCTTCTTGCATAGCATTGACCCAATACTCATCATTGATTGCTTCATTGATGTTTTTGGGTTCTGTCTTTGAAACGAAGCAAATATTTCCTATCATCTCGTTATAATCTTCAGGAGCTTTTGACCGAGTCCGTACGCCTTCATTCAGGTTTCCAATAACTCCAGAGATAGGATTATTAGTCTGGACTCTTCGTGAGGGATTTTTGTTGCTGGTTTCAGGAACTACTTCGTCATTGGCGACATCATCTTCTATTTTGCTGCTAGCATCTTCTCTGTCATCTGGCGTAGCATTCTTCCTGACATTGTTGGGCGGATAGGCTCCGTCTTCGTCCGTCGCATCTTCTGAGGCATCTTCGCAGTAATCATCAACAACAACATTGATTGATTCCATCATGGTCTTGGTTCGTTTGTTGAAGACTCGGTATGCGCGACTATTCCTTGAATAGCCAAGGAAGATGCCTTCATCGCTTTTTGGGTCAAGCTTTTGACGAGGCTCTCTATCAGCTAGAATACAACAAGTGGAGCCAAATATATGGAAGTACTTAACATTGGGCTTTCTCCCCCTCCATATTTCATAATGAGTCACTGACATACCTGGTCTGAGAATGACTCGATTGTGGATATGGCAAGCTGTGTTAAGTGCTTCTGCCCAAAAGTGAGTTGGTATGTCCTTAGCTAGCATCATAACTCTCGCCATCTCCTGTAGAGTTCTGTTTTTGCGCTCAACAATGCCATTCTGTTGTGGAGTGATTGGTGCTGAGAATTCATGCGCTATCCCTTCTGAGTTGCAGAAATCTGCAAACTTGCCGTTTTCGAACTCTCGACCATGATCACTACGAAGGCGGATGATTTTGCCAATTGTCTCTCCTTTTTCTCGTTGAACCTGAATGCACAGATTTTTGAAGATCGAGAAGGTGTCTGATTTGTCACGAGGGAAGTCAACCCAAGTGTATCGTGAGTAATCATCTACACACACAAAGACATATCGTTTTCCTCAAAGGCTTTCAACTTGCATTAGTCCCATGAGGTCAACATGTATCAGCTCAAGTACTCGAGAGGTGGTGATATGTTGTAGCTTCTTGTGTGACATCTTGGTTTGCTTACCAATCTGACATTCTCCGCAGACCTTTCCTTCTACTATTTTCAGGTTTGGAATACCTGTGATTGCCTGTTCTGAGATTACTTTCTGCATACTTCTAAGATTTAGATGTCCAAGCTTTCGGTGCCATAGTTTGGTTTCTTCTGCTTTAGAGACAAGGCACTTGGTTGCTTTGATATGTGTCTCGGGAGACCAGATATAGCAATTGTCCGTTGAGCGAACTCCTTGCAGAATAGTGACTTGATTAAAGTCTTGAACTATACAGGCTTCTTTTGTGAATTTCACTTCTGAATCCTGATCACAAATCTGACTGATGCTAATCAAGTTTGCTTTAAGTCCTTCTACAAGTAATGCTTCAGTCAGGCAGGTGGCTCCTGGATGCTTAAGCACTCCTTTTCCGATAATTCGAGCTCGAATCCCATCTCCAAACGTGACAAAGCAGTTTGTATATAGTTTAAGATTAGAGAGAAAATCTGGAGTACCTGTCATGTGTCGAGAGCATCCACTGTCGAGATACCAGTCCTTGTTTGTTGAAGCACTTAAGGATGTATATGCAACATTAGCTCGATAGACCAGGTTCTTAGGTCTCCATTCAAGGCGGGATGTCTTCGGAGGTGATGAGAGATGCCTTTGATATTTCTGAGCTTGCTTCCTCTTAAGAAGTTGAAAACAAAAAGGTCTGATGTGACCTGGTTGATCACAGTAATGACATATCCATTGATATTGATAAGCTGATCTTCTGTAGCTTTGTTGTCTGTGTGGAGGATGTCTTCTGGCAGTTACTTGACAAGAACAGGTTGTAGATGATGTTATGGCTTTTGTTGTAGGTCGTCCTGTAGGATGTGTTGGGGCATCCAGTAGTTTCTTGTCAGCCATGGCTTGTTGTGGGATAAACTTTGTCCCTGCTGTTGAGGGGACAGCATGTGTGTACCCTAGTCCCGTCGTATCTTTGGACTGTTTTCCCACCGATAAAATCTTGTCAAGGCTTTCAGTGCTCGGATTCATCATTTTTACCGATTTAGTCATGAGACTAATTTCTCCATTAAGTCTGGTGATCTCTCGTTTCAGCTCCACAATCGTCTCTAGAGATCTTGACTTGTCGCTGGTAAGACTAATGATCCTTTCGCCTTGTTGATCAAGTATCTGAGTTTCCTTGATCCATCTGGTATGCAAGCCTTTGTATGCCTCGACTAGTTGCTCTTTAGTCCAATTCTCATTTGGAGTTGGATCATCATTGATGTCGACAGCATTATCAACATTACATGTAGGAGTAGTAGTAGTGAATGCAACGAAGTTGCTTACCTCTTCTGATCCACTATCTTCATTGTCATCATCTGATAGGGTGGCATTGTATCCTCGTTTTTGTTGTTTGATGAAATTTGGACATTCTCTACGGAGGTGGCCGAATCCTTCACATTCATGACATTGAAGTCCTTTGTTTTTGTTTTCTTCCCCACTCCTGTTTGGTCTGTCAAGACTACCTCCAATTTGAGCTTTTTGTGGAGCTTTGTTTCTGGCATTTGCTGTGACATTCCGTCCACCCATTCGACTAAATCTTCTCATGGCTTTGTTGTAATTTTTTGTGAGAAGGGCCATTGTAGCCTCGATGTCTTCATCAGAATCCGAATCGTCAGGATCTGGTTGCTTGTGAGTTGAGTTTTTGAAAGCAACTCCTTTGTTCCTTTTGTCGATGTTGGGTAGAGACAACTCATAGGTCATTAGAGACCCCATCAGCTCATCAAATTTCAAGACCTTGAGGTCATGTACTTCTTCAATTGCTGTGATCTTCATCTTGAACCTAGGGCTAAGAGCACGTAGGGTTTTTCTTACCAATTTTTCATCAGACTTTGGTTCTCCTAGAGAATAGGATTCATTGGCTAGATCACGAATGCGAACATTGAAATCTGCAATTGATTCGTCTTCCTTCATGATGAGGGCTTCGAAGTTGGTAGTCAGGTATTGCAGTTTTTGTTCTCGAACCTTAGTTGTTCCTTCATATGCTACGGCCAGGATGTCCCATGCTGATTTGGCAGTTGTGCATGTGTTGATTAGTCTGAACACGTTCTTGTCAACACCATTGAAGATAGCATTCAGAGCTCGAGAATTTCCCAGTGATTCTTCATCTTCATCATCGGTCCAGTCTTTTTCTGGTTTTGGGCCGATAGAATTGCCATCACTGTCACTGAGTTGTGGTGCATTCCAACCATTGAGTACAGCCTTCCATGTCTTGTTGTCTAGTGACTTCATGAAGGCACACATTCGAGCCTTCCAATAGCCATAGTTGCTTCCATCTAGAACAGGTGGTCGATTTATGGATCCTCCTTCTCTGGTATTGTCCATCTTTGATCAAAATATTTGTTTTAGGAACTCACCTAAAGCTATATGTGCCCCCTCTGATACCAAATTAAATTCTGATCAGCTAGTCGTGCAAGATGCCACACACAATGTTACACAGAATGCTATAACGTTGTGTCTGACTTCTTGCGTAGATAATGCAGGACAGTAAATATAAAGCTATAAGTAATGACACAGCATATTGTTTACCCAGTTCGGTGCAACGTCACCTACGTCTGGGGGCTCTCAGCCTAGTGGAAAGATTTCACTTATCAGTAATCCGTCAGAACATACAAGTACCTGTGATCCCTCCTAGATCTATACTTTATGCTACGTCTTACAGTGCAATCTATCTCACGGTCTCCCCCTGAATCCAAGAACGTCTTGATTCCACTCTTCGAGCAATCGCCTTGCTCTGTCATCTTCAAGTCTTCTTCAAGCTTGGTGGTTGCGTGCAGTCTTCAACTCACGACTTCAGTAAACCCTCAATCACCTAACTCTCTATAGTTATGTGATACACAATATCCTAAGCTCAATCTGCAATTTCTCAGCCCGCAAACCTTCACGTCTAAGAACCTTGGAAATTGTTTCTAGGAAACAAATAAAGAACCACACCATTGCTAAGGGGGTAGCCTAAGCTTTTATAGCAATCGTGGATGAGTACTAACCCTAAAGGGTTTCCTCTTAAGCGCCGTCTTTCTCCTTTTCAGATTAGGAGTCGTTCTGCAATTTCCTAATCGTTTTCTTTCTTTTCTGCCGAAACTGCACTTTCCTTATTTCTGTCGATCAGGATGCTTGCCGAGATGCCGTCAACAATGTTACACAAGATGTCGTAGAAGATGCTTCGACATTCTTTGTAACATGTTCTTCAGTTCCTTTAAAAATCAACCAATCTCTAAAACCGTCATAACTACAAGATCCCTTATAATTCGGCTGTGGGATCCATCGAGACTGGAAGTCTCGGTTGCACTAAGCTGTACCAGCAGATTCCAATCTAACCCCGGCCGATTACACTGGATTGCTGTCAAAAGTCATCCTCAAATATTTGAGGAGGACCAAGGATGCATTCCTAGTGTATGGGGATATAGATAGAGAACTAGCAGTCAAATGACAAGTCGATGCTAGTTTTCAGACATATCCAAATGACTTCAAAATTCAGTCAGGATATATTTTGTGTTGAGTGGTGGCGTTTTCAGCTGGATAAGCTTTAAGCAAGCTAAAATTGCCAACTCTACAACGGATGCTAAGTATATAGCTGCAACAAAAGCAGCTAAAGAGGCCGTATGGATTAGAAGCTTTCTGATCGGATTAGATGCAACGCCGCGAGCGTCTGATCCGATAAGCTTGTTGTGGGACAACACAGGTGCCGTAGCTATTGCTCAAGAGCCCAGATTCCACAACAGATCCAAACATATACTCAGCAGGCATCATCTCGTGAGAGTTATCACATATAGAGGTGATGTGGAGATTAAACACTATTCGACTGATGATAATATGGTCCATCCCTTGACAAAGGCTCAGTCGCAGCCTAGGAATGAGGACTATGCAGGGTCTATGGGAGTAGATCAGAACTTAAATTGGAACCAGGGGCAAGTGGGAGATTGTTAGACTTATGCCCCAGTCCAATATATAAGTAATCTACAGATGTAATGTTTTATCATCTTTCCGAATAAATAAATTGGCATATATTACTAATGTGTTGTAGTAATATATCGAATGTAATTTGGTCTATGTCATTATGCGTGTAACCACTAATAGTACAACTATAGATCAGAAAGAATTACATTTGATGAGTCCTTAATAAGCTAAGCTTCTTCAAGAAGTGATCAGTATGAGACCAACTCCTTGTGATCACGCTCTACTGATCATGGCAAAGTATGTGCCGGAGTTATATCATAGATATCATCAGGTCGATGATATTGGACAACCCGATTGTGAGTATGCTGCATAGATCCTGTCATGAGATACTCACATATCGTAGCTTGTCATTATATCCTAAGACCAAGGAGTCTTTGTGTACACTATGTAACGAATACCTAAGTTTGACCTAGTCTAACGTTATCTGTAAAAGGGTAACTATAACGGCTTCGATTGGTTTTGATATTGATTGCACTAGTGAACTCGAAAGGCGTCTGAGGGATTTATCACTCATACTTCGGTAAGAGAAAGATATCCGTTTAGGCACTTGATGAGTATGACTGAAGAAAGAGCACGGCCGTGCAGGTGATACCTTCGTATCAGTTTTCAGTCATCTCAGATATGAAGAAACAGGGATTGATAAATTAGGATGACCATTCTATGCCTATTGATCGATTTGGATATCGGTTTGATAAAAGGACATGACATGTACGATAACAGGTTAAGTCGAATAATCGATAATCACGAACATTGGATAATCATAATGCCTTGCTAGAGGCCACTTATGATGGAAAGGGTAAAATAGTAATTTTACCAGTCTGCCTATTTCTCGTGAGCCTAGATGGTCACACACATTAAGCACGATACATGAAAATTAATTATGGATGAAAATTGAGAACGATTCGGTAGATTTCTGGCCTAAGGTTTTAACCAGACGGTTGAAGAAATCAATTCGAGGAAAATGAACCGTTTCATCTAAACCGAAATTAGAACTCAATTTAATGGGTTTGATTTGGGTTTTGGTTAAACGGGCTTAAAGCCCATTTAGGGATTTAAGTGATGAATGAGAACAAATGAAAATAGAGGGTTTATGGAGGATGGATATCTAATTTTGAATTGAAAAATTCAATTTTATTTTTCAAATTAAAATTCCAATATTTTCATAACTTCCTCTAATTTTCAGCAACTACTCCTATCTTCCTCCCCCCTTCTAGGCCGACTTCTCTCTCTCTCTCTCTTCTTCCTCCATTGTTGTCAAGCTTCTCTCAAAAAATTCATAGCAAAAATTTGAGTGAAAACCTTCTTCGGTTGTGGTGCTTGTGTGAACCTAATAGAGAAACACTAAGCTTGTGTTTTCATCGATTAGAAGAGGTAATTTTCATATTCAAAAAATTATATATAACATGTTTAATTTACATTAAGATCATAGCTTGCATCGTTCACCACGGTTACATAACGTCCGCTGCATGATATTTATCGATTGGAACCCGTGGTGATCTCTTTCACTCACGTCACCTGAGGTTTCCTTGGCGATGGTATAAAAAGAGGGAATACGGTCCATAGAAGCAGGTGTCTCTCTTCCAAGAAAGTTGTTAAAATTCTTAGCGGTGAAATTTGTACAATGCCCTCTTACAAAGACTTTTCTGAATTTTGGGTCCTCGGGGTCGTCAAATGATGGAGATAAACTGACTATGAACTCTTTTACCAGGGTGGGGTTTAATGTACCTATGTTGATAACGGTTTAAAGGAGCCCTCCATTTGAGGACTCCATCCTCCTGGTGAAAGGATGCATTATCTAAAGGTGTAGCTGCTTCTCTGCTCTTCTTCTTCTTCTTCTTCTTCTCCTCCTTCTTCTCCTCCTCCTCCTCCTCCTCCTCCTCCTCCTCCTCCTCCTCCTTCTTCGTCTTTTCTGACCGAAACTTTGCTAAAATCACATTTTCATCAGTTTTGAGAACATCTTCTGCACCAGCTTCACTTTCACCAACATGCACCTGAACGGATGATGTAGGAACATCTTCTTCGACATCCTCTTGTACGTCCTCATCGACATTTTTGTCAACAATCTCTTAGCCAATTTCCTCAACGTCTTCTTCATCCTCCCATTCTACAACTTGGTCTGGATCAGGATCTTCTTAAAATATTTCCTTTGTCCTGGGTAATGATCACATGTTAGAGATTTCAAAACAAAACCGTTACATCATCAATAGATGGGCCTCGAATCAGTTCATGCCCACATTTTTCTTCTTGAATCTATGAAGGGGCCAAAAGAAAATACACACTCCCCTTCCAGAGTACGTAGGTCCTTTATTGTTCAATAGAGCAAAGTCCTAACGAGAACCTGAGATTCTCGAATCTGGTAGCATCCAATGGTTTTGTGAAGATATCAGGTAGTTGTTACTCAATGAGGATATACTCAAACTAACATTTCTTGTCTTCCACCAGATCTCGTATAAAATGATGTCTGATGTCCTTATGCTTGGTCTTACTGTGTTGCACTTGATTTTTCGAGATGTTGATTGCACTGATATTGTCACAGAATAATGTCATGACGTCTTGACCAACATCATACTCAGTAAGCATTTGTTTCATCCACAAGAGTTGAGTGCAGCTACTTCTCCCAGCGATATATTCTGCCTCAGCCGTGGACAAAGCTATGCAGTTTTGCTTCTTGTTGGACCATGAGATAAGGTTATTCCCAAAATAAAAACAACCTCTCGAAGTGCTTCTTCTATATGTTGTGCTCCCAGCCCAATCGACATCACAATATTCAACTAGAGTAGATGATGTATCAAATGAGTATAGAAGACCAAGGTTAGAAGTTTCCGATATGTACCTCAGAATGCGCTTGGCTTGAGTAAGATGACTTACTTTGGTATTAGATTGATATCTAGCGCAGACACCAACAGAGAATGATATATCAGGTCGACTTGCAGTGAGATATAGAAGGCTCTCGATGATACTTCTGTATAAACTTTGATCCACCGATTTAGCATACTTGCTTTGAGATATGAATATCCCATCCTCTATCTGCTTGATCTGAAACCCCAAGAAATATCTTAATTCGCCCACCATGCTCATCTCAAACTCGAGCTGTATTTGTCTCACAAAATGATGCACCATCTTGTCTGATATTCCTCCAAACACGATATCATCTACATAGATTTGTGCAATCATGATGTTTCGGATTTCCTTCTTTATGAACAATGTTCGAATCACTCCTCCCCTGGCATAGCCATTCTGCATGAGAAATTGAGTTAATCTTTTATACCATGCACGAGGAGCTTGTTTGAGTTCGTATATGGCTTTCCTAAGCTTATAAACATGATGAGGTGAGCTAGGATCGACCAATTCTTTTTGGTTGAGCTACATACACTTCTTCGTTTAGGTATCCATTGGGAAATTCACTCTCTACATCCACTGGATATGACATGCAATACCCAGGAGTAATCTTATTACTTCAAGCCTTGCAATAGGAGCAAATGTTTCTTCAAAGTCTACTCCCTCGACTTGAGTATACCCTCGAGGTACAAGCCTTGCCTTGTTCCGAGGGATGGACCCATGCTTATCAGTTTTGTTTTTAAATATCCACATCGTTCCAATGATATTGACATTATCTGGATTAGGCACTAGATCTCAAACTACATTTCTTTCAAACAAACCAAGTTCTTCTTGTATGGTGTTGACCCAATATTCGTTCTCAATGACTTCTTGCACATGTTTGGGCTCAATTTTTGAAAAAAAACAAAGATTACCGATCATCTCTCTGTAGTTCACTGGTGCTTTAGGTTGAGTACGAATCTCATCTTCAATTGTACCAATCACATCCTGCACCGGATGGTCTTTCTGAATTTTCCTCGAAGAAATTCTTTGTTCACGCACGATTGGAAGTTATGTGTCAGAAACATTGTCTGTGTCTGGAACAATGTCACTCACAATTTCAAGCCATGTGTCCTTAACATCTGCCCTGACATCTGGATTACCCAGCCCCTTGTCATCAACATCTGTTTTGACATCCGGAACAACATCTGGATTTTCTAGAGTACTTGTGACATTGGGAGTAACTTCATCCTCATCAATAATATTGTTATAAACCTTGTTAGCATCGTTTATGACCACGTTTATGGACTCCATCAAGGATCTGGTACGTTTATTGAAGACACGAAACACACGACTATTCCTCGAATACCCGAGAAATATTCCCTCATCACTTTTGGGATCAAACTTGCGTCGAGAATCCCTATCGGCCAGAATGTAACATACCGCACCAAAGATTTGAAAATATTTCTCATTTGGTTTTCTCCTCCTCCATATCTTATAAGGAGTAGTATTAGTAGCTAAACGAAGACTCACTCTGTTGTGAATATGGCATGCTGTATTGAGTGCTTCAGCCTAGAAGTGGGTGGGTATGTTTTTGGCGAGTATCATCACTTGAGCCATCTCCTGGAGAGTTCAATTTTTCCTTTCTACGATTCCGTTCTGTTAAGGAGTTATGGGTGTCGAGAATTCATGAGTTATACCCTTTGAATCCTTCCCGTGGTCGCTTCGAAGTCTGACAATTTTCCCAATTTTGTACTTTGTTGCACAGAGCTTTAAAGATAAAAAATGTGTCAGATTTTTCACGAATAAAATCTACCGAAGTGTACCTAGAGAAGTCGTCGACACACACAAGAACATATTTCCTTACTCCGAGACTTTCAACTTATATCGGTCTCATGAGGTCCACATGAAGCAGCTCCAGCACTCTCGAAGTAGTAAGATGTTGCACCTTCTTGTGTGACATCTTGAATTGTTTTCCAATTTGGTAGTCACCACAGATTCTCCCTTCCTCAATCTTGAGGTTTGGAACACCAATTATGGCGTTTTCAGATATCACCTTCTGCATGCTCTTGAGTTTTAAATGTCCAAGCCTTTGACGTCATAGCTTGGCTTCATCAATTCTGGAGAGAAGACATTGGGACACTGGAGTGTCTGCTGGAGACCAATGGTAGCAGTTATCTCGAGATCTGGTTCCCAACATAAGCTCGACCTGTTTCTCATTTAGCACAACACACTTGTCACGAGTAAAATTTACAAATAGGTCGAGATTGCACAATTGACTAAAGCTAAAAAGATTTGCAGTGAGTCCTTCTACTAGCAGTTCCTTTGTTAAGCATAGGAAGCCAGGAAAGTTTAGCTTCCCTTTCCCAATCACTCTAGCTTTAATCCCCTCACCAAATTTGATGTAGCAATTGATGCATGGCTTGATGTAAATCAAAAGCTTACGGTCGCCAGTCATGTGACGAGAACATCCATTATCAAAGTACTGACCCTTACCGGTGAAAGCAATAAGTGTAGTGTATGCAATGTTAGCATAGTAGGTCACATTCTTCACCCTCCATTCTTTCTGTGGTGTGGACTTTTGACGAGATGACATAAGCTTGTGTGATGATTGATGTCGTGTATGTTTTCACCCGTAAAGATGATAGCAAAAAGGTTGTATGTGGCCCTTCCGTCCGCAGTAGTGACAAACCCATCGTGGTCTGGTGGGGAAGTTAGAAGGATGTTGCTGACGATATCTCTAAACTTGATTCATGCCAGATGTATGTGACATCTTGATAGACGTCTGGTTTACAGCCTTTTGAGGAACAAATAAGGTTTGAGACGTAGACGCCTCGTGAGTGTACCCCAGTCCTTTGTTGTTTGTGGTTGGTTTTTCAATAGTCAAGAGTTTGTTTAAAGTGTCGGTACTGGAGTTCATCATCCTGATTTTTTTGGTCATATGATCTAGTTCCCCATTCAGACGACTGGCTTCTTGCTTTAGGTTGACGATAGTTTCTAGAAGTCTCATCTTATCTTCAGTAAGGAAGAGAATGAGACCCCTCTATTTCTCTAGAATTTTAGATTCTTCCACCCATTTGGTATGTAACATGTTATAGGCATCATTCATGACATCGTCTGACAGTAGTTTAGTAGAGTTATAAGCTTACAAGGTCCTATCAGTTTCATCAACAGGTTCAGTATTATAAGATGAAGAAGAAGCTGTAAATGCAACAAAATTGCTTATCTGTTCGTAGTCACTGTCCGTTTCTTCCTCATCAGATAGGATGGCATTGTATCATTTCTTTTGTTTCTTCAAGAAATTTGGACATTCCCTCTCGATGTTATTGAAACCTTCACATTCATGGCACTAAATGCCCTTCCTTTTTCCAGCACGATCCATACATCTTCTGCCATTTAGAGTATTCCCAAATTTCTGACCCTTTTGTTGCAAGTTGTCTTTGACATCTTGGGAGACATTCTTCCCACTCAGTTGGTTGAATCGTTTCATGACCCTGCTATAATTTTTAGCAAACATTGCAATTATTTCATCAATCTCATCATCAAAGTCAGAATGCACCTGTTCTTTTAGACTATGCGAAGAGCTCTTTACTGCCAACTCTTTGTGTTTCTTATTCATGCTCGGAAGAGACACCTCGAATGTCATGAGTGAACCCATGAGTTCATCAAATTTAAGAGTTTTAAGATCATGGGCTTTTTCAATAGCGGTACTCTTCATTTTGAACCTTGGACTCAAGGCTCTTAAAGTCTTCCTGACAAGATCCTCACCCGTCATGGGTTTCCCAAGGGAATGGGACTCATTAGCAAGGTCTCACCTTCTTTCATGGATGAAGCTTCAAAGTTGGTGGTGAGATATTGAAGTTTTTGCTCTCGAACTTTTGTAGTCCCCTCATAGGCAGTGGTGAGAATTTCCCAGGCTTCCTATGCGTTTGTGCATGTGTTCATTAGCATGAACACATTTAGATCAACCCCATTAAATATAGCATTTAAAGCACATAAGTTACCCAAGGCTGACTCTTCTTCTGCACGACTCCAGTCATTTTCAAGTTCAGGATACGTCATATTTCCTTAGGCATCCACAAACTGAGGAGCTTCCCACCCATGAATCACTGCCCTCTAGTTTTTGCTGTCAAGTGATTTCATGAACGCACTCATTTGGGATTTTCAGTAGCAAAAGTTCATCCCACCAAGCGATGGAGGTCTATTGATCGAACCTCCTTCCCTTGAGTTATCCATATATGGTACGCAAAATTTACTTCCCAAGAAACCACCTATAGGATTAGATTCCCTCTCTAATACCAATTAAAATTATGGTTAGTTGTAACAGCAAGATGTCATGCACAATGTTGTGACTTTATGATTAACAACTTGCTGACGCGCAGATTATGGATAGTAAAGCAAACACAGTACATAAATAAAATACACGTGATATGGTTACCCAGTTCGATGCAACGTCACCTATGTCTGGGGGCACTCTGTCAGTGGAAAAGTTTCACTATAACGTAATCAATCTAAACATACAAGTTTCTATGATAATCACACAAATCAAAGCTTTATGCTATTATTACAAGTGACAACCTAGACCAGTGATTCCCACTGTCTTCGAGATCCTCTCCCGATTCCACTCGTCGAGCAATCTCCTCTGCTCGGTTCTTCGTTTGTTCTTCAAATGGTCCGTGAGTCTTCAATCACGTGAACACAACCCGACTAGTCAAGCCCTCATTCTCCTCGAATAGTGTTTGATGAACAATATGTCGTCCTAGTCAAAACATTTAGTCTCCCAAAGAGCTAGTCCAACACGCTTAGGAGCTTTGAGTTGTTTGCACACAGGACGAACTACAATCACGATAGAAGAATTAAAATGCTAAGGGAACGCTCTCCTGCTTTTATAGCAGCTGCTTCGTCTACATAATCTCTAGGGTTTCCTTAACCCTTTAGAACATATCCCCAATGAATCTGAAGTTTGCATATGCTTCTACACGTCTGACTCGTACAGAATCAAGCTCAATATAGAATATCTCTTAAACCCGAAAAACTTACCAAAATTGTCGTCTCGAAAGATGTGTTGCCAAGATGTTCCAACATACGAAAAGACATCTTTCCCTTCGCTAAAACTGTAGCCAACAAACATGTGAACATATATCTTTCTGTCCACTAAAAATATAGTAAATCTAAGCGTAACGATAGTTAAGAGCAACTTACTTCCCCTTTAATCATTGCACTCTGTTCACAATTGTCTTTCTCCTAACGATTGCTTCACTATTTCAGAGGGGAATCGAACAAATAAACACACAAAATTAAGGTTGCTTCCAACAATGTCAGACCTCATGAATTTCTTTAAGGATAATTTCTGATTAGTACGGTGGACTATGACACATTTTTATGTCAGAATGGTGAACTTTTTTAAGAGTCAGTTCAATACGGGCAACTATTTTTATGTGTCACCCTCTATATTTCTGTTAATTTTAGTATAAAATGACCAAAATACTCTTCAATATGATTTAAATTTTCAAACATGTGCCATTGAACTCTTTTTTTTCTCTCCTCTCTCATGGTCTCTCCAGATCTTGCATTTGTTCTTGAAAGAATTAAACCAAGTTACAAACTTCAAAAATCCAAAGAAACTAAATTCATTTTTTTATCTGCAAGCAACCAACAACAATGGCAACAAGAACACAAAAGGCCACACGTTTGAGCGCTCAAATTTAAGATCGAACAACACTTGGATTAAAAGAAAATTCTAGTAAAAAATTGCAATCAAATGTTTGAAACCATATTTACTATATTTTCTGATGGTTGGGGCTTCACTATACAAACAAACAAAGAGATGCAAGAAGAAACAACACAAGGGGAAGAATGTTCGAGAAGCTGATTTTCGTTCTCCTCCTCATTTCTCAACCGCAATACCACCGCCCTCGTCGGCACCACCTCCGCCACCACTATGGAAGACGACCCCGACCCAGTTGCCGACCCAGTCTGATTCGTTCCATTAGAGACAATACGAATGCGGAATTTGAGAGAAACGAAATCACCGCTTATTTCTCCCAAGTAGGTTTCGATTCCACTCCTCCACTAGTTAGTTAAAGAACAATCGTAAATAAAAAAACCAATTCATACAGAAATATGGTCGGAGCTGGTAGATCTGCAAATCCGGACCAAGGTTGATTCAGAATCCATCCCCAAACGCAAGAGATCTGTTGGGCCTTTATTAAATAAGTGAAGGCCCAAAACCCATGTAGTTAGTATCCTACATGGAGAAGGAAACCCTAATTGCTTTCCTATAAATAGGAGGCAATAGAGAAAAGGAAATAAGACCAATTCAAGAGAGAAATAGAGTGAAATTCGTGCAGAATTTTTCGACCAGCAAAGTTCTCGAGTTCGATCGGAGGTCGATCCACCGTTGGATCGTGCTGATTTTTGGACAGAGTGTTCGGAAGACGTGGTACTACGTACGGACTGTTGGAATTTGTGTTTGGATATCCAAGTGATTTGATACGATTTTATGATCGTGCGCCATCGATTCAGTGAAGTTTCTCTCCTCTTTCTTGTAATTGTGGGTTGAGCCAAGATTGGTTAATCTTGAGATATTGTGATCCTCTAACTGTATTTAGAGAGAACTCGTTGTACCCATGATATTGATAGTGGAGATTAAGCGGCCTCGAGGGTCCCGTGGTTTTTCCTCTCTCGCCTTGAGGAGGTTTTCCACGCTAAAATTGTGCGTGCCTATTGTGTGTTCTTGTTTGTTATATTTTATTAGCTTGCTTGATTCGCTCTGCTTGATAGATTCCTACGAGATTTACACAGGTGGGGAGATTTATTTAATTTCGGTGCATCTAATTAATCTATTAGATTCGCTTTTCTCCCAACAAAGTGGTATCAGAGGGAAGGTTATTTAATTGGTATCATGTGTTAAATAATGGAAGCTAATATAGGCAGAATGGTTAGTCTAAATGGTTCAAATTATCATGTCTGGAAAGGGAAGATGAAAGATCTTCTTTATGTGAAAGATTATTATCTGCCGGTTTTCAGTGAAGCCAAGCCTGAAAACAAATCTGATGATGAAGGGAATTTATTACATCGTCAAGTATGTGGCTATATTAGACAGTGGGTGGATGATAATGTTTTGAATCATGTCAGTGGAGAGACACATGCACGCAGTTTATGGAGCAAGCTTGAGCAGTTATATGCTCGAAAGACTGGTAATAATAAGTTGTTCTTGATAAAGCAGATGATGAGTTTGAAGTATCATGATGGGGCTCCGTTAACAGATTATCTTAATGTTTTTCAAGGAATTATTAATCAGCTTGCAGGAATGGGTATCAAGTTCGATGATGAGGTGCATGGTTTGTGGCTTCTGGGTACATTACCGGACTCGTGGGAGACGTTCAGGACGTGCTTATCTAACTCAGCTCCAGATGGTGTTATCACCATGAATTTTGCTAAGGGGAGTGCTCTAAATGAAGAGATGAGGAGAAAGTCACATGTTCCTCTTCGCACTCAGAAGTCTTGATGACAGAACAAAGAGGAAGAAGTAAGAGCAGAGGTCCAAAGGGTAGAGACAGAAGCAAGAGTAAGAATAGGTATACCAATGCTGAGTGCTATCACTATGGTCTAAAGGGGCATATTAAAAAGTATTGCCGAAATCTCAAGAGAGACAACCGACATGACAAAGAGAAAGAAAAGAAAGCAAGTCATAACGATGATGGTGCTACTATTACTGAAGAGTTTCTTCTCTTATGTGATGAAGAAGATGTTAACTTGGCTTGTGATGAGACCAGTTGGGTAGTAGATAGCGGTGCCTCCATTCATGCTACAAGTCGAAAGGATCTCTTTTCATCTTATACATATGGTGATTATGGCAATGTTAAGATGGGAAATCGAGGCATGTCAAAAGCTATTGGCATAGGAGACGTACGATTGGAGACAAAAAATGGTACAACTCTTATTCTGAAAAATGTTAAGCATATTCCTAACATTCGTTTGAATTTGATATCAATAGGCAAGCTAGATGATGAAGGTTTTCATCATACCTTTGGTGGTGGTTCATGGAAGCTCATTAAAGGTGTTATGGTCGTGGCTAGAGGTGAAAAGTGTGCTTCGTTGTACGTGAGAAAGAGAGTACAACTGAATTGTGGTTCGTTTGTGGTCGCATTATTAATGTTAGAGTTATGCCCCAGTCTAATATATAAGTGATCTACAGATGTAATGTTTTATCATCTTTCCGAATAAATAAATCGGCATATATTACTAATGTGTTGTAGTAATATATCGAATGTAATTTGATCTATGTCATAATGTGTATCATCACTTATAGTAGAACTATAGATCAGAAAGAATTGCATTCGATAAAGTCCCTGATCAGCTAAGCTTCTTTTGAAGCGATCAGTATGAGACTAACTCCTTGTGATCATGCTCTACTGATCATGGCAAAGTGCGTGCCAGAGTCATATCATAGATACCATCAGGTCGAAGATATCGGACAACCCGATTGTGAGTATGCTGCATAGATTCAGTCATGAGATATTCACATATCGTAGCTTATCATTATATCCTAAGACCAAGGAGTCTTTGTGTACACTATGTACCGAATACCTAAGTTTGACCTAGTCTAACGTTATCTGTAAAAGGGTAACTATAACGGCTTCGATTGGCTTTGATATTGATTGCACTAGTGAACTCGAAAGGCGTCTGAGGGATTTATCACTCATACTTTGGTATGAGAAAGATATCCGTTTAGGCCACTTGATGAGTATGACTAAAGAAAGAGCACGACCGTGCAGGTGATACCTTAGTATCAGTTTTCAGTCATCTCAGATATCAAGAAACAATGATTGATAAATTAGGATGACCATTCTATGCCTATTGATCAATCTGGATATCGGTTTGATAAAAGGACAGTGACATGTACGATAACAGGTTAAGTCGAATAATCGATAATCATGAACATGGGATAATCATAATGTCTTGCTAGAGGCCACTTATGATGGAAAGGGTAAAATAGTAATTTTACCAGTCTGCCAATTGTTCGTGAGCCTAGAGGGTCACACGCATTAAGCACAATACATGACAACAATTATGGATGAAAATTGAGAACGGTTCGGTAGTTTTCTGGCCTAAGGTTTTAACCAGACGGTTGTGATAGCATTTGTGCCCTAGTCCAATTGGTATTAGCCTGTAAACGTCTATGTACAAATATCATCGTTTGTGATGTATAAATATAAACGGCTTTATATTACTTATGTGTTGAAGTAATATGTTAAGCATGATCTGATTTATGACCACTAAAGTAGTAGAACCATAAATCTGTACGGATCACACTTAACAAGTCCCTGGTCAACCTATGCTTCCTTGAAAGCGACCAGTATGAGGATGGTTCTTAATGACGTAGTTCTACTTGTCATAAGGATGTGGGATCCTGGAACCATATCATAGATATCATGAGGTGATTGATATCGGACGACCCGCATTGAATAGTGTTTTCATAGATTAAGCCATAAACATATTCAAATGCGATAGCTCGTCACGACGTCCTTAGACCAAGGAGTCTTTGTGATCACTATGCAATGAACGTACGGCTTTAACTTGCGCCAAACACTTTCTGTAAAAGGATTGCTATGAAGGGCATGATTGGTTGGCGGAACGGGTTGCATGAGTGACACGAAAGACGGCTAAGGGATTTATCCCTCATACTACGGTATGGGAAAGATATCCGTTAGAAGGCCTCTTGATGGAGACCGAATGAGAGAAAAGCATGGCCATGCAAAATGATACGGGTTATCATTTCTCAGTCATCTCGCATATCAAGTAACAATGATTGATTAAACAAGGGAGACGACTCTATGCCTTGTGATCAATCGGGATATCTAGAGATAAAAGGATGGTGACTTGTACGCACAAAGGTTAAGTCGAATCATCGATCATCATGCACCTTGGGTAATCATAATGTTTTACTAGAGACCACTTATGATGGATCGGGCACGAGCAATTCTTGCGCCGATCTGCCAACGGTGGCATGAGCCTAGAGGGTCACACACATACAAGACGGATAACTTGAAACAAGGAAACATGGATGTTTCTTAAGGAGAAGTATATGGACAAAACTGGAGGTTTTGTGCCATAGGTTCGGTTTGAGAGAATAATTAGCGAATCGAGAAAAATTGAGTTTTTCGTCGATATCGCGTCGGATTTGTTTGATAAGTAGCGACAAAAAGGTCGGGAAACTTTTGGACGCGGCATGAGACAACACGGGAGGGCCCATTGGGCTCGGCCCATGAAGCCTCATGGCCGGCCCAATAAGGGCCCAATAAGGCCATATGGCCGGCCCACTTGGTGGGGCCAATGTGGGGGCCACACAACACCATGCTTAGTTGGTAGTTGTGGATTAAGAGGTGAGTGATTTAAGGGGTATGGGTTAAAGCTCCTTTAAGCCCATACCAATCACTTTTAACCCATACTTGTGAGTTGGATGATGAGATATATTGCAAGACATTATTTCATTAATTGATTAAGTCACAAAAAAAACTCACAAAAACCTCTCTTTCTCTCTCATTGTGGCCGGCCACCTTGGTGTTCTTCCTCCATCTTGCTCTCTTGTTCTTCATTTAATTGTTCTAGTAGGCAATTAAGTGAAGGATCTTGAAGATCATTCTCTTGGTGTGGACTTGCTTTAGAGAAGAAGATCCAAACGTTCTTCTTTATCGATTCAAACAAGACTTAAAGGTAAATATCTTGTGGAATAGATTTTGCTTTGGGATTTAATGGTTTAAATGTTCTTGGACAAGGTTTGGAGTAGATTATCTTGTATTGCTTCCGCTATCTCGATGACGATCTAGAACGCTCCAAAACCCTACAGTGGTATCAGAGGGTTGGTTACCCTCTTAATCTTTGTCTTGTTGAATTTATTTCGGTTTTGTGATTATTTTTATGCCAAAAGTTGATAACATGATTTTAATGCTTTTTGGGATATTTGCATGAAATATGTTACTTTTGAAAAATATATTAAATTTGGAATTTTTCGAAAATTATTGGATTTGTCGGGTCCGAGAAGAGACTCTCGGGGAGCCGGATCGGAGGTACCGGACGGAGGTCACCGGACGCCAGGGAGGCCGGCGGTGACCGGGCCCGTCCCCACTCTCGGCCGAGGCCGAGAGTGGCGGCAAGCCGGGTTTGGGCCTTCCAAGGCCCAAACCGGGCCGTGCATGGTTGGGCTCGGCCCAATGGGCCCTCGGCCCATTGGCTTGGCCCAACTTGGTTCGTGTGTGGTGTTTGATCCATTTCACGAACCCACGATCCAATATTTCGAAAACTTTCAAAATTTGATCGGTTTCGATAAACCGTTTTTCGAAAAGGTCTAGTTTCGATAAACCCGACCAAGCAACTTGGCAAAAGAAAAACCGGAATTATTGCATATTATTTGATAACATGTTTGTGTGATAACATGTTGGATGATGTGATGAAATGTATGATGCTTTAGTAGCCCATTAGATTTATCGCTTTCACGGTTTGCATACCGTTAGTGTTAGCGTGTAATTATTCTTTTATTCGAGCTCATAAAGTGTAATTATTTTTTATCCGGTCTACGAACCGAGTATTAATTGTAATTATTACTCAAAGACGAGAAGGATGGAAAATCGAGCACGATGACGGTCTTGGAGGAAGTCCAAGAGCTAGTGGGAGCCCGAATGAGAAAGACGAGAAGATGTGAAGACTCGTAGATTCCTAAGATTAGGATGGGCTATAAAATGCATATTTAACGCTTTATGGTTGCTTGCTTGAATCATTTAAATTAATTGCATGGTTGCATGATTAGTTTATAAGTTTATAAGCGATCACCTCACATGCAAAGATTAAAAACAAACTTTAATTGTTTGCATGTTTAAAGCGTTGTGAACTATCACCACACGGGTTGTGATGGATGAGTGCAAGTTTGGAACGTATTTTGCATGGGTTGCAAATGACGGATTCAAATGAAGATAGTATGTGATACAATTAGAAACATCACAACACGGGTTGTTGGTGACGGATTCGTAATTGTACCAAATACTTTCGAATTATTAAACACAACCAAATTACAAGTTAATTTGAGTCAAGTGAGATGCCACCCTAATTCACACCCATGTAGAAACATTTTATCGGTGTCGTGCGCCTTAGCGGAGCATCGATCGAATGGGTTCTAGATGGGAATGGTAAACTTTGTGGGATGTCGTGCGCCTTAGCGGAGCATCTGCACAAAGTTAACTCGTTAGTGAAAGTTGGTTGACTCAACCACGATTCTTGGCCTGAGGTCGAGCTGGGGCATCGGAAGGGTAAGCCGTGTGTTTTACACATACCCTGACTAAGAGTTACACGGGTTGCAATTGGACGGATGTCCTAGCTAAATAAGTCAATTGGAGCGGTGCGCCTTAGCGCACTTCAAATGACGAATAAGGGATCTTGGTTTAAAGATTCTAATTTTAGAATCTAATGGTTGGTGTTTAATTCGGATCTTCGTAAATTTATTCAACTATTCTGATTAAATTTACTTTCTTCGTGTAGAAATGGCTAGTAATTCAACAAATTCGTCTAATTTGTCATTGAGGACTATACTCGAGAAGTGTAAACTCAACGGAACAAATTATCTAGACTGGGACAGAAATTTACGACTTGTATTAAAAATGGAACGCAGGGAGTACGTCCTTGATAAGGCTATCCCTGAGGAGCCAGCTGCCAACGCAACAAGGGTCGTTAAGGATGCGTACCAAAAACACCTTAGCGACTCTATCGACGTTGCGTGTGTCATGCTGGGCTGCATGGAGGCGGACCTCCAAAAGCAGTTTATGGAGCTATCCCATGATTCGTTTGCAATGTTTGCACAGATCAAGGATATGTTCAAGGAGAAAGTACGTATTGAAAAATACACTGTTCTCCGAGAACTCATAGCCTGCAAGATGTCAGCAGGCAGCTCCGTAGGTCCTCACGTCCTACAAATGAAGGGGCATTTTGACCATATGACTAGTATCGGTATGTCTATGGAAAAGGAAATGGCAGCGGATTTTATTCTGCAATCCCTTCCTCATGCATATGGTGGGTTCGTCATGAACTATCACATGCATGATATGGACAAGACCGCGTCGGAGTTGCACAGCATGCTAGTAACTGCCGAGAAGAGCATAAGGGGCAGTTCGTCCAAAAATGTCTTCATGGTCAAGAAGGGACCCAGCTTCAAAGCTGTTGGTGGCAAGGGTAAAGGCCCAAGACACCTGGCAGGGAAGAACAGACGACCATTTATTCCTAGACCTCACATGCCCGTACAAGGCAAAGGGAAGGCAAAGGAGTCGGTCTGTTTCTATTGTCAAAAGCCTGGTCATTGGAAGAAAGACTGTTAGCAGTTGAAGGAGGATCAGAAGAAGGGCGGTGGGGCCGCCACTTCATCAGGTATTCCATTAGAGCTATATCTTTCTACAATAAATACCTGGGTACTAGATACTGGAGCTGAGTCTCATATCTGTGCCGATGTGCAGGTGTTACACAGTAGAAGAGATGGTGGGGAAAGCGAGGTGGACCTAAGAGTTGGGAACAATACCAGAGTTGCCGCAACTGCCGTAGGTTCTGTGAACCTTGCTTTGCCCAGTGGGCTTGTAATTGAACTAAATGATGTTTTTTGCGTACCTGCTTTCAGCAGGAATATTATCTCAATTTCTCTTCTAGAGAAAGAAGGTTATTATTTCAATATTAAAAACGGGTTTTTTGATATTATGCGCAACAACATATATTATGGCAATGCTCACACTGTTGGAGGATTATACATATTGAATATGCAAAACTCGAAATCCAACATGCTCTATAATATAAATGCTAAGAGGTTTAAAACTAATGATTTAGACCAAACTCTAATCTGGCATTGTCGTCTGGGTCACATAAATGAGAAACGCATCTCAGCGCTTCATAAGCGCGGACTTCTAAGTCAATTCGAATTCCAAGCGATTGAAAGATGCGAAGCTTGTTTAATGGGCAAGATGACTAAAGCGCCCTTCACTGGTTTAGGTGAGAGGGCAGGTGACTTATTAGGTCTAATACATTCAGACGTATGTGGACCAATGAGTACGCATGCCAGAGGTGGTTTAGGCTACTTTATCACATTTACTGACGATTTCAGTAGATATGGTTATGTCTATCTCATGAGACATAAGTCCGAAGCTTTTGATAAATTCAAAGAGTTTAGGACTGAAGTAGAAAACCAACTCGGAAAGAGTATCAAGGCACTCCGTTCTGATCGGGATGGAGAATACTTATCCGAGGAGTTTCTTAGTTATCTTACTGAAGGTGGAATACTATCTCAGTGGACTCCGCCAGGAACACCGCAACTTAATGGTGTGTCCGAACGGAGGAATCGGACATTGTTAGATATGGTTCGATCAATGTTAAGTCTCACTGATCTCCCGATCTCCTTCTGGGGTTATGCTCTGCAAACGGCCGCTTTCATAATAAACAGGGCTCCGTCGAAAGCAGTGGAAGGGACATCATTTGAAAAATGGTACGGGAAGGAACCCGTTTTGTCCTTCCTTAAAATCTGGGGTTGCGAGGCTTATGTTAAAAGGTTGCTTGCAACCAAGCTCGAACCAAGATCAGATAAATGCACTTTCGTCGGATATCCAAAAGAAACAAAAGGATACTACTTCTATAAGCCGAGCGAAAATAAAGTTTTTGTCGCTCGAGGTGGGACGTTCTTGGAAAAAGAGTTCATTTCCAAGACAGTCAGTGGGAGAGCTATTCATCTAGATGAAGTTCTAGATGAGATGGTCACTCGGGAACCACGAGAGGACCCACTAGAAGAGGTAGAGCCAGAAGTGGTCATTGAGCAAGAACCAATAGCTGCAGTTAATGAGGACGGTCCGAGGCGCTCTGAAAGGATAAGTCATGCACCTGTCAGATACGGGTTCTTAGTAACTGAAGGTGATGGTTTAGTACTAGTGGACAATGATCCAGCTACCTTTCGAGAGGCTTTGGACGGAACCGACTCTGAGAAATGGCTGGACGCCATGAGGGAAGAAATGCAATCCATGTCAGATAATCAAGTGTGGGACTTGGTAGATCATACCCCTGATGTTAAGGTCATAGGGTGTAAATGGATCTTTAAAATAAAGATTGACATGGATGGCAAACCTCAGACCTATAAAGCGAGACTGGTAGCAAAAGGTTATAGACAAATCCACGGAATTGACTATGAAGAGACCTTTTCTCCAGTAGCTATGGTCAAATCTATCCGCATTCTTCTTGCCATAGCAGCGTATCACAACTATGAGATATGGCAAATGGATGTCAAAACCGCCTTCCTCAACGGGAGGTTAGCTGAGGACGTTTATATGTCTCAGCCTGAGGGTTTTGAGGATCCAAAGAATAAGGGAAAGATTTGCAAGTTGCTCAAATCAATCTATGGTTTGAAGCAAGCGTCTCGGAGTTGGAATCAGCGTTTTGATGAAGTAGTAAAACAGTTTGGCTTCGTCAAGAACGATGATGAACCCTGTGTGTATAAAAAGGCAAGTGGGAGCAATATAATCTTTTTAGTGCTTTATGTTGATGACATACTGCTCATTGGTAACGACGTCCCTACCTTGCTCTTAACGAAGACTTGGTTAGGTGAGTGTTTCTCAATGAAGGACTTAGGCGAGGCCTCTTACATCTTGGGAATCAAGATATATAGAGACCGTGCCAAGCGGGTCTTGGGCTTAAGTCAAAGCACTTATATAGACAAGGTGTTGAGACGATTCTCAATGCAAGATTCAAAGAAAGGATTGCTGCCCATGCGTCATGGCATAAAGCTTAGCAAGAAGCAGGGTGCTGAGACACCTGCAGAGCTAGCAAGAATGAATGAGATCCCATATGCTTCGGCTATAGGGTCCATAATGTATGCCATGATATGCACGAGACCGGATGTCTCGTTTGCCCTAAGCTGTACCAGTAGACATCAATCCAAACCCGGTGAGGCTCACTGGATGGCTGTCAAGGCGATTCTCAAATATTTGAGAAAAACCAAGGACGCTTTTCTTGTATACGGGGGCAGAAATGATGATCTCGTCGTCAAAGGATATGTCGACGCTAGTTTTCAGACAGACCCCGATGACTTTAAGAGTCAGTTGGGATATGTGTTTATGTTGAACGGTGGAGCATTCAGCTGGAAAAGCAAGAAGCAGGATACCATTGCCGACTCTACAACGGAAGCTGAGTACATTGCCGCATGTGAGGCGGCAAAAGAGGCTGTATGGATCAGGAGTTTCATGGCTGGGTTAGGTGTAATTAAAAACCCGTCTAACCCAGTAGACTTATATTGTGACAACACCGGGGCTATTGCGCAAGCTAAAGAACCCAGGGCACATAACAGATCCAAACATGTACTCAGAAAGTATCACATCATCCGCGACATAATTGCTAGAGGTGACGTGAAGATCCAATACGTTGTAACTGATGATAACACAGCCGACCCATTGACCAAGGCTCTTCCTCAAGATAAACATGAAAAACATGTTAGGTCAATGGGTATAGACTGGGACTTAGATTGGAGCTAAGGGCAAGTGGGAGATTGATAGCATTTGTGCCCTAGTCCAATTGGTATTAGCCTGTAAACGTCTATGTACAAATATCATCGTTTGTGATGTATAACTATAAACGGCTTTATATTACTTATGTGTTGAAGTAATATGTTAAGCATGATCTGATTTATGACCACTAAAGTAGTAGAACCATAAATCTGTACGGATCACACTTAACAAGTCCCTGGTCAACCTATGCTTCCTTGAAAGCGACCAGTATGAGGATGGTTCTTAATGACGTAGTTCTACTTGTCATAAGGATGTGGGATCCTGGAACCATATCATAGATATCATGAGGTGATTGATATCGGACGACCCGCATTGAATAGTGTTTTCATAGATTAAGCCATAAACATATTCAAATGCGATAGCTCGTCACGACGTCCTTAGACCAAGGAGTCTTTGTGATCACTATGCAATGAATGTACGGCTTTAACTTGCGCCAAACGCTTTCTGTAAAAGGATTGCTATGAAGGGCATGATTGGGTGGCGGAACGGGTTGCATGAGTGACACGAAAGACGGCTAAGGGATTTATCCCTCATACTACGGTATGGGAAAGATATCCGTTAGAAGGCCTCTTGATGGAGACCGAATGAGAGAAAAGCATGGCCATGCAAAATGATACGGGTTATCATTTCTCAGTCATCTCGCATATCAAGTAACAATGATTGATTAAACAAGGGAGACGACTCTATGCCTTGTGATCAATCGGGATATCTAGAGATAAAAGGATGGTGACTTGTACGCACAAAGGTTAAGTCGAATCATCGATCATCATGCACCTTGGGTAATCATAATGTTTTACTAGAGACCACTTATGATGGATCGGGCATGAGCAATTCTTGCGCCGATCTGCCAACGGTGGCATGAGCCTAGAGGGTCACACACATACAAGACGGATAACTTGAAACAAGGAAACATGGATGTTTCTTAAGGAGAAGTATATGGACAAAACTGGAGGTTTTGTGCCATAGGTTCGGTTTGAGAGAATAATTAGCGAATCGAGAAAAATTGAGTTTTTCGTCGATATCGCGTCGGATTTGTTTGATAAGTAGCGACAAAAAGGTCGGGAAACTTTTGGACGCGGCATGAGACAACACGGGAGGGCCCATTGGGCTCGGCCCATGAAGCCTCATGGCCGGCCCAATAAGGGCCCAATAAGGCCATATGGCCGGCCCACTTGGTGGGGCCAATGTGGGGGCCACACAACACCATGCTTAGTTGGTAGTTGTGGATTAAGAGGTGAGTGATTTAAGGGGTATGGGTTAAAGCTCCTTTAAGCCCATACCAATCACTTTTAACCCATACTTGTGAGTTGGATGATGAGATATATTGCAAGACATTATTTCATTAATTGATTAAGTCACAAAAAAAACTCACAAAAACCTCTCTTTCTCTCTCATTGTGGCCGGCCACCTTGGTGTTCTTCCTCCATCTTGCTCTCTTGTTCTTCATTTAATTGTTCTAGTAGGCAATTAAGTGAAGGATCTTGAAGATCATTCTCTTGGTGTGGACTTGCTTTAGAGAAGAAGATCCAAACGTTCTTCTTTATCGATTCAAACAAGACTTAAAGGTAAATATCTTGTGGAATAGATTTTGCTTTGGGATTTAATGGTTTAAATGTTCTTGGACAAGGTTTGGAGTAGATTATCTTTTATTGCTTCCGCTATCTCGATGACGATCTAGAACGCTCCAAAACCCTACAGGTTGAAGAAATCAATTCGAGGAAATTGAGCCGTTTTGTCTATGGGTTTAATTTGGGTTTTAGTTAAACGGGCTTAAAGCCCATTTAGGGATTTAAGTTATGAATGGGAACAAATGCAAATAAGAGTTTATGAAGGATAGATATGCAATTTTAATTTGAAATTCAATTTTAATTTTCAAATTAAAATCACATAATATCTTCCATAATCTTCTCTAATTTTCAGCAACTAATCCCATCACTCTCTCCCCCTCATTGCTGAATTCCCTCTCCCCTCTTATCCTCCATTGTTGTCAAGCTTCTCTCAAAATTCATAGCAAAAATTTGAGTGAAAACCTTCTTCGGTTGTGGTGCTTGTGTGAACCTAATAGAGAAACACTATACTTGTGTTTTTATCAATTAGAAGAGGTAACTTTCAGATTTAATATATATATCTATAACATGTTGAATTTACATTAAGATCAATGCTTGTTTCGATCACCACGGTTACATAACGTTCGCGGCATGATATTCATCGATTGGAACCCGTGGTGATCTCTTTCAGTGGTATCAGAGGCTGGTTGTTATGTATTCTTCTACATGTTTAATTCTGATTTTTTTTTGAGTTTATATGTATTCATCACCTTAGCATGCATGTGAATCTACATGTTATAATGTAATTATAATTTGTAAATTGGACAATTTCATTTCCCTAATCCACCTGTCATTGAGCTATTAAAATGCAAGAAAAACAAAATGTGAAGTTCATAAATTGCTTGCACGTGCAACTTCTACCAGTATGTGATAAGCTTGTCGTATTCTAAATAACTTGTAATATTCGTTATCGTAAATAGAAAACTGGAGCATTAAATGATGCGTGTATTAAATTACACATTAGGTAAAAAATCTTATGATAAAAGTAATATTTCCAAGGTTATTGATTACAATTATGGTTTACGTATCCTTAAGCGTAGAGGTGGTGGCGTGTTCAACGTGGAAAGTAGAGGAGAGGTGGCTTTTGGTCCCACTCAAAGGTCGTGTTGCGTTGTACTTGTTTGTGAAGCGAAGACTAGACCCCAATAATTTACTAGAGATTCAAGTTTTCTTGGAGGAGAATAAAATATTCGTTGGGATTGGGAAGGGATGTGCTCATTCTATACCCCACGGGAGGCTGATGTGCGTTACCTCCCAATTTGTTTTTCTATATAATGTCTTGAAAGAAATCAATCAGTAGACCATTTTACTTCACTTTCATGTAATATCCAGAATTTCCAATTTATTACTGTACATTATTAAATACACTGGGTCAATACGATGAACTTGATTTTATATTTCTCCATCCTAAGTTATTTAGCATATACTGAGAAGGGCTCATTCTTTCATGCTACATGTATAATTTATATAAAAGGATAATATGGCGTACATACATTTAAAAAAACTTCATTATCACATAGATATATTAAATTAGTTTTTAACTGTATAGGTTACTTAAGGAAAAATATTGTCACCATTAGAAGCTTTGTTAGAGTTATACGTGGAATGACGATTTTTCTCCTCTTTTAATAACTGATGTATGTTAAATTTAAGAGCCTATTAACCTTTTCGTATGATTAGAGTGATTCGGTTGAAATTGAGTCGGTTCAAATCAAATTTCATGGTCTAACTCGATCTGTTAATTTATTTGAAATGGGATAATACATGTCACTCTACCTGCCCAAACCTCATTCTAACTTCATTATACCCAACTTAAAAAAAAATTCTCGGTATCCTGCGAATTTTTTAGTAACACTTACGATAAATTTTGTTAAATCTAATGGAAGTGGTTTCTAAGTAGTACAAAATGCCCTCAACAGTTTTGATTTAAAATTATACCGGTCTGACTAGTTCAGATCCGGTCTGATCTGTTCAAATCGAAATCGAAAAGAATTGGAATATCAACAATTTTGAAGAAAGAATTTGTGTCAATATATTATTAAAAATGATTAACACTCAAATTTGTTGATCTTCTGATTCTCTTCGATTTGATATATTATGAGCCCGAAACAAAGCTCGTATGAGATATTTATGTTATTTGAAGGTTTATGTATATTATTAATATTATTTTAATTAATTATTTATATTATTTTAGTTTTTTATTTCGAATTTATAGTTATTAATATCATCCGAATCTAGTTATTAAATATTTATATAATTAATTGCTAGGAAAAACTACACATAACTATACTCAATTAAGCCCAAAAGACACTTAACTATACCCGTATTTAAAATTGGAGCCGTAGCTATGCTCGGAAATTAAAAATCGACACTTAGCACCTATGTTAAACTTTTGGATGAAATATATTAATTTTTAAAGTAAAAAGACAGAAATACACTTGGTTATACTTGAAATTTTCAAAACCATGTCATTGAGTTATTTTTTTTCCTTTCTCATTCTCTCTCATCCTTCATCGCACCACAACCCCTCCCAACCGTGCCATTGGTATCGAAATTGCAATGTTGCCGCTTTTTTTCTCTCTTCCCTACTCTGTCTTTGGGGATTGAGGTGCAAAGGGCTCTTCTCCAACCGAGCACCATCTATGCTCTTCAATATATCATTCAGAATCTATATTTATTTGATTCTCGTGTTTGTGCTCTTCAATGGAAATGAGAGTAATGGGCTGAGTTGGGGTATATAATTACACTGTCAAAATTGGGCTCCACCGCCGTGCATTCACATCCATAGGTATTGTATTAGTGACGAAAAATTCTCAATTTCCTCAAAGTCGGAACCTGGAGTGATTGCAATAAAGAGGCCTGATTGTTAGAATTATAGCTCAATCTCGAGAGAAGTGGTGGTTCTGAGCAGCTTAATCGGCCTGTGACCTATTCACATTGTGTGCTCTTCGATGTCGCCGACAAATCTATCCGACAAAGCCGAGTTGTTCAATCTCATAAACCTATACGATTTCAACTGCTCAATTTCATTACCTAGACGACCTATCCTCGATCCAGAAATGGTTTAGATCCAAAAACCTAAATTGCACGAAAACTTAAGAAAAGCTAAAATATACAGAGCTTGCTCTCGGCAAGTTCATCCACCAACGTCCCACTCCAACTTCAAGGATCTATCTGAATCGAAACTTTTATATGACGTATACATATGAATTAGGCTATAAGGTTTATTGCTCAGAATATCAAGGAGAGAAAATTTTGTTAAAAAATCTTTTTGAAGTACAGGGTTGCTTAGATCTTTTAATTAGTAAGATTTAAAAAAAAGTGTTATGGGTTTTTATAGGTAGATTCTGGTTATCACCATTCATAGAAGGTTGGGAGGAGTTGTGATGAGATGGAGAGAAGGGGAAAGGATAAAAAGAATTCAATGGCATCTCTGTATTTTTACACTGAAAATTAGCAGATTATATCCATCTTTTTAACGGTAGGTGCTAACTGTTAATTTTCAATTTCTGAGTGTAGTTATGTGTCCAATTTTGAATATGAGTAGTCTTTTGGCCCTTGTTGGGTGTGGCTATATGTAGTTTTCACTTACTAATAAATAAAGGCAAGAACTTATTTTTTTTCCAAAGTTTTTGATAAACCAATTCTCTTCGATTTGATATATTACAAGCCCGAAACGGAGCTTGTATAAAAGAGTTATGACATTCGAAAGTTTCAAGATATTATTGATAAATTAATTTATTATTTATTATTTAGTTGGCTTGCTGTGTTGAGCTTGCCGGAGAAACGCCGGAGAAAATCGTCGAAGAGTGTTGAGCTTGCCGGAGATGCCCTAACTATTTTTGTCTATTTTTTAGTACTCTAACAAAGTTTTTGTGCAAATCTATACTAAAATGACTAAAATATCCCTGATTTAAGAAATCAAAATAAAACTAGTCCAATATGATTTATCAAACTATATTTGAAATGGTTCAAATTTAATTTTATATTTTCAGGCATAATTGTATTTGCATCTTAAGTACAAATCAAATTGAACCAGAGATAACAAAATTGAACCAACTCAATTTATAGTTTCTTACACCAAGGGTAGTTTAGGTATTTTAGACATTTTAGACGTAGGTTGTCACAAAAAAAATTGTTAGGGTACTAAAAAAAAAGAGAAAAATAGTTAGAGTATGAAAGTGTCATTTCTCTACAGTTAGGTGTATCAAAGTGTCATTATCCCTAAACAAAACTAGGAAACATAATACGAATAAGAAACCTTAATTTAATGTGACAAAAGACTTGATTATGAAGGGGTAATTCCACTTATGAATTAATATTATTGATAAAAAACTTGATTATGAATTACAATAGGTGATTCCTTTATATAAGGAATGATAGGAAATAAACCAAAGAGATAATCTCACTTAGGTCAACACAAAAGTTTGTAGTCTCATTTAGGTCATCATAATTCTAATTTAAAGTCTGAGGTCACCACAATGAACTTTTGTCTCACTATTGGTCTATTTTTATTTTCTGGACCAAAATGCCCCTAATTTGTTTTCACATTTTCAAAATATGTCATTTCACTTCAAAATTGTCATTTCCCTCCACTCCACCGCCGACCACCACCTTCCACTCCTCCCTCGACCACCACCTACGACCTCGTTCCCTTCACCCACGTCCTCCACCTAGCTGCCCTCTCTTTTTCTCACTTCGGCGTGGTGGGCATGTCCGTCTCTGGCCGAGGCAATTTCCAGAAACTCGACCCACATCACCGGCGAGAAGAAGGAGGAAGATGGAAGGGAAAGTGCCATTGGGTGGTTGTTTCCAAATCTATCCAAACACGGAGCAGTCTTCGTCGTCATCGCCGGAGAAGAAATCGTCGTCTAAGGTGTCGACGCGGGTGAGGTGGAGGAAGGGGCGGCGACGCCACCAGACGGAGGCGGTGGAGAGGTGGTCGGCGCCGGCGAGGTCGAAGCGGGAGAGGAGGTGGCAGAGGGAGGGTCGTAGTCGATGAAGGAGGTGAGGCAGGGGTCATGAAGAAGAAAAAGAAAAAAAGAGGTGAGGCATTTTGGTCTTTTCAAAATAAAAATAGACCAACAGCGAGACAAAAGTTTATTATGGTGACCTCAGAAATTAAATTAGAATTATGGTGACCTAAGTGAGACTACAAACTTTTGTGGTGACCTAAGTGGAATTACCCAAAATAAAAATTACTATGTGATAGCATTTGTGCCCTTGTCCAATTGCTATTAGCCTGTAAACGTCTATGTACATTATCATCGTTTGTAATATATATATAAAACGGCTTTGTATTACTTATGTGTTGAAGTAATATGTTGAGCATGATCTAATTTATGACCACTAAAGTAGTAGAACCATAAATCTGTACGAATCACACTTAACGAGTTCCTGGTCAACCTATGCTTCCTTGAAGCGACCAGTATGAGGATGGTTCTTAATGACGTAGTTCTACTTGTCATAGGGATTAGGGATCCTGGAATCATATCATAGATATCATGAGGTGATTGATATCGGATGACCCGCTTGGAATAGTGTTTTCATATATTAAGCCATGAACAATTCAAATGCGATAGCTTGTCACGACATCCTTAGACCAAGGAGTCTTTGTGATCACTATGCAATGAACGTGCGGCTTTAACTTGCGCCTAACGCTTTCTGTGAAAGGATTGCTATAAAGGGCATGATTGGGTGGCGGAACGGGTTTCATGAGTGACACGAAAGACGGCTAAGGGATTTATCCCTCATAGTACGGTATGGGAAAGATATCCGTTAAAAGGGCCTCTTGATGGAGACTGACTGAGAGTAAGAGCATGGCCATGCCAATAATACGGGTTATCAGTTCTCAGCCATCTCGCATATCAAGTAACAATGATTGATTAAACAAGGGTGACGACTCTATGCCTTGTGATCAATCGGGATATCTAGAGATAATAGGATAGTGACTTGTACGCACAAGGTTAAGTCAAATCATCGATCGTCATGCACCTTGGGTAATCATAACGTCTTACTAGAGACCACTTATGATGGATCGGGCAAGAGCGATCTTTTGCGCCGATCTGCCAACGGTGGCATGAGCCTAGAGGGTCACACACATTCAAGACGGATAACATGAGACAAGGAAACCTTAACGTTTCTTGAGGAGAAATACATGGACAAAACTGGAGGTTTTGTGCCATAGGTTCGGTTTGAGAGAATAATTAGCGAATCGAGAAAACTGAGTTTTTTCGTCGATGTCGCGTCGGACTTTGTTTGATAAGTAACGACAAAAGGGTCGGGCGACTTTTGGACACGACATGAGACCGCACGGGCGAGCCCATTGGGCTCGGCCCATGAAGCCTCATGGTCGGCCCATTAAGGGCCCAACAAGACCTCTTGGCCGGCCTACATGGTGGGTCCATGTGTGGGGGCCACACAGCACCATGCTTAGTTGGTGATTGTGGATTAAGAGGTGAGTGATTTAAGGGGTATGGGTTAAAGCAACTTTAAGCCCATACCAATCACTTTTAACCCATACTTGTGAGTTGGATGATGAATTCAAATACTAGACTTTAATTCATTATTCTTTTAATCACATAACTCACAAAAACTCTCTCTCTCTCTTGCTTGACCGGCCACACTCACTCTCTTCTCTTGTTCTTGCTCTCTTGTTCTTCATTTAATTGTTCTAGTAGGCAATTAAGTGAGGGATCATCAAGATCATCCCCTTGGTGTGGACTTGCTTTAGAGAAGAAGATCCGAACGTTCTTCTTTATCGATTCAACAAGACATAAAGGTACATATCTTGTGGAATAGATTTTGCTTTGGGATTTAATGGTTTATGTTCTTGGACAAGGTTTGGAGTAGATTTTCTTATAATGCTTCCGCTATCTCGACGATCTAGAACGCTCCAAAACCCTACACTATGATCCATAAAATGATATCAATCAATAGTTGAAATAATTGCCATAATTAAAATGAAATTAAATAGTAGGAGTGACAATTCAACTCTTTCAAATTTCAAACCTTAACGTGTTGTTTAATATAGATTATATGTGATCATTGTGTATAAACACATATTTCATTTCAGCCTGCATATTCAATAGCCCCCATAACCATGACAGCCAAAGCTCATCCCTTGAATGACGTTATGTACCAAATCTTGGCTAGTAAGGAATGTATTTTGTATTCTATGATATGACTAGTATATATGAAGAAGAATAAGATATAGAAATAATGCCCTTTCAACCAAACAAATAGTTCAAAAATTCCCATGCTTGTATTTCGATTCGAAAGTAAAAGGGGTCCAGACGATAGAAAATTTATTACAACCGAATTCTTCCTAACTTTTCTATTTTGCTGAACCAATTCTTATCCGATTTATATATGGACAATGAGGGCGAGCAGGCCCCTTTTTCCTTTGAAATAGAATTGAGGCGGTATGCACGTTACATATATGAATATCAGGATGCCTATTGTAGTTGTAGGCTTCTCTATATTCAATTAAACCTGTTATATCCTTATAGAATAATGCATTTTCTTAGTTTTGTGATTTGATTGATGCCCGAGATATTGGGATTATCCGCATGTTTACTGAAGGGAACTAGTGGAGGGAAACCCAAGAACACATTTAAACTATACGATCGGGGACAGACCTGGGAGGGACTTTTTGACAGGGCAAAAACAAGCGTATTCCGTAGGGTTGTCGGGGAAAAGAAAAAGGGAAGATTTTTTATCTTAGATGAGCATACGTGACGGTGTGCGGGAACATCCACTTTTTCTTTTAAAGGTAGAGTTCAAAAACATAATTATTCTGACTCAGAGAGAGAAATGCGCTGGAGTACCGATGTGTACCATTCACCCGAATTTCCTGTTTGCAGACCGTAAATTAAATTAAAATGAACGGTCTAAAGGTTATACCATGCACCATGCAATTCATCGCATCATACAACATGTTGTCAATTAAGCATGTTATCAAATCATGATGCAATTTCCAATTTTATCTTGCCTAAATTTTAGAATATGGTTTATCGAAACCATACCGAATTTGAAAAACTTTATGTATTAAAATTTTCGATTTGTCGAAACCGAACAGTTCTGGAAATCTAGAACAGAACACTGCCACGGAGGTGGCCACGGACCCCTGGCCATGCGACCATGAAATGGTCACGCCCTCGATGGCATGAAGGTGCCACGGACCCGTGGCAAATTAAGGTCACGCTCCGTGGCTGTGCCCAGTCATGGCCACGCTCCAGGCGCCACGGGGTCGCCACGGACCCGTGGCCACTCAATGGTCACGATCTGTGGCTGTGGCCATCCAATGGACATTCCCCATCTTTAGCCTCGCCACGGGTTCGTGGCCAATTGCCACGGTCTCATGGCTGTGTTCGTCCAGATTATGGAAAAATGATTTACAGTGCCGATTCATGCCAAAAATCTTAGAAAATTAATTTCTAACCAGATATGTTCATGCATAAAATTTTCCCAAAATTAAATACGCATACAATCCTATTCTAGCATGCAACCTGCCTCTGATAGCACTGTTAGGGAACGAGGGATCCAATCCAAATCATGCAGCGGAAGCAATAAATATAACCTCGTTCCTATCATACGATCTAGCAAATTACCAAATTAGGGTTTGAGATTTATACCTTTGTTGATCCGGCTCTTTTCTTGAATCAGCAATACACAAACTTTACCTGTCCTCTACTAGTATCCACACCGATACGCCTTGTCGAAGCTGAGAGGAAATTGGTCTGCTAGAACCTTTTTCTTTTTTGTGAGTTTTTCTAGGAACAGTAGAGTTTTTCTTTTTTTTCCATAAAAAATTAATCTTCATCAGTCATATTTTTCTAAAACTGAAGCAGACTTTATATCTGCTTTAGGATACGGCAAGCAGTTACGGAGATCGTTTCCGCAAAAACATGGCATGTCGACTCGCCACAGACCCCGCCACGAGGCCGTGGCTAAATCACTGCCGCACCAAGGCCCCACCACAGCCGGTGGCTATTTTCTTGGTTCCAACACAGGCCCATGGCCAATCCTTTGGTCACGATCCCGTGGTTCACCTAGCCATGGTGTTGCCAACCCTATCGCCACGGACCCGTGGCCCTCTCCTTTCACCTTATTGTCCCACTAGCTTCGGGTCGTATCGTTTTGTGTGTTACCCTGTAGGCTCATGACTTAGTTGGCAGATTGATGTGAAACCCTGTTTTACTCAATCCATCATAAGTTGGCAGATTCGACTTTACCTCATGACGTCTATGTCACTAGATATCTAGATTGATCAGAAGGCATAGAAGTGTCATCCTTATTTAATTAATCACTGTTTCTTGATCTAGAGATGACTGAGAATGATACCCCGTATCAGTAGGATGGCCATGCATTTCCTCTCAGTCATTCTCATCAAGTGGCCCAAACAGATATCGTTCCCATACCACAGTATGAGGGACAAATCCCTTAGGCGTCTTTCGTATCACCCATATAACCCGTTATGGTTACCTTATCATAGATAATGTTAGTTTTAGGTCAAACTCGGATATTGATTATATTGTGATCACAAAGACTCCTCGGACTAAGGATACAATGACAAGCTACGATAATTGAATATGCTCATAACAATATCTATGTCGCATATTCAAGTAGGGTCGTCCAATACCATTACCAAAAGGCATCTATTATCTGATTCTGGCAATCCCATTGTCAATGATCAGTAGAGCATGATCATTAAAGAATCATACTCATACTGGTCACTTCTTATGAAGTTTAGTTGACCAGGGACCCGTTAAGTATAATTCAAACATATATACAGTTCTACTACTAGTGATTGTTGCTACGTTTAGTGTTGGCATAATTTTTTAGTGCAAAAGTAAGAAGTCAATGCAACATGTTACAAGATATTTGGAGCGACTCATTATTCTCCAGATTAGGAAAGGCCTGAAGCTTTCCCATTTAGAGTCGCTTGGAACGCAAGAAGAATGACGTCACAACAACTGAAAGACTTGGAGTGCAAAAGAATGACATCAACAAGCTCAGGCGACTTCCAGCTATCATTAACACGTCAACAAAGGCGGCAACTGCTTGCCTAATTTGTTTAGGAAGTCTGAGACTTCCTATTCCTAATCCGAGCCAGATTAGGAATGTGGGGCTGCTATAAAAAGCTTGTGCTTCCCCATTAACAGCCTGTCCGTTCTTGTTCTTTATTTTCTAAATTTCTCAAAGCTCTTAACCGTGCACCATTGGCGTGTTAAGGGGCTGATTAGTTTGCTAGAACGGCTTTGCTTCGATTAAACATCAATTCGCGACGATTGAGTGTTTGACCGATTAGGGTTCTTGTGTTCGTAATTGAAGATTCACAAATATGTTAAAGAAGACTATGACACCGAGCATAGGCGCTTGCTCGAAGGGTGGAATTGAGAGGATCTCAAAGAGAGGGGGAGAGGACCCTGGTCGAGGTTGTTCACGGTGAGATCTATAATAGCTTAGGACAATAGCTTGTGTGATAGCTAGTTGGTGCTTGAAGTTGTACTATTGACTACCATATAGTGAAAACCTTTCCACTGACAAAGTGCCCCCAGATGTAGGTGACGTTGCACCGAACTGGGTAATCATCTCTGGTGTCGTTATTATTGCTTGTTTGTTTTTTAAACTACGGTTTGCGTTTTAGGCAAGTTGTCGACACAAAAGTTACGACTTTGTGTTTGACTTCTTGACTCGGCTACGAATCGGAATTTACATTGGTATCAGAGGGGGCACCTTATCTCTTAGGTGATTTTCCTGCAAAAATTCTGAGTAGCTAATATGGACTCAAAGGAAGGAGGATCTGTCAATCGACCACCGGTGCTCGACGGAACTAACTATGGGTACTGGAAAGCACGTATGTGTGCCTTTTTGAAGTCTCTCGACAGCAAAGCCTGGAAGGTTGTCATCAATGGGTGGGAGGAACCTCACTATGCTGATGCTCAAGGAAATCAAACTAGCATTAAACCAGAAAAAGAGTGGAGCGCGGAAGAAGATGAAGCCGCCCTAGGTATTTCTCGTGCAATCAATGCCATATTTAATGGAGTAGACAAGAATGTTTTTCAAATTAGCAACACTTGCACAAGTGCCAAAATTGCTTGGGACACTTTTGCTGTTGCTTATGAGGGTACATCCAAAGTTAAAGAGCAAAAGTTACAGTACCTCACGACCAACTTTGAAGCCCTTACCATGAATGAAGACGAAACTATAGCTGAGTTTAATGTTCGTATCAAGGATCTAGCCAATGAATCATATTAACTCGGCAAGTCTATGACCGATGAAGATTTAGTCAAAAAAACGCTGAGAGCCCTAAGTCCCAGATTCAAGATGAAGAACACGGCCATAGAAAAAGTTCATGACTTGAAGACGCTGAAGTTTGATGAGCTCATGGGATACCTTATGACCTTCGAGCTCTCCCTACCGTTTATCGAGAAGAAGCATAAAGGTGTAGCATTCAAAAGTTCTACCCAAAAGCAGAAAAAATTGGCTTACTCTGATTCGGATAGTGAAATTGATGAGACTATCGCTATGCTGGCAAAAAAATACAATAAAGTCATGAAGACATTTAACCAGATGACAGGAAAGAATGTTACCCGAGAAGTCAGAGACAAGCCTTACCACAAGTTCCAGAAGTTCGAGAGCACTAATAACAATGGTAGACGTGGTGAGCGATCAGGAAAAGGAAAAGGAGTAAAGTGCTTTGAATGTGAGGGGTATGGGCACATGCAGAAAGAATGTCCTAACTTCTTAAAGAAACAGAAGAAGGGATTCAATGCCTCTCTAACTGACGATGAAGAAGAAGAAGAAGGTAGTGACTCTGAGCATACAAGTAACTATGTTGCTTTTACAGTCTCCACAATAGATCAACCATCCGAGATTTCAAAGAAGTATGACTCTGATGATGAACTATCCGATGAGACTCTCAACAACGCATACAACGAATGGTATATCAAGTGGCTTGAAGACTCTCAGGTAATAAAAAAACAGACTGCTCTCATTTTTTCTCTTAATGAAGACAAGTCACGACTTCTCGAAACTACTGTTGATCTTAAAAGGAAGTGGCTTGGTTAAAAAGCGAGTTAGACCAAGTCACCAAGTCTGTAAAGATGATGAATCCAAGCACTGCCACTCTAGATCAAATTCTCTCGATCAGAAAACCAGCTAAAAATATGGAAGGCCTTGGATATTCGAAAGGAGCTTCATCATCGCACACCGTCTTTGTTCCTCAGAAGTTTGTCACCCACATGCCCCGTCAGATATCTCCGACCTTCACACCTGATCAAGCGACCATAAAGCCTCATACCCTGGTCGCTTTTGGGACAAAGAACAAGAGACATAACTGGGTGTGTCACTACTGTGGACGAAGAGGTCACATTCGACCTTTCTGCTATCGTCTATATGGAAGGAGCTTCGTCAAACAAAGGACCACAATCAAGAAAGCCCAACCTCGTAAGGAATGGCGAGTCAAAGAGGTAAACTATCGAGCAAATATCGCTTACACCTCTCTTAAAGCTTCAACTAGCAATGATTGGTACTTTGATAGTGGATCCTCTCGACATATGACTGGTAATAGCTCGTTCTTGGTCACCTTAATACCTTGCACAAATAGCTTTGTCACTTTTGGTGATGGGGTAAAAGCTAGAGTTCTTGGAAAGGGAAAGCTCAACCTTCCTAACTCACCTTGCTTAAAAGAGGCTCTACTGGTAGAAGGTCTTACATCCAACCTCATCAGCATCAGTCAAATATGTGATCTGGATCTAGATGTCAACTTCACTCGTGATAAGTGCACTGTCAAACACGAACACCAGAAGGAAGTAATAACAGGTCTCAGGTCTTTGATAACTGTTTTATGGTCTCCAACAGTCACAACCTTGCCAACCAAGTGCTTTTTATCCAAAGCTCAAGAGACAAAGCTATGGCATCAAAAACTTGGTCACATCAAATTGAGGAGCATGCAGAAGATTCTCTCTGAAAAGGCGATCATTGGAGTTCCCAACCTCAAGATTGTTGAAGGAAAAATTTATGGAGAATGCCAGATTGGCAAACAAGTTAAGACATCACACAAGAAGGTACAACATCTTACTACTTCTCGTGTTCTAGAACTTCTACATGTTGACCTTATGGGGCCTATGCAAGTGGAAAGTCTAGGAGGTAAGAAGTACATATTTTTCTGTGTCGACGACTTCTCAAGGTACACCTGGGTTGACTTTATTAAAGAAAAGTCAGACACTTTCTCAGTCTTTGAAGCCCTATGTCGGAGAGTTCAACGAGAAAAAGGAGAAGCCATTGGCAAAGTCGTCCGACTCAGAAGTGATCATGGAAAGGAGTTTGAAAACATCAGCTTCGCAAACTTATATGATGCTGAAGGAATAGCTCATGAATTCTCTGCCTCCATCACTCCTTAGCAGAAAGGGATTGTGGAAAGGAAAAATTGTACTCTTCAAGAAATGGCCAGAGTCATGATGCTAGCCAAAGACATCCTGCAGCACTTCTGGGCTGAGGCTCTGAATACGGCTTATCATATTCATAATAGAGTGACCCTCCGCCCTGGAACATCGCTCACTCTTTATGAAATATGGAGGGGGAGGAAGCCTAATGTCAAATATTTCCATGTCTTCGGATTGATATGCTACATACTTGCAGATAGGGAACCTCGACGCAAACTTGATCCTAAAAGCGATGAAGGCATCTTCCTTGGCTATTCAAGAAACCGTCGAGCCTTTCGTGTATTCAACAAACGCACCCGATCTATCATGGAATCCATCAATGTCGTGATTGATGACAGTTATGAGCAACCCAGTGACGATGAGGAAGAAGTTCTAAATCTCTCAGGTGAAGTCAGGGTATGTCCTTGGGCAGCATCATAACTCTAGCCATCTCCTGTAGAGTCATGTTTTTGCGCTCAACAATGCCATTCTGTTGGGGAGTGATTGGTGCTGAGAACTCATGAGCTATCCCTTCTGAGTTACAGAATTCTGCAAATTTGCTTTTTTCGAACTCTCGACCATGATCACTATGAAGACGAATTATTTTGCCAATTGTCTCCCCTTTTTCTCGTTGGACCTGGATGCATAGATTCCTGAAGATCGAGAAAGTGTCTGATTTGTCACGAGGGAAGTCAACCCATGTGTATCGTGAGTAATCATCTACACACACAAAGACATAGCGTTTTGCTCCAAGACTTTCTACTTGCATTGGCCCCATGAGGTCAACATGTATTAGCTCAAGCACTCGAGAGGTGGTGATATGCTGCAGCTTCTTGTGTGACATGTGAGTTTGCTTTCCAATTTGACATTCTCCGCAGATCTTTCTTTCCACGATTTTCAAGTTTGGAATTCCAGTAATGGCCTGTTCTGAGATTGCCTTATGCATACTTCTAAGATTTAGATGTCCAAGCTTTCGATGCCATAGTTTGGTTTCTTCTGCTTTGGATACAAGACACTTTGCCGCTTCGATATGTGATTCGGCGACCAGATGTAACAATTATCCATTGAGCGGACTCCTTGTAGAATAGTGACTTGATCAAAGTCTTTTACTATACAAGCTTCTTTAGTGAATTTCACTTCTGAATCCAGATCACAGATTTGGCTGATGCTAATCAGGTTTGCCTTAAGTCCTTCTACAAGTAATGCTTCAGTTAGGCAAGTAGCCCCTGGATGCTTGAGTACTCATTTCCCAATGATTCGAGCTCGAATCCCATCTCCAAAAGTAACATAGCAGTTTATATATAATTTGAGATTGGAAAGAAACTCTGGAGAACCTGTCATGTGTCGAGAACAACCACCATTGAGATACAAGTCCTTGTTTGTTGAGGCACTCAGGGATGTATACGCAACATTAGCTCGATAGACTAGATTCTTAGGTCTCCATTCAAGGCGGGATGTTTTCTGAGGAGTTGAGAGATGCTTTTGATTTCTCCTTTGTCTTTGTAGTAGCTGAGCTTGCTTCTTCCCATGGAGTTGAAAGCAAAATGGTCTGCTGTGACCTCCTTGACCACAGTAATGACATATCCACTGATACTGATAAGATGGTTTTCTGTAGTATTGCTGTCTGTGTGGAGGATGTCTTCTAATAATTGCTTGAAAAGAACATGTTATAGATGATGTCATGACATTTGTTGTAGGTCGTCCTGTTGGATGTGTTGTGGCATCCAATGGTTTCTTGTCAACCATGGCTTGTTGTGGGACAAACTTCGTGACTGCCGACGAGGGGATATTGTGTGTGTACCCTAGTCCCGTCATAACCTTGAACTGCTTTCCTACTGATAGGATTTTGTCAAAGCTTTCTGTGTTAGGATTCATCATCTTTACTGATTTAGTCATAAGACTAATTTCTCCATTAAGTTTGGTGATTTCGCGTTTTAGCTCCACGATCGTCTCTAGGAATCTAGACTTGTCGTTGGTAAGATTGATGATCCGTTCTCCTTGTTTATCAAGGATCAGAGTTTCCTTGATTCATCTGGTGTGTAAGCTCTTGTATGCCTCGACTAGTTGCTCTTTAGTCCAATTCTCATTTGGATTTGGATGGTTGTGATCATCATTGATATTGGAAGAGTTTCAATGTTACATATAGGAATAGTAGTAGTGAATGCATCAAAGTTGCTTACCTCTTCAGAACCACTATCTTCATTGTCATCATCTGATAGGGTGGCATTATAACCTCGTTTTTGTTGTTTGAGGAAATTTGGACATTCTCCGCGAAGATGGCCGAATCCTTCACATTCATGACACTGAAGTCCTTTGTTCTTGTTGTTTTCTTCTCCACTCCTGTTTGGTCTGTCAAGACTTCCTCCTGTTTGAGCTTTTTGTGGAGCTTTGTTTCTGGCATTTGCTGTGACATTCCGTCCACCCATTATGGGCCATTGTAGTATCGATGTCTTCTTCGATGTCAGAATCCTAAGGTTCTGGTTGCTTGTGTGTTGAGCTTTTGAAAGCGACTCCTTTATTCCTTTTGTCGATATTGGGCAGAGATAACTCATAGGTCATTAGAGACCCCTCAGCTCATCGAATTTTAAGATCTTGAGGTCATGAACTTTCTCAATTGCAGTGATATTCATCTTAAATCTAGGGATAAGAGCACGCAGGGTTTTTCTAACCAGTTTTTCATCAGACATTGGTTCTCCCAAAGAATAGGATTCATTGGCTAGATCACGAATACGAACATTGAATTCTGCAATTGAATCGTCCTCTTTCATGACAAGGGCTTCGAAGTTAGTTGTCAAGTATTGCAGTTTTTGTTCTCGAACCTTGGTTGTTCCTTCATATGCAACAGCCAGGATATCTCATGCGGATTTGGCAGTTGTGCATGTGTTGATTAGTCTGAATACGTTATTGTCAACACCGTTGAAGATTGCATTCAGAGCTCGAGAATTTCCCAGTGATTCCTCGTCATTGTCATCAGTCCAGTCTTTTTCTGGTTTTGGACCGATAGGGTTACCATCATTGTCACTGAGTTGTGGAGCATTCCAACCATTGATCACAACCTTCCATGTTTTGTTGTCAAGGGATTTTATGAAGGCACACATCCGAGCCTTCCAATAGCCGTAGTTACTTCCATCTAGAACAGGTGGTCGATTGATGGATCCTCCTTCTCTGGTATTGTCCATCTTTGATCAAAATATTTGTTTTTAGACACTCACCTAAAGCTATAGGTGCCCCTTCTGATACCAATTGAAATTTTGATCACCTAGTCGTGCAAGATGCCACACACAATGTTATGTATGAAGCTATAACACCGTGTATGACTTCTTGTGTAGATAACGCAGGACAGTGAATATAAAGCTAAATAAACAATGACACAGCAAATTGTTTACCCAGTTCGGTGCAACGTCACCTACGTCTGGGGGCTCTCAGCCTAGTGGAAAGGTTTCACTTATCAGTAATTTGTCAGAACATACAAGTACCTGTGATCATCCCTAGATCTATACATTATGCTACGTTTTACAATGCAACCTATCTCAGGGTCTCCCCCTGAATCCAAGACTCCGTCTTGATTCCACTGTTCGAGCAATCGCCTTGCTCTGTCGGTTCAAGTCGTCGTTGAACGTTGTGGTTGCGTGCAGTCTTCACTCACGTGGTCAGTAAACCCTCAATCACCTAACTCTCAATAGTTATGGTGATACACAATATCCTTAGCACAATCAACAACCTCTCAGCCCGCAAACCTTCACGTCTAAGAGCTTTGTAAATTATTGCTAGGAACAAATAAAGAACCACACGATTGCTAAGGGGGTAGCCTAAGCTTTTATAGCAATCGAGGATGAGTACTAACCCTAATGGGTTTCCTCTTAATCACCGTCTTTCTTCTTTGCAAAATCGGAGTCGTTCTGGAACTTCTGGTATTTCCTAAACGCAATCGTACTTCTCGCAAAATCTGGTCTTTCCTGTTTTCCGTCGCTCAGGATGTTTGCCGAGATGTCGTTAACAATGTCACACAAGATGTCGCATATGATGCTTCGAAATTCTTTATGACATTTTCTCTAATTCCTTAAAAATAAGCCAATCACTAAAACCGTCGTAACTACATTGCTTATGAAGGAACCACTAAAGTTCGAGAGAAAAAGCTTCAGTATCTCAGCACAAACTTGGAACCTCTCTCCATGAATGAAAACGAGACCATTGTTGAATTACACGTTCGTATTAGAGACCTTGCTAATGAGTCATACTCCCTTGGTAAACCCATGACTGATGAAGATCTAGTCAGAAAGACTCTGAGAGCACTAAGCCCAAGGTTCTAGATGAAAATCACTGTAATAGAAGAAGTCCATGATCTTAAACTCTAAAGTTTGATGAACTCATGGGATCCCTCATGACCTTCGAGCTCTCCCTTCAAAATTTGGAGAAGAAACACAAAGGAATAGCTCTCAAAAGTTCTACCCATTGTTAGAAGGAACAGGTACACTCTGATTGTGATAACAAAATTGATGACACTATTGCAATGCTGGCCAAGAACTATAACAGTGTCATGAAAAGATTCAACTAGATAGGTGGGAAGAATATCTCTCGAGATGTCACATAAAACCTTTAGCAAAGGTTTTACAAGGATTGGAATGCTTACAAATGTGGCAGAAGTGATGAACGTATGGGGAAAAGCAAAGACAGTCAGTGCCATGAGTGTGAAGGCTATGGGCATATTCAGAAGGAGTGTCCCAACTTCCAAAAGAAAGAGACAATCTTGAGGAAGACAGAGACATCGAAGGAGTGAGAAATGGCATATTCAATACCACTCTAATCGATGAGGAAGAAAGAGACATCGATTCTGAATAGATAAGAAATCTTGTGACACCCTAGACAAGATTCTATCTATTAGAAAATTAGCAAAGAACATGCAAGGGCTCGGCTACTCTCAAGAAGGTTCATCATCTCGGACCACTTTTGTTCTTTAAAAGGTTGCTGACCAACCGCCAGGCCGAATGTCACAGACATCTAGCAATAACAAGCCTCAAAAACATCATCATCATCACTCGCATGGACAAACTAGACCGATGGTCAACAGATCTAACTGGGTTTGAAATCACTATGGACGAAGAAGTCATATACATCCATTCTGCTATCACCTATATGGAAGGAGTCATTTCAAGCGTAAACATGCTCTAAAAAAATTCTCAACCTCAGACATAATGGCGAGTAAAAGAAGGTCGAAAATCCTCTCCTCATAAAGAATGGCGAGTAAAAGAAGATCGAAAATCCTCTTCTCAGAAAAAATGGCAAGTGAAAGAGGTAAACTATAGGGCTAATATTGCATACACCTCTCTAAAAGCCTCTACCAGTAATGATTGGTACTTTGATAGTGGCTCGTCTCGACATATGACTTGAAATAGATCATTTTTTACCACCTTAAAACCATGCTCAAACTGTTATGTCACATTTTGAGCTCATTTTTCACCACCTTAAAACCTTGCTCAAACGAGAACCATGATGAGCTCATAAAGGGAATCAGATCTTAAGACAATTGTTACATGTGGTCTCCAGCCTCAGCTCCCTTGTCAACAAAATGCTTCCTATCCAAGGCTGACAAGACCAAGTTATTGCACCAAAAACTTGGCCATCTGAATCTCAGTAGCATATAGAAAACTGTCTCTGAAAAGGTTGTAGTTGGTGTCCCTAATCTGAAGAGTGTTGAAGAAAGAATTTGTGGTGAATGCCAGTTTGATAAGCAAGTCAAGAAGACGTACAAGATGGCGCAACATATTACCACATCGCGAGTACTAGAGCTTATACACGTAGATCTGATGGGACTGATGCAGGTCGAAAGCCTTGAAGCCCTATGCCATAATGTCCAGAAGGAAAAATGAGGAAGCATTGGCAAATGTTAGAGTTATGCTCCAGTCCAATATGTGATCTACAGATGTAATGTTTTATCATCTTTCTGAATAAATAAATCGACATATATCACTAATGTATTGTAGTAATATATCGAATGTAATTTGATTTATGTCATTATGTGTGTAACCACTAATAGTAGAACTATAGATCAGAAAGAATTACATTTGATGAGTCTCTGATCAGCTAAGCTTCTTTATGAAGCGATCAGTATGAGACCAACTCCTTGTGATCACGCTCTATTGATCATGGCAAAGTATGTGCCAGAGTACATCATAGATATCATCAGGTCGATGATATCGGACAACCCGATTCTGAGTATGCAACATAGATACTATCATGAGATACTCACAGATTGTAGCTTTTTATTATATCCTAAGACCAAGGAGTCTGTGCATTGTGTAATGAATCTCTACCATCGGGGAGAATGCTTCGAAATATCTGCCTCAACCATCAATGCCTATCTTGGAAGAGAAGACCCAGAAGTCACTCCAGAAGTCCCGCACTTGAACAAAGTGGCGGTCGAGATCACTGGAGGACGAAAGAAGGTCTGGCCCGTCAAAGACACCATTGCAGCGACTGAGCTTACTGCCAAATACTCAATTCTTTACCGCATTGGCCTGGCAAATTGGGCGCCTTCTACACACGGGTCAAGCATCAAAACCGAATTGACTAAACTCATATACCAAATAGGTACGCAATCTTCTCTTGATTTTGGCGCATATGTTATTGAACATCTAGTCAAGCATGCCAAATCATGCGCCGTCAAGCTTCCTATCGGGTTTCCTTCATTAATCACCGGTCTCCTCCTCCAACAATGTCCTCACATTGTTCGAGAGACGGATGTTCCGGGTAAGAAGCCACTACCCCTTGCTATCAGCCTCAAGAACTTCGAAGGCAAGCATTTGAAGGACCTCGCACCTCCTATGGCCAAAGCATTAGGAGCTGGTTCAAGCTCTCGACCCTCAGGACCACTTGGCACTAGGATGGAGGAAGAATTGGTGGAGATGATCAATGATCTGGAGAAGTCAATTGTGATGCTATCAACCCGCAAAGTCGCCTGTGAAGCTCTTCTCAATGACCTACGCTCTGCTCCTGCTGCTGAAGATGATGTTGATGACTCCAACTCGTTCTAAATATTCCTCTGTTTCACTCTAATAAATTTGTTCCAAACACACTCTTAAATCCTCGGGGTATGTCCGAGTTATTTTTCTGCACACTATGACACTGGTTTTATTTGCTCATGGTTGAGCTGGATATATTTGCTCATGTTTGAGTTGGATATTTGCTCATGTTTGAGCTGTTTATTTTGCTCATGGTGTGAGTTGGTTTTTACCCTGCTGTTTAGTCAAATTTCATTGTATGATTGCCTTTGGTAATACTGTTAGACAAACAGGGTGAGATAGATAGGCTATGTCAGAAGTTATGCCAGAAGTCGCAAGTTGCGCATAGAAGTCGCCGCTCCAGAAGTTAAACCAGAAGCCGCTCCAGAAGATAAACTAGAAGCCGCACAAGAAGTCGCATCAGAAGTCACATAACTTGCTGTGTGCGTAACTGCCTCAAGGTGACGATGTGCCTGAAATGTGTTTTAAGTCACATCACTTGCTGTGCGTAACTGCCACAAGATAAATCACTTGCTGTGCGTAACTGCCACAAGGTGACGATGTGCTTAAAAAGGTGTTTGCCTAAAAAATTGCCAAAGGGGGAGATTGTTGCTACGTTTAATTGTTGGCATAATTTTTAGCACAAAAGTAAGAAGTCGTGCAACATGTTACATGACATGTGGAGCGACTTGTTACGATCCAGATTAGGAAAGATCTGAAGCTTTCCTATTTCGACAAAGCTTGGAGCGAAAGAAGAAAGGCGCCACGAAGACTTGGAGCGCAAGAGAGTGACGTCGACAAGTCAGGCGACTTCCAGCTGGCAGTTACACGTCAGCAATAGGAGGCAACTCTACTTGCCTGATTTATTCAGGAAGTCAGAACAGGCAAGACGACTTCCAGCGGTCGTGGAAGGCGGCAACGACTTGCCTGATTTGTTCAGGAAGTCTGAAACTTCCTGTTCCTGGTCCGAGAAGGATTAGGAATGTGAGCTGCTATAAAAAGCCTTGTGCTTCCCATTAGCAGTCATCCGTTCTTGTTCTAACAATTGCAAGATTTCTCAGAGCTCTTAACTGTGCACCATCGGCGTGTTGAGAGGCTGATTAAGATTTGCTAGAATGGACTTTGCTCCGATCAAGCATTAAGTCGCGAAGACTAAGTGTTTAGATCGGTTAGGGTTGTTGTTTGTGATTGAAGATTCACAACTCCGTCAAAGAAGACAACGACACCGAGCATAGGCTTGCTCGAAGGGTGGAATTGAGAGGATCTCAAAGACAGGGGGAGAGGCCCTTGGTCGAGGTTGTTCACGGTGAGATCTATAGTAGCTTAGGACAATAGCTTGTGTGATAGCTAGTTGGTGCTTGAAGTTGTACTATTGACTACCTAATAGTGAAAACCTTTCCACTGGCAAAATTCCCCCAGACGTAGGTGCGGAGTCACCGAACTGGGTAATCATCTCTGGTGTCGTTATTATTATCTGTTTATTGTTTTACTTGTGGTTTACGTTTTAGGCAAGTAGTCGATCCACAAGTTACGACTTTGTATTCGACTTCTTGACTCGGCTACAATTCAGAATTTCAATATTTACCTCAAGATTTTCAGCAATCACTCCAATTCCTCCCTCACGTTGCCGACCCTTCCTCCTCTATTCCACCATTGCCATTTTGTCTTCTTCTTCTCAATTTCATTAGCAAGAGAGTGAGAGAAAACCTACCAAGGTTATTGTGCTTGTGTGGACTTGATAGAGAAACACTACACTTGTGTTTTCAATCGATTAAAGGTGTAATTTTAAGTTTTGAAAAGATTGAATGCATGCTGAATTTCTCAATAAGATTATCAGTTCTTCATAGATTCCCATGGTTAAATTCATACCGTTGTATGAAATTAATGTTTGGAACGCATGGGAATCCCTTTCAGCAAAGTGGTCAGACTCACGAGCGACCATAGAAGAGAATTTGAAAATATAAGTTTTGCCAATTTTTGTGATGCTAAAAGAATAGGTCAAGAGTTCTCTACTCCCATAACACCGCAAAAGAGTAGGATTGTCGAAAGGAAGAATCAAACTCTTTGGGAAATGGCTCGGATGATGATGTTGGCCAAAGACAGTTTCTCTACATGAATTTCCATGTTCATAATAGAGTTACTATGCGTCCGGATTATGAAATATGGAGGGGGAGAAAGCCAAATGTCAAGAACTCTTATGTATTTGGCTATGTAGGATTTATACTTGCTAATGAAGTACTTCTTAGTATTACATATGTCAGAATAGATGATGGCGACGACAAGCATAACATTGCTCGTGATCTGATTCTTGAGCAAATTGGTGGGATTAATAAAGATGTGGACTTTGATGAGACATATGTTCCTGCGGCTAGGCGAGTAGCTATCAAAATTCTTCTTCTTGGTATTGCTAACCATCTCCACTACAAACTCTTCCAGATGAATCTTACGAGTGCCTTCCTCAATAGGTACTTGAAGGAAGTGTATGTTGTTCAGCGAAAAATGGTTATAGATCCCAGCTCGCCTTATCATGTCTATAAGCTCAAAAAGGCTCTCCATGGTCTCAAACAGGCACCTCGGGTTTGGTATGATCGCTTAATTCAATTTCTAGTTCAGAATGACTATACTCGAAGGGGAGTTGATAAAACTCTATTCGTAAAGAAGGAAGGCGGTAACACCACAATTGCCTAAATATATGTCAATGACATAGTATTTGGAGGAATGTCAGATAAGATGGTGGAACATTTTGTGCAACAGGTGAAGTATGAGATGAGCATGGTTGGTGAGCTTAATTTTTTCTTCGGACTTCAGATTAAGCAAATGAGTGACATCTTCTTCACCTCTCAAAGAAAATACGCAAGAAGCATTGAGAAGTTTGGACCCTGATAAGGTCGGATACTATGTATCCAACCTAGTCAAATCTCCTCATTTTTATTCCTATTTTGTCCCGAATTATTAGACTTCGGTGAATAAAGTGCTACTTTACCTCACGAATGGCCCGAGAAGTATTTTCTTGGTGAAAACATGTCGAAAAGGGGTGAAAAGGAGCTAAAAACGCAAAGGCGGGAAAAAAGAGCAAGGTTGTCGGTTCAACCTGCCGGATCCAACCCGCCATGCTAAGGCTAACCTGGCAACCCGTTTGGAAATGAAGAAGAGCGCGGAGAGAGACCCCGGGAGCTCACCCGGGGACCTTCAAAGCAATCTGCCGGGTTGACCTGCCAGATGTCACCCGGCAAGCTCTAGCTTAACCCGGAAACCCGAGGGCGAGGAGTGAAGACCCTGCCGAGTCAACATGTCGGATCCTTCCCGGCAGGTTCGTGCAACCCGGCAGCCCGTGGCCTTTGTGACACGCGTTCAAGAGAGAAAAAACCAACCTGCCGGGTTCCACCCGGCAGGCTCACCCGGCAAGTTGGTCAAAACAACCCTAAAATCATGAGATTTTTAATTTTTTAAAAGATTTCCTTCCCTCTTATATATACCCACCTCTCCTACCTGCGAAAATATCACCATTTAGAGAGAAAAATCATATTTAGAGGTTAGGTTAGAATGTGGAGAAAGGAGTATTGTGGTGATCGATTGGGAGACGACTTGGAGGCGGTTTCGAGGAGCATTTGGAGGCACGATTGAGGTTGGTATTAGAGTTGTTTAGGTTTATTTTAAAGATTGTAATTGGGTTTAGTTTAGGAATTTGTATGTTGGGGATTGAAATTGAGGATTTGAAATTAACTGAGGTATTTTCAATGAGATTGATGTGTTCACTTGATTGCATGTTAGAAATGAACTTGTATGTTATGGATTTGATGATTTGTGTTTTCAATATCATGAGTAGCTAAATATCTAGGTCAAGAAAAGTGATGAACGGGGATATAAATTTGACTGATTACATGAATTAAAGGTTAAATTACTGGGTTTGTGAAATGGATTAAGACTCTAAATGTGATTTTAATGCTAGCTCTCCCGGGTAGGCTTGAGTTTAGATCAAATATAGGAAGAGAGGCGATAGCAATCAACCTAGGTGGACCGTAGCATTTAGGGGACGGATCTATACGATGTGTCTTAGGGTTGTAATTTGATTTGTGACGACTTCGTGATTGAAATTTTTGACGGGGATACATATATTGCGGGTACGGTTTTGATGGGCCGAGAGACGCGCACGCACCGCGCAGACCTCAAGGCTTCGCGCACCAGACGCGATCGTTATCAAGTAAATTTATATTCCGGCTAAAATCCGGGTCGAATCACACAGGGACCAAATAGGGGTCTCATACTTAGACATTTCATGCTCTCTCTCCCGACACAAACACACGATAAAATAAAATAAAAAATCTTTTTGAGGTTTTTGATTTAAAGGTGTACGTAAACTAAATACAAAATAATAAAGCGGAGGGATGCAAACAAGAAGTCGAACAACCAAGGGCACTAAACCAACAACTTCCCACGGTTAATGGATAATTTAATCTTAAGTATACAATTCATCTGGCCTATGTTTTGAATACATTACCCGCCTCTCGACGTTGGGTAACGCCTAATTTCGGACCGATAACCCTCTCGGAATTTTTCACAACCGGTCCTCAACAGCTTTAAGTTCAACAATTATCGAACCAAGAGAAAGACTCTAGAAGACCGATCTCTTCCAGTTTATCTATGTCAACTCCCAACCCCACCTCTCAGTATCGATTGGAAATTAAAAGGATGAACCCTAAGTAGTGAACTTGGCATTCAAAGTGAAGCACAAAATAAATTGAGACAACCTCACATACTTTGAGAAATAATACATCAATCAATCCCAAGATATCCATAGTTCCAAGTTCAATCATTTACTTACTCTTAACATGCAAAAATTGGCCTATTTTATAAATACTCTACCCGTCTCTCGACACTGAATATAGCCTAATTGGCCTGAGTCTCTCAAATCCAGATGAGTCCTCCACACTTGCACAATGTTACTCAATGCAGATATGTCTCTTTCAAGTGAAAGTACGGCTCAAGGCTAACCGGACTCTCAGGATTTAAGTAAAGCAAGTTACTACTATATGTGCATTGGGTGATAATTGAATGTAGATCAAGACAGTTTCTCTACCCTCAAGCGAAAATATTCATGAAAATTCCCGACCCATAAATGGCTAATCATACACAATCAATCATTCAATTCACCAACAATCTCATCTTTGGGAATTAGATACCCGGCTCAAAACAACTTACTCTTCATCAAACATGCAACATCAATTAAAGTCTCACACAACCCTAAGAAACATGTATATATATGGTGTGTGAACATCACTTTTCTACTTTTAGGGCTTGACTGAGCCCAACTCGACAAACTGAATTGTGGTGTGTACAGAGTAAACACCACACTAAAGTCCTTACTCGGTCTTAAGCTACTTAAAAGAAAAGACTAGTGTGGTGTGTAACTCGGTTACACACCACACTTAACACTCTTGCAAGTCTTGACTCGGACATGACACGTACCTTGGGCTGCCTCCCAGTAGCGCTTTGTTTGATATTCTTTAGTTGGACTCAATAGTGGTCTAGACTGCGACAACCTCATCAACGCTTGCTTCCCCGTCGACTTTAGGAGAGTCAATCTCAAGTGATCCTTCGGTAGAGATGGCACCTTCTTGGCCTCTTTAACTCTTGTGGCCTTCTTAGCGATTGGTGGCACTTTGGCCACTTTAGCTCATTGGAGAGTCTTCATTTATGGCCTCTTGAACTCTTTTGACCTCTTTAGCAAATCTTGGCACTTTGGCCACTTCAGGCTCTTCATCGGACTCACCATCTCGGGGTGAAGTCTAAGACCTCTCCATTCTTGCTCCCTCTGGATTTGCTCTCCTTCGATGTATGCTTAAACCTGTCTAGAATTGGAGAAAGCTGACAACACTAGAGGAAGAAAGTCAGAGCACAAGTAAAATAAACACACGAAAGCAAGATTAAAAGTACATGATATTCAGGGAATTTTTGGCACAAGGCAAAAAAAACACAATAGGTCCAAATAATAAACCATTTGATCCCCGACAACGGCGCCAACTTGATGGGCCGAGAGGCGTGCACGCACCGCACAGACCTCAGAGCTTCGCGCACCAGACGCGATCGTTATCAAGTAAATTTATATTCAGGCTAAAATTCGGGTCGAATCCACATGGACCAAATAGGGGTCTCATACTTAGACATTTCATGCTCTCTCTCCCGACACAAACACACGATAAAATAAAATACTAAATCTTTTTGGGGTTTTTGGTTTAAGGGTGTACGTAAACTAAATACAAAATAATAAAGCGGAGGGATGCAAACAAGAAGTCGAACAACCACGGGCACTAAACAAACAACTCTCCCATGGTTAATGGATAATTTAATCTTAAGCATGCAATTTGTTTAGCCTATGTTTTGAACACATTACTCGCCTCTCGACGTTGGGTAACGACTAATTTCGGACCGATGACCCTCTTAGGATTTTTCACAACCTGTCCTCAACAACTTTAAATTCAACAATTGTCGAACTAAGAGAAAGACTCTAAGAGACCGATCTCTTCCAATTTATCTATGTCAACTCCCAGCCCCTGTTGGGGTTCCCGGGATCTCAAGTGGAGCGGAAACAACCAAAATAACCGAGAACCCGCCACAAGATCGCTTGCATAACAATAGATGAATCGAGAGAGGGAGTGGAAATTGAATCTTTTACCTCTCGTAGTCTCTACGGAATACTCCCGAACCGATCCAAGACAAGTCTTCCGGCCCGTCCTCTATGGATGCACACACACCGAGCTCAACCTCCTTGAAGCACGGATCTTCACTGAACTACTAGACCCCGAGAAAACCCGAAACCCGATTCTCTAGTTCCCGATGAGAGAAGCTAGAGAGAATATGGAGAAAGGTAGCAAATATGCACAAAGAGCTTACTCTTTTCCCCTCACGCGTCTTCAATTTATAGACTTGTGAAAAAGCGTTGGCCGCTCTGCCACGGAACCGTGGTGCCACCATGGCAACCCACAAAATCCGCCACGGTCCCGTGGCCCCACCCCATGTTCATTTCTAGGTCGACCCAAGCCCGCCACGACAACCCCCACGGCCCCGCCTGTGGCCAATGCTTGGCCACCACAGTCCCGTGTCCAAACGTATAGGTTTGGCCATGGTCCGTGGCCCCTTTTGAAATTAAAACGAGCCCGTTAACCCTTGGACACGGTCTGAGGTCTTTGGCCACGGTCCCGTGGCCCCTTTGCTATCCTTACCCATTTGGACCTCTTGAGCCCGATCGAGATGCTTCGGTCTTGCTACTGGCGTGTGACCCTGTAGGCCCGTAATCCATTGGCAGATCGGCGTGAGAACCCATCTCACCCGATCCATCACCAGTGGTCTCTAGTAAGACGTAGTGATTATCCAATGTCAACGAGTGTATCGATCGGTTCGATATCTTTTGTCTGTCATATGTGTCACTAACCCTTTGTTTTCTTTAAGGCGTATGAGATCGTATGAGGCATAGTATTGTCATCCTCATGTATTCGATCTAGTTCCTCGAATTCCGAGTTGACTGATACGTATTGGTGCGGCCACACACTTCATCAGTCACACTCATCAAGGGGCCTTGAACCATACCCTTCACCACGTCTCACTGTGGGGAAAAAAATCCCACTACAGTCTTTCCAACGCCAACGATGTCCGTTATGGCTGCCCTATTACAGACATCATTGGGACATGTCAAACCAATGGAGTGATGTGCATGTGAGCCGCTAGCTCCAAGGTATTAAGGCAGTGATCACACGACGACGGAGCATGCGTTGGTGACTTAATCTATGCGCCATACTCCTTCGCGGGTCATCCGATATCGTCTCCCAAACGATATCCATGATATGACTCTACATCTTGATCAGCAGAGCATGATCATAAGTCATCCTCACGCTAGTCACTTATGTATAAGTATTCGACTACTGATCCATCAAGCATAACTTCATAATATCTAAAGGTTCTGCTGTCCTCGTGTAAACACTAACGACTTTAGATGAAGTTATTGCTTGATACATTATTACAGCACAATAATAATGTACCTGCCTCTTTTATTGCTTAACAGAAGATAAAACCTTACATGGTAAAGACTTGGACTAGGGCACTGGATCCTTCAATCTCCCACTTGCCCTTAACTCCAATCTAAAACCCATCGTAAACTCATTGACCTTACATGGTTAATGGAACGGTTTCATCATCTTCTGTTGCAATTTTACAAATCTTTATTTCATCTTGATTGATGAATTCTAAAATCAATTGAAACCGCCGCAGTACATATTTGGATCGTGCATGCGCCCTAGTGTTGGCGCAGTACAAGTTCACCGGTGTTGACGGGTTTTTAATTATGTCCAGTCTGGCCATGAACTTTCGGATCCATACAGCCTCTTTCGCCGCCTCTTAAGGAGCTATGTCCTCGGCTTCTGCCGTAGAACCAGCAACGGTCGGGTGCTTTCAGCTCTTCCAGCTAGCTAAAGCCCCACTGTTAAGCACAAACACATACCCAGACTGACCTCGCGAGTCATCCGGATCAGTTTGACAACTAGCATTGACGTATCCCGTCACCTCTAGTTTTTCATTTCCAACCCTGTAGACCAGCAATGCGTCCTATGTCCTTTTTAGGTACATCAGGATCGTTTATACTGCTGTCCAATGGCTCACGCCAGGGTTAGATTAGAATCTGCCTACGCAGAATAGGGCATACGAGATATCATATCTCGTACAGAGCATGTCATATATGATGAATCCCAATGCAGATGCATAGGGGATCTCACTCTTGTGCTGCAGCTCATCAGCCGTCGTGCGACGCTAAGTCTTGCTAAGCCTTATGTCATCTCTAATGGAGAGAATCCCTTCTCGGATTCGTGCATCACAAATCTCTAAGTGCTTTGACTTTGCCCAAGTATACTCCTCGAGCGATCTCAATAAACTCTTGATCCACAGGATATACGCGGCCTCGTATTAGTCCTTCATCACGAAACACTTCCCGGGCAAGCTTTTGCTGCTTCAGGGATGTCGTTTCTAATAAGGAGTATGTCATCGAGATATAGCACTAGGAATACGACCACACTCCTATTTGCCATATTGTACACACAAGGTTCATCTTCATTTTGCATAAAACCAATGGTTTCATCGAAATGAAGTTTTCAACTCCGAGAAGCCTGCTTCAATCCACGAATGGACTTCTGTAGCGTACAAATCTTTCCAGCAATCTTTGGATCGACAAAACCCTGAGGCTATGTTGCACAAACATCCTCATCTAACTTCTCATCAAAGGATGTGGCTTTGACATCCTCAGCTGCGGTGAGTAGAATGTGGATTGAATTGACCACGGCCACTGGCGAGACAATCTCATCACAATCCATACCTTGGATTTGACTGAAACTTTTCGCACCCAGTCGAGCCTTACTGGTCTGAGGAACTCCATCCATGTCATGTTTGTTGACGTGCGGACCAGAACTTGTTTGGAGAGAGCTAATGCTTCTGCGCCCCAAATAAGAATGTCCACCTTTTCTAGCTTCACTAACACGAACGCGCTGCAAAGGCACACGACGATCATGATAACAAAAGTTTCGTCGAGTGTCATTCTTGATCTTAAAGATCCATTTGCAACCGATGGTCTTAACACCAGGGGTTGTATCCACCAAGTTCCTAACTTGGTTGTCATGTATGGATGTCATCTCCTCATTCATGGCGCTTAACCATTTCTCGGAATCAGAACTCTCCATGGCTTCTCAAAAGGATGTCGGATCTTCAGAATCCACAATCTCCAAGTCACCACCCTTAGTTTTCATAAATTCTTATCTGACGAGTGCCTGACGAGGCCTTTCATAACGCCGTGGGGATTCAGGAAATATGTTGGGCACCACATGTGCCTCTTGGTCCAGCTCATGTTCTACCTCTACATTGCCAAGTGGTGAATCCCGAATTTCTTCAAAATTCTCAGTACTCGTGCCATATCTTGAATTTCCTCGAGATGCACAGTTCTCCCAATTTCAATTTTGGAGAGGAATTCCATCTCCAAACACACCTTTTCGAGCAACAAATACTTTATTCTCGTCATGTTGTAGAAGTAGTATCCAAAAGTCTCTTTTGGATATCCTACGAATATACTTTTAGCAGATCGTGGTCCGAGTTTGTCCGCCACAAAGAGCTTGACATAAGCTTCGCAACCCCATATCTCCATGAACGACAACTTGGAACTTATGAGTCTATCAATTCTTGACATGTGGACCAGAACTTGAATGGAGAGAGCTAATGCATCTACGCCCCAAAATATACTGTCTACCCCTTCTGGCTTCGCTCCCACGAAGGCTCTGCTAATGCACACGACGCTCGTGGTCACATAGTTTTGTTGGCTGCCAAAATTGAATACAAGCGTTGTCTATCTTCGTAGGTGCCTGGTTCAGAATGAACGCATCTGTCTCAAGAGCGTATCCCCAAAAAGATATAGGGAGATCTGTCTGACTCATCTTAGAGCAAACCATGTATAACTAGGTTCGATTTCTCCTTTTGGACACACCGTTTAAATTAGGGGTGTTCCAGGCGGAGCCAACTTAGACAATATCCCACACACTCCCAGATGATCAATAAAGTCTTGGGGGTCAAGTATTCGCCACTTTGATGCGATCGAAATACTTCAACTTTCTTTCCAAGTTGATTCTCAACTTCAGTCTTAAACTGTCTGAACTTTTCAAACGAGTCAGACTTATGTCTCATAAGATAGACATAATCACATCTACTTAAATCATTAGTACATGTGATGAAGTATCTGAATCTCCTTCTGGCCTGTGAACTTATAGGCCCACACACACCGGAGTGTATCAGGTGTAACAAGTCACCCGCTCTCTCACCCTTACCGGTGAAGGGCGACTTCGCCGCCTTGCCCATCAAGCAAAATTTGCACCTATCATTTTCATCGAATTCAAATGGACCTAAGAGTCCACACTTGTGAAGTGTTGTCGTCTCTTACTTATGCAGCCCATACGGGAGTGCCATAACCGAGTTTTACTCGATTCATCAACCTTGAGCCTTTTGGTATTTGCATTGTGTATCGAACGCTTGTTAATGTCACTAGTTTTCAAATCATGGTGACCATTTAACAAGAATTGTAGCGCGCCATAACAGACATTATTTCTGTATAGTATGAATAAACCATTACCAATCGTAACATTTGAACTTTTAGAGTTGAATACAGAAACATAAATGATGTCTTTACGGATAGTCGGTACACAGTTTTAATTCCAATAGAAGTCCTGACGGGGAGCTGAGATAAACTACCCCTACCGTTTATGCCACAACTCTCTCGTCGTCCGTAACCTGTATGTTTGTTTCATCTTCAACCAAATCTCGTCTACTTTAGCCCTGTACATCAACACATATGTGTGATTGCGAGCCTGTTTCCAGCGTTAAGCGAGAATTAGTAGACAGATTCACTTCAATGAAGTAAATACCTGAAGCGCCAGTCCTACCGGCCTTTTTTCGCTCCTGTAGGAACTTCTTGCAGTCCCTCTTTCATTTACCACACTAATTGCTGAATAAGCAAACGGCGTCCTTCGCGTCCAACTTGGCCTTGTGCTTGCCCTCTTGAGGCTTGGACTCGCCCTTATAGACCTCTAGACCCTTTCTTGTTCAATCAGTCTGTGTGGAGGACTTAACAGTGCTCCCACTAGCTCTCTTGAAGCTAATGCCCCTCTCGTGCCCAGCATGATGCGTTCCTCTTTGAGCAAGTCGTTAGATTGCCTTTGGTGGGCATTCATAACACTCCTCACGGAACCAACAACTAACACAGGGATATGAGCTTGTCAAGTACACATTTGTTCCTCTCGTGTTACATTCCCAGTCGAGGAAGTTCGTTCCACTAAGTTTCTCCTTTACCATGATCGACCTTAGTGACAACATGTGTGTTTGGCTTGCTGCCTTTATCTACATAGATGAATAAATTCAAGTTAGATTGTGAATTTATCGATGAAGATTTGTTTTCAAACATTGACCATTTTGATCCTTCTCAAGAATCAAAAACCAAGACCCTTCATTCACCTAACTTAAAGTGAGCAAAGGCATCAATGCTTCAGTTAGGTTATGTTGGTAGGAGCACTTTCCATTATATAATTAGCGAGTGGGCAAAGCCCCACGGTTAGGATTAAATCTAACTTGTCTCTAATACCATATTAAATTTCTAAAATATAATTGTATTATTGAGAATTACTTTTTTTATGAATTACAAGAGGATGTTTCTTTATATAGGGAACAATAGGAAATAAATCAAGCTAGGAAACATAACACAAATAGGAAACCCTGATTAGTTAACTATTCTAACATATACATTGTCATTTAATTTACATAACTAAAATTTAATTGAAGTAAAACCATATTGGTCTTTGTGGATTCGACCCCGTCTTACATGTATTACTTGTGACGGTCACGTGCACTTGCACGTTAATCTGGTTTTCGTAGACAAATGTGTATAGAGCCAACATCAAGGCGGAATGATTTGAAGCCAATAGGAGCAGCAGAGGCTACTCTCGACACCCCAAGTCACGACACCCAGTCATGAGTTGGTGTCCTGAGTTACAAGGAAAAGAAGCCAAGAGCACCTGTAGGAAGAAGGCAAGTCACGACACCTCAACTAACAACATGGAGTCATTAGGTTGAGTCATGCAATGCATGGGAGATGACTAGTGGCTACAGGTCTGGACAGATTGAAGATTTGTTTGATACATGACAAAAAACTGAGAGTATGGATTTGTAGAAGCCACGAAACGAAGTCACGACACCCTGTTGTTGCTTCGTGTCGTTGGTTACACTTAGAGAAAAATAGAGTATGTTGAGCAGCGCTGTCAATCGATCTAGTAAGGGCAATAACGTCTTCATTCGGAGTTCAAATGGAGTGAAATTATCAACCACATCGAAGAGAGTCGAAAGCTCTAAAACTTCGAAGAATGAAGTTTGGTTATCAGTGAAATTCTGATCAGCTAGTCGTGCAAGATGCCACACACAATGTTACACAGAATGCTATAACGTTGTGTCTGACTTCTTGCGTAGATAATGCAGGACAGTAAATATAAAGCTATAAGTAATGACACAGCAGATTGTTTACCCAGTTCGGTGCAACGTCACCTACGTCTGGGGGCTCTCAGCCTAGTGGAAAGATTTCACTTATCAGTAATCCGTCAGAACATACAAGTACCTGTGATCCCTCCTAGATCTATACTTTATGCTACGTCTTACAGTGCAATCTATCTCAGGGTCTCCCCCTGAATCCAAGAACGTCTTGATTCCACTCTTCGAGCAATCGCCTTGCTCTGTCGTCTTCAAGTCTTCTTCAAGCTTGGTGGTTGCGTGCAGTCTTCAACTCACGACTTCAGTAAACCCTCAATCACCTAACTCTCTATAGTTATGTGATACACAATATCCTAAGCTCAATCTGCAATTTCTCAGCCCGCAAACCTTCACGTTTAAGAACCTTGCAAATTGTAGCTAGGAAACAAATAAAGAACCACACGATTTCTAAGGGGGTAGCCTAAGCTTTTATAGCAATCATGGATGAGTACTAACCCTATAGGGTTTCCTCTTAATCGCCGTCTTTCTTCTTTTCAGATTAGGAGTCGTTCTGCAATTTCCTAATCGTTTTCTTTCTTCTCTGCCGAAACTGCACTTTCCTGATTTCTGTTGATCAGGATGCTTGCCGAGATGCTGTCAACAATGTCACACAAGATGTCGTAGAAGATGCTTCGACATTCTTTGTAACATGTTTCTTCAGCTCCTTTAAAAATCAGCCAATCTCTAAAACCGTCGTAACTACAATCTCCCCCTTTGGCTATTTTTAAGGACAGCATTCGTCGTCGCATTTTGCGTCGCATTCGTCGTCTCGTCGATAGGCAGTCTTACGTCGCGTGTATCGTCGCGTCGTCTCTGTGTCGTCGCGACGTCTCTATCTTTCTTGTATCATCGCGCGCGCGTATATATCTATGTCTATCTTACTCCCCCTTGCTGACTCAAAAAGAGCCAAAACTTAAACAAATATTGTAACAAATCCGGGAAATAAGCAAAACAAACCCAAACATAACTCACACTTGCTCTCAATCAGCTGTCGAGAGTAAGCGTGATACATTGTTCACAAAATATTACAGACATAAAAGTTGTTCAGTAGTTCAAGATTCAGAGAATTTCATAAAATTTTAAATAGAGCTGCTGTTGGAACTTGCAGTGTCTGTTGCTTCTGTGGAGGCTTCTTGGGTAGCTTCTTCTGGATCATTTGTGTTATCATCTTCAGAGCCTGGAGGAGACATGGATTGCAGCAGGTTGGCGCAGTGAGTTCGGCGCAGTGAGTTCGGCGCTACGAGAAGTGCTTCAGAGCAGTCTTTAGGTTTGCAATATCCTCATCAAACACAACAATTTCTCGTTCGAGCATGACGGCATCCCTGCTGGTTGTCCTGGTGAGAGGGACGACACTTGTGGCTCTACTGGTCTGTGCCTTGGCTTCTGGCCTGACAAGATCAGGAGCATGCTTCCCTTCAAACAACTTGTGGCTTACCACAATCAGTCCTCCTCTTTTGCCCACCTTATCCGATGCTTTCAACACACCAAGGTGTTGATGTACAAGTAATTCCGAGATAAGGGATAGAAAAGCTATGGGAATTTTCACAGCAAGAGATCTAGTATGGCGAACAAGATGATCAATCACAAATTGTCCAAAGTCAAGTTTAGATCCAGTACCTATTTGGTAGATCAGTATTGCCAGCTCCGGTTTGATTGATGATGCGTGGGTCGAGGGCGCCCAATTTGCCACTCCAATCCGGAAGAGAATGGAGTACTTGGAAGTCAGATCTGACGCTGCCACGGTGCCTTTGGATGGCCATGTTCTGCTTTTATCTCCGGTGATCTCACGGAGGACTTTGCTCAGGTCGGGTGGTGGCACAGATCGAACCCTCTTCCTTCCCAGGAAGTCATTGATAATGTCAGAGGAGATGTCAAAGCGAATGCCTCTGACATATACCTTATCAAACTCTGGAGCATCTGGGGTACCAAACGTGGTAGGCAAATTTGCAATGAATTCCTTAACCAGGAGGGGATAGTGATTACCAATGTTGGAGACGGTTCTCATTAATTCTGCCTTCTCCAGGAGCTGTATAATGGCCTCTAGCCCAAACAGCTCCGACGACAGTGTCTTCTCTGGGTAAGCCGTTCTCTGAAATACAAATTCCCACCTCTTTGCTCCTTCTGCTGAGTGAAACGACACATTGTCGTAAGTTACACTCATGGTGTTCTTGGCCGTCTTCAGGGCCTTCTTCTTCTTTCCTTCCTCAGCAGGGACCTTTTCAATGTCATCATCAGTTGGTTCATCCATCAAACTCTTTTTGTTGCTGGGACCTCCAGCCTCCTTGTCCTCCTTCCTTTTCCTTGTTTCTTTCAATTTTCCAACCATAACAGCCAAACTTTCAGTTTCTTCTAGAACTTTTTTCTTCAGGGTCGACAGCACTGTGTGTGCCGTCTCAGCAGCTTCTTCCATGACATCTTCTCTGGCATCCAGAGGGTTTTCTTCTGTGTTGTTGGTGGTAGTATCCTTGTTCTTCTACCACACCTTCTTGAGGTGGGTCCTGGTTTTCCAGCAGTGATTCTAACAAATCACTGTTTCTAGAGGTATCGGCAGAGAAATCGTTACCTGTTGGTGTTGGAACTGCGATGATTTGCATGGAGGCTTCTCGATTTTCCTGGCCAAGATCATTCTCTCTTTCTGGCCCAGTTAGGTCAGACATTGAGAAAGTAGCGCTTCCGGTCCGGGACTTATTGGGAACCCGAGTAAAAACTGGTATTGGGGCTTTCTCTGGTGAAGCCTCTTTGAGAATTTCTTCTGACTTCTTCAGGGTTTTTGGCCCTTTGATTCGCACTCCATGCTTGTTTGTTTTTGCTCTACTGCTTCTGGAGCCTTTAGGTTCAGCTTTCTTTGAATCGGTGGCTTCCTTTGGGGCTACTGTGCTTCTAGTTTTCACCATTGTTGTTTGAGAGATTTGCAGAGAGTGAATGGTGAAGGAGATGAGAGCGAGCACAGAGGGGAGGCAGACTAGGTTTTTTGAAAACGATTCAAATCTTTTTAGCGTCTGAGCGTATCTTTCCTTTTCTTTTATATGGGCTTTTGATATGCTTGGCCCAATGACATTCGTTCGAATTTAGACCGGTTCATGAAGAGGTACCAACAACTCCCCTCAACCGTTTCTGCAACTTCTTATTGTTCACTGATGGTGCACAGACCGAGTGCTGATCTAAGATCCTCGAATCTGCTTGCATCTAATGCTTTTGTGAAAATATCAGCAAGTTGCTTCTTTGTGGGAATGTGCTCTAGGATGATCTTCTTGTCTTCGACCAATTCTCGAATGAAGTGATGTCTAATATCAATGTGTTTGGTCTTGCTGTGTTGGACAGGGTTTTTGGAGATATTGATAGCACTGACATTATCACAGTATAAAGTCATGGCATCCTGTCTGACATTGTATTCGACTAACATCTGCTTCATCCAAAGTAGTTGTGTGCAGCTACTTCCGGCAGCAATATACTCTGATTCGGCAGTTGAAAGAGCAATACAGTTTTGCTTCTTGCTAAACCATGATATTAGGTTGTTGCCAAGGAAGAAGCATCCTCCTGATGTGCTTTTCCTATCCGATGTGTTTCCAGCCCAATCGGCATCACAATCCCCCACCAAGGTAGAGGATGTGTCGAATGAGTATAATAAACCCAAGTTTCTAGTCCCAGAGATATATCTAATAATTCTTTTGGCTTGGGATAGATGACTAACCTTAGGATTAGCTTGATATCGTGCACATACTCCGACAGAGTAGGCAATATCTGGTCGACTTGCGGTGAGGTAGAGAAGACTACCGATGATGCTCCTGTATAGGTGTTGGTCGACGACTTCTCCTGGATCATCTTTAGTTAGCTTGACATGTGTAGCTGCTGGTGTCCTTTTGTGTGAGGCTTTCTCTAGCCCAAACTTCTTGACAATATTCTTCGCATATTTGCTCTGAGATACGAAGATGCTATCCTTTTGTTGTTTGATTTGGAAGCCTAGAAAATAAGTAAGCTCTCCCACCATGCTCATCTCGAATTCTGATTGCATTTGTTGAATAAATATCTCCACCATCTTGCTTGACATCCCTCCAAAAACAATGTCATCAACATAGATTTGAGCTATCATTAAATTCCCGTCTTCATTCTTCACAAATAGAGTCTTGTCGACTCCCCCTCTAGTGTAGCCACTTTGGATGAGAAATTTTGTGAGCCTTTCATACCAAGCCCTTGGTGCTTGTTTTAACCCATAAAGAGCTTTCTTGAGTTTATACACATGATCAGGATAGTGAGGATCAACAAATCCTTTAGGTTGTGACACATATACTTCTTCGTTGAGGTCCCCATTCAAGAATGCACTTTTGACATCCATCTGGTAGAGCTTTATCTGTAGATGGCATGATATCCCTAGCAGGAGACGGATTGCTTCAAGTCTTGCCACAGGAGCAAAAGTTTCATCGAAGTCGATACCCTCAATTTGAGTATACCCTTGAGCAACTAACCTTGCTTTGTTGCGAGTGATGTTGCCAAGCTCATCGGATTTGTTCTTGAAGATCCATTTGGTGCCTATGATGTTTCCTTCACTCGGCTTGGGGACTAGTTCCCACACCTGATTTTTCTCAAATTGAATCAGCTCTTCTTGCATAGCATTGACCCAATACTCATCATTGATGGTTTCATTGATGTTTTTGGGTTCTGTCTTTGAAACGAAGCAAATATTTCCGATCATCTCGTTATAATCTTCAGGAGCTTTTGACCGAGTCCGTAAGCCTTCATTCAGGTTTCCAATAACTCCAGAGATAGGATGATTAGTCTGGACTCTTCGTGAGGGATTCTTGTTGCTGGTTTCAGGAACTACTTCGTCATTGGCGGCATCATCTTCTGTTTTTCTGCTAGCATCTTCTCTGACATTTGGAGTAGCATTCTTCCTGACATTGTTGGGCGGATAGGCTCCGTCTTCGTCCGTCGCATCTTCTGAGGCATCTTCGCAGTCATCATCAACGACAACATTGATTGATTCCATCATGTTCATGGTTCGTTTGTTGAAGACTCGGTATGCGCGACTATTCCTTGAATAGCCAAGGAAGATGCCTTCATCGCTTTTTGGGTCAAGCTTTCGACGAGGCTCTCTACCAGCCAGTATATAACAAGTGGAGCCAAAGATATGAAAGTACTTAACATTGGGCTTTCTCCCCCTCCATATTTCATAATGAGTTACCGACATACCTGGTCGGAGAGTGACTCGATTGTGGATATGGCAAGCAGTGTTAAGTGCTTCTGCCCAGAAGTGAGTTGGTATGTCTTTAGCCAGCATCATAACTCTCGCCATCTCCTGTAGAGTCCTGTTCTTGCGCTCAACAATGTCATTCTGTTGAGGAGTGATTGGTGCTGAGAATTCATGCGCTATCCCTTCTGAGTTGCAGAAATCTGCAAACTTGCTGTTTTCGAACTCTCGACCATGATCACTACGAAGGCGGATGATTTTGCCAATTGTCTCTCCTTTTTCTCGTTGGACTTGGATGCACAGATTCTTGAAGATCGAGAAGGTGTCTGATTTGTCACGAGGGAAGTCAACCCAAGTATATCGTGAGTAATCATATACACACACAAAGACATATCGTTTTCCTCCAAGACTTTCAACTTGCATTGGTCCCATGAGGTCAACATGTATCAGCTCAAGTACCCGAGAGGTGGTGATATGCTGAAGCTTCTTGTGTGACATCTTGGTCTGCTTTCCAATTTGACATTCTCCACAGATCTTTCCTTCTACTATTTTTAGGTTTGGAATACCTGCTCTGAGATTGCCTTTTGCATGCATCTAAGATTTAGATGTCCAAGCTTTCGGTGCCATAGTTTGGTTTCTTCTGCTTTGGAGACAAGGCACTTGGTTGCTTCGATATGTGTCTCGGGAGACCAGATATAGCAATTGTCCGTTGAGCGAACTCCTTGTAGAATAGTGATTTCATTAAAGTCTTTAACTATACAGGCTTCTTTCGTGAATTTCACTTCTGAATCCTGATCACAAATCTGACTGATGCTAATCAAGTTAGCTTTAAGTCCTTCTACAAGTAATGCTTCAGTCAGACAGGTGGCTCCTGGGTGCTTAAGTACTCCTTTTCCGATAATTCGAGCTCGAATCCCATCTCCAAACGTAACAAAGCAGTTTGTATATAGTTTAAGATCAGAGAGAAAATCTGGAGTACCTGTCATGTGTCGAGAGCATCCACTGTCGAGATACCAGTCCTTGTTTGTTGAAGCATTTAAGGATGTATATGCAACATTAGCTCGATAGACCAGGTTCTTAGGTCTCCATTCAAGGCGGGATGTCTTCGGAAGGGATGAGAGATGCCTTTGATATTTCTTTTGTTGTAGCTGAGCTTGCTTCCTCTCAAGAAGTTGAAAACAAAAAGGTCTGATGTGACCTGGTTGACCACAGTAATGACATATCCATTGATATTGATAAGCTGATCTTCTATAGCTTTGTTGTCTGTGTGGAGGATGTCTTCTGGCAGTTACTTGACAAGAACAGGTTGTAGGCGATGTTATGGCTTTTGTTGTAGGTCGTCCTGTAGGATGAGTTGGGGCATCCAGTAGTTTCTTGTCAGCCATGGCTTGTTGTGGGATAAACTTTGTCCCTGCCATTGAGGGAACAGCATTTGTGTAGTCCCGTCGTATCCTTGGACTGTTTTCCCACCGATAAAATCTTGTCAAGGCTTTCAGTGCTTGGATTCATCATCTTTACCGATTTAGTCATGAGACTAATTTCTCCATTAAGTCTGGTGATCTCTCGTTTCAGCTCCACGATCGTTTCTAGAAATCTTGACTTGTCGCTGGTAAGACTAATGATCCTTTCGCTTTGTTGATCAAGTATCAGAGTTTCCTTAATCCATCTGGTATGCAAGCCTTTGTGTGCCTCGACTAGTTGCTCTTTAGTCCAATTCTCATTTGGAGTTGGATCATCATTGATGTCGACAGTATTATCAATATTACATGTAGGAGTAGTAGTAGTGAATGCAACAAAGTTGCTTACCTCTTCTGATCCACTATCTTCATTGTCATCATCTGATAGGGTGGCATTGTATCCTCGTTTTTGTTGTTTGAGGAAATTTGGACATTCTCTACGGAGGTGGCCGAATCCTTCACATTCATGACATTGAAGTCCTTTGTTTTTGTTTTCTTCCCCACTCCTGTTTGGTCTGTCAAGACTACCTCCAATTTGAGCTTTTTGTGGAGCTTTGTTTCTGGCATTTGCTGTGACATTCCGTCCACCCATTCGACTAAATCTTCTCATGACTTTGTTGTAATTTTTTGTGAGAAGGGTCATTGTAGCCTCGATGTCTTCATCAGAATCCGAATCCTCAGGATCTGGTTGCTTGTGTGTTGAGCTTTTGAAAGCAACTCCTTTGTTCCTTTTGTCGATGTTGGGTAGAGACAACTCATAGGTCATTAGAGACCCCATCAGCTCATCAAATTTCAAGACCTTGAGGTCATGAACTTCTTCAATTGCTGTGATCTTCATCTTGAACCTGGGGCTAAGAGCACGTAGGGTTTTTCTTACCAATTTTTCATCAGACATTGGTTCTCCCAGAGAATAGGATTCATTGGCTAGATCACGAATGCGAACATTGAAATATGCAATTGATTCGTCTTCCTTCATGATGAGGGCTTCGAAGTTGGTAGTCAGGTATTGTAGTTTTTGTTCTCGAACCTTGGTTGTTCCTTCATATGCTACGGCCAGGATGTCCCATGCTGATTTGGCAGTTGTGCATGTGTTGATTAGTCTGAACACGTTCTTGTCAACACCATTGAAGATAGCATTCAGAGCTCGAGAATTTCCTAATGATTCTTCATCTTCATCATCGGTCCAGTCTTTTTCTGGTTTTGGTCCGATAGGATTGCCATCACTATCACTGAGTTGTGGTGCATTCCAACCATTGAGTACAGCCTTCCATGTCTTGTTGTCTAGTGACTTCATGAAGGCACACATTCGAGCCTTCCAATAGCCATAGTTGCTTCCATCTAGAACAGGTGGTCGATTTATGGATCCTCCTTCTTTGATATTGTCCATTTTTGATCAAAATATTTGTTTTAGGAACTCACCTAAAGCTATAGGTGCCCCCTCTGATACCAATTGAAATTCTGATCAGCTAGTCGTGCAAGATGCCACACACAATGTTACACAGAATGCTATAACGTTGTGTCTGACTTCTTGCGTAGATAATGCAGGACAGTAAATATAAAGCTATAAGTAATGACACAGCAGATTGTTTACCCAGTTCGGTGCAACGTCACCTACGTCTGGGGGCTCTCAACCTAGTGGAAAGATTTCACTTATCAGTAATCCGTCAGAACATACAAGTACCTGTGATCCCTCCTAGATCTATACTTTATGCTACGTCTTACAGTGCAATCTATCTCAGGGTCTCCCCCTGAATCCAAGAACGTCTTGATTCCACTCTTCGAGCAATCGTCTTGCTCTGTCGTCTTCAAGTCTTCTTCAAGCTTGGTGGTTGCGTGCAGTCTTCAACTCACGACTTCAGTAAACCCTCAATCACCTAACTCTCTATAGTTATGTGATACACAATATCCTAAGCTCAATCTGCAATTTCTCAGCCTGCAAACCTTCACTTCTAAGAACCTTGCAAATTGTAGCTAGGAAACAAATAAAGAACCACACGATTGCTAAGGGGGTAGCCTAAGCTTTTATAGCAATCGTGGATGAGTACTAACCCTATAGGGTTTCCTCTTAATCGCCGTCTTTCTTCTTTTCAGATTAGGAGTCGTTCTGCAATTTCCTAATCGTTTTCTTTCTTCTCTGCCGAAACTGCACTTTCCTGATTTCTGTTGATCAGGATGCTTGCCGAGATGCTGTCAACAATGTCACACAAGATGTCGTAGAAGATGCTTCGACATTCTTTGTAACATGTTTCTTCAGCTCCTTTAAAAATCAGCCAATCTCTAAAACCGTCGTAACTACAATCAGAGTTCTACGTTAGAAGATATTGGTTGGTCAAACAGGCGCAACAACAACCCAACATCATCGAGCAGACTTGCAAGCGCCATATTTGTAGTATCAAAACTTCAAATCGAGAAATTTTAGAGCCTAAACTGAATACAAAAAGAGCTACAATTCGCATGAAAGATTCTTTTGCATCGGAGGTCCATAAGAGGATGAAAGCGACCTTGGAACAATGGATTGTCGTCATAAAAAGTTGTCTGAAGAGCAGCAAGTCATGCCACATGGGTTGGGTGTCTTACCTCATTACAGCAACCCAAAATTCATGAATTTCAGCTAGAAAATGTCATTTTTGCCCCCAATTCAACCTAGAGTATAAATAGCACCTTCAGACCCTGATTTCAGCTATACTGAAAGAGATCACCATGGGTTCCAAACGATAAATTTCATGCAGCGGAAGTTATGTAACCATGGTGATCGATTAATGCTTTGATCTTAATGAAAAATTCAGCATGCTATCAACCTTTTCAAATCTGAAAATTACCTTTATAAGTCGATGAAAACACAAAGGTAGTGTTTCTCTATTAGGTCCACACAAGCACCACAACCGAAATGGTTTTCTCTCACATTTTTGCTATGAATGTTCTTGAAAATTTTGGCAAATCAACAATGGAGGAAAATGGAGGAAGAGAGGATCGGTCAAGTGAGGGAGAGAATGAGGGGGAGTGGTTGCCAATAGTTGGAGAAAAAGATGGAAGATATTTTGGAATTTTAATTTGAAATAAAATTGAATTTCAAATTAATAATTGCATATCTACCCTTCTTAAACTCTTATTTGCACTTCTTCCCCATTCATAACTTGAATCCCTAAATAGGCTTTAAGCCCGTTTAACTAAAACCCAAATTAAACCCATTAACTTGAGTTCTAATTTCGGTTTAGATAAAACGGTTCAATTTTCTCGAATTGATTTCTTCAACCATCTAGTTAAAACCTTAGGCTAGAAAACTACCGAATCGTTCTCAATTTTCATCCATAATTATTTGTCATGTATCGTGCTTAATGCGTGTGACCCTCTAGGCTCACGAACAGTTGGCAAACTGGTAAAATTACTATTTTACCTTTTCCATCATAAGTGGTCTCTAGCAAGACATTATGATTACCCAATATCCTTTTATCAAACCGATATCCAGATTGATCAATAGGCATAGAATGGTCATCCTAATTTATCAATCACTGTTTCTTGATATCCGAGATGACTTAAAACTGATACTAAGGTATCACCTGCACGGTTGTGCTATTCCTTCAGTCATACTCATCAAGTGGCCTAAACAGATATCTTTCTCATACCGAAGTATGAGTGATAAATCCCTCAGACGTCTTTCGAGTTCACTAGTGCAATAAAAATCAAAGCCAATCGAAGCCGTTATAGTTACCCTTTCACAGATAACGTTAGACGAGGTCAAACTTAGGTATTCGTTACATAGTGTACACAAAGACTCTTTGGTCTAAGGATATAGTTACAAGCTACGATATGTGAGTATCTCATGACTGGATCTATGCAACATACTCACAATCGGGTTGTCCGATATCATCGACCTGATGGTATCTATGATATAACTCCGGCACGCACTTTGCCATGATCAGTAGAGCATGATCACAAGGAGTTAGTCTCATACTGATCGCTTCATAGAGAAGCTTAGCTGATCAGGGACTCATCAAATGTAATTCTTTCTGATCTATAGTTCTACTATTAGTGGTTATACACATAATGACATAGATCAAATTACATTCGATATATTACTACAACACATTAGTAATATATGCCGATTTATTTATTCGGAAAGATGATAAAATATTACACCTGTAGATCACTTATATATTGGACTGGGGCATAACTCTTACATATACCACCAAGTTTTAGTAGTTTTAAAGAAATTTTGACTCTCTGAGAACCCTTTAAGGGGTCTCTTAAGGTTTAAAGGAGGAGGAAGGAGCCATAAGAAGCCATTGATGGAATATTTGGGAAGATTCAAGGTTGAAAGGTCGGTCTTACATCCTTGTCGTGGGGAATTGCATGATTCATATCTATAGATTTCCAAGTCGAAAGGTAAAGAATTCACATTGGTTTATAAGTGGAACATGTAGTGATTTAATTCATTCGTGACGGTTTTCGGTTATATTCAACTACTTCTCCTTTTATGGGTTATGAAAATATGCATGTTAAGATAAATCACATTTCTCAACACTGAACTCTATATCTTAACAGTTTCCTCACTTGGAAAAATGATTTTTGATTAGATTCAATGCAATCCCTGAATTTTCAAACTTTTCCAATAGCTTGGATATTTTACACACTTTGAATTTTCTTGTTATCCATCTTCATTGCATGATTTTGGGATGTTTGGTGGATGTTTGCATAGATTGGTATTTTTTCCAGATTTTATATCATTGTTTGATTTTCTCTTGGGCCCGACAATTCCTAACAACTAGTTAAACCTCTTTGTGGGATCAATATCTGAGGCTTCATTGAATGCTCTTTATTACTGAGGGATCGATACATTGCCGTGCGCGGCGGGGATTCGATCCCGATCGAGTCACTTGGGTTTTTAATCTTTACTTACACATTATTATTTGCAATCGATACACTGTCGATAGTGGAGAATAGACACATCTAATATTATACGCAGTGTTTTCACCCATCAATGCCTCTGATGTTGGAGACGTTTTTGGTGTTTATTGAAGTGGAGGATAGGCACCGAACAATGCGTCGGCGGTTCAGGTGGGATTGTTTACCCAATCTCTTCTACTTACAAATGAGAACATTGTGTCCTATTCACACTAATTCCTATAACATATCTATGAAAGGGAAGAATCAATCTTCCCATTAAAATCTACATGAACTAGGAAAGGCTCTTCAGTTGACTTGAGATTGATTCTGGATTGGTTTTGATTGGAGGAGATCTTCCTTGACTGGTATGATGAACTCCTTGATAGGTATAATGTGCTCTTCAGTTGACTTGGGATTCGCTTGATTGGTCTTTGATACGGTCAGAATTTCAGTATTAGACCGAGTTAAACCTCCTCATATAACCCTATTTTATTGCGAATTTTATAGATTCTAATTTAATTTATCTCTCTTTCACCTTATGGTTGTATCAAGGTTGGAAATTATTGGGTTATTGAATATTGGATTTGTGCATGAATTGGAGATCGATTATTATTTGTTGAATCTATTTATTGTTGCCATGGGAATTAATTGCTTATATGTTTTGATGGCTAAAAGCATGAAAATGGAATTAATTGGCTAATTGCATGTTCGAGAAACGGAATAATGTGGATTGTAAATTGATGAATTAATATGATTGGCAATTAATTAATTAAAGGGTTAGAGAAATTAATTAAGGCTCTAAATGTGAACTTAATGCTAGTTGTCCTGGGTATGCTTGAACTTAGATAAAATTTAGGAAAAGAATATCAATCGAACTAGGTTGACCGTAGCGTTTAGGGACCAGATTTACATGGTAGAAGTCCACGGGTACGATTTACATCTATAGGGTGCTCGGCTAAAAGATGGAGATTTCATCATGACCTTTAAGATGTAATTAATTTGGATGATTTATGTTACTGCGCTAACTAATTTTAATACGGTTAATTCAACCCTTGCATGTCGGGTACAACTCCAGGAAGTATTGGAGTAGGTCTGGAACACTTAATACTTAATCCCTTCTTAAAAATCTTCCCCGAAACTTATAAGAGGGATTCCGTCATTTCCCGAGCATTTTCGCATTCTTGACGCATTTGTGATTTTGCATTGGGTTATTTAATTTTCGTTATTGTGTTTATGTGTGTTACTACGTTTAGTATTGGAATATTTTTTTAGTGTGAAGTCAAGATGTCAGACAACATGTTGCAACACAGTTTGTGCGACCTGATACTCGCAAGATTAAGCAAGACATCAAAGACTTCCTGTTTTGAAGCACAGAAGCTCCGCGCGCAAAGGAATAAAGACATGGATGAAATAGGCAAGGTCCAGCTGGAAGAAAGACATGCAAGCAAGGTTTATTGAAGGCGGCAACGCCAACATGGAACTTGCCAGAAACGCTAGGCGGCAAGAGACTTCCTAATTGGAATGGGAATCCGATTAGGCAAAAGGAGTTGCTATAAAAGCAGGCGCTACCCCCTTAGCAACTCAGTCCTTTCTCTATGCTAAATTCTTAGAGCTCTTAACCATGTAAGACTAGCAGTTCGAGAGGCTGATCTATATAGAGAGAGGACGTTGTCGATTGTTTACATCACGTCAAGGAGATTTGAGTGTTTGTAATCTATTGGGTTTTGTACGTGATTGAAGAACTCACGAAGAAGATTGTCGAAGACAACACAACCGAGCATAGGCTTGCTCGGAAGGTGGAATTGAGTGGATCTCAAAGACAGGGGGAGTCCCTGGTCGAGGTTGTTCACGGTAAGATCTCTAGTAGCTTAGGACAATAGCTTGTGTGATAGCTAATTGATGCTTGAAGTTGTACTATTGACTACTGAATAGTGAAAACCTTTCTACTGGCAGAGTGCCCCCAGACGTAGGTTCGGAGTTGCAGAACTGGGTAAACATATTGTGTGTCTTTTGTTTACTGCTTTATTATTTATAGTCCATAAACTGTGATTAGACAAGTTGTAGAACAAATCATTGAAAGCATCATTGATCTAAAGAAGGACATAGCTCATTTTAAGAGGGAACTAGAGCTCATGACCAAGTCCATCAAGATGATGAACCCAAGCACTAACACCTTAAACCAAATTCTAATTATTGGAAAGTTTGCAAACAGCTTGGAAGGACTAGGTTACTCCAAAGGAGCTTCAACATCACATACCACGTTTGTTCCTCAAAGAAGGGATGCATTGCATCCTTTTCGTATGAAGAAGAAGGAGAAAATGACACAGAACTAACATGCAATCATGTAGCATTCACTGCCTCCACATCCACCGAACCCTTGAAGAAATTTGCCTCAGATGACGAGTTATCAGATGAGACTCTCAAAAACGCATACAACGAGTGGTATGTCAAGTGGCTTGAAGATTCTCAAATTATTGAGAAACAAAACTCACTTATTCTCTCGCTCAATGAAGGTAAAACACGACTTCTTGAAACCATCATTGATCTAAAGAAGGACATCGATCATTTGAAGAGAAAACTAGAGCTTATGACCAAGTCCGTCAAGATGATGAACCCAAGCACTAACACCTTACACCAAATTCTAATTATTGGAAAGTTTGCAAACAACTTGGAAAGACTAGGATACTCCAAAGAAGCTTCAACATCACATACCACTTTTGTTCCTCAAAGAAGGGATACATTACATCCTTTTCGGATGAAGAAGAAGGAGAAAGTGACACATAACTAACATGCAATCATGTAGCATTCACTGCCTCCACATCCACCAAACCCTTGAATAAATTTGCCTCAGATGACGAGTTATCAGATGAGGCTCTCAACAACACATACAACGAGCGGTATGTCAAGTGGCTTGAAGATTCTCAAGTTATTGAGAAACAAAACTCACTTATTCTCTCTCCCAATGAAGACAAAACGAGACTTCTTGAAACCATCATTGATCTAAAGAAGGAACTAGGGAACTAGAGCTCATGACCAAGTCCATCAAGATGATGAACCCAAGCACTGACACCTTGAACCAAATTCTAATTATTGGAAAGTCCGCAAACAGCTTGGAAGGATTAGGTTACTCCAAATGAGCTTCAACATCACATACCACTTTTGTTCCTCAAAGAACTACCAACAACATGTCTCAACATATGTCACAAACATCCGGTAGTACCCGGCCTCAGAAGAAACATCACCATGGCAGTCCAAAGAAAAGAATACATAATTGGACATGCCATCACTGTGGACAAAAAGGTCACATCCGACCATTCCGGCTATCACCTCTATGGGAAGAGCTACGTTAAACGCAGGATTGCCAAAGCTCAAAATCAAGTATGGACGGATAAAAGGGTACATCACCAACCCAAAATACAAAAAGAATGGCGGGTGAAGGAAGTACATTATAGGGCTAACATTGCTTACACCTCACTAAAATCCTCTACCAGTAATGATTGGTACTTTGATAGCAACTCCTCTCGGCATATGACTGGTAATAGTACACTCCATACTACTCTGACACAATGCTCAAACTGTTTTGTCACTTTTGGAGATGGAGTGAAAGCCAGGGTATTAGGAAAAGGGAAGTTGAACCTACTGAACTCACCATATCTAAAGGAAGCCTTACTGGTAGAAGGACTCACTGCCAATTTGATAAGCATCGGTCAACTCTGCGATCTAGACCTCGAAGTTAAATTTACTTGTAACAAGTGTGCAGTGGTGAACACTCAACTAGAGGAACTCATAACTGGACTTAGTTCACAAGACAACTACTATCCATGGTCTCCAACAACAACTTCTCTATCTACTAAATGTCTTCTATCCAAAACACAAGAAACCAAGCTTGGACACATAAATCTAAGGAGCATACAGAAAGTTCTATCTGAAAAGGCTACCATCAGATCTGAATATCATCGATGGAAAAATCTGCGGAGAATGTCAGATAAGTAAACAAGTCAAGACGTCACACAAGAAGGTGCAACATCTTACCACCTCCCGGGTCCTAGAACTTCTGCATGTAGATCTCATGGGACCTATGCAAGTTGAAAGTCTTGGAGGTAAGAAATATATTTTTGTATGTGTGGAAGACTTCTCAAGGTACACCTGGGTTGATTTTATTCGTGAAAAGCCAGACACATTCTCTGTCTTCAAAGCCCTATGTCGAAGAGTTCAAAGAGAGAAAGGAGAAACCATTGTCAAAATAGTGAGGCTCAGGAGTGATCATGGACGAGAATTTGAAAACATAAGTTTTCCAAACTTCTGTGATGCGGAAAGAATTTCCATCAATTCTCTAATCCCATTACTCCTCAACGGAATGGGATTGTTGAAAGGAAGAACCGAACTCTGCAATAAATGGCTACACACTTTTAGGCAGAGGCACTCAACACGGCTTGCCATATTCACAATCGTGTCACCCTTCGTTCAGGTACCTCAGTAACACTTTATGAAATATTGAGGAGGAGAAAGCCTAATGTCAATTATTTCTATATCTTTGGGTTAGTATGCTATATTCTAGCTGATAGGGAACCCCGACAAAAGCTTGATCCTAAAAGCAGTGAAGTAAAATATTCTTGGATACTCTAGAAACAGTCGTGCTTATTGGGTTTACAACAAACGAACCAGAACTATGATGGAGTCTATAAATGTGGTTGTTAATGATGATAGCTCTGAACAACCTAACGATGACGAAGAAGAAAATCTAGACACTTCAGATGTCAGACCACATGTCAGTGACGAAACTCATGACCTAGAGCTTGAGGAAGAAAGTAACATCTGCCCTGATAAAGAAGAGCCATCCACGAAAGGTCAGAGAATCCCATCCAGAAAAGTCCAGAAGAATCACCCTGTCCAGTGAAGGTATTCCATGGGTTCCAAAACAATAAACTCTTGCAATTTAACCATGAATCCTTGATTAAACTTGAAGATCATCATGTGAGATAGAAATTTCAGCATGAATAAGAACATGAAAACTCTGGAAATTATACCTTTTCCAACCTTCAACCAAGCAAACACAAAAGGGGATTGTGTTCTCTATTAAGTCCACACAAGCAAGTCTCTTTTCTCTCAAGAGTTTTTCAACACCTTTTGCTAGAAAATGAAGAAGAATAAAACAAGAACAAGATGGGAGAGAGATTGGGGTGGGGGGGGGGGGGGGGGGGTTGGGGGGGTTTCGGCCAAGATAAGGGTAAGTGGAAGAGAAAAACTCTATTTTTCAAAACTAAAAATAACTTCCCATTTTCATTTGATTTATTAATTTTGTGACATAACAAATCAAATGGGCTTAAGGCCCATTCTAGCAATCCATTTAATTAAATTCATTATGATCTAATTAAATGGTTTAGCTAGACAATTTTCCTCAACCATCTGGTCCAAAACCTAGGCCGGAAACTGTCAAATTCGTTCCGGTTTAACTAAATCGAAAAAGAGAATTTTCCCATTTTTATCACCTCTTGTATACTGACTTTATAAGTCCTTTTGATATATAACTTGCTTAAAATGTGTGACCCTCTATGGTCACGACCCGTTGGTAGACTGGCAAAATTACCATTTGGCCCTTTCCATCATAAGTGGCCTCTAGCAAGACATTATGATTACCCAACGTCCATGAATATCGATGATTTGATTTAACCTCTTATCGTCCATGTCACTATCCTTTTATCACCCGATATCTAGATTGATTAAAAGGCATAGAGTCTTCATCTTTATTTACCAATCAATGTTTCTTGATATCTGATACAAAGTATATCCCGCATGACGATGCAATATCTTTCAGTCATACTCATCAAGTGGCCTAAGTAGATATCAATCCCATACCGTAATATGAGGGATAAATCCCTTAGCCGTCTTTCGAGTTCACTCATGTAACTTATACCTAAGCCGATCAAAGCCCTTATGGCTACCCTTTTACAAGCAATGTTAGACTGAGTCAAATTTAGATACTTCCTACATAGTGATTACAAAGACTCCTCGGTCTAAGGATACAATGAAAAACTACGATATGTGAGTATGCTCATGACAATATATTTTTCAAAAATAACATATTTCATGCAATTTACCTATAAAGCATTAAAAACATGTTATCAACAAATATGGCATGCAAATCATCATAAAACTGAAACAACAAACAAGGATCTCGAAGTGGTAGACCGCCTCTGATACCACTTTTGGGTTCCGGGGCATCCTAATCACGTTCATGCCAGCGGAAGCAACCTATAAACCGCCCCGAACCTGCGTAAGATCGACTACCAAGTTAGAATCTGCCCAGTAGAAAACCGAGACTTTGAAGCTCTATATCTCATGCTACAGATCTCCAATTACTTCGGTTCTTTTTGGAGATTAAACCTCAGCCAATTTTCTCCATCTTTTGTGTTTTTCTCCGAACCCAGTTCGGAAGAGAAGACCTCTGTCTGGAGCAAAACATTTTTCCCATCTGGCTGGACAGACTCTGCGGAGCAGTCAGTTTCTCGGCCTTGTATCTCCCAAACCAGCGCTCTATTCGAAAATCAGTATTTCTCAAAAGTCTTAGCCCTTTGTCGTATCTTTCTAACGCCACCAGTTTCAGGTCGATCGGAGTTCGGACGAAGCGGTAATAATTCATGCAATATAGGTCGCCGGAACTGGACAATCTGGACAGTTTCTCCATTCTCGCTTCGAGTTTTTGTTGAATCAAGAAAGAAGAACTATATGATCTTCTTCTCTAGAGCAAGTCCACACCAAGAGAATGATCCTTAAGATCCTTCACAAAAATCCTACTAGAACTTATATGTGAAGAACAAGAGAGCAAAGAGAGGAGAGAGGAGGGTGTGGGAGAGAGAGTTATGTGAGTTGTGAACTAAATTCTTCATTTTGTCTACTTTATCAACTCATAAGAATGGGTCATTAAAGTAACAAATGATGAAAGCATGGGTTAAAGGCAAGTCATTACCTAAACCCCTTAAATCACTCTCCTCTTAATCAACAACACCAACTAAGCATGGTGTGTGGCCCCCACCTTTGGACCCACCAAGGTGGCCAGCCACTTGGGCTTATTGGGCCTTATTTGGTCCCTTGTTGGGCCGGCTAGGTGACCTCATCGGTCAAGCCCAATGGGCTCGCCCATGTGGTCGCGTGCCGTGTCAAAAAGTTATCTGACCCTTTTGTCGTTACTTATCAAACAAAGTCCGACGCGACATCGACGAAAATCTCAGTTTTCTCGATTCGCTAATTATTCTCTCAAACCGAACCCATGGCCTAAAACCTTCAGGTTTTTCCATGTCTTGCTCCTCAAGAAACGTTAATGTTTCCTTGTCTCAAGTTATCCATATTGTATGTGTGTGTGACCCTCTAGGCACATGCCAATGTTGGCAGATCGGCGTAAGAGATCTCACTTGCCCGATCCATCATAAGTGGTCTCTAGTAAGACATTATGATTACCCAAGATACATGATGATCGATGATTCGATTTAATCTTGTGCGTACAAGTCACTATCCTATTATCTCTAGACATCTCGATTGATCACAAGGCATAGAGTCGTCATCCTTGTTTAATCAATCATTGTTACTTGATATGTGAGATGGCTGAGAACTGATAACCCGTATCACTGGCATGGCCATGCTCTTCCCCTCCGTCACTCTCGATCAAGCGGCCTTAACGGATATCTTTCCCATACTGTAGTACGAGGGATAAATCTCTTAGCCGTCTTTCGTGTCACTCATGCAATCCGTTCCGCCACCCAATCATGCCCGTTATTGCAATCCTGTTACGGAAAGCGTTAGGCGCAAGTTAAAGCCGTACGTCGACCGCATAGCGATCAAAAAGACTCCTTGGTCTAAGGATATCGTGACAAGCTATCGCAATTGAATATGTTCATGGCTTAATCTATGAAACACAATTCAAAGCGGGTCATCCGATATCAATCACCTCATGATATCTATGATATGAATTTGGGATCCCACATCCTTATGATTAGCAGAACTACATCATTGAGAACCATCCTCATACTGGTCGCTTCGATTGAAGCGTATATTGACCAGGGACTCGTTAAGTGTGATCCGTACAGATTCATGGTTCTACTACTTTAGTGGTCATAAATCAGATAATGCTTAACATATTACTTCAACACATAAGTAATACAAAGTCGTTTTGTTTATTACAAACGATGACAAACTATTACAGACATTTACAGACTATTCCAATTGGAACCTAGGGCACAAATGCTATCAATAATGTCGTTTTATTTATTCGAAAGATGATAAATCATTATATACATACAAACTTATTACACTGGACTAGGGCACAAATCTAACATCCAGGACATAATTGGGGATGTCAATGAAGGTGTACGCACTCGACAAAAGGCCTCGGTGAACTACAGAGAGATGATAGGTAACATCTATTTTGTTTAAAAGATTGAACCTAAGAATGTGCAAGAAGCTATCAACGATGAATACTGGGTATGTGCCTATAGGGATTTGGAGCGTTCAAGATCATCGAGATAGAGGAAGCATAAACAATAAGAACTCCCAAAACTGTCCAAGAACATGAACCATTAAATCTCAAGGCAAAATCTATTCCACAAGAATTTACCTTTTAATCTTTGTTGAATCAAGAAAGAAGAACTAGATGATCTTCTTCTCTAGAGCAAGTCCACAACAAGAGGATGATCCTTATGATCCTTCACACTTAGCCTACTAGAAAATGTGTGAAGAATAAGAGAGCAAAGAGAGGAGAGAGAGTATGGTGGCCGGCCAAGCTAGGTGAGAGTGAGAGAGTGAGTGAATTATTTTCTCTTTTTGTCTACTTCATCAACTCATAAGGCATGGTTGATTAATGTAACAAATGATGAAAGCATGGGTTAAAAGCAAGTCATCACCTAATCCCCTTAAATCACTCTCCTCTTAATCAACAACACAAACTAAGCATGGTGTGTGGCCCCCACATTTGGACCCACCATTGTTGCCGGCCATAAGAGGCTTTTGGGCCTTGTTGGGCCTTTGTTAGGCCGGCTTGGTGACCTCATGGGCCGAGCCCAATGGGCTCGCCCATGTTGTCGCGTGTCGTGTCCAAAAATTATCTGACCCTTTTGTCGTTACTTATCAAACAAATTCCAACACGACATCGACGAAAAACTCAGTTTTCTCGATTCGCTAATTATTCTTACAAACCGAACCCATGGCCTAAGACCCTCAGTTTTGGCCATGTCTTGCTCCTCAAGAAACACCAATGTTTCCTTGTCTCCAGTTATCCATATTGTATGTGTGTGACCCTCCAGGCTCATGCCACCCTTGGCAGATCGGCGCAAGAGATCTCTCTTGCCCGATCCATCATTAGTGGTCTCTAGTAAGACATTATGATTACCCAAGATGCATGATGATCGATGATTCGATTTAACCTTGTGCGTAAAAGTCACTATCCTATTATCTCTAGACATCCTGATTGATCACAAGGCATAGAGATGTCATCCTTTTTTAATCAATCATTGTTACTTGATATGCGAGACGACTAAGAACTGATAACCCGTATCACTGGCATGACCATGCTCTTTCTCTCAGTCACTCTCGATCAAGCGGCCTAAACGGATATCTTTCCCATACCGTAGTACGAGGGATAACTCCCTTAGCCGTCTTTCGTGTCACTCATACAATCCGTTCCGCCACCCGATCATGCCCGTTATTGCAATCCTGTTACAGAAAGTGTTAGGCGCAAGTCAAAGCCGTACGTCGACCGCATAGCGATCACAAAGACTCCTTGGTCTAAGGATATCGTGACAAGCCATCATATTTGAATATGTTCATGGATTAATCTATGAAACACTATTCAAAGCGGGTCGTCCGATATCAATGATATGATTCCGGGATCCCATATCTCTATGGTGGCTTCGATTGAAGCGTATATTGACCAGGGACTCGTTAAGTGTGCTCCGTACAGATTTATGGTTCTACTACTTTAGTGGTCATAAATCAGATCATGCTTAACATATTACTTCAACACATAAGTTTTATTTATTACAAACGATGATTAATATACATAGATATTTATAAACTACTAGCAATTGGACTAGGGCACAAAAATGCTATCAATCTCCCACTTGCCCCTAGTTCCAATTTAAATCCCAGTCTATCCCCATTGACCTAACATGTTTATCATGTTTTGCTTGAGGAAGATTCTTGGTCACGGGGTCGGTTGTGTTATCATCAAATGCAACATAGTGGATCTTCACGTCACCTCTAGCAACTATGTCGCGGATGATGTGATACTTCCTGAGTACATGCTTGGATCTATCATGTGCCCTGGGTTCCTAAGCTTGCGCAATGGCCCCGGTGTTGTCACAATATAAGTCTACAGGGTTAGATGGGTTTTGAATTACACCTAACCCACCCATGAAACTCCTGATCCATACAGCCTCCTTTGCTGCTTCCGATGCAGCAATATACTCAGCTTCCGTTGTAGAGTCGGCGATGGTGTCCTACTTCTTGCTGTTCCAGCATAATGCTCCACCGTTCAACGTAAACACATGTCCCAAGTGACTCTTAAAGTCATCATGGTCTGTCTGGAAACTACTGTCAACATATCCTTTGACGACTAGATCATCATCACTTCTTCCTGTTAGAGTTATGCCCCAGACCAATATAAAAGTGATCTACAGATGTAATGTTTTATCATCTTTCCGAATAAATAAATCGGCATATATTACTAATGTCTTGTAGTAATATATCGAATGTAATTTGATCTATGTCATTACGTGTGTAACCACTAATAGTAGAACTGTAGATGAGAAAGAATTACATTTGATGAGTCCCTGATCAGCTAAGCTTCTTTATGAAGCGATCAGTATGAGACCAACTCCTTGTGATCACGCTCTACTGATCATGGCAAAGTATGTGCCGGAGTTATATCATAGATATCATCAGGTCGATGATATCGGACAACCCGATTATGAGTATGCAACATAGATACCGTCATGAGATACTCACAGATCGTAGCTTGTCATTATATCATAAGACCAAGGAGTCTTTGTGTGCACTGTGTAATGAATCTCCAAGTTTGACCTAGTCTAACGTTACCTATAAAATGGTAGCCATAACAGCTCTTATTGGCTTGATTATGAATTACATTGGTGAACTCGAAAGACGTCTGACGGATTTATCACTCATACTCCGGTATAAGAAAGATATCCGTTTAGGCCACTTGATGATTATGACTGAAGGAATAGCACGGCCGTGCAGGTGATACCTTAGTATCAATTTTCAGTCATCTCAGATATCAAGAAACAATGATTGATAAATTAGGATGACGATTCTATGCCTATTGATCAATCTGGATATCGGTTTGATAAAAGGACAGTGACATGTACGATAACAGGTTAAGTCGAATAATCGATAATCGCGAACATTGGGTACTCATAATGTCTTGCTAGAGACCACTTATGATGGAAAGGGTAAAATAGTAATTTGACAAGTCTGCCAACAATTCGTTGGTTTTCTTGCCTAAAGTTTTAACCAGACGGTTGAAGAAATCAATTCGAAGAAATTAAACGTGATTTATCTGAACCGAAATTAGAACTCAATTTAATGGGTTTAATTTGGGTTTTAGTTAAACGGGCTTAAAGCCCATTTAGGGATTTAAGTGATGAATGGGAAAAAGTGCAAATAGGAGTTTAAGAGGGTAAGATATGCAATTAATTGATTGTGAAATTCAATTAAGATGTTTTAGTTTTAATTTCAAATTAATTGCAAAATATCTCTCTTATTTTTCTCTAACTATTTCGGCAACTTCCCCCACTAATTCCTCTTTGACTTGGCCGACTCTCTCTCCCCATTCCTCCATTGATTTTTTGTCAAAATTCTTCTCAAAACAATCATAGCAAAAGTGTGAGAGAAAATCGGTTTTTCGTAATTGTGCTTGTGTGGACTCAATAGAGAAACACTACGTTGTGTTTTCATCGATTGACAAAGGTAATTTTCAGATTTGAAAAGGTTAAGAACATGCTGAATTTTTCATTAAGATCTTCATCTCTTTCGATCACCATGGTTACATAAGGCTCCGTTGCATGAAATTAACGTTTGGAACCCATGGTGATCTCTTTCAGTGGTATCAGAGGATGGTTGTTATAAATTTTATTCAACATGTTTAATTCTGGAATTTTTATTTTGTTTATGTGTTCATCACTTTGGTATGCATGTAATTGAAAAAAAAATTCAAATTTAATTGATTTTGAAAAATTGGAAAATAATTTTTTTGAGCTGTTTCGGGTTAGCCATGGCTAACCAGGGTCGAGACCCTTGGTGGACCATGGAATGCCCTAAGGCAGACCATGATCGGCACCAAGGGCCGACCAGGTCGCCTACGGGCGACCATGGCAACCCGCGCCGGCCACCATGGTCGCTGCCGCGGGCAACAACGGTCTGCCCACGCGAGCGACCATGGGAGCCCTCGCGGGCCACCATGGTTGCCACGCGGGTGACCAGGGTCTGCCCTAGGGGCGACCATGGCAGCCCTCGCGGGCACCCATGGTCGCTCCCGTGGGCGACCACGGTCAGCCCCGCGGGCGACCACGGCACCCATCGCGGGCCACCGTGGTTGCCTCCGCGGGCGACCTCAGTTGGGCCGGTTCATGAGAATATTTTAAGCCCTAAAATTTTAATTTTTCAAATTTTGTTCGGTTTTGATGAACCAGCGAGAACCGGTTCAAAATTCAATTAATAAATTAAACCGTCTGGTTTCGATAAACCGGAATTTTTCCACACTTAAGAAAGATAAAATTTGGAAAATCATGTTGTTTGATAAGCATGTTGAGTGTTCACATGATCTTTGATAACATGATGTTTTCCACATGATGCATAGCTAAGCCCTCTAGACTTGCATTTTAATTTCGGTTTTGCAACCTGCGTGTTGCTTAATATTTGGGTTGTAGTAAATACGGCCTGCGTGTCGTGATTTGTAATTTATTATACTTTATTTAAATTTGTAATCACGAAGACCGACGCAAGAAGCAAGTCAAGAAGAAGACTTGAAATTTGGAGGAGGCTCGAAGCCAGTGAGAGTTCACAAGAATGGAGCAAGTCTAGACCTTGAAGACCAAGTGTTTAGGATCAGTATTGCTAGATTCTTAGGAACTTAAGATGGGCTTAGTTATGCATAAATTTACCGTTACATTTATATGTATGAATGTATGATATTTTAATATACAAGTTCATGTATGATTTGCTATCACACACATGCAAAGATTAAAAAACCGGTATTTAATCAGACTTGCATGTAACCTGCTAAGGGATCATCTTTGCATGGATATGCAATTGATGATTCCAGATTAAGATTGTATCGATATACAATTAGACAGTAATAATTCACTTCAACGCAAATAATTACAAGTCAAGCGTGATACCATCCAGGTTTGGGCACTCAAAAGGGCTTTGAGCCTATGGATGTCGGTATGCCTCCGCGTAACATTCATAGAGTAGAAGTCTGGATGAGATGGGCAGTTCTATGTGGTGTGTGCGCCTCCGCATAGTAGCCACATTAGTTCTGTTCATAGTTCAAGCTTGGTAGACTTGTCTACGATTGTCAGCTAGGGTGGACCTAGGGTATCAGTATAGGGTATGCCGTGTACTTTTAGTACAAACCCAGCCAAGAACTACATAGTCTTGTAGATGGACTTATTCCTACCTTGATGCTCTCAATTGGAGCAGTGAGCCTCCGTTCACTTCAATTGAGGGTATGATAAGATCCTAGTTCATATTCTAATGTTAGAATCAGACAAGTGTTTTATAACTTAATCTCCAACTTGAATTTTAATTAATTTCACCATGTAGAACTAAAAGGCAAACACAACACAAAGGAGTAATAGTGCATTGATAGTCCAGATTGAGGACAGACTCAAGAGCGTGAATTACTCAGATTGGAATAGAAACTTGAGGCTTGTACTCAAGCATGAATGCAAGTAGTATATCCTTACCAAGGAACCTCCTGCTGACCCCCTGCTGAACACCGGTAGGGCACTAAGGATACTTATCACAGTTCCTTAGTAACCAAATCGACGTGTTATGCATTATGGTGGGCAGTAGGATGCCAGAGTTATAGAAGAAGTTCAGGAACATTTCAGATGACCCTCGTACCTGTAAGGCAGAGGTCAAGGAAATGTTCAAGGAGAAAGTTCGTATCGAAAGATATGATACTTTTATAGAACTTAACTCTTGCAAACTTAAGGATGGAGCTCTGTTAGTCCCCGTGTCACGAAGATTTAATGTCTTCAGGAACCACTAACCAGACTCGGTTTTGATGATCAGGCAGAAATGGCTGCGGATTTTATGTTCCAGTAACTTCCAGATACATATAGTGATTTCATAGTAAATTACAATATACATGACATGGAAAAGTTCTTAACAGAGCTTCATGGGATGCTTGTGACCGCTGAAAAGAACCTCAAGGGAAAGACCAAGGAGGTCCTTATGGTCAACAAGAAGGTCAGTTTCAAGAAAGCCGATCAGGGTAAGGGTAAGGTGCCTAGGCACCTTGCAGGGCAGATCAGATACCCCAAACGTCCAAAAGTTCAAGCGGCTCCCAAAGCTGCTGTGAAAACTAAGGACAAAATGGAGGAGGTCTGCTATCACTGCAATGACCCAGGACACAGGAATAAGGGATTGTAAACAAATACAAGGATCACGTGAAGAAGAGTGGGTATCCACGTCTTCAGGATCAGATATTTACGTTGGTAATCTTAATCGGTATAACGTAAATAAGAAAAGGCTTAAATCTGATGATTTAAATCAAGTTATAGTTTTGCATTGTCATTTAAGGCACATAAGCGAGAAACGCATTTCAACACTTCAGAAGTGTGGACTTTAAGTCCGTTTGAATTCACTCAAACTGGAAGATGCAAGTCTTTCCTAATGAGCGAGAAACGCATTTCTACACTTCACAAGTGTGGACTTTTAAGCCCGTTTGAATTCACTCAAACTGAAAGACGCAAGTTTCGCATAATGGGAAGAATGACAAAGGCACTTTTCACAGGTTTATGTGAAAGGCGAGTGACTTGTTAAGTCTAATACATTCCGACGTATGTGGACCTATGAGTACTCAAGCCAGAAGAGAGTTCAACTTATACTTGACTCTGGAACGGCCGCATTTATTTTGAATCGAGCTCCGATGAAGACAACGATAGTACACCTTGTGACAGTCATTCTGTCTCCCATTACTGTGGATGAGTGCGCCTCCGCGTAGTATTCATTGGGATGCGAGCTTAATAAGGTAATCAGTTCTATTTGGATGTGTGCGCCTCCGCGTAGTAACTAAATAAGAACTGGACCAGAGTCACATAAGGTACACCACATGACACTCATTACGTCTCTCGTTACTATGGATGCGTGCGCCTTCGCGTAGTATTCATTGGGATGGGAGCAGGATGAGATGGTCAGTTCTATTTGGATGCGTGCGCCTTCGCGTAGTAGCCAAATAAGAAATGGACCATAGTCATATATGGTGTGGGAAACATCCTAGTATGTTTTTCATAAAAGATTTGGGTAGCAGAGATGCAAGCATCCAAATCAGACAAATGTGTCTTCGTAAGGTATCCTTAACAAACTAAGAGATACAACTTCTACATACCCAGCGAGTACAAAGTTTTTGTTGTTCGAGGAGGGGTATTTTTGGAGAAATATTTTATTTCCAAAATAGCTAGTGGGAGTCCCGTGCATCTCGAAGAAATTCGAGAGGATATGGAACAGCCTGAAGCAATTCAGGAGCCTACTATGCAAGATGTAGAAGTACTAGAGCATCAGATGGTCGCAGATGAAGAATCAATCCTTACAGAAATTCCAGATGGCCTAAGGAGGTCTGAAAGATCTCATCATGTTCCAGACAGATATGGCTTCACAGCCAGTGAGGGAAATGACTTGATGTTGGTGAATCAGGATGATCCAGAAACCTTCAGACAAGCTTTGACCAGTCCAGACTCCAAAAAATGGCAGAACTCCATGAGTGAGGAAATGAAATCCATGTATTTCAACCAAATTCTGTGCTTGGTTGATCAAACCTCTGGGATAAAACCCATCGGTTCTGAGTGGGTCTATAGGATCAAAACCGACATGGATGGAAATCCTTAGACCAATAAGGCTAGGATGGCTGTAAAAGGTTATCGTCAAATTCAATGCATGGATTATGATGACACCTTTTCACCAGCAGCAATGGTTAGATTGATCCGAATTATTCTTAGCCATAACTATAGCAGATGGATGTCAAAACCCCTTCCTTAGCAGGAACTTACTAGAGGGCGTGTATATCACACGACCTGTGGGTTTTGTAGATCCAAAGAATCCCGGAAAGATATGTAAGCTGCAAAGATCCATTTATGGATTGAAGCAAGCTTCAGGGAATTGGAACCTTCATTTTGATAAAGCTTTAAGGGAACTCGGCTTCATCAAAAACAAAAGTGAGTCTTGTGTAGGGTTTTGGAGCGTGCTAGATCAACGAGATAGCGGAAGTGTTTTACAAATCTACTCCAAACCTTGTCCAAGAACATAAACCATTAAATCCCAAAGCAAAATTTATTCCACAAGATGTTTACCTTTAAGTCTTTGTTTAATCGATTAAAGAAGAACTTTCGGATCTTCTTCTCTAAAGCAAGCCCACACCAAGGGGATGATCTTGAAGATCATTCACTTAATTGCCTACTAGAACAATTAAATGAAGAACAAGAGAGCAAGATGAAGAGGAGAGCAAGGGTGGTTTCGTGCCGTGTCCAAACGCCCATGTGGTTTCGTGCCGTGTCCAAACGTCGCCCGACCCTTTTTGTTGTTACTTATCAAACAAAATCCGATGCGACGTCGACGAAAAAACTCAGTTTTCTCGATTCGCTAATTATTCTCTCAAACCGAACCCATGGCACAAAACCTCCAGTTTTATCCATGTATTGCTCCTCAAGAAACGTTAAGGTTTCTTTGTCCCAAGTTATCTGTCTTGAATGTGTGTGACCCTTCAGGCTCATGCCACCGTTGGCAGATCGGCGCAAAAGATCGCTCTTGCTCGATCCATCATAAGGGGCCTCTAGTATGACGTTATGATTACCCAAGGTGCATGACGATCGATGATTCGACTTAACCTTGTGCGTAAAAGTCACTATTCTATTATCTCTAGATATCCCGATTGATCACAAGGCATAGAGTCGTCACCCTTGTTTAATCAATCATTGTTACTTGATATGTGAGATGGCTGAGAACTTATAACCCGTATCACCGGCATGGTCATGCTCTTACTCTTAGTCAGTCTCGATCAAGAGGCCTTTTAACGGATATCTTTCCCATACCGTAGTATGAGGGATAAATCCCTTAGCCGTCTTTCGTGTCACTCATGCAACCCGTTCCGCCACCCAATCATGCCCGTTATTGCAATCATGTTACAGAAAGCGTTAGGCGCAAGTTAAAGTCGCACGTTCATTGCATAGTGATCACAAAGACTCCTCGGTCTAAGGATATCGTGACAAGCTATCGCATTTGAATATGTTCATGGCTTAATCTATGAAAACACTATTCAAAGCGAGTCGTCCGATATCAATCACCTCATGATATCTATGATATGATTTTGGGATCCCTCATCCCTATGACAAGTAGAACTACGTCATTAAGAACCATCCTCATACTGGTCGCTTCTAAAGAAGCATATTTTGACCAGAGACTCGTTAAGTGTGATCCGTACAGATTTATGGTTCTACTACTTTAGTGGTCATAAATCAGATCATGCTTAACATATTACTTCAACACATAAGTAATACAAAGCCGTTTTATATATATTAAAAATGATGATAATGTACATAGACCTTTACAGGCTAATAGCAATTGGACTAGGGCACAAAATGCTATCACCTTGCGTACATAAGAAAGCGAGTGGGAGTAATATTGTATTCTTGTTATTTATTCATCGGGAATGACATCCCGACCTTGCCACCAAAGCTTGGTTAGGGAAGTAATTATCAATGAAGGACTTAGGTGATGCTACATTTAATGTAGGCATCAAGATATCTAATGATCATTCTAAAAGGATTTTGGGCCTAAGTCAGAACATGTTGCTAAGTTAGAACATGTACATAGGTAAAGTGTTGAGAAGACTCTCAGTGCTTGAATCTAAGAAAGGATACATACCCATGCGTCATGGCATTAAGCTCAGCAAGCTACAGAGTCCTAGTACTCCTGATAAGCTGAGCAGGATGAGTAAAATCCCTTATGCTTCAGCTGTCGGGTCCATCATGTATGCCAGGATGTGCGCGAGGCTAGAAGTCTCGTTTGCACTAAGCTGTACCAGCAGATTCCAATCTAACCCCGGCCAATTACACTGGATTGCTGTTAAAGGTCATCCTCAAATATTTGAGGAGGACCAAGGATGCATTCCTAGTGTATGGGGATGTCGATTAAGAACTAGCAGTAAAAGGACAAGTCGATGCTAGTTTTCAGACATATCTAGATGACTTCAAAATTCTGTTAGGATATATTTTGTGTTGAGTGGTGGCGCTTTCAGCTGGATAAGCATTAAGCAAGCCAAAATTGCCAACTCTATAACGGAGGCTGAGTATATAGCTGCAAAAAAAAAGCAGCTAAAGAGGCCGTATGGATTAGAAGCTTTCTGATCGGATTAGATGCAACGCCGCAAGCGTCTGATCCAATAAGCTTGTTGTGGGAAAACACAGGTGACGTAGCTATTGCTCTAGAGCCCAGATCCAAACATATACTCAGCAGGCTTCACCTCGTGAGAGTTGTGACATATAGAGGTGATGTGGAGATTAAACGCTATTCGACTGATGATAATATGGCCGATCCCTTGACAAAGGCTCAGCCCCAGCCTAGGCATGAGAAACATGCAGGGTCTATGGGAGTAGATCAGAACTTAAATTAGAACCAGGGGCAGGTGGGAGATTGTTAGAGTTATGCCCCAGTCCAATTTAAAAGTGATCTACAGATGTAATGTTTTATCATCTTTCTGAATAAATAAATCGTCATATATTACTAATGTGTTCTAGTAATATATTGAATGTAATTTAATCTATGTCATTACGTGTGTAAGCACTAATAGTAGAACTGTAGATCAGAAAGAATTACATTTGATGAGTCCCTGATCAGCTAAGCTTTTTTATGAAGCAATCAGTATGAGACCAAATCCTTGTGATCACGCTCTACTGATCATGGCAAAGTATGTGCCGGAGTTATATCATAGATATCATCAGGTCGATGATATCGGACAACCCGATTGTGAGTATGCAACATATATACCGTCATGAGATACTCACAGATTGTAGCTTGTCATTATATCCTAAGACCAAGGAGTCTTTGTGTGCACTGTGTGTAATGAATCTCCAAGTTTGACCTAGTCTAACGTTACCTGTAAAAGGGTAGCCATAACGGCTGTGATTGGCTTGATTATGAATTACATTAGTGAACTCGAAAGACGTCTGACGGATTTATCACTGATACTCCGGTATGAGAAAGATATCCGTTTAGGCCACTTGATGAGTATGACTGAAGGAATAACACGGCCGTGCAGGTGATACCTTCGTATAAGTTTTCAGTCATCTCATATATCAAGAAACAGTGATTGATAAATTAGGATGATGATTCTATGCCTATTGATCAATCTGGATATCGGTTGGATAAAAGAACAGTGACATGTACAATAACAGGTTAAGTCGAATAATCGATAATCACGAACATTGGGTACTCATAATGTCTTGCTAGAGACCACTTATGATGGAAAGGGTAAAATATTAATTTTACCAGTCTGCCAACCGTTCGTGAGCCTAGGGGTCACACACATTAAGCACGATACATGACAAATAATTATGGATGGAAATTGGGAGAATCATGTTTTCAATATAATCACATTGAAAACGATTTGGTGGTTTTCTGGCCTAAGGTTTTAAACAGGCGGTTGAAGAAATCAATTCGAGAAAATTAAACCGATTTATCTAAACCAAATTTAGAACTCAATTTAATGGGTTTAATTTGGATTTTAGTTAAACGGGGTTAAAGCCCATTTAGGGATTTAAGTGATGAATGGGGAAAAGTGCAAATAGGAGTTTAAGAGGGTAAGATATGCAATTAATTGATTTTGAAATTCAATTAAGCATTTTTAGTCTTAATTTCAAATTAATTGAAAAATATCTCCCTTATTTTTCTCTAACTATTTCGGAAACTTCCCCCACTAATTCCTCTTTGACTTGGCCGACTCTCTCTCCCCATTCCTCCATTGATTTTTGTCAAAATTCTTCTCAAAACATTCATAGCAAAAGTGTGAGAGAAAACTTGTTTTTGGTTGTTGTGCTTGTGTGGACTCAATAGAGAAACACTATATTGTGTTTTCATCGATTGACAAAGGTAATTTTCAGATTTGAAAAGGTTTAGAACATGCCGAATTTTTCAGTAAGATCTTCATCTCTTTCGATCACCATGGTTACATAAGGTTCTGCTGCATGAAATTAACGTTTGGAACCCATGGTGATCTCTTTAACTTCCCCTGTATACAAGAAAAGCGTCTTTGGTTTTTCTCAAATATTTGAGAATTGCCTTGACTGCAATCTAGTGTTCCTTATCGGCTTTGGATTGATGTCTACTTGTACAGCTTAGGGCAAACGAGACATCCGGTCTCGTAAATATCATGGCATATATTATTGACCCTATTGTCGAAGCATATAGGATCTCATTCATTCTTTTTAGCTCAGGTGTCTCAGCACACTGATTCTTACTTTGCTTTATGCCATGACGCATGGGCAGCAGTCCTTTCTTGGAATTATGCATTGAGAATCTTCTCAACACTTTGTCTATATAGGTGCTTTGACTCAAGCCCAAGACCCGCTTGGCACGATCTCTATATATCTTGATCCCCAAGATATAAGAAGCCTCGCCTAAGTCCTTCATTGTGAAACACTCACCTAACCAAGCCTTTGTCAAGAGCAAGGTAGGGACGTCGTTTCCAATGAGAAATATGTCATTGACATAGAGCACCAAAAAGACTACCTTACTTCCATCTGCCTTTTTATACACTCAAGGTTCATCACCGTTCTTGATGAAGCCAAACTGTTTCATAGCTTCATCAAAACGTTGGTTCCGACTCCGAGATGCTTGCTTCAAACCATAAATTGATTTGAGCAACTTGCAAATCTTTTCCTTATTCTTTGGATCCTCAAAACCCTCAGGCTGGGACATATAAACGTCCTCAGCTAACCTCCCATTAAGGAAAGCGGTTTTGACATCCATTTGCCATATCTCATAATTATGATAAGCTGCTATGGCAAGTAGAATGCGAATAGATTTGACCATAGCTACTGGAGAAAAGGTTTCCTCATGGTCAATTCTGTGGACTTGTCTATAACCTTTTGCTATCAGTCTTGCTTTATAGGTCTGAGGTTTGCCATCCATGTCTATCTTTATTTTAAAGATCCATTTACACCCAATGACTTTCACGCCAGGGGTTTGATCTACCAAGTCCCACACTTGATTATCTGACATGGATTGCATTTCTTCCCTCATGGCTTCCAGCCATTTCTCAGAGTCGGTTCCGTCCATGGCTTCTCGAAAGGTAGCTGGATCATTTTCCACTAACACCAAACAATCACCTCCAGTTACTAGAAAACCGTATCTGATAGGTGCATGACTGGTCCTTTCAGACCGCCTTGGACCGTCCTCATTAACTGTAGCTATTGGTTCTTGCTCAACGACCACTTCTGGCTCTACTTCTTCTAAGGGGTCGTCTAGTGGTTCCTGAGCGACTATCTCATCCATAATTTCATCAAGATGAATAGTCCCTCCCACTGACTATCTTGGAAATAAATTCCTTTTCCAAGAATATCCCACCTCGGGCGACAAATACTTTGTTTTCACTCGTTTTATAGAAGTAGTATCCCTTTGTTTCTTTGGGATATCCGACGAAAGTGCACTTATCTGACCTTGGATCGAGCTTGGTTTCAAGCAACCGTTTTACAAAAGCCTCGCAACCCCAGAATTTCAAGAAAGACAAAACCGGTTCCTTCCAGAACCATTTCTCGAATGATGTCCCTTCCACTGCTTTCGACGGAGCCCTATTTATTATGAACGCGGCTGTTTGTAGAGCGTAACCCTAGAAGGAGATCGGGAGATCAGTGTGACTTAACATCGATCGAACCATATCCAACAATGTCCGATTCCTTCGCTCAGACATACCATTAAGTTGTGGTGTTCCTGCCGAAGTCCACTGAGATAGTATTCCACTTTCTGTAAGATGACTAAGAAACTCTTCGGATAAGTATTCTCCACCCCGATCAGAACGGAGTGCCTTAATACTTTTTCCGAGTTGGTTTTCTACTTCAATCCTAAACTCTTTGAATTTATCAAAAGCTTCGGACTTATGTCTCATGAGATAGACATAACCATATCTACTGAAATCATCAGTAAATGTGATAAAGTAGCCTAAACCACCTCTGGCTGGTGTACTCATTGGTCCACATACGTCTAAATGTATTAGATCCAATAGATAACCTGCCATCTAACCTGTACCGGTCAAGGGCGCTTTAGTCATCTTGCCCATTAAACAAGCCTCGCACCTTTCAATCGTTTGGAATTTGAATTGACTTAAAAGTCCGCACTTATGAAGCGCTGAGATGCATTTCTCGTTTATGTGACCTAGACGACATCGCCATATAAGAGTTTGGTCTAAATCATCAGTTTTAAACCTCTTAGCATTAACATTATAGAGCATGTTGGATTTCGAGTTTTTCATATTTAATATGTATAAACCTCCAACTATGTGAGCATTTCCATAATACATGTTATTGCGCATAATATTAAAAAACCCGTTCTTAATATTAAAATAATAACCTTCTTTTTCAGTAAGGGATATTGATACAATATTCCTGCTGAAAGCAGGTACGCAAAACACATCTAGGAGTTCTATTACAAGCCCACTGGGCAAAACAAGATCAACCGAACCCACAGCAGTTGCGGCAACACGCACGTTGTTCCCAACTCTTAGGTCCACCTCGTTTTCGCCACATCTCTTCTACTACGCAGTACATGCACATCTGCACAGACATGAGACTCGGCTCTAGTGTCTAGTACCCCAAGCATTTATAGTAGAAAGATTTAGGTCTAATGGAATACCTGACGAAGTAGCTGCCCCACCGCCCTTCTTTTGATCTTCCTTCAGCTGTTGACAGTCTTTTTTCCAATGACCAGGGTTTTGGCAGTAGAAACAGACCGACTCCTTTACCTTCCCCTTTCCTTTCATGGGCATGGAAGGTTTAGGAACAAAAGGTCGTCTGTTCTTCCCTGCCAGGTGCATTAGGCCTTTACCCTTATCACCATCAGCTTTGAAGCCAGATCCCTTCTTCACCATAATAACACCTTTGGGCGCACTGCCCCTTATGCTCTTTTTGGCAGTCACTAACATGTTGTGCAACTCCGATGGGGTCTTGTCCATGTCATGCATGTGCTAGTTTATGACGAATCCACCATATGCATGAGGAAGGGATTACAGAATGAAATCCGCAGCCATCTCCTTTTCCATAGTCATTTCAAGACTAGTTAGATGATCGAGATGTCCCTTCATACGTAGGATGTGTGGACCTACGAAGCTGCCTGCTGACATTTTGCTGGGAATGAGTTCTCGGAGAACAGTGTATTTTTCAATACGTACTTTCTCCTTGAACTTATCCTGGATCTGTGCAAACATTGCAAAAGGATCATTGGATAGCTCCATAAACTGCTTCTGGAGGTCCGCCTCCATACAGCCCAGCAAGACACACGCAACGTTTCTGGTAAACTGTTTCTGGTACGCATCCTTAACGACCCTCGTTGCGTTGGCAACTGGCTCCACCAGGATAGCCTTGTCTAGGACGTACTCCCTGCGTTCCAACTTTAACACAAGTCGCAAATTTCTGTCACAGTCCAGATAATTTGTTCCAGTGAGCTTACACTTATCAAGTATAGCCCTCAATGACAAATTAGACGAGTTTGTTGAATTACTAGCCATTTCTACACGAAGAAAGTAAATTTAATCAGAAAAGTTGAATAAATTTACAAAGATCCGAATTAAACACCAACCATCCGATTCTAAGGTTTAGAATCTTTAAACCAAGATCCCTGATTTGTCAATTGAAGTACGCTAAGGCGCGCCGCTCCAATTGACCCATTTGGGTAGGACGTCCATCCAATTATAACCTGTGTAATTCTTACCCTTCTGATGCCCCTGCTCGACCTCAAGCCGAGAATCGTGGTCGAGTCAACCAACCTTCACATATGCATCAGTTTTGTGCAGATGCTCCGCTAAGGCACACGACATCCCACAAGGTTGACCGTTCCAAATAGAACCCATTCTATCGATGCTCTGCTAAGGCGCACGACACCGAGAGAATGTTTTTACATGGGTGTGAATATGGGTGGCATCTCACATGACTCAAATTATGTTGTGATTGGTTGTGTTTAATAATTCAAAAGTATTTTGGTACAATTACAAACCGGTCATTAACAACCCGTGTTGTGACGTTTCTAATTGTATCACATACTATCTTCTTTTGAAGCCGTCATTTGTAACCCGTGCAAACACGTTTCAAATCAAACTCATCCATCACAATCCGTGCGATGATGGTTCGCAACGCTTTAAACATGCAAACAAATTAAAGTCGTTTTTAATCTTTGCATGTGAGGTGATGGCTTATAAACTCATAAGCTAAGCATGCAATCATATAAATTATTATCTAATAATTCAAGCAAGCATCATAAAGTGTTTAAATATGCATCAATAGCCCATCCTATCCTTAAGATTCTACAAAACATAACATCTTCTCGTCTTCCTCATTCGGGCTCCCACTAGCTCTTGGACTTCCTCCAAGACCTTCATTGTGCTCGATTTTCCATCCTTCTCGACTTTGAGTAGAAATTACAATTAATACTCGGTTCGTAGACCGGATAAAAAAATAATTACACTTCAAGGGCTTGAACGAAAGAATAATTACACGCTAACACTAACAGTTTGCAAACCGTGAAAGTTTCTTGGTCGAGTTTATCGAAACTAGACCTTTTCGAAAAACGGTTTATCGAAACCGATCAAATTTGAAAGTTTTCGAAATATTGGATCGCGGGTTTGTGCCACGGATCAAAAATCACCGTGCACGAACCAAGTCGGGCCCAAGCCCATTTAGCCGAGCCCAAGCACACGGCCCGGTTTGAGCTTTGGAAAGCCCAAACCCGGGCTTGCCTCCCCTCTCGGCCTCGGCCAAGGAGGAGACGGCCCCGGTCACCGCCGGACAACCCCGACCTCCGGTGACCTCCGTCTGGTACCTCTAATTCGGCTCCCTGAGAGTCCCGTCTCAGACCCGACAAATCCAATTAAAATCCAAAAAAATCCAAATTCAATATATTTTTCAAAAATAACATATTTCATGCAATTAACCCAAAAAGCATTAAAACATGTGATCAACATATGGCATGCAAATCATTATAAAACCAAAACAAGTTCAACAAGACGAAGATTAAGAGGGTTAACCATGCTCTGATACCACTGTAGGGATTTGGAGCGTTCAAGATCATCGAGATAGCGGAAGCATAAACAATAAGAACTCCAAAAACTGTTCAAGAACATGAACCATTAAATCTCAAGGAAAAATCTATTCCACAAGAATTTACCTTTTAGTCTTTGTTGAATCAAGAAAGAAGAACTAGATGATCCTTATGATCCTTCGCACTTAGCCTGCTAGAACTAATGTGGGAAGAACAAGAGAGCAAAGAGAGGAGAGAGAGTACGGTGGCCGGCCAAGCTAGGTGAGAGTGAGAGAGTGAGTGAATTATTTTCTCTTTTTTTCTACTTCATCAACTCATAAGGCATGGTTGATTAAAGTAACAAATGATGAAAGCATGGGTTAAAAGCAACACCACCATTGTTTGTGGCCCCCACATTTGGACCCACCATTGTGGCCGGCCATAAGAGGCTTTTTTGCCTTGTTGGCCCGGCTTGGTGACCTCCTAGGCCAAGCCCAATGGGCTTGCCCATTCGGTCGCGTGTCGTGTCCAAAAAATTACCCAACCCTTTTGTCGTTACTTATCAAAGAAAGTCTGACGCGACATCGACGAAAAACTTAATTTTCTCGATTCGCTAATTATTCTCACAAACCGAACCCATGGCCTGAAACCCTCAGTTTTGGCCATGTCTTGCTCCTCAAGAAACACCAATGTTTCCTTATCCCAAGTTATCCGTCTTGAATGTGTGTGACCCTTCGGGCTCATGCCACCGTTGGCAGATCGGCGCAAAAGATCGCTCTTGCCCGATCCATCATAAGGGGCCTCTAGTAAGACGTTATGATTACCCAAGGTGCATGACGATCGATGATTTGACTTAACCTTGTGCGTACAAGTCACTATCCTATTATCTCTAGATATCCCGATTGATCACAAGGCATAGAGTCGTCACCCTTGTTTAATCAATCATTGTTACTTGATATGTGAGATGGCTGAGAACTGATAACCCGTATCACCGGCATGGTCATGCTCTTACTCTTAGTCAGTCTAGATCAAGAGGCCTTTTAACGGATATCTTTCTCATACCGTAGTACCAGGGATAAATCCTTTAGCCGTCTTTCGTGTCACTCATGCAATCCGTTCCGCCACCCAATCATGCCCGTTATTGCAATCCTATTACGGAAAGCGTTAGGCGCAAGTCAAAGCCGTACGTCGACAACATAGCGATCACAAAGACTCCTTGGTCTAAGGATATCGTGACAAGCTATCACATTTGAATATGTTCATGGTTTAATCTATGTAACACTATTCAAAGCGGGTCGTCCGATACCAATCACCTCATGATATCTATGATATGATTCCGGGATCCCACATCCCTATGATAAGCAGAACTACATCATTGAGAACCATCCTCATACTGGTCGCTTCGATTGAAGCGTATATTGATCAGGGACTCGTTAAGTGTGATCCGTACAGATTTATGGTTCTACTACTTTAGTGGTCATAAATCAGATCATGCTTAACATATTACTTCAACACATAAGTAATAAAAAGCCGTTTTATTTATTACAAACGATGATTAATATATATAGACATTTATACACTACTAGCAATTGGACTAGGGCACAAAAATGCTATCAGTGTCATGCAAGAAAAACTGATTCAATTCGAAAGAAATGTTGTATGGGAATTAGTACCCAAGCTTGATAATATTAATGTCATCGGGAAAAAGTGGATCTTCATGAATAAGTCTGATGAACAGGGAAATATCACCCGAAATAAAGCTAGACTTGTAGCACAAGGATACACACAAATAGAAGGAGTAGATTTCGACGAGACATTTGCGCTTGTAGCCAGACTAGAGGCTATCAGACTTCTTCTCAGCAATACTTGTCATCTACAATTCAAACTTTATCAGATAGACGTGAAGAGTGCCTTCCTGAACGGATATCTAAACAAAGAAGTCTATGTTGCTCAACCAAAAGGGTTTGAAGACCACAACTCACCACATCATGTCTACAAGCTTAAGAAAGCCCTGTACGGTCTCAAACAAGCACCTCGAACCTGGTATGAACGTTTAATTCAGTTCCTAATACATAATGATTATACTCGACAGGGAGTTGACAGGACTCTACTCGTAAAGAAGGAAGGAAGCAACATTATGATTGTTCAAATCTATGTGGACGACATTGTGTTTGGAGGAATGTCAGACAAAATGGTGGAACGCTTTGTCCAACATATGCAGTCTGAATTCGAGATGAGCATGGTCGATGAGCTAACCTATTTTCTAGGTTTCCAGATCAAACAGATGGATAATGACATCTTTATCTCTCAGAGCAAGTATGCCAAGAATATTATAAAGAAGTTTGGTTTGGAAAAAGCTTTACACGAAAGAACTCCAATTACTACTCATGTAAGGCATACCAATGATAATCAAGGCGAACCTGTAGATCAAAGTCTCTATCGAAGAATCATTGGAAGCCTATTATACCTCACAGCAAGTCGACCTAACATTGCCTTTTCAGTAGGAATCTGTGCTCGCTACCAAGCAAATCCAAAGACAAGTAATCTAGCTCAAACCAAAAGAATTATCTGATATATATCAGGTACGACAGAGTTAGGCTTATTATACTCATGCGACACATCCTCTACTCTAGTATGATATTTGATAGCATTTTTGTGCCCTAGTCCAATTGCTAGTAGTCTGTAAATGTCTATGTATAATTATCATCGTTTGTAATAAATAAAACGGCTTTGTATTACTTATGTGTTGAAGTAATATGTTAAGCATGATCTGATTTATGACCAATAAAGTAGTAGAACCATAAATCTATACGGATCACACTTAACGAGTCCTTGGTCAATATACACTTCAATAGAAGCGACCAGTATGAGGATGGTTCTCAATGACGTAGTTCTACTTATCATAGGGATGAGGGATCCCAGAATCATATCATAGATATCATGAGGTGATTGATATCGGATGACCCGTTTTGAATAGTTTTTCGTAGATTAAACCATGAACATATTCAAATGTGATAGCTTGTCATGATATCCTTGGACCAAGGAGTCTTTGTGATCGGTATGCAATGTACGTGCGGCTTTAACTTGCGCCTAACGCTTTCCGTAACAGGATTGCAATAACGGGCATGATTGGGTGGCGGAACAGATTGCATGAGTGACACGAAAAACGGCTAAGGGATTTATCCCTCATACTACGGTATGGGAAAGATATCCGTTAAAGGCCTCTTGATCGAGAGTGACTGAGAGAAAGAGCATGGCCATACCAGTGATACGGGTTATCAGTTCTCAACCATCTCACATATCAAGTTGTTCGTTACAATGGTCGTTCCCGTGGTCGACCACAGTTAGCCCCGCGGGCGACCTCGGCAGCCCTCGCGGGCCATCGTGGTTGCTTCCGCGGGCGACCTCGGTTGAGCCGGTTTGGTTCGGCTTAGAAACCCTAAAAATTTAATTTTCAGATTTGGTTCGGTTTCGATAAACCAGAGAGAACCAGTTCAAAAATCAATTAATTAATTAAACCGTCCGGTTTCGATAAACCGGAATTTTTCCACACTTAAGAAAGATAAAATTTGGAAATTTTATTTGTTTGATAAGCATCTTGAGTGATCACATGATCTTTGATAACATGGTGTTTTCCACATGATTCTAGCTAAGCCCTCTAGACTTGCATTTTAATTTCGGTTTTGCAACCTACGTGTTGCATGATTTTGGGTTGTAAAAAATACGGCCTGCGTGTCGTGATTTGTATTTCATTTTATTTGTTTATATTTGTAATCAAGAAGACCGACACAAGAAGCAAGTCAAGAGGAAGACTCGGATTGGAGGAGGCTCGAAGCTAGTGGGAGTTCACGAGAATGGAGCAAGTTTGGATCTTGAAGACCATGTCTTTAGGATCAGTTCTGCTAGATTCTTAGGAACTTAAGATGGGCTTAGCTATGCATGTATTTATCGTTACATTTATATGTTTGAATGTATGATAGTTTAAATATACAAGTTCATGTATGATTTGCTATCACCCACATGCAAAGATTAAAATCGGAATTTAATCAGACTCGCATGTAACCTGCTAAGGGATCATCTTTGCATGGATTTGCAATTGATGATTCCAGATTAAGATTGTATCGATATGCAATCAGACTTTTATAATTCACTTAAACGCAAATACTTACATGTCAAGCGTGATACCATCCAAGTTTGGGCACTGAAAAGGGCTTTGACCCTATGGATGTCGGTACGCCTCCGCGTAACATTCATAGAGAAAAGGTCTGGATGAGATGGGTAGTTGTGTGTGGGTGCGTGCGCCTCCGCGTAGTAGCCACATCATTTATATCCATAGTTCAAGCTTGGTAGACTTGTCTACGATTGTCAGCTAGGGCTGCCCTAGGGTATCAGTATAGGGTATGCCACGTACTTACAAGTACATACCCTAGCCAGGAACTACATGGTCTTGTAGATCGATTTTTTACTACCTTGATGCTCTCAATTGGAGCAGTGAGCCTCCGTTCACTTCAATTTAGAGTATGATAGGATCATGGTTCAGATTCTAAATTTATAATCAGAAAGTGTTTTATAATTTAATCTCCAACTTCAATTTTAATTAATACCTATTAAAATTTTTTTACTGTGTAGATATAAAATGGCAAACACGAATCATTCTGATGAGTCAGGTTGACCTCCCTATCTCTTTCGGGGGCTATGCCCTAGAAACGGCCGCATTCATATTGAATCGGGCTCGTACAAAGGCAGTGGAAAGCACTCCATACGAAGTATAGAACGGGAAGAAACCCTTATTAGCTTTCCTTAAGATTTGGGGATGTGAAGCTTACGTCAAGTGTATGCTAGGCGATAAGCTCGAACCCAAATCAGACAAGTGTGTCTTTGTGGGGTACCCCAAGGAAACAAGGGGGTACTATTTCTACAAACCCAGCGAGAACAAAGTTTTTGTTGCTCGAGGAGGGGTATTTTTGGAAAAGGAATTTATTTCCAAAAGAGCTAGTGGGAGTGCCGTGCATATTGAAGAAATTCAAGAAGGTACGGAACAACCCACAATGCCGGATGTAGAAAAACAGGAGCCAGAAGAGGTCATTGATCAAGAACCAATGCCCACACCTATTCCAGATTGTCCAAGAAGGTCTGAGAGATCTCGTCAAGCTCCTATCAGATATGGCTTTCTAGCCACTGAAGGAAATGACTTGATGTTGGTGGATCAGGATGATCCAGAAACCTACAGACAAGCTTTGGCCAGTCTAGACTCCGAGAAATGGCAGAACGCCATGAATGAAGAAATGAAATCTGAAATTCTGAATCATAGTCAAGTCAGGAAGTCGAACACAAAGTCTTTAACTTGTTTATCGACTTCTTGTGGAAACAGTAAGCAAAGTAATAGACAGATAATAATCACGACACCAGAGATGATTACCCAGTTCGGTGACTCCGCACCTACGTCTGGGGGCACTTTGCCAGTGGAAAGGTTTTTCACTATAGGTAGTCAATAGTACAACTTCAAGCCCAACTAGCTATCACACAAGCTATTGTCCTAAGCTACTATAGATCTCACCGTGAATCACCTCAACCAGGAGCCTTTCCCCCTGTCTTTGAGATTCCCTCAATTCCACCCTTCGAGCAAGTCCATGCTCGGTGTCGATTTCTTCTTGGACGGAGTTGTGAATCTTCAATCACAAACAAAAACCCTAACCAATCCAAACACTTAGTCTTCGCGACTCAAGGTTTGATCGGAGCAAAAGGTCTGTTCTAGCGAATATTCATCAGCCTCTCAACACGCCGATGGTGCACGGTTAAGAGCTCTGAGAAATCTTGCAGGTGTTAGAACAAGAACAGATGATCTGCTAATGGGAAGCCAAGGGATTTTTATAGCAGCTCACATTCCTAATCCTTCTTGGATCAGGAACAGAAAAGTCAGGCAAGTTATTGCCGCCTTCCTTCGTCAGCTGGAAGTCGTCTTGCCTGTTTCTGACTTCCTGAATAAATCAGGCAAGTATAGTTGCCGCCTTAGTTGCCTCTTTTCGCTGACGTGTAACTGCCAGCTGGAAGTCGCCTGACTTGTCGACGTCACTCTCTTGCGCTCCAAGTCTTCGTGACGCCTTTCTTCTTTCGTTCCAAGCTTTGTCGAAAATAGGAAAGCTTCAGACTTTCCTAATCTGCGGCTCGTAACAAGTCGCTCCACATGTCATGCAACATGTTGCTCGACTTCTTACTTTTGCGCTAAAAAATCATGCCAACTATTAAACGTAGCAACAATCTCCCCCTTTGGCAATTTTTTAGGGAAACACCTTTTTGTAAGCCCATCGTCATCTTGTGGCAGTTACGCACAGCAAGTGATTTATCTTATGGCAGTTACGCACAACAAGTGATGTGACTTCTTTACTCCAAGCAGGCACATCGTCGTCACCTTGAGGCAGTTACGCACACAGCAAGTTTCGTGACTTCCGATGCGACTTCTTGTGCGGCTTCTAGTGTATCTTCTGGAGCAGCTTCTGGAGCTTAACTACTTGAGTGGCTTCTGGAGCGGCAACTTCTATGTACATCTTTGGGCGCGACTTCTGGCGTAACTCCTGGCGTACATCTTTCGGCGCGACTTCTGGCGTCGTATCACATTTATCTCCCCCTGTTTGTCTAATAATATTGCCAAAGGCAATCACATAACCTAAATTTTGACTAATCAGCAGGGTAAAAGAGAAATAGCTCACACCATGAGCAAATAAACGGCTCAAACATGAGCTCAAATCCAGCTCAATCAAGAGCAAATATCCCGAAAATAAACAGTCATATTGTGCGGAAACTAACTCGGACAAACCCTGAGAATTTAAAAGTGTGTGTGGGACAAAGTTATCATAGCAAATTTCAGAGAATTACTAAAACGACATGAAGTCGTTATCTTCTTCTTCAGCAGCAGCAGCAGTAGATCGGAGGTCTTCTAGAAGGACTTCACAGGCGACTTTGCGAGTTGAGAGCGTGGCAATTGACTTCTCCAGATCAGCAATCACTTCCACCAATTCTTCCTCCATCCTAGCGCCAATTGGTCCTAAGGGACGAGAGCTTGATCCAGCTCCTGGGGTTTTGGCCATAGGAAGTCCGAGGTCCTTCAACTGTTTCCCTTCAAAGTTCTTCAGGTTGATAGCTAGGGGCAGTGGCTTCTTACCCGGGATATCCGTTTCTCGAACAATGTTAGGACATTGTTGGAGGAGGATACCGGTGATGAGTGAAGGAAATCCGATCGGAAGTTTGATAGCACATGATTTGGCGTGCTTAACTAGATGGTCAATAATGTAAGCGCCAAAATCAATGGGAGACTGCGTACCTATTTGGTAAATGAGTTTTGCCAGCTCGGTTTTGATGCTTGACCCATGCGTGGAGGGTGCCCAATTAGCCAGACCGATGCGGTAGAGAATAGAGTATTTTGCGGTGAGCTCGGTTGCCGCAATGGTGTCCTTGACTGGCCAGCCCTTCTTACGTCCTCCGGTTATTTCGACCGCTACTTTGTCCAAGTGCGGGACTTCCGGAGTGACTTCTGGGTCATCTCTGCCAAGATAGGTGTTGATGGTTGAGGCAGAGATTTCGAAGCATTCCCCCCGAACAAACACCTTTCGGTATTCAGCATCTTCAGGTTCATCGAACTCGCTTGATAGGTTGACAATAAACTCCTTTACCAAAGTTGGGTAAAATGGCCTAATATTTATTACCGTGTTGGTCAGGCCAGCTCTACGGATAAGCTCTACAATCGCATTTATCCCTTGTGCTTCTGTGGAGAGTTCTCTTTCAAGGTAGATCTTCCGTTGATAGACATACTGCCACTTAACGGCATTGTCTACAGAGTGGAAAGAGACGTTGTCTGTGGGTGCCTTCGGTACATACTTGGGAAGTTTCTACCCTCCTAATGTCTTCTTCACCTGTGGTAGCACAATTTGGGTGCCTTCTTCTTCAGATTCTTCTTCTTCCGGGACAATGGTTACTGCAGTGGTCGATAACTTCTTTCTTGACTTCTTCGGCTGTTTGGACGCCAAAGCTTCTCCTTTTTCTGTTGCCTTTCTCTTTGGGGTCAATCTTCTTTGATCTTGAGGTTCTTCTTCTTCATCAACCAACCTTCGTGTTGGTAGCTTCCTTCTCACAGCCCTTTTGGACACAGCTTCTTCCTTTTCCATGGTTTCAATATCGACACTTTCTTTGACAGGTTCCTCTAAAAGTTGAGTGACTTCTGGAATGACTTCAGGATTATCATCACGCCCTGAATCACTGTTCGGGGCGACATGGGAACTTCCTTCTTTTTGCAAGTCCTCGTTTAGAGGAGATTTCTCTGGTGCGGGTGTCGTCTTAGACAGGCTAGGTTGGTCCTCGGTGCTAGTGCCGTGGACTTCAGAAACAAGGGTTTCTAAGCCCTCTACAGGCAGGCTTTCTTCTATGTTTTCTTCAGAGAGGATAGCAGATTTACCTCGTGTTGTAGTCGGAGTAGAGAGAGAAGCTTCTTCTTCAATGTTTGCAGAAACGGCTCGAGCGTCGTCCTTCTCAGCGACGGGGATTGTGTCTTCCGGTGTGACAGATGGGGGCGAGCTTGTTACATCCTGAGGTGCTGCCGAAGTTTCCCCTAAGCCCCTTCCTCCTCGGATCCTCACTCCATGCTTGGTTCTCGTTGATTTGGAGGCAGATAATTTCTTGGCAATGACTTTTGCCCTCATTTTTGCTCGAAGTACTTTTGAAGCAGATGGTATTCTTCCGCTGCGAGTACCAACCATTTAGCTAGGATTTGTTCTTTGTGGGGGAAAGCAGATTTTTGCTGAGCTTTTTGATCTGAGAAACCCTAGCGATTTCAAATGATGGAGGAGGTGCAAAGTCTGTGGGAGTTGAACAGAATGATTTCTGATAGGTGGATAGTCAGATCGTAATCATTCTCAAAATTCAAAAAAACTAACGGGCTTTTGATAAAAGGATTTGGGCCCGGCTTGATTTTTTGGACCCTGTTTGGTCCTGATCGAGAGAAAGAGTAAAATCAACTAAAATCTCTTCCTCTTCTTGCTTGACTCCATACTCTGCCAACATTTGTTTCATCCAAAGAAGCTGAATACAGCTACTTCCGGCTACAATATATTCGGACTCAGCAGTAGACAAAGCAATACAGTTTTGCTTTTTGCTGAACCACGATACAAGATTGTTCCCTAGGTAGAAACAGCCTGAAGAGGTGCTTCTTCGATCTGGTGTGCTTCCCGCCCAGTCAGCATCACAATATCCAACCAGAGTAGGAGAGGTATCAAAGGAATATAGCAAACCCAATTCAGAGGTTCCCGAGCTGTACCTTATGATCCTCTTTGCATGGGCCAAGTGACTGACTTTTGGATTGGCTTGATATCGAGCACAGACTCCCACAGAATAAGCAATGTCGGGTCGACTTGCTGTTAGATAGAGGAGACTTCCTATTATGCTTCGATAAAGACTTTGATCAACTGGTTCTCCCATCTCGTCCTTTGTGCACTTGTCATGTGTGGCAATAGGAGTCCTTTTGTGCGAAACCTTTTCTAACCCGAACTTCTTGACAATGTTCTTTGCGTATTTGCTCTGGGGGATAAATATTCCATCTGACATCTGCTTGATCTGGAAGCCTAGGAAATATGTGAGCTCACCGACCATACTCATCTCAAATTCAGACTGCATGTGTTGAACGAAGCGCTCCACCATCTTGTCTGACTTCCCTCCAAATACAATGTCGTCGACATATATTTGAGCAATCATGATGTCCTTTCCTTCCTTCTTCACAAAGAGAGTTTTGTCTACTCCCCCTCGAATATAGCCATTCTGTACAAGGAATTGAGTAAGACGTTCATACCATGCTCGTGGAGCTTGTTTGAGACTGTAGAGAGCTTTCTTTAGCTTGTAGACATGGTGCGGAGAGTCATGGTCTTCGAATCCCTTTGGTTGGGCTACATAGACTTCTTCGTTTAGATTTCCATTAAGGAAGGCACTCTTTACATCAATCTGATAGAGTTTGAAGCGCAGATGACATGCGATGCCGAGAAGAAGTCGTATGGCTTCCAGTCTGGCTACCGGAGCAAAAGTTTCTTCAAAGTCGACTCCTTCGACTTGTGTGTACCCTTGAGCCACCAGTCTCACTTTGTTTCGAGTGATGTTTCCTTATTCGTCAGATTTGTTTTTGAATATCCATTTTGTCCCGATGACATTGACATTGTCAGGTTTGGGTACAAGTTCCCAGACTTCATTCCTTGCAAACTGAACCAATTCTTCTTGCATCGCGGAGACCCAGTATTCATCATTGATGGCCTCTTGTATATTCTTTGGCTCAATTTTGGAAATAAAGCACATGTTACCTATCAGTTCTTGGCGGTCAAGAGATGCCTTTTGTCGAGTCCGAACTCCCTCATTAATGTCTCCAATCACATCCCTGGGTGGATGATACTTCTGAATTCTTCTTGACGGAGCTCTTTACCTTGTAGGAGTTGCCTCTTCATCCGGGATGATTTTACTTTCGTCTTCAGACTCTTTGTTGTGCTCATCGTCCTTGACCTCTGGTCTGATTTCTGTTTTAACATCCGGTCTGGCTTCTCCTCTGACCTCTGGTCTGACTTCTCCTGAGAGATTCAGGACTTCTTCGTCCTCGTCACTTGATTGCTCGTTATTGTCATCATCAATTACGACATTGATGGATTCCATGATAGTCCGGGTGCGTTTGTTGAATACCCGAAATGCCCGACTATTTCTGGAGTATCCGAGGAAGATGCCTTCATCGCTTTTAGGGTCCAACTTGCGTCGAGGTTCCCTATCTGCGAGTATGTAGCAGACCGATCCAAAGACATGGAAGTATTTGACATTCGGCTTTCTCCCCCTCCATATTTCATAAAGAGTGAGCGAAGTTCCAGGGCGAAGAGTCACTCTATTATGAATATGGCATGCCGTATTCAAAACTTCATCCCAGAAGTGTTGCGGGATGTCTTTGGCTAACACTCGTGACTCTTGCCATCTCTTGAAGAGTGCGATTTTTTCTTTCAACGATTCTGTTTTGCTGAGGAGTGATGGGAACAGAGAATTCATGGGCGATTCCTTCAGCATCACAAAAGTTTGCGAAGCTGATGTTTTCAAACTCCTTTCCATGATCGCTCCGAAGTCGAACTACTTTCCCAATAACTTCTCCCTTTTCTCGTTGAACTCTTCGACATAAGGCTTCAAAGACTGGGAAGGTATCTAACTTCTCTCGACTGAAATCTACCTATGTGTACCTTGAGAAGTTGTCTACACATACAAATATGTACTTCTTCCCTCCTAGACTTTGTACTTGCATGGGTCCCATAAGGTCAACATGAAGAAGTTCTAGAACACGAGAAGTAGTAAGATGTTGTACCTTCTTGTGTGACGTCTTGACTTGTTTCCCAATTTGGCATTCTCCACAGATTTTTCCTTCAATGATCTTGAGGTTGGGAACCCCACAGATTCTCCACAGATTTTTCCTTCAATCATCTCCAGATTTAAATCACATATTTGGCTTATGCTGATGAGGTTTACTGTGAGGCCTTCTACTAGCAGAGCTTCTTTCAGACATGGAGAATTGGGAAGATTGAGTTTTCCTTTCCCGAGCACTCTAGCTTTTACTCCATCTCCAAAAGTGACGAAGCTATTTGTGCATGGTATTAAAGTGACCAGGAAAGAGCTATTGCCCGTCATATGTCGAGAGGATCCACTATCGAAGTACCAATCGTTGCTGGTTGAGGCCTTTAAGGCGGTGTACGCGATGTTAGCTCGATAGTTGACCTCTTTGACTCGCCATTCCTTCCGAGGTTGGCTTTTCTTGATGGTGGTCCTTTTCTTGACCGAGCTCTTCCCATATAGCTGATAGCAGAAGGGTCGAATATGTCCTCTTCGTCCACAGTGATGACAAACCCAGTTGTGTCTTTTGGTCTGGGTTTTTGAAGCGGCCAGGGTAGAGGGCTTTTTGGTCGCTTGGTCAGCCGTGAAGTTAGGAGACTTCTGGCGAGACTTCTGGGAGACAGACTTCTGAGGAACGAAGATGGTGCACGATGATGAGGCTTCTTTCGAATATCTAAGACCTTTCATGTTCCTTGATGGTTTCCCGATCGAAAGTATTTGGTCCAGAGTGTCATTACTTGGATTCATCATCTTTACAGACTTGGTGACCTACTCTAACTCGCCTTTTCGTCGAGCAACTTCCTTTTTGAGATCAATAGTCGTCTCAAGAAGTCTTGACTTGTCTTCATTAAGAGTAAGAATGAGAGCGTTTTGTTTTTCGGTTACCTGAGAGTCTTCAAGCCACTTGACATACCATTCGTTGTAAGCGTTGTTGAGAGTCTCATCGGATAGCTCATCATCAGAGTCATACTTCTTTGAGCTTTCAGCTGGTTGATCTATTGTGGAGGAAGTAAAAGTCCCATAGTTACTTGTATGCTCAAGGTCACTGTCTTCCTCATCTTCATCGTCAGTTAGAGAGGCATTGAATCCCTTCTTCTGTTTCTTTAAGAAGTTGGGACATTCTCTCTGCATGTGTCCATACCCCTCACATTCAAAGCACTGAGCGCCTTTACCTGATCGTTCTCCTCGTCCTCCATCGTTAGCTGTGATGTCGAGTTTCTGAAACTTGTGCTGTGGCTTGTCTCTGACTTCTCGGGTGACTTTTCTTCCTGTCATCTGACCAAATCTTTTCATGACTCTGTTGTAATTTTTGGTCAGCAGAGCGATAGTTTCCTCGATGTCACTATCCGACTCAGAGTGTGTTGAGTTCTTCTGATTAGAACTTCTGAAAGCCACACCTTTAAGTTTCATCTCAATAGGAGGTAGGGAGAGCTCGAAAGTCATTAGTGAGCCCATGAGTTCATCAAACTTCAGTGTCTTCAAGTCATGGACTTCTTCGATGGCGGTGATCTTCATCTTAAATCTGGGACTTAGGGCTCTCAGTGTCTTTCTGACCAAATCTTCATCGGTCATAGGCTTGCCAAGTGAATATGATTCATTGGCCAGATCCTTGATGCGCACATTAAACTCCGCAATAGTCTCATCGTCATTCATGGTCAAAGCCTCAAAGTTAGTCGTGAGGTACTGTAACTTCTGCTCTTTGACTTTTGAAGTACCCTCGTAAGCAACCGCAAGTGTGTCCCAGGCAATTTTGGCACTTGTGCATGTGTTGATGAGTCGAAACACATTCTTGTCTACTCCATTAAAGATAGCATTGAGTGCTCGAGAATTACCTAGGGCGGCTTCATCTTCTTCCATGCTCCACTCCTTTTCTGGTTTGATGCTGGTCTGATTTCCATGAGCATCAGCATAGTAAGGTTCCTTCCATCCATTGATGATAGGCTTCCAGGTTTTGCTGTCGAGGGACTTCAGGAAAGCACACATCCGTGCTTTCCAATATCCATAGTTTGTTCCGTCGAGTACCGGCGGACGATTGACAGATCCTCCTTCCTTTGAATCCATATTAGCTACTCATAATTTTGCAGGAAAATCACATAAGAGATTAAGGTGCCTCCTCTAATACCAATTGAAATTCTGAATCATAGTCAAGTCAGGAAGTCGAACACAAAGTCTTTAACTTGTGTATCGACTTCTTGTGGAAACAGTAAGCAAAGTAATAGATAGATAATAATCACGACACCAGAGATGATTACCCAGTTCGGTGACTCCGCACCTACGTCTAGGGGCACTTTGCCAGTGGAAAGGTTTTTCACTATCAGGTAGTCAATAGTACAACTTCAAGCCCAACTAGCTATCACACAAGCTATTGTCCTAAGCTACTATAGATCTCACCGTGAATCACCTCGACCCAAAGCCTCTCCCCCTGTCTTTGAGATTCCCTCAATTCCACCCTTCGAGCAAGTCCATGCTCGGTGTCGATGTCTTCTTGGACGGAGTTGTGAATCTTCAATCACAAACAAAAACCCTAACCAATCCAAACACTTAGTCTTCGCGACTCAAGGTTTGATCGGAGCAAAAGGTCCGTTCTAGCGAATATTCATCAGCCTCTCAACACGCCGATGGTGCACGGTTAAGAGCTCTGAGAAATCTTGCAGGTGTTAGAACAAGAATGGATGATCTGCTAATGGGAAGCCAAGGGATTTTTATAGCAGCTCACATTCCTAATCCTTCTTGGATCAGGAACAGGAAAGTCAGGCAAGTTGTTGCCGCCTTCCTTCGTTAGCTGGAAGTCGTCTTGCCTGTTTCTGACTTCCTGAATAAATCAGGCAAGTATAGTTGCCGCCTTAGTTGCCTCTTTTCGCTGACGTGTAACTGCCAGCTGGAAGTCGTCTGACTTGTCGACGTCACTCTCTTGCGCTCCAAGTCTTCGTGGCGTCTTTCTTCCTTCGTTCCAAGCTTTGTCGAAAATAGGAAAGCTTCAGACTTTCCTAATCTGCGGCTCGTAACAAGTCGCTCCACATGTCATGCAACATGTTGCTCGACTTCTTACTTTTGCGCTAAAAAATCATGCCAACTATTAAACGTAGCAACAAAATCCATGTCCGACAACCAAGTCTGGCGCTTGATGGATCAAACCCCTGGCATAAAACCCATAAGTTGCAAATGGGTCTATAAACTTAAGACCGAAATGGATGGAAAACCTCAGACCTATAAAGCTAGACTAGTTGCGAAAGGTTATCGCCAGATCGAAGGTATTGATTATGACAAGACCTTTTCACCCGTGGCTATGGTCAAATCTATCCGGATCATTCTAGCCATAGCAGTATACTACAATTATGAGATATGGCAGATGGATGTCAAAACCGGCTTCCTTAACGGGAACTTAAAAGAGGATATGTATATGACACAGCCTGTGGGTTTTGTTGATCCAGAGAATCCCGGAAAAATTTGTAAGCTGCTTAGATCCATTTATGGATTAAAGCAAGCTTCACGGAGTTGGAACATTCATTTTGATGAAGCCGTAAGGGAATTCGGTTTTATCAAAAACGAAAGTGAACCTTGCGTATATAAGAAAGCGAGTGGGAGTAAGATTGTATTCCTAGTGCTATATTTCGATGATATACTGATCATCGGGAATGACATCCCAACCATGCTTGAAGATAAAGCTTGGTTAGGGAAATGCTTCTTGATGAAGGACTTAGGTGATGCTGCTTTCATTCTGGGCATCAAGATCTACAGAGATCGACCAAAAAGAATATTGGGCCTAAGTCAGAGCACTTACATAGATAAAGTGTTGAGAAGATTCTCAATGCTTGATTCTAAAAAGGGATACCTACCCATGCGGCATGGCATTAAGCTCAGCAAACAACAGAGTCCTAAGACTCCTGATGAGCTAAGCAAAATGAGTAAGATCCCATATGTTTCGGCTGTGGGATCCATCATGTATGCTATGATTTGCACGAGACCGGATGTCTCGTTCGCACTAACTTGTACCAGCAGATATCAATCTAACCCAGGCCAGGAGCACTGGACTGCTGTCAAGAGTCTCCTTAAATATCTAAGGAGAACTAAGGACGCATTCCAAGTGTATGGTGGGAAGGATGGAGAACTAGCAGTCAAAGGATATGTTGATGCTAATTTTCAGACAGATCCTGATGATTTCAAATCACAGGCAGGATTTGTATTCGTGTTAAATGGCGGAGCATTCAGCTAGAAGAGCTTCAAGGAAGCCACAACTGCCGATTCTACTACAGAGGCTGAATACATAGCTGCAGCAGAAGCAGCTAAGGAAGCCATATAGGTTAGTAGAAGCTTTCTAACCAGATTAGATGTAATGCCGCGAGCGTCTGATCCGGTAAGCTTGTTGTGTGACAACACTGGGGCCATAGCATTAGCTGAAGAGCCCAAATTCCAAAACAAAACTAAACACATATAGAGGAAGTATCACATTATTAGAGAATATATTGATAACGGTGATGTGGAGATTACTTATGTACCGACTGATGACAATGTTGATGATCCCTTGACAAAGGCTTTACCGCAGCCTAAGCATGAGGCGCACGTGAAGTCTATGGGGGTAGATTGGAACTTAGGTTGGAACTAGGGGCCAGTGGGAGATTGTTAGGTTTGTGCCCTAGTCTAATGTAATTCCTCAATCTATATTGTAACGAACATCATTAGTTTACATAATAAAAGGCATGATATTACTAATGTGTTGTAGTAATATATCTAATGTAATTTGATCTATGTCATAATGTGTGTAACCACTTATAGTAGAACTGTAGATCAGAAAGAATTGCATTCGATAAAGTCCCTGATCAGCGAAGCTTCTTTTGAAGCGATCAGTATGAGACTAACTCCTTGTGATCATGCTCTACTGATCATGGCAAAGTGAGTGCCGGAGTTATATTATAGATACCATCAGGTCGATGATATCGGACAACCCGATTGTGAGTATGCTGCATAGATCCAGTCATGAGATACTCACATATCGTAGCTTGTCATTATATCCTAAGACTAAGGAGTCTTAGTGTACACTGTGTAACGAATACCTAAGTTTGACCTAGTCTAACGTTATCAGTAAAAGGGTAACTATAACGGCTTCGATTGGCTTTGATATTTATTGCACTACTGAACTCGAAAGGCGTCTGAGGGACTTATCACTCATACTTCGGTGTGAGAAAGATATACGATTAGGTCACTTGATGAGTATGACTGAAGGAATAGCACGGCCGTGTAGGTGATACCTTAGTATCAGTTTTCAGTCATCTCAGATATCAAGAAACATTGATTGATAAATTAGGATGACCATTCTATGCCTATTGATCAATCTGGATATCGGTTTGATAAAAGGACAGTGACATGTACGATAACAGGTTAAGTCGAATAATCGATAATCACGAACATTGGGTAATCATAATGTCTTGCTAGATACCACTTATGATGGAAAGGGTTAAATAGTAATTTTACCAGTCTGCCAATTGTTCGTGAGCCTAGAGGGTCACACGCATTAAGCACGATACATGAAAAAAATTATGGATGAAAATTGAGAACGATTCGGTAGTTTTCTGGCCTAAGGTTTTAACCAGACAGTTGAAGAAATCAATTCGAGGAAATTGAACCGTTTTGTCTAAACCAAAATTATAACTCAAGTTAATGGGTTTAATTTGGGTTTTAGTTAAACGGGCTTAAAGCCCATTTAGGGATTCAAGAGATGAATGGGGAAGAAGTGCAAATAGGAGTTTAAGAAGGGTAGATATGCAATTATTAATTTGAAATTCAATTTTATTTCAAATTAAAATTCCAAAATATCTCCCATTTTTTTCTCCAACCATTAGCAACTACTCCCCTCATCTCCTCCCTCGCTTGGCCGATTTCTCTCTCCCTCTTCATCCACCATTTTTGTCAAGCTTCTCAAGAACATTCATAGCAAAAGTGTGAGAGAAAACCTTCTTCGGTTGTGGTGCTTGTCTGGACCTAATAGAGAAACACTAAGCTTGTGTTTTCATCGATTAATAGAGGTATTTTTCATATTCAAAAGGTTGATAGCATGTTGAATTTACATTAAGATCCAAGCTTGCATCGTTCACCATGGTTACGTAACTTCCGATGCATGAAATTTATCGAATGGATGGTGATCTCTTTCACAAGTAACAATGATTGATTAAACAAGGATGATGACTCTATGCCTTGTGATCAATCAGGATATCTAGAGATAATAAGATAGTGACTTGTACGCACAAAGGTTAAATCGAATCATCGATCATCATGCACCTTAGGTAATCATAACGTCTTACTAGAGACCACTTATGATGGATCGGACAAGAGAGATCTTTTACGCCGATCTGCCAACGGTGGCATGAGCCTGGAGGGTCACACACATACAAGACGGATAACTTGAGACAAGGAAACCTTAACGTTTCTTGAGGAGCAATACATGGACAAAACTGAAGGTTTTGGGTCATCGGTTTGGTATCAGAGAATAAATAGCGAATCGAGAAAACTGAGATTTTTCGTCGATGTCGCGTCGGACTTTGTTTGATAAGTAACGACAAAATGGGACGGGCGACTTTTGGACACGGCACGAAACCACATGGGCGAGCCCATTAGGCTCGGCCCATGAGGTCACGTGACCGGCCCAACAAGGGCCCATTTTGGGCCGAATAAGCCCAACATGGCGGCCACTTTGGTGGGTCCAAGGGTGGGGCCACAACATACCATGCTTAGTTGGTGATTGTTGATTAAGAGGTGAGTGATTTAAGGGGTATGGGTAATGACACCGTTAACCCATGCTTTCACCTTTTAGACCCATGCTTATGAGATTGATGAAGTAGAGAAATATCTTGGAATTAATAACACACTCTCATAACTCACAATCTCTCTCTCTCTCTCTCTCTCTCTCTCTCCCCTTGTGGCCGGCTACTCCATTGCTCTCTCCCTTCTTGTTCTCTTGTTCTTCACTTAATTGTTCTAGTAGGCATTAAGTGTAGGGTCTTGAAGATCATCCCCTTGGTGTGGACTTGCTCTAGAGAAGAAGACCTTATAGTTCTTCTTTATTGATTCAACAAAGACCTAAAGGTAAATTTCTTGTGGAATAGATTTTGCTTTAAGATTTAATGGTTCATGTTCTTGGACAAGGTTTGAAGTTGATTTTGTTAAATGCTTCCGCTATCTCGATGATCTAGAATGCTCCAATACCCTACAGTGGTATCAAATGATGGTTAACCCTCTTAATCTTTGTCTTGTTGAACTTGTTTCGATTTTATGATGATTTGCATGCCATATTTTCGATAACATGTTTTAATGTATTTTGGGAAAATTGCATGAAATATGTTATTTTTGGAAAATATATTGAATTTGGAATTTTTCGGATTTTATTGGATTTGTCGGGTCAGAGAAGAGACTCTCGGGGAGCCGGATCAGAGGTACCGGACGGAGGTCACCGGAGGCCGGGAAGGGCCGGCAGTGACCGGGGCCGTCCCTCCTCTAGGCCGAGGCCGAGAGGAGAGGCAAGCTCGGTTTGGGCTTTTCTAGGCCCAAACCGAGCCGTGATGTTGTGCTCGGCCCATTGGGCTTGGCCCGATTTGGTTCGTGCACGTTGATTATGTCCGTGGATGAACCCGCGATCCAATATTTCGAAAACTTTTAAATTTGATCGGTTTCGATAAACCGTTTTTCGAAAAGGTCTACTTTCGATAAACCCGACCAAGAAACTTGGCAAAATTAAAACTGGAATAATTGCATTTTATTTTATTACATGTTTGTGTGATAACATGTTGGATGATGTGATGAGATGTATGATGCATTAGTAGCCCATTAGATTTTATCGCTTTCATGGTTTGCACACCATTAGTGTTAGCGTGTAATTATTCTTTCATTCGAGCCCTTAAAGTGTAATTATTGTTTTGTCCGGTCTACGAACCGAGTATTAATTGTAATTACTACTCAAAGACGAGAAGGATGGAAAATCGAGCACAATGACGGTCTTGGAGGAAGTCCAAGAGCTAGTGGGAGCCTGAATGAGAAAGACAAGAAGATGTGATGACTCGTAGAATCCTAAGATTAGGATGGGCTATTGATGCATATTTAAACGCTTTATGTTTGCTTGCTTGAATTATTTAAATAATTATATGCTTGCATGCTTAGCTTATAAGTTTATAAGCCATCATCTCACATGCAAAGATTAAAATTGATTTTAATTGTTTGCATGATTAAAGCGTTGTGAACCATCATCGCACGGGTTGTGATGGATGAGTTCAATTTTGAAACGTGTTTGCACGGGTTGCAAATGACAACTTCAAAAGAAGATTGTATATGATACAATTAGAAACGTCACAACACAGGTTGTTGGTGACGGGTTCATAATTGTACCAAAATACTTTCGAATTATTAAACACAACCAAAATCACAACATAATTTGAGTCAAGTGAGATGCCACCCAAATTCACACTCATGTAGAAACATTTTATCGGTGTCGTGCGCCTTAGTGGAGCATCGATGGAATGGATTCTATATGGAATGGTCAACTTTGTGGGATGTCGTGCGCTTTAGCGAAGCATCTGCACAAAATTGACGCATTAGTAAAGGTTGGTTGACTCGACCACGATTCTTGGCCTGAGCTCAAGCTGGGGCATCGGAAGGGTAAGCCGTGTGCTTTTGTACATACCCTGACCAGAAGTTACACGGGTTGTAATTGGATGGACGTCCTACCCAAATGAGACAATTAGAGCGGTGCGCCTTAGCGTATTTCACTTGACAAATAAGGGATCTTGGTTTAAAGATTCTAAACCTTAGAATCGGATGGTTGGTGTTTAATTCGGATCTTCGTAAATTTATTCAACTTTTCTAATTAAATTTACTTTCTTCGTGTAGAAATGGCTAGTAATTCAACAAACTCGTCTAATTTTTCGTTGAGGACTATACTTGAAAAGTGTAAACTCAATGGAACAAATTATCTGGACTGGGACAGAAATTTACGACTTGTGTTAAAGTTGGAACGCAGGGAGTACGTCCTTGACAAGGCTATCCCGGTTGAGCCAGCTGCCAACGCAACGAGGGTCGTTAAGGATGCGTACCAGAAACACTTTAGCGACTCTATCGACGTTGCGTGTGTCATGCTGGGCTGCATGTAGGCGGACCTCCAAAAGCAGTTTATGGAGCTATCCCATGATCCGTTTGCAATGTTTGCACAGATCAAGGATATGTTCAAAGAGAAAGTACGTATTTTAAAATACACTGTTCTCCGAGAACTCATTGCCTGCAAGATGTCAGCAGGCAGCTCCGTAGGTCCACACGTCCTACGTATGAAGGGACATCTCGATCATATGACTAGTCTCGGAATGACTATGGAGAAAGAGATGGCTGCAGATTTTATTCTGCAATCCCTTCCTCATGCATATGGAGGGTTCGCCATGAACTATCACATGCATGACATGGACAAGACCGCATCGGAGTTGCACAACATGTTGGTAACTACCGAGAAGAGCATATGGGGCAGTACGCCCAAAAGTGTTTTAATGGTCAAGAAGGGATCCGGCTTCAAAGCTGGTGGTGGTAAGGGCAAAGGCCTAATGCACCAGCGGGGGAAGAACATACGACCTTTCATTACTAAACCTTCCATGCCCATGAAGGGAAATGGGAAGGCAAAGAAGTCGGTCTGTTTCTACTGCCAAAAGCCTGGTCATTGGAAGAAGGACTGTCAGCAGCTGAAGGAAGATCAGAAGAAGGGCGGTGGGGCCGCTACTTCGTCAGGTATTCCATTAGAGCTAAATCTTTCTACTATAAATGCTTGGGTACTAGACACTGGAGTTGAGTCTCATGTTTGTGCGGATGTGCAGGTGCTGCATAGTAGAAGAGATATGGGGGAAACGAGGTGGTCCTAAGAGTTGGGAACAACGTAAGAGTTACCGCAACTGCTTTCAGTGGGCTTGTAATAGAACTTTTGGATGTGTTTTGCGTACCTGCTTTCAGCAGGAATATTGTATCAATATCCCTTCTTGAAAAAGAAGGTTATTATTTTGATATTAAAGACGGGTTTTTTAATATCATGTGCAATAACATGTTTTATGGAAATGCTCACACTGTTGGAGGTTTATACATATTAAATATGCAAAACTTGAGATCCAACATGCTCTATAATGTAAATGCTAAGAGGTTTAAAGCTAATGATTTAGATCAAACTCTAATCTGGCATTGTCGTCTAGGTCACATAAATGAGAAACGCATCTCAGCGCTTCACAAGCGCGGACTTCTAAGTCAATTCGAATCCCAAACAATTGATAGATGCGAAGCTTGTTTAATGGGCAAGATGACTAAAGCGCCCTTCATTGGTTTAGGTGAGAGGGCAGGTGATTTATTGGGTCTAATACATTCAGACGTATGTGGACCAATGAGTACACCAGTCAGAGGTGGTTTTGGCTACTTTATCACATTTACTGATGATTTCAGTATATATGGTTATGTGTATCTAATGAGACATAAGTCCGAAGCCTTTGATAAATTCAAGGAGTTTAGGACTGAAGTAGAAAACCAACTCGGAAAGAGTATCAAGGCACTCCGTTCTGATCGGGGTGGAGAATACTTATCCGAGGAGTTTCTTATTCATCTTACTGAAAGTGGAATACTATCTCAGTGGACTCCGCCAAAAGCACCACAACTCAATGGTGTGTCCGAGCGAAGGAATCGGACATTGTTGGATATGGTTCGGACGATGTTAAGTCTCACTGATCTCTCGTTCTCCTTCTGGGGTTACGCTCTACAAACGGCCGCATTCATAATAAACAGGGCTCCGTCGAAAGCAGTGGAAGGGACATCATTCGAGAAATGGTACGGGAAGGAACCCGTTTTGTCCTTCCTGAAAATCTTGGGTTGCGAAGCTTATGTAAAACGGTTGCTTGCAACCAAGCTCGAACCGAGATAAAAATAGTGCACTTTCTTCGGATATCCAAGAGAAACAAAAGGATACTACTTCTACAAACAGAGCGAAAACAAAGTTTTTGTCGCCCGAGGTGGGATATTCTTGGAAAAGGAATTTATTTCCAAGACAATCAGTGGGAGGGCTATTCATCTTGATGAAGTTCTAGATGAGATAGTCACTCAGGAACCACTGGACGACCCATTGGAAGAAGTAGACCCTGAAGTGGTCGTTGAGCAAGAACCAATAGCTACAGTTAATGAGGACGGTCCAAGGCGGTCTGAAAAGATAAGTCATGCACCTATCATATACGGTTTCCTAGTAACTGGAGGTGATGATTTAGTGTTAGTGGACAATGATCCAGCTACCTTTCGAGAGGCCCTAGACGGAACCGACTCTGAGAAATGGCTGGAAGCCATGAGGGAAGAAATGCAATCCATGTCAGATAATCAAGTGTGGAACTTGGTGGATCAAACCCCTGACGTAAAAGTCATTGGGTGTAAATGGATCTTTAAAATAAAGATAGACATGGATGGCAAACCTCAGACCTATAAAGCAAGACTGGTAGCAAAGGGTTATAGATAGACAAGTCCACGGAATTGACTATGAAGAAACCTTATTCCAGTAGCTATCGTCAAATCTATCTGCATTCTACTTGCCGTAGCAGCTTATCATAATTATGAGATATGGCAAATGGACGTCAAAACCGCCTTCCTTAATGGGAGGTTAGCTGAGGACGTTTACATGTCCCAGCCTGAGGGTTTTGAGGATCCTAAGAATAAGGGAAAGATTTGCAAGTTGCTCAAATCGATTTATGGTTTGAAGCAAGCATCTCGGAGTTGGAATCAGCGTTTTGATGAAGTTGTGAAACAGTTTGGCTTCATCGAGAATGATGATGAACCTTGCGTATATAAAAAGGCAGATGGAAGCAAAGTAGTCTTCTTGGTGCTCTATTTTGATGACATACTGCTCATTGGAAACGACGTCCCTACCTTACTCTTAACAAAGACTTGGTTAGGTGAGTGTTTCGCAATGAAGGACTTAGGTGAGGCCTCTTACATCTTGGGGATCAAGATATATAGAGATCGTGCCAAGTGGGTCTTGGGCTTCAGTCAAAGCACCTATATAGACAAAGTGCTGAGAAGATTCTCAATGCATAATTCAAAGAAAGGACTGCTGCCCATGCGTCATGGCATAAAGCTTAGCAAGAAACAGTGTGCTGGGACTTGGTGGATCAAACCCCTGACGTAAAAGTCATTAGGTGTAAATGGATCTTTAAAATAAAGATGGACATGGATGGCAAACCTCAGACCTATAAAGCAAGACTGATAGCAAAAGGTTATAGCCAAGTCCACGGAATTGACCATGAAGAGACCTTTTTTCTCCAGTAGCTATGGTCAAATCTATCCGCATTCTACTTGCCGTAGCAACTATGAGATATGGCAAATGGACGTCAAAACCGCCTTCTTCAACGGGAGGTTAGCTGAGGACGTTTAAATGTCCCAGCCTGAGGGTTTTTGAGGATCCTAAGAATAAGGGAAAGATTTGCAAGTTGCTCAAATCAATTTATGGTTTGAAGCAAGCATCTCGGAGTTCGAATCAACGTTTTGATGAAGTTGTGAAACAGTTTGGCTTCATCAAGAACGATGATGAACCTTGCGTATATAAATAGGCAGATGGGAGCAAAGTAGTCTTCTTGGTGCTTTATGTTGATGACATACTGCTCATTGGAAACAACGTCCCTACCTTGCTCTTAACAAAGACTTGGTTAGGTGATTGTTTCGCAATGAAGGACTTAGGCGAGGCCTCTTACATCTTGGGGATCAAGATATATAGAGACCGTGCCAAGCGGGTCTTGGGCTTAAGTCAAAGCACCTACATAGACGAAGTGTTGAGAAAATTCTCGATGCAAGATTCAAAGAAAGGACTGCTGCCCATGCGTCATGGCATAAAGCTAAGCAAGAAGTAGTGTGCTGAGACACCTGCAGACCTAGCAAGAATGAATGAGATCCCATATGCTTCGGCTATAGGGTCCATAATGTATGCCATGATATGTACGAAACCGGATGTCTCGTTTGCCCTAAGTTGTACCAGTAGACATCAATCCAAACCTGGTGAGGAACACTGGATTGCCGTCAAGGCGATTCTCCAATATTTAAGAAAAACCAAAGACGCTTTTCTTGTATATGGGGAAGAAATAATGATCTAGTTGTCAAAGGATATGTCGACGCTAGTTTCTAGACAGACCCCGATGACTTTAAAAGTCAATTGGGATATGTGTTTACGTTGAACGGTGGAGCATTCAGCTGAAAAAGCAAGAAGCAGGACACCATTGCAAACTCTACGACGGAAGCTGAATACATTGCTGCATCGGAAGTAGCAAAAGAGGTTGTATGGATCAGGAGTTTCATGGTTGGGTTAAGTGTAATTCAAAACCCATCTAACCCAGTAGACTTATATTGTGACAACACCGGGGCCATTGCGCAAGCTAAGGAACCCAGGGCACATGACAAATCCAAATATGTACTCAGGAAGTATCATATCATCCGCGATATAGTTGCTAGAGGTGACGTGAAGATCCACTACGTTGCATCTGATGATAACACAGCCGACCCCTTGACCAAGGCTCTTCCTCAAGCGAAACATGATAAACATGTTAGGTCAGTGGGTATAGACTGGGACTTCGATTGGAACTAGGGGCATGTGGGAGATTGATAGCATTTTTGTGCCCTAGTCCAATTGCTAGTAGTCTGTAAATGTCTATGTATAATTATCATCGTTTGTAATAAATAAGACGGCTTTGTATTACTTATGTGTTGAAGTAATATGTTAAGTATGATCTGATTTATGACCACTAAAGTAGTAAAACCATAAATCTGTACGGATCACACTTAACGAGTCCCTGGTCAATATACGCTTCAATAGAAGCGACCAGTATGAGGATGGTTCTCAATGACGTAGTTCTACTTGTCATAGGGATGAGGGATCCCGGAATCATGTCATAGATATCATGAGGTGATTGATATCGGACGACCCGCTTTGAATAGTGTTTCGTAGATTAAACCATAAACATATTCAAATGCGATAGCTTGTCACGATATCCTTGGACCAAGGAGTCTTTGTGATCGTTATGCAATGTACGTGCGGCTTTAACTTGCGCCTAATGCTTTCTGTAACAGGATTGCAATAACGGGCATGATTGGGTGGCGGAACGGATTGCATGAGTGACACGAAAGACGGCTAAGGGATTTATCCCTCGTACTACGGTATGGGAAAGATATCCGTTATAGGCCTCTTGATCGAGAGTGACTGAGAGAAAGAGCATGGCCATGCCAGTGATACGGGTTATCAGTTCTCAGCCATCTCACATATCAAGTAACAATTATTGATTAAACAAGGAGGACGACTCTATGCCTTGTGATCAATCGGGATATCTAGAGATAATAGGATAGTGACTTGTACGCACCAAGGTTAAATCGAATCATCAATAATCATGCACCTTGGGTAACCATAACGTCTTACTAGAGACCACTTATGATGGATCGGATAAGAGAGATCTTTTGCGCCGATCTGCCAACGGTGGCATGAGCCTGGAGGGTCACACACATACAAGACGGATAACTTGAGACAAGGAAACCTTAACGTTTCTTGAGGAGCAATACATGGACAAAACTGAAGGTTTTGGGCCATAGGTTTGGTATGAGAGAATAAATAGCGAATCGAGAAAACTGAGATTTTTCGTTGATGTCGCGTCAGACTTTGTTTGATAAGTAACGACAAAAATGGTCGGGTGACATTTGGACACGGCACGAAACCACATGGGCAAGCCCATTGGGCTCAGCCCATGAGGTCACGTGACCGGCCCAACAAGGGCCCATTTTGGGCCCAATAAGCCCAACATGGCCGGCCACTTTGGTGGGTCCAAGGGTGGGGCCACAACACACCATGCTTAGTTGGTGATTGTTGATTAAGTGGTGAGTGATTTAAGGGGTATGGGTAATGACACCTTTAACCCATGCTTTCACCTTATAGACCCATGCTTATGAGATTGATGAAGTAGAGAAATATCTTGGAATTAATAACACACTCTCATAACTTACAATCTCTCTCTCTCTCTCTCCTTGTGGCCGGCCACTCCATTGCTCTCTCCCTTCTTGCTCTCTTGTTCTTCACTTAATTGTTCTAGTAGGCATTAAGTGTAGGATCTTGAAGATCATCCCCTTGGTGTGGACTTGATCTAGAGAAGAAGACCTTATAGTTCTTCTTTATTGATTCAACAAACACCTAAAGGTAAATTTCTTGTGGAATAGATTTTTCTTTGAGATTTAATGGTTCATGTTCTTGGACAAGGTTTGGAGTTGCTTTTGTTAAATGCTTCCACTATCTCGATGATCTAGAACGCTCCAAAACCCTACAATATTGTGATGCGGATTGGGCATGAAGTACTCCTGATCGAAAAAGCACCTCGGGAGGATTTTTTATCTCGGGAATAATCTTGTCTCCTGGTTCCGCAAGAAGCAAAATTGTGTAGATATATCTACTGTTGAATCCGAGTACATTGTTGCTGGAAGTAGCTGCACTCAACTTTTGTGGATGAAGCAGTGCCATCAATATCTCAAAGAATCTGGTGCAACATAGCAAAACTAAGTACATTGACATCTGGCATCACTTCATTCGAGAACTTGTGGAAGACAAGAAGATCAAAGTAGAGTATATTTCAACAGAAAAACAGCTTGCAGATATCTTCACCAAGGCATTGGATACAAACTGGTTTGAAAATCTAAGGTCCTCCCTTGGACTTTCTTACCTTGAATAATGCTCTTCAAGGAAAGAGAGAGAGAGAGAGAGAGAGAGAGAGAGAGAGAGATTTTGCTGATTTGTTTTTTTCTCTCTCTAGAAGGACTGCGAGGGTCCACAAAATAAAATATGGGCCCATTAAACAAAAAGCCCGCTTCAGGTTTCAAATAAACAAAAGAAACAAAATTCTTTGTCATCTACTGACAAGACGAGTAGCATATCCCCTTATGACTCTTCGGCTACACAGCAGGAGACGCTGCCTCTTTCCCTTGGTTCTCGGCCTTATTCATCACTCTCCAATAGACTAGGGTTTTACTTACTACCGATTTGCTCCATTCTGCATCTAAAAAACAAACCAATCGAGAATCTCTCACCTTCTAATCCTCCTAGCAGAAACAAACATTTGGCAATGGTGAGAATCAAGCACGTCGCAAGGAAGAATGCCACAACAAAATCATCTCAAAACAAATATGGGGTTAAACTCTCTACTGAAGGACCTGGACCTTCCCATATCAAGGCTTCTGCTCAACGTCCATCAAAAGGTACCTCTAAAACTTCTACTCCATATGTACCTCAGACTCCAACCTCTGAGGAATTTTCTTCCAAGTCGGAAAGGGGAGAAGAACAAAATAATGAGCTGAACACTCCGACATTTGCAAACATCCCTGACGACACTATAGAGTTTATCAGCTGAACACTTATGAAGACTGTTTCAAATATAGGACCTTACTATCCAGCTCTTGTTAGAGAGTTTTGTGTCAATCTCTTCGATGCATACAACGATCCTACAAGTCCACAATGATAGCATTTTTGTGCCCTAGTCCAATTGCTAGTAGTCTATAAATGTCTATGTATATTTATCATCGTTTGTAATATATAAAACGGTTTTGTATTACTTATGTGTTGAAGTAATATGTTAAGCATGATCTGATTTATGACCACTAAAGTAGTAGAACCAAAAATATGTACGGATCACACTTAACGAGTCCCTGGTCAATATATGCTTCAATCGAAGCGACCAGTATGAGGATGGTTCTCAATGATGTAGTTCTGCTTATCATAGGGATGTGGGATCCCGAAATCATATCATAGATATCATGAGGTGATTGATATCGGACGACCCGCTTTGAATAGTATTTCATAGATTAAGCCATGAACATATTCAAATGTGATAGCTTGTCACGATATCCTTAGACCAAGGAGTCTTTGTGATCGCTATGCGATCGACGTAAGGGTTTAACTTGCGCCTAACGCTTTCCGTAACAGGATTGCAATAACGGGCATGATTGGGTGGCGGAACGAATTGCATGAGTAACACGAAAGACGGCTAAGGGATTTACCCCTCGTACTATGGTATGGGAAAGATAACCGTTAAGGCCGCTTGATCGAGAGTGACTAAGAGAAAGAGCATGGCCATGCCAGTGATACGGGTTATCAGTTCTCAGCATCTCACATATCAAGTAACAGTGATTGATTAAACAAAGATGACGACTCTATGCCTTGTGATCAATCGGGATGTGTAGAGATAATAGGATAGTGACTTGTAAGCACAAGGTTAAATCGAATCATCGGGCAACGGTGACCACTTATGATGGATCGGGCAAGAGAGATTTCTTGCGCCGATCTGCCAACTTTGGCATGAGCCTGGAGGGTCACACACATATAAGATGGATAACTTGAGACAAGGAAACCTTAACGTTTCTTGAGGAGCAATACATGGACAAAACTGAAGGTTTTGGGCCATGGGTTCGGTTTGAGAGAATAATTAGCGAATCGAGAAAACTGAGATTTTCTTCGATGTCGAGTCAGACTTTGTTTGATAAATAACGACAAAAAGGGTCGGATAACTTTTGGACACGGCACGCGACCACATGGGCGAGCCCATTGGGCTCGGCCCATGAGGTCACCTAGCCGGCCCATTAAGGGCCCAAATAAGGCCCAATAAGCCCAAGTGGCCGGCCACCTTGATGGGTCCAAGGGTGGGGGCCACACACCATGCTTATTTGGTGTTGTTGATTAAGAGGTGAGTTATTTAAGGGGTTTAGGTAATGACTTGCCTTTAACCCATGCCTTCATCATCTGTCACTTTAATGACCCATGCCTTATGTGTTGATGAAGTAGACAAAATGAAGAATTAATTCATAACACTCTCACAACTCACTTTCTCTCTCTTGTGGCCGGGCAAGACACTCTCCCCTCTCTTCTTGCTCTCTCGTTCTTCACATATTAGTTCTAGTAGGCTTTCTGTGAAGGATCTTAAGGATCATCCTCTTGGTGTGGACTTGCTCTAGAGAAGAAGATCATATAGCTCTTCTTTCTTGATTCAATAAAGACTAAAAGTTAAAATTTCTTGTGAAATAGATTTTGCCTAGAGATTTAATGGTTCATGTTCTTGGACAAGGTTTGGAGTTGCTTTTGTTTATGCTTCCGCTATCTCGATGATCTTGAACGCTCCAAAACCCTACACACAATACAAACAAGTCTATGTAAGAGGAAATTGCTTCGACTTCTCCTCCAAAGCCATCAACATCTACCTAGAAAGAGAAGTGGTCTACAAAATTTAACACATTTCATCAATGGACCGCATTGCACAAGAGGTTACTGGAGGCAAGAAGAAGGTATGGCCAGCAAAAGGGGTTTGAAATTCTTATTCGTAGCATGGACAAGATGTCGAACACAATATTGTAACGATTGGTTCGACAACTTGTTTGATCGCAGATAAAGAACAGTAAATAAATAAACTGGAAACATAAGACACGCAATATGTTTACCCAGTTCGGTGACTCCGCACCTATGTCTGCGGGCACTCTGCCAGTGGAAAGGTTTTCACTATTTGGTAGTCAATAGTACAACTTCAAGAATCAACTACCTATCACACAAGCTATTGTCTTAAGCTACTATAGATCTCACCGTGAACAACCTCGACCAGGGACTCCCCCTGTCTTTGAGAACGTCTCAATTCCACCCTTCGAGCAAGCTTATGCTCGGCGTAGTTTGTCTTCGACAATTTCTTCGTGAGTCTTCAATCATGAACAAATACCCACAAATCACAAATACTCAAACCCTCACGTTTTGATGTATGTGATCGACATCGTTCTTCTAAATACCCAGTCTCTCAATCCACCTACCTTGCACGGTTAAGAGCTCTAAAATTAAGCACAGAGAAGGCGTTAATTGCTATGGGGGTAGCACCTGCTTTTATAGCAATTCTACATGCCTAATTGGTCTTCAACTCCAAATAGGAATTCCTTTGCCTCCTTGCATTATTGGCAAGTTGACAAGTTGACATTGTTGCATTAATGAGCCTTGCTGACGTGTATTCTTCTAGTTGGACGTTGTCTGATCTTGTATTAACTCGTTTTCCCTTTGATCACGTCAAATGTGTTGCAACATGTTGTCTGACATCTTGATTTCGCGCTAAAAAATATGCCAATACTAAACATAGTAACAATCTCCCCATTTGGCAATTTTTTAGGCAAGCATAACTTCACAATCTTCACAGTAAACTTCTGGCAAGCAACGTCTCTGGCTAACACGATCATCTTCAGCCATCTTCATTAACGGCACACATCGGAGCATAACTCTTTGTCCTTAATCTTCATAAGTGGCACATAATACCCTAATCGATCAAACACTCAATTCTCCTTGAATGATGTATGTCGAGCACATGGTTCTTAAGGAATAGTCTTGACATTAGACTAGGTTTCCTCTTCAGTGTCGTTACGCGTCTTCGAGTACTTTCCTAATTCCACAAGACTTGGGTTTCTTCTGTTGTGCGGTTACGAGTCTTCGAATACTTCCCAGCGACATGTTGGAACATATGTTGTACCACTTAGAATGACCTATATCTCCCCCTGATTGCCTCAAAAATGGCAAAGGGCAAACAGGATTGCACGACAATCTTGTAAGGGAATTAAAAGTAAACCGGCTATGACAGAGCAACATAAACACATAAAGATGTCATTTTTGAAGTCAACACAAGTTTCGAGACATGTTACCATGATACCTCTCCCTCTGGTTGCTTTAATGATATCTCCTTCTTAAGTTCATCCAACACCTTCCTATGGACTAACTTTCTGGTCACTGAGCGTCCTAGCATGCTTTTCTTTAAACAGCTCGGTGTCTGATGAAGAGAGCACTAGGGCGCTTTCTTGGTACATTGGTGGGGTGCACAATAGTTGTGAGGTAGATCAATCGAGCGATCTTTCTAGGGCCAGACCTCTTATCGACTCTAGAAATTTTCTTAACAATCGAGTTCATGATAGGAACACGATCTGTAGATGTGATCTTCTCTCTTCCTAGGAAATCATTGATTGCACCAGTGGAGAAATCGAAACAGTGCCCTCGCACACACTTTTCTGAACTCGGGGTCTTCAGGATCATCACAGGTAGCATACAAGTTTATCATAAACTCTTTCACCAGGGAGGGATAGAGTGTACTGGTATTTGAGACTGTCTTGAGCAGCTGCAATAATTCCGGAACGCATTAGGGTTTCCTTAACCGTTTACGATCTTGGTTTCCCAATTCCTTATCGCCGAATATCTTTTCAGAATCTCTATCACAGCAGGTAGCTTTCCAGAAACATAACACAATCTAGACTTTCTAAAAGTCTCAAAAAAAGCTGGAGATCCTCCAGATTCTCAATCGCACTCGATCTTCATATTTAGGAAACTTTTCAAAACTGCAACGCACAAGATGTTGTGACATCACATTTGACATCTTTCCTGACCAGATGCTCGACATATTTTCTAGTACCTCATCTGGCTTTTCGCTTGCTTGGCTCCATCTTAGAACTCCGTCCTCTGTGTGGAAAGACACATTGTCCGTAGAAACAGCGAGAACATTCTTTGGTGGCTTCAAGCCTCCTACTAATTCTTGTTTTCATGAGAAAGGGGCGCCACAAGATCTTCTTCTTTCTCTTCGGGTTCTCCTTCCTCTCTAGGAGTAAATGATATAACAACAATAGGCACAACATCCATCTTCTTCTTCTTGTTCATTTCCTCGATAGGAATCACAACTTTCTCTTCGTGCAACAAAACTTGTAGATCATGAACCAGGAGATTTGGAAATAGATTAGGAAGAGTTACCTCCCTCAGAGTTACCATTTTTGTTCCCCTCACCAACTTCATTTTCTTCATCTTTATTTCCTTGGAGAAGTAGAAGCATCCGCATCAATACGAACAAGATCTGTACATACAAATTTTATGAGAAAGAGGGTCTCGATGGTCTTCTTGAGCACGCTGATCTCCTTACTTAGCTCCTCTTTCAACATTCTCTTACTTTCTCTCTGAGCAAGAGTAGAAATACACACATCTTCATCACTTTGAAGACCATCATCATCAACATTATTCCTTTCTCCATCAGTATCAGTGCTTTCGTGACCATAGGAAGTCGGAACATCTTACTTCTCATCAGTTTCTCTCAAATTCACTTGAGTCGAGGAGGTTGGAACATCCTCTTTCACATCCTGATCCAGACTCTGAGTTTCTTCGACCACACCCTCAGAATGGATTTCTTTAACAACAGTAAGAGACTCTAACACACTCCAATTTCTAGGGTTTGTATCCACATGCTCAGATGAAATAAGAGATTCGGTGTATACCTTGAGCGTCTGCACATTGAGTTGATTCAGAGTGAGTTCCTTCCATGACATCCCCACCGTTTGCTTCTTCGTCGCTTGATGAGCTACTGACATTGGGATTTTTCAGAACTTCTTTCTCAACAACATCCTCCCCTGTGGTGATAGGAAGGGGTTTTACAATAGGCACAGATGATTCTGTCATGGCATCTCTTGGACTTTGACTTTATACTTGTTCCTTGCAGCTCTAGGTCTAGTACCTCTCTTGAAAGAGATCACCACGGGTTCCAATCGATAAATATCATGCAGCGGACGTTATAAAACCGTGGTGATCGAAACAAGCTATGATCTTAATGTAAATTCAACATGTTATATATACCTTTTTGAATCTGAAAATTACCTCTTCTAATCGATGAAAACACAAGCTTAGTGTTTCTCTATTAGGTCCACACAAGCACCACAACCGAAGAAGGTTTTCACTCAAATTTTTTGCTATGAATTTTTTAGAGAAGCTTGGCAACAATTGAGGATGAGATGGGAGAGAGAATTCAGCAATGAGGGGGAGAGAGTGATGATATTAGTTGCTGAAAATTAGAGAAGATAATGGAAGATATTATGTGATTTTAATTTGAAAATTAAAATTGAATTTCAAATTAAAATTGCATATCTATCCTTCATAAACTCTTACTTGCATTTGTTCTCATTCATAACTTAAATCCCTAAATGGGCTTTAAGCCCGTTTAACTAAAACCCAAATTAAACCCATTAACTTGAGTTCTAATTTTGGTTTAGACAAAACGGCTCAATCTCCTCGAATTGATTTCCTCAACCGTCTGGTTAAAACCTTAGGCCTGAAAACTACTGAATCGTTCTCAATTTTCATCCATAATTGTTGTCATGTATCCTGCTTAATGCGTGTGACCCTCTAGGCTCACGAACAATTGACAGACTTGTAAAATTACTATTTTACCCTTTCCATCATAAGTGGTCTCTAGCAAGACATTATGGTTATCCAACGTTCATGATTATCGATTATTCGACTTAACCTGTTATCGCACATGTCACTATCCTTTTATCAAACCGATATCCAGATTGATCAATTTAGGATGACCATTCTATGCCTATTGATCAATCTGGATATCGGTTTGATAAAAGGACAGTGACATGTACAATAACAGGTTAAGTCGAATAATCGATAATCACGAACATAGGATAATCATAATGTCTTGCTAGAGGCCACTTATGATGGAAAGGGTAAAATAGTAATTTTACCAGTCTGCCAATTGTTCATGAGCCTAGAGGGTCACACGCATTAAGCACGATACATGACAACAATTATGGATGAAAATTGAGAACGATTCAGTAGTTTTCTGGCCTAAGGTTTTAACCAGACGGTTGAAGAAATCAATTCGAGGAAATTGAGCCGTTTTGTCTAAACCGAAATTAGAACTCAAGTTAATGGGTTTAATTTGGGTTTTAGTTAAACGGGCTTAAAGCCCATTTAGGGATTTAAGTTATGAATGAGAACAAATGCAAATAAGAGTTTATGAAGGATAGATATGCAATTTTAATTTGAAATTCAATTTTAATTTTCAAATTAAAATCACATAATATCTTCCATTATCTTCTCTAATTTTCAGCAACTAATCCCATCACTCTCTCCCTCTCATGGCTGAATTCTCTCTCCCTCTCATTCTCCATTTTTGTCAAGCTTCTCTCAAAAATTCATAGCAAAAATTTGAGTGAAAACCTTCTTCGGTTGTGGTGCTTGTGTGGACCTAATAAAGAAACACTAAACTTGTGTTTTCATCGATTAGAAGAGGTAACTTTCAGATTTAATATATATATATATATAACATGTGGAATTTACATTAAGATCAGTGCTTGCATCGATCACCACGGTTACATAACGTCCGCTGCATGATATTTATCGATTGCAACCCGTGGTGATCTCTTTCAAAACTTAGGTATTCGTTGCATAGTGTACATAAAGACTCCTTGGTCTAAGGATATAATGACAAGCTACGATATGTGAGTATCTCATGACTGGATCTATGCAGCATACTCACAATCGGGTTGTCCGATATCATCGACCTGATGGTATCTATGATATAACTCCGGCACATACTTTGCCATGATCAGTAGAGCGTGATCACAAGGAGTTGGTCTCATACTGATCGCTTCTTAAAGAAGCTAGCTAATCAGGGACTCATCAAATGTAATTCTTTCTGATCTATAGATCTACTATTAGTGATTACACACATAATGACACAGATCAAATTACATTCGATATATTACTACAATACATTAGTAATATATGCCGATTTATTTATTCGGAAAGATGATAAAACATTACATATGTAGATCACTTATATATTGGACTGGGGCATAACTCTAACAATTTTCCACTTGCCCCTAGTTCCAATTTAAGTTCTGATCTACTCCCATAGACCCTGCATGTTACTCATGCCTAGGTTGCGGCTGAGCCTTTGTCAAGGGATCGGTCATATTATCATCAGTCGAATAGTGTTTAATCTCCACATCACCTGTATATGTGATAACTCTCACGAGGTTATTCCTGCTGAGTATATGTTTGGATCTGTTGTGGAATCTGGGCTCTTGAGCAATAGCTACGACACCTGTGTTGTCCCACAACAAGCTTATCGGATCAGACGCTCGCGGCGTTGCATCTAATCCGATCAGAAAGCTTCTAATCCATACGACCTCTTTAGCTGCTTTTGTTGCAGCTATATACTCAGCCTTCATTGTAGAGCTGGCAATTTTGGCTTGCTTAAAGCTTATCCAGCTGAAAGCGCCACCACTCAACACAAAATATATCTTGACTGAATTTAAAAGTCATCAGGATATGTCTGAAAACTAGCATCGACTTGTCCTTTGACTGCTAGTTCTCTATCTTCATCCCCATACACCAAAATGCATACTCGATCCTCCTCAAATATTTGAGGATGGCCTTTGACAGCAATCCAGTGTAACTGATCGGGGTTAGATTGGAATCTGCTGGTAGAGCTTAGTGCAAACGAGACTTCCAATCTCGTGCACATCCTGGCATACACGATGGATCCGACAGCCGAAGCATAAGGGATCTTACTCATCCTGCTCAGCTTATCAGGAGTACTAGGACTCTGTAGCTTGCTGAGCTTAATGCCATGACGCATGGGTATGTATCCTTTCTTAGAATCAAGCATTGAGATCTTCTCAACACTTTATCTATGTACATGTTCTGACTTAGCAACATGTTCTGACTTAGGCCCAAAATCCTTTTGGAATGATCTGTAGAGATCCTGATGCCTACATTAAATGTAGCATCACCTAAGTCCTTCATCGATAAGTACTTCCCTAACCAAGCTTTGGTGGCAAGGTCGGGATGTCATTCCCGATGAATAAATATCAAGAATACAATATTACTCCCACTCGCTTTCTTATGTACGCAAGGCTCACTTTTGTTTTTGATGAAGCCGAGTTCCCTTACAGCTTCATCAAAACGAATGTTCCAACTCCGTGAAGCTTGCTTTAATCCATAAATGGATCTAAGCAGCTTACAAATCTTTCCGGGATTCTCTGGATCAACAAAACCCTCGGGCTGTGTCATATACACATGTAGGGTTTTGGAGCGTTCTAGATCGTCATCGAGATAGCGGAAGCAATAAAAGATAATCTACTCCAAACCTTGTCCAATAACATTTAAACCATTAAATCCCAAAGCAAAATCTATTCCACAAGATATTTACCTTTAAGTCTTGTTTGAATCGATAAAGAAGAACGTTCGGATCTTCTTCTCTAAAGCAAGTCCACACCAAGAGAATGATCTTCAAGATCCTTCACTTAATTGCCTACTAGAACAATTAAATGAAGAACAAGAGAGCAAGATGGAGGAAGAACACCAAGGTGGCCGGCCACAATGAGAGAGAAAGAGAGGTTTTTGTGAGTTTTGTGACTTAATCAATTAATGAAATAATGTCTTGCAATATATCTCATCATCCAACTCACAAGTATGGGTTAAAAGTGATTGGTATGGGCTTAAAGGAGCTTTAACCCATACCCCTTAAATCACTCACCTCTTAATCCACAACTACCAACTAAGCATGGTGTTGTGTGGCCCCCACATTGGCCCCACCAAGTGGGCCGGCCATATGGCCTTATTGGGCCGGCCATGAGGCTTCATGGGCCGAGCCCAATGGGCCCTCCCGTGTTGTCTCATGCCGCGTCCAAAAGTTTCCCGACCCTTTTGTCGCTACTTATCAAACAAAGTCCGACGCGATATCGACGAAAAACTCAATTTTTCTCGATTCGCTAATTATTCTCTCAAACCGAACCTATGGCACAAAACCTCCAGTTTTGTCCATATACTTCTCCTTAAGAAACATCCATGTTTCCTTGTCTCAAGTTATCCGTCTTGTATGTGTGTGACCCTCTAGGCTCATGCCACCGTTGGCAGATCGGCGCAAGAATTGCTCTTGCCCGATCCATCATAAGTGGTCTCTAGTAAAACATTATGATTACCCAAGGTGCATGATGATCGATGATTCGACTTAACCTTTGTGCGTACAAGTCACCATCCTTTTATCTCTAGATATCCCGATTGATCACAAGGCATAGAGTCGTCTCCCTTGTTTAATCAATCATTGTTACTTGATATGCGAGATGACTGAGAAATGATAACCCGTATCATTTTGCATGGCCATGCTTTTCTCTCATTCGGTCTCCATCAAGAGGCCTTCTAACGGATATCTTTCCCATACCGTAGTATGAGGGATAAATCCCTTAGCCGTCTTTCGTGTCACTCATGCAACCCGTTCCGCCACCCAATCATGCCCTTCATAGCAATCCTTTTACAGAAAGCGTTTGGCGCAAGTTAAAGCCGTACGTTCATTGCATAGTGATCACAAAGACTCCTTGGTCTAAGGACGTCGTGACGAGCTATCGCATTTGAATATGTTTATGGCTTAATCTATGAAAACACTATTCAATGCGGGTCGTCCGATATCAATCACCTCATGATATCTATGATATGGTTCCAGGATCCCACATCCTTATGACAAGTAGAACTACGTCATTAAGAACCATTCCTCATACTGGTCACTTTCAAGGAAGCATAGGTTGACCAGGGACTTGTTAAGTGTGATCCGTACAGATTTATGGTTCTACTACTTTAGTGGTCATAAATCAGATCATGCTTAACATATTACTTCAACATATAAGTAATATAAAGCCGTTTATATTTATACATCACAAACGATGATATTTGTACATAGACGTTTACAGGCTAATACCAATTGGACTACGGCACAAATGCTATCAACACATCCTCTTTTAAGTTACTGCTAAGGAAGGGGTTTTGACATCCATCTGCCATAACTATGGCTAAAAGTAATCCGGATTAAACTAAACATTACTACTGGTGAAGAGGTGTCATCGTAATCCATTTATTGAATCTGACGATAACCTTTTACAACCATCCTAGCCATATTGGTCTGAGGACTTCCATCCATGTCGGTCTTGATCGTATAGACCCACTCAGAACCGATGGGTTTTATCCCAGGGGTTTGATCCACCAAGCACCAGACTTGGTTGTCATACATGGATTTCATTTCCTCACTCATGGCGTTCTGCCATTTTTCGGAGTGTGGACTGTTCAAAGCTTGTCTGAAGGTTTCTGGATCATCCTGATCCATCAATATCAAGTCATTTCCCGCAGTGGCTGTGAATCCATATCTTTCTGGAACATGACGAGATCTTTTAGACCTCCTTGGACCATCTGGAATTTTTGTAGGGACTGATTCTTCATCTACGACCATCTGAGGCTCCAGTACTTCTACATCTTGCATACCAGGCTCCTGAATTGCTTCAGGCTGTTCCGTATCCTGTCGAATTTCTTCGAGATGCACGGGACTCCCACTAGCTCTTTTGGAAATAAAACATTTCTCCAAAATACCCCTCCTCGAGCAACAAAGGCTTTGTACTTGCTGGGTATGTAGAAGTTGTATCTCTTAGTTTCTTAAGGATACCTTACGAAGACACATTTGTCTGATTTGGATGCCTGCATCTCTGCTACCAAAATCATTTAGGAAAAACATACTAGAATGTTTCCCACACCATATATGACTATGGTCCATTTCTTATTTGGCTACTACGCGAAGGCACACGCATCCAAATAGAACTGAACATCTCATCCCGCTCCCATCCCAATGAATACTACGCGGAGGCGCACGCATCCATAGTAACTGGAGACGTGATGAGTTTCATGTGGTGTACCTTTTGTGACTCTGGTCCAGCTCTTATTTGGCTACTACGCGGAGGCGCACGCATCCAAATAGAACTGATTACCTTATTCAGCTCACATCCCAATGAATGATATGCGGAGGCGCACGCATCCACAGTAATGGGAGACAGAATGACTGTCACAAGGTGTACTATCGTTGTCTTCATCGGAGCCCGATTCAAAATGAATGCGGCCGTTTCTATAGTCAAGTATTAGTTCAACTCTCTTCTGGCCTGAGTACTCATAGGTCCACATACGTCGGAATGTATTAGACTTAATAAGTCACTCGCCGTCGGAAGGTGCCTTTTTCATTTTGCCCATAAGGCGAGACTTGCATCTTTCAGTTTGAGTGAATTCAAACGGACATAAAAAGTCCACACTTGTGAAGTGTTGAAATGCGTTTCTCGCTCATTAGGCAAGACTTGCATCTTTCAGTTTGAGTGAGTTCAAACGGACTTAAAGTCCACACTTGTGAAGTGTTGAAATGCGTTTCTCGCCTATGTGCCTCAAATGACAATGCCTGATCCTGAAGACGTGGATGCCCACTCTTGTTCACATGATCCTTGTATTGCTTACAATCAATTATTTCCGTGTCCTACTCATTGCAGTGATAGCAGATCTCCTCCAATTTGTCCTTAGAATTCACAGCAGTTTTGGGAGCTGCTTGAACCTTTGGACGCTTGGGGTGTCTGATCTGCCCTGCAAGGTGCCCAGGAGCCTTACCCTTACCCAGATCAGCTTTCTTGAAGCTGACCTTCTTGTTGACCATAAGGACCTCCTTGGTCTTGCCCTTGAGGTTCTTTTCAGCGGTCACAAGCATCCCATGAAGCTCTATTAAGGACTTGTCCATGTCATGCATATTGTAATTTACTATGAAATCACTATATGTATCTGGAAATGACTGCAACATAAAATCCGCAGCCATTTCCACCTGATCATCAAAACCGAGTTTAGTTAGATGTTCCTGAAGACATTTCATCTTCGTGACATGGGGACTAACAGGGTTTCAGCCTTATGCTTGCAGGAGTTGAGTTCTCTGAAAGTATCATATCTTTCAACACGAGCTTTCTCCTTGAACATTTCCTTTACCTCTGCCTTACAGGTATGAGGGTGATCTGAAACGTTCCTGAACTGCTTCTGCAACTCTGGCATCCTACTGCCCGCCATAATGAATGACTCGTCGACTTGGTTACTAAGGAACTTTGATAAGTATCCTTAGTGCCCTAGCGACGTTCAGCGGTGGCTCAGCAGGAGGTTCCTTGGTAAGGATAAACTACTTGCGTTCATGCTTGAGTACAAGCCTCAAGTTTCTATTCTAATCTGAGTAATTCACGCCCTTGAGTCTGTCCTCAATCTGGACTCTCAGTGCGCTATTACTCCTTTGTGTTGTGTTTGCCTTTTAGTTCTACATGGTAAAATTAATTAAAATTCAAGTTGGAGATTAAGTTACAAAACACTTGTCTTATTCTAACATTAGAATCTGAACCAGGATCCTATCATACCCTCAATTGAAGTGAACGGAGGCTCACTGCTCCAATTGAGAGCATCAAGGTAGGAATACATCCATTTACAAAACCATGTAATTCCTGGCTAGGGTCTGTACTTAAAAGTACACGGCATACCCTATACTGATACCCTAGGTCAGCCCTAGCTGACAATCGTAGACAAGTCTACCAAGCTTGAACTATGGATAGAACTAATGTAGCTACTACGCGGAGGCGCACGCACCCACACAGAACTACCCATCTCATCCAGACTTTTTCTCTATGAATGTTACGTGGAGGCGTACCGACATCCATAGGGTCAAAGCCCTTTTGAGTGCCCAAACTTGGATGGTATCACGCTTGACTTGTAATTATTTGCGTTTAAGTGAATTATAAAAGTCTGATTGCATATCGATACAATCTTAATCTGGAATCATCAATTGCAAATCCATGCAAAGATGATCCCTTAGCAGGTTACATGCGAGTGATTAAATTCCGATTTTAATCTTTGCATGTGGGTGATAGCAAATCATACATAAACTTGTATATTTAAACTATCATACATTCATACATTCAAACATATAAATGTAACGATAAAATATATGCATAGCTAAGCCCATCTTAAGTTCCTAAGAATCTAGCAATACCGATCCTAAAGCCATGGTCTTCAAGATCCAAACTTGCTCCATTCTTGTGAACTCCCACTGGCTTCGAGCCTCCTCCAATCCGAGTCTTCCTCTTGACTTGATTCTTGTGTCGGTCTCCGTGATTACAAATTAAAATAAATAAAATGAAATACAAATCATGACACGCAGGCCATATTTACTACAACCCAAAATTAAGCAACACGCATGTTGCAAAACCGAAATTAAAATGCAAATCTAATGGGCTTAGCTAGCATCATGTGGAAAACATCATGTTATTAAAGATCATGTATACAATCAACATGCTTATCAAACAAATAAATTTTTCAAATTTTATCTTTCTTAAGTGTGGAAAAATTCCGGTTTATCGAAACCGGACGTTTTAACTGATTAATTGAATTTTGGACCGGTTCTCGCTGGTTTATCGAAACCGAACCAAATCTGAAATTTAAATTTTTAGGGTTTTCAAATATTCTCGCAATGAGGGGGAGAGAGTGATGGGATTAGTTTCTGAAAATTAGAGAAGATAATGGAAGATATTATGTGATTTTAATTTGAAAATTAAACTGGAATTTCAAATTAAAATTGCATATCTATCCTTCATCAACTCTTATTTGCATTTGTTCCCATTCATAACTTAAATCCCTAAATGGGCTTTAAGCCCGTTTAACTAAAACCCAAATTAAACCCATTAACTTGAGTTCTAATTTTGGTTTAGACAAAACGGCTCAATTTCCTCGAATTGATTTCTTCAACCGTCTGGTTAAAACCTTAGGCCAGAAAACTACTGAATCGTTCTCAATTTTCATCCATAATTGTTGTCATGTATCGTGTTTAATGCGTGTGACCCTCTAGGCTCACGAACAATTGGCAGACTTGTAAAATTACTATTTTACCCTTTCCACCATAAGTGGTCTCTAGCAAGATATTATGATTATCCAATGTTCATGATTATCGATTATTCGACTTAACCTGTTATCGTACATGTCACTGTCCTTTTATCAAACCGATATCCAGATTGATCAATAGGCATAGAATGGTCATCCTAATTTATCAATCATTGTTTCTTGATATTTGAGATGACTGAAACCTGATACTATGGTATCACCTGCACGGCCGTGCTATTCCTTCAGTCATACTCATCAAGTGGCCTAAACGGATATCTTTCTCATACCGAAGTATGAGTGATAAATCCCTCAGACGCCTTTCGAGTTCACTAGTACAACAAATATCAAAGCCAATCGAAGCCGTTATAGTTACCCTTTTACAGATAACGTTAGACTAGGTTAAACTTAGGTATTTGTTGCATAGTGTACACAAAGACTCCTTGGTCTTAGGATATAATGACAAGCTACGATATGTCAGTATCTCATGACTGGATCTATGCAGCATACTCACAATCGGTTTATCCGATATAATCGACCTGATGGTATCTATGATATAACTCCGGCACATACTTTGCCATGATCAGTAGAGCGTGATCACAAGGAATTGGTCTTATACTGATCGCTTCTTAAAGAAGCTTACCTGATTAGGGACTCATCAAATGTAATTCTTTCTGATCTATAGATATACTATTAGTGGTTACACACATAATGACATAGATCAAATTACATTCGATATATTACTACAACACATTAGTAATATATGCCGATTTATTTATTCGGAAAGATGATAAAACTTTACATCTGTAGATCACTTATATATTGGACTGGGGCATAACTCTAACATCTCTTGGAAACAGTTTACTTCTTTATCTTTGGATTCTGTTTACAAGCTGATTCTTACAATCTTTAATCAGCTTCTTGTCCAAGCCATTATCAAGGGAGACTGGATTTTCTTCACCGAAAAAAACTTCATTAGGAGCCAAAACGGTTGTGGCGTGATAGAAGAGCTGAAAGATTTTCCATGGTAATTTTATCTTCAGAAGGACCTTGTTTTGAACCAGGCACATATTCGATTTAGATGTCTTCTTGGTCTAGAGAGGAGTCTAAGGATTGACCTAAGACTCTCAAACCTGTTTGCATCCATGGTTTTTGTAACAATATCAGCTAGCTGCTTTCCGGTGTGAATATACTCCAGTTTGATCTTCTTTTCTTCCACCAAGTTTCGGATAAGTGATGTCTAACTTCAATATACTTGGTCCTGCTATGTTGAACTGGACTCTTTGAGAAATTGATGGCCCTAATGTAATTGGAGAACAGTGTCATGACCTCTGGCTTGACATCATACTCATCGATCATATGTTTCATCCAAAGAAGCTGAGTACAAATGCTTCCTTCTGATATGTATTCTGACTCGGCTGTTGATATGACGATGCAATTTTGTCTTTTACTTATAATGTGCTTAGCTTGTAACAGATAGCTTGCTTTGGGATTAGCTTGACAACGTGCACACATACCAACTGTAAATGCAATATCTGGACGACTAGCAGCGAGGTATATAAGGCTTCCGATGATGCTTCTATAAAGGCTCTGATCAACAGGTTCACCTAGATCATTCTTGGTGATCCTAGAATGAGTTGCAATAGGGGTTTGTTTGTGGGATGCATTTTCCAGTCCAAACTTCTTTACAATATTTTAGGCATACTTGCTTTGAGAGATAAAAATGACATCCTTCATCTGCTTGATCTGGAACCCCAGAAAATAGTCTAGCTTACCAACCATGCTCATTTCGAACTCAGACTGCACATGTTGAACAAAACGTTCTACTATCTTGTCTGACATGCCTTCAAACACAAAGTCATCGATGTAAATTTGGGAAATCATGAGGTTACCACCTTCCTTCTTTGCGAATAGAGTTTTATCAACTCCCTCTCGAGTATGGCCATTGTGAACATTTGTTTGAGCAACATAAACTTCCTCATTCAAGTACCCATTGAGAAAGGCACTCTTCACCTCCATCTGGAAAAGTTTGTAATGGAGATGATTAGCAATACTAAGAAGAAGTCTGATGGCTACATCTTTATTAATGCCACCGATTTGCTCAGGAATCAGATCAAGAGTAATGTTATGCTTTTCATCGCCATCATCTATCCTGACATCTGTAGTACTAGGAACACCTACAGAGTCAAAGACATGAGAGTTCTTGACATTTGTCTTTCTCCCCCTCTATATTTCATAATCAGGACGCATAGTAACTCTATTATGAATATGGAAATCCATGTGGAGAGAACTGTCTTTGGCCAACATTATCGTTCAAGCCATTTCATGAAGAGTCTGGTTCTTCCTTTCCACAATCCTATTCTTTTGCGTTGTGATGGGAGTAGAGAACTCGTGAGCTATTCCTTTAGTATCACAAAAATTGGCAAAACTTATACTTTCAAATTCTCTTCTATGGCCACTCCTGAGTCTGATCATTTTGCCAATGCTTCTTCCTTTTTCCTTCTGGACTTTATGGCATAGGGCTTCAAGACTTTCGACCAGAATTGGTCTCATCAGATCTACGTGTATAAGCTCTAGTACTTGCGATGTGGTAATATGTTGCCCCATCTTGTGCGACTTCTTGACTTGTTTATCAATCTGGCATTCACCACATATTTTTCCTTCAACACTCTTCAGAGAAGGGACACCGACTACATCATTTTCAGAGACAATTTTATGTATGCTCCTAAGATCCAGATGACCAAGTTTTTCGTGTAGAAACTTGGTCTTGTCATCCTTGGTTAGGAAGCATTTGATTGACAAAGTTGCTGAGGCTGGAGACCACATGTAATTGTCTTGAAAACTTATTCCCTTCATGAGCTCATCCTGGTTCTCGTTCAATACCACACACTTGTCATGGGGAAAGTTGACAAGTAGATCTAGATCACAGAGCTGGCTGATGCTAGTAACGTTTGTCGTAGGAACTTCTACCAACAAGGCCTCATTTATGCATGGTACCTCAGGGTAGTTGAACTGCTCCTTACCCATAATCTTAGCTTTCACTCCATCACCAAAAGTAACATAACAATTCGCATGTGGTTTTAAGTTATTTAAGAAGGCACGATCACCAATCGTATGACGAGAACAACCACTGTCAAAGTACCAATCGTTGCTGGTAGAAACTTTTAGAGAAGTATATGCAATGTTAGCCCGATAGTTTACCTCTTTCACTCTCTGTTATTTCTGAGGAGAGGATTGTCGACCTTCTTTTACTCGCCATTCTTTCTGAGGTGTGGCCTTTCGGCGAGCTGGCACATGCTTATGTGATTGTTGATGTCGAGTGTGTTTCTTCCCGTAAAGGTGATAGCAAAACGGTCGTATGTGGCCCTTTTGTCCGCTGTAATGACAGACCCATCGTGGTATGTTGAGGGAGTCAGAAAGATGTTGTTGACGATGTCTCTGAACTTGATTAATGCTGGATGCCTGCGACATCTTGATAGACATCTAGTTAATAACCTTTTGAGGAACAAAAACAGTCTGAGACGTGGAAGTCTCGTGAGTGTAACCTAGTCCCTTTTTGTTCTTGGATGGTTTTCCAATGGATAAGATCTCGTCCAGAGTATTGGTGCTAGAGTTCATCATCTTAACAGACTTAGTCATGTGCTCTAGTTCCCCATTCAAACGGGTGACTTCTCGCTTGAGATCCACAACGGTTTCAAGTAGGCTTGTCTTGTCTTCAGTAAGAGAGAGAATGAGAGCATTCTGCTTCTCAAGGACCTGAGACTCTTCAATCGATTTGACATATAACTCATTATAAGCTTTGTTCAAAATATCATCAGACAGTTCATCGTCAAACTCATATTTCTTTAGGGGTTCAACAGTTTCGTTGACATGATCGATATAATACGAAGAGGAGGCTGTAAGTGAAACGAGATTTCTTATCTGTTTAGAATCGTTGTCTCCTTCTTTCTCATCGGTTAGATTGGCATTGAATCCATTCTTCTGCTTCTGTTGGAAGTTGAGACACTCCTTCTGAATATGCCCATAGCCTTTACACTCATGACACTGACAGCCTTTGCCTTTCCCCGTATGTTCATCACTTCTTCCATATTTGTAAGTATTCTTATCCTTCTGAAACCTTTGGTGAAGGTTGTCTGTGACATCTTGAGAGACATTCTTCCCAGCCATCTGGTTGAATCTTTTCATGACTCTGCTATAGTTCTTGGCAAGCATTGCAATAGTGTCATCAATTTTGTTATCAGAATCAGAGTATACCTGTTCTTTCTGACAATGGGTAAAACTTTTGAGGGCCATTCCTTTGTGTGTCTTCTCCAAATTCGGAAGGGAGAGCTCGAAGGTCATGAGGGATCCCATGAGTTCATCAAACTTTAGAGTTTTAAGATCATGAACTTCTTCTATCATGGTGATTTTCATCTTGAATCTCGGGCTTAGTGCTCTTAGAGTCTTTCTAACTAGATCTTCATCGGTCATGGGTTTACCAATGGAGGATGACTCATTAGCAAGATCTCTAATATGATCATGGAAGTTAGCTATGGTTTCGTCTTCATTCATGGAGAGAGCTTCAAAGTTTATGGTGAGCTACTGAAGCTTTTGCTCTTGAACTCTAGTGGTTCCTTCATATGCAATAGCAAGCACATTCCAAGCTTCTTTGGCACTTGTGAATGTGTTAATAAGCCTGAAGACATTCCTGTCAACCCCGTTGAATATAGCATTGAGTGCACGAGAGTTACTTAGGGATGCCTCTTCTTCTGTAGGACTCCAGTCTTTTTCGGGTATGGGACAAGTCATATTGCCTTGGGCATCAGCATATTGTGGCTCCTCCCAACCATTGATCATAGCCTTCTAATTTTTGCTGTCGACGGACTTCATAAAGGCACACATCCGTGCTTTCCAATAACCATAATTGGTTCCATCAAGGACTGGAGGACGATTGATAGATCCTCCTTCCATATCAGCTACACAGAATCTTTGCAGGAAATCACCTAAGAGTTAAGGTGCGTCCTCTGATACCAAATGAAATTTTTATTCGTAGCAGGGACAAGATGTCGAACACAATGTTGTAACGATTGGTTCAACAACTTGTCTGATCGCAGATAATGGACAGTAAATAAATAAACAGTAAACAGAAGACACGCAATATGTTTACCCAGTTCGGTGACCCCGCACCTACGTCTGAGGGCACTCTTCTAGTGGAAAGGTTTTCACTATTTGGTAGTCAATAGTACAACTTCAAGCATCAACTAGCTATCACACAAGCTATTGTCCTAAGCTACTGTAGATCTCACCGTGAACAACCTCGACCAGGGACTCCCCCTGTCTTTGAGAACGTCTCAATTTCACCCTTCGAGCAAGCCTATGCTCGGCGTAGTTTGTCTTCGACAATTTCTTCATGAGTCTTCAATCACGAACAAATACCTACAAATCACAAATACTCAAACCCTCACTTTTTGATGTGATGTATGTGATCGACACCGTTCTTCTAAACATCCAGTCTCTCAATCCGCAAACCTTGCACGGTTAAGAGCTCTGAAATTAAGCACAGAGAAGGTGTTAACTTCTATGGGGGTAGCACCTGCTTTAATAGCAATTCTACATGCCTAATTGGTCTTCAACTCCAAATAGGCAATACAATTCCAAATAGGAATTCCTTTGCCTCCTTGCTTTATTGGCAAGTTGACAAGTTGGCATTGTTGCATTAATTAGCCTTGCTGACGTGTATTCTTCCAGCTGGATGTTGCCTGATCTTGTATTTACTCGTTTTCCCTTTGTCCCACGTTTCTGAAAATCAAACAGGAAAGATAGAAAATTGTCCTAATCCTACGCGCGGTAATGTCACGTCAAATGTGTTGCAACATGTTGTCTGACATCTTGATTTCGCGCTAAAAAATATGCAAATACTAAACATAGTAACATGGTTATTGCTTCATCAGAGCTCACAGCCAAATATTCCATACTTTATCGAATCGGCATGGCGAACTGGGCACCTTCGTCTTATGGGTCGAGCATACAGGCAGATTTCGCCAAGCTAATCTATCAAATAGGTATGGAGTCTCCTCTTGACTTCGGGACTTTTATTGTAGAACATATGATTAAGACATGCGGGATCCTATGATGTTAAGTTACCTATCGGCTTTCCTTCCTTTATATGTGGAATGATGATTCAACAATGTCTCAATATTGTTCGGGACAATGATCTTGCCGGAAAGAAACCTTTGGAGCTCAACATAAGCCCAAAGTTGTTCGAAGCGAAGGATGTCAAGGGTGTTCCATGACCCTCTGCAAAAACCTATGAAGCCGGAAGCAGCTCTAGAGCCGCAGAGACCATTCAAGACATGGTGCACGATCTCATGGAAGGGATCATAGATTTGGAGGGCACCATTGCTACTCTAACGAGCAGAAAAGCTATCTATGAACAGCTCCACCATGATCTCATGGTTGCTTCTCAAGAGGGTCCTGATGCCGAAGAAAATGATGCTCACTCCGCCTCCTCCTAGTAACAAACCTCACTCTCTGATAAAAGAAAAAAACTTATCTTATTTTTGTTAAACTCTTGAATCCCCGGGGACTGTCCGGGTTAATTACGTGAATACTTTTTGTTCCTTGGTGGAGCTTGGAATTTTCCCCCGTGGTTAGGTGTTCATTTGCTCGTGCTTAGAGATGGTTTTTATTTGTGGTTTGTCAAAATCCTTCTTTGATGTTGCCCTTTTGCCATTTTTAGGCAATCAGGGGAAGATATTAGGTAAGGCGGTTTCAAGACCTCCAAATTTTTGGTGTCTAGTTACTCAAACATGATGGAACATGTGTCACGACATGTTACCACGTGTTATGTGCCTTGCTACAGAAGACATCATGAAGATGAAGAACATGATGGAACATGTGTCACGACATGTTACCACATGTTATATGACGGACTGCGGAACATGTGTCACAGCATATTGCAACCTTGCTACAGAAGACAGAGTTTTAATAAAGAACTACTGAAGGCGCGACCATCAGGAAACGGTGCTCACCTGAAAATGTTGAAGACGCTGCTAACCAGAAATAATGATCGCCCGAAGCTCGTCGTCAAAATGTGCTTGCCTAAAAAAATTGCCAAATGGAAAGATTGTTACTACGTTTAGTATTGGCATATTTTTTAGTGCGGATTCAAGATGTCAGACAACATGTTGCAACACAGTTGGTGCGGCATGATACTCGCAGGATTAGGCAAGACATCGAAGACTTCCTGTTTTGAAGCATAGAATCTCCACGCGCAAAGGAATAAAGACGTGGATGAAATAGGCAAGGTTCGGCTGGGAGAAAGACACGCAAGCAAGGTTTAATGAATGCGGCAACACCAACTTGTCACTTTCCAGAAACGCAAGGCGGAAAGAGACTTTCTAATCGAAATAGGAATCCGATTAGGCAATAGGAGTTGCTATAAAAGCAGGCGCTACCCCCTTAGCAACTCAGTCCTTTCTCTATGCTAAATTCTTAGAGCTCTTAGCCGTGTAAGACTAGCGGATTGAGAGGTTGATCTATTTAGAGAGGACGTTGTCGATTGCATACATCAAGTCGAGGAGATTTGAGTGTTTGAAATCTATTGGGTTTTGTTCGTGATTGAAGAACTCGCGAAGACGATTGTCGAAGACAACACAACCGAGCATAGGCTTGCTCGAAGGGTGGAATTGAGAGGATCTCAAAGACAGGGGGAGTCTCTGGTCGAGATTGTTCACGGTAAGATCTCTAGTAGCTTAGGACAATAGCTTGTGTGATAGCTAGTTGATGCTTGAAGTTGTACTATTGACTACCGAATAGTGAAAACATTTCCACTGGCAGAGTGCCCCCGGACGTAGGTGCGGAGTCGCCGAACTAAGTAAACATAGTGTGTGCCTTCTGTTTACTTCTTTATTATTTATAATCCATAAACTGTGATTAGACAAGTTGTCGAACAAATCGTTACAACATTATTTTCGACATCTTGTCCCTGCTACAGAACAGAATTTCAATGTGGTTTGGTTGAGTTCAAAAATTATACTTTAAAACCGCTTTTGTTTTATTTGCTCGGGCCCGTTGGTGCCAACCATAGTAGGCTGGTGCCCGCTGGCTATTACCTCCACGTGGGATCGATAATTTAGGGGCATAATCTTACTTTTCTTTTCGCAACTGACAGGTACACTGTCGTAATGCGAGAGGTTAAAACCCTTTTGCGAGGTTTTTATTGCATCAATCTTAATTTGTCTTGATTGGAGGAGACCTTCCTTGATTGATATGATGGGGATATATGTAGAATAGGAATGTACCTCATGACTTGGGGGTGAAGTGATAGCATTTTTGTGCCCTAGTCCAATTGCTAGTAGTCTATAAATGTCTATATATATTAATCATCGTTTGTAATAAATAAAACGGCTTTGTATTACTTATGTGTTGAAGTAATATGTTAAGCATGATCTGATTTATGACCACTAAAGTAGTAGAACCATAAATCTGTACGGATCACATTTAACGAGTCCCTGGTCAATATACGCTTCAATTGAAGCGACCAGTTTGAGGATGGTTCTCACTGATGTAGTTCTGCTTATCATAGGGATGTGGGATCCCGGAATCATATCATAGATATCATGAGGTGATTGATATCGGACGACCCGCTTTGAATAGTGTTTCATAGATTAAGCCATGAACATATTCAAATGTGATAGCTTGTCACGATATCCTTAGACCAAGGAGTCTTTGTGATCGTTATGCGATCGACGTACGGCTTTAACTTGCGCCTAACGCTTTCCGTAACAAGATTGCAATAACGGGCATGATTAAGTGGCGGAACGGATTGCATGAGTGAGACGAAAGACGGCTAAGGGATTTATCCCTTGTACTACGGTATGGGAAAGATATCCGTTTAGGCCGCTTGATCGAGAGTGACTGAGAGAAAGAGCATGGTCATGCCAGTGATACGGGTTATCCGTTCACAGTCGTCTCACATATCAAGTAACAATGATTGATTAAACAAGGATGACGACTCTATGCGTGGTGATCAATCATCGATCATCATGCACCTTGGGTAATCATAACGTCTTACTAGAGACCACTTATGATGGATCGGACAAGAGAGATCTTTTGTGCCGATCTGCCAACGGTGGCATGAGCCTGGAGGGTCACACACATTCAAGACAGATAACTTGAGACAAGGAAACCTTAACGTTTCTTAAGGAGCAATACATGGACAAAACTGAAGGTTTTGGGCCATAGGTTCGGTATGAGAGAATAATTAGCGAATCGAGAAAACTGAGTTTTTTTCGTCGATGTCGCGCCGGACTTTGTTTGATAATTAACGACAAAAAGGGTCGGGCGACTTTTGGACACGACACGAAACCACATGGGCGAGCCCATTGGGCTCGGCCCATGAGGTGACATGGCCGCCCCAACAAGGGCCCATTTTGGGCCCAATAAGCCCTACATGGCCGGTCACTTTGGTGGGCCCAAAGGTGGAGGCTACAACACACCATGCTTAGTTGGTGATTGTTGATTAAAAAGTGAGTGATTTAAGGGGTATGGGTAATGACACATTTAAGCCCATACCAATCACCTTTTGACCCATGCTTATGAGATTGATGAAGTAGAGAAATCAAAAGAGAATTATTTACACAAGACACTCTCACATCTCTCTCTCTCCTTGGCCGGCCACCCCTTTGCTCTCCTCTTTTCTTGCTCTTTTGTTCTTCACTTAATTGTTCTAGTAGGCATTAAGTGAAGGATCTTGAAGATCATCCCCTTGGTGTGGACTTGCTCTAGAGAAGAAGATCACAAAGTTCTTCTTTATCGATTCAACAAAGACTTAAAGGTAAATTTCTTGTGGAATAGATTTTGCCTTGGGATTTAATGGTTCAATGTTCTTGGACAAGGTTTGGAGTTTATTTTGTTAAATGCTTCCGCTATCTCGATGTTAAAGAACGCTCCAAAACCCTACAGTGGGGGCTGCACACCATGCTTAGTTGGTGTTGTTGATTAAGAGGAGAGTGATTTAAGGGGATTAGGTGATGACTTGCCTTTAACCCATACCTTCATCATTTGTTACTTTAATTAACCATACCTTATGAGTTGAAGAAGTAGACAAATAGATTTTTAATTCACTCACTCTCACAACTTGTCACCTTGGCCGGCCACATCTCTCTCTCTCCTCTCTTTGCTCTCTTGTTCTTCACACAATGGTTCTAGTAGGCTAAGTGTGAAGGATCATAAGGATCATCCTCTTGGTGTGGACTTGCTCTAGAGAAGAAGATCATCTAGTTATTTTTTTTATTCAACAAAGACTAAAAGGTAAATTCTTGTGGAATAGATTTTGCCTTGAGATTTAATGGTTCATGTTCTTTGACAGTTTTTGGAGTTCCTTTTGTTTATGCTTCCGCAATCTCGATGATCTTGAACGCTCCAAATCCATACACGAAGTCCCCCTTCCTATCTTGCTGATGAGAGAAGTTTTCTTGAGTTTGGATGACATGCCTTGGCGCGGGCCAAGGAGGATGAATGGTGCATGCCAAGGAGGATGAATGGCGCAGGCCATGTGCGGTTGCTTAATAGTTGGCAGTTGTGTGCCATTTGCTTGGCCCGCACAAAAGTTGAGCTTGACGGTTTGTGGGTCGACTTTGAGTGGTCGGATCGATGTTGGAGAGGTCGCGGGCTTCCTTGGGCTCGCGGACAATGCCCTTCAAGGACCGGTTCGAAGGTCGGACGGTTGGATGGCCGCACGGGGGCATTGACGAGGCCGAGCGTGGGCGAGGTTCAGGCGAGTCTCGTATGCTTGAGAGGTCGAGTCATGGACAAACGCAAGAGGGCGCAAGATAGATGGTTGTTGAGCGAACTTGAGGCGATTGGTCTTCAGGCGACTGTTAATGGAGGCCAGTCTTTAGCGACCGTTGATGAAGTTGGTTGTTGATGCTGTTAGGGTTAGTTAGAATAATCTCAACAGCTAACAGTTGGAGAGTGTTAGATGTGTGAAGTCGATATATTCTCAAGTGGAATAAAGAAAAATCTCAACGAACTCGTTAATCACGTCTCAGGCAATTTTTAAGTGAAGAAGTCCTAGACGTGACAAATGGCTATGAGTATACTACATATATGACATTTTTGAATAGTGTATTAAGGCTAAGGAAAAACAAATCCATGTTGAGGCGAATTCGGGATACGGGTTGGGAATAATAGTAAAAGGAAGAAAGTGGGAAAAAGGAGACGACAAGCGTAGGGGGGTCCACCTATAGACAAGAGTAATTTCTTCCCATCTTCCAAGCCACTACGCTTCAACAACACCACCTCTTCATCTCAATCTCTCCTTCCCAATACTCTTTTCTCACATATTTTCAGAGAAACAGTGTTGGGTCCTCATTCAACCATGCAGTCGACCCAAGCTGTGCCCTCAAACGAAGCCGCTGGGACTTCTTCCCACAAGGTCACTTTCTATTTCTATTTTCAGTTTCTGTGCACCTGCTGATTTTCAGTTTTGAATAACTTGTTTCCTCTTTTGCTAGTGCTGCTCCTTTTGAATTCTTAAGGCTGTTTTGATTTGTGGGTAGGTTTTGTAATTTAGAATGATGTGATCTTTACCTTAAAAGCCTTTTCAGGAGATTCTGTAGCTAACCTGACCTACCCAGGTGGATTTGCATTCATGCCAGTGATTTATGGACTTTTATCAACTTAATTAATTCCACTACCAATAAGATTGGGTTGTTTTGTAACTTACTTTCAACTTCTGTAATCTAGAATATATGATTTTAGAACACCATTAGCAGATCCTGGCTTCCACTTAAGCTTTAGCTTGGCTACTATATGATTTGGTCTTGCTTGTTATTGTAGCTACAAATAAGAAGTTTATATGATGCTTAGATGAGCCTTTTCAAGCTAGTTTGTGTATATAATGTATACGCTTTTGACTAGTCACAATGCAATTATGCAGGATGGTCTTGGTACTGTGGAACACTCTAGTAATAAATCTACAGATCCAGAACCAAGTGGGAAACGACTAGACCTCTCACTTCAAATTCCTCCGAAACCTGGTGGGTTTGGTAGTCGTAGTGGAAAGGGTTTGCTCCAAGGTCAATATTCTTCTAAAGGTACTTCATCACCTGGAGGCTTCTTGCGGGGGTTAAGCTTTAAGAAAAAAGGCATTGTACCTGACGGTGAGAAAAGTTCCCTTCTCAATACGGATCCTAAAACTGCTCCTGAAAGCCCCGTTTTGACCAATTTGATGGACTCTTGGAAAAGATGCACTTCTCTCCCCGTCACACCAGCATCTAACTTATCTCCTACAGTTGCCACGCCTGCTTCAGCAAGGATGTCCGGTGAGCGGCATAAGTCCCACTCACGAGTAAGTCATTTCCTTTGAAGTAGTTTTGTCAGTAATTCTCACATTACATATCATTTTATCCAACTCTAGCATACGTTATCACAATGAGGATTAAAGAACCTTTGGTAACGCTGTCACGAAAACAAATGGAAATGGTCTTAACAGCTAGAATCTGTCTTGATATTAGTGAATGTGCCTACTCTTCTACACAAGACGATGAAAGCTAAAACCACAGACCAATTAAAAGGCATCTACTTTCGGTGTTTGCCCATAATTTACAGCAAAGTAGCCTAGAAAAACATAGTAGCCTGTTGCTCTAAGTTCATATGGTAAATTTCGTGCAGAAAGAGATAGTTCAATCTGCAGTTTCAAGGTCCTTATCCATGCCTGGGCGGAACAAGGTTATTGTCAGATCTGTGTCTTTTGCTACCAGAAATGTACCTGCAGATTCTAATGATGGTATGCAGTAGCATGTTTGATTTTTTATCTTTCTCATTTCCTTATTGGACATAAATTTGTCCTATCGCCTATTTCAGGCTTGAGTTCTCTGAAAATTTGAGTAGTGTTACTATTTGAAACTGAATTCCATATGGGTTTAGTTCTCTAATGCTTCTCTTCCTCCCTTCCTCAATAGAAATTCCAATTTCAAGAGTTATGGTTATGCAAATTAATATGTGGACCACACTACTAAGAACTCATATTGTTGCTGCTTTTGTTTTTCTGCTATCTTAGAATGATGATTGCAATGTCTAATCAGACACCTACTGTTTTTTTCGTACCGGTTCCTGAAACAAGGAGATGAAATTACTCCTGTCCCAGTGGAAAGCAATGATGAAGAAATTCCAGAAGAGGAAGCTGTGTGTAGGATCTGTCTTGATGTGTGCGAAGAAGAAAACACACTCAAAATGGAATGTAGTTGCAAAGGTTCCCTTCGACTCTTGCATGAAGATTGTGCAGTTAGGTGGTTTAGCACAAAAGGAAACAAGAATTGTGATGTATGTGGGCAAGAAGTCCGCAACTTGCCTGTAACTTTGCTTCGGATACCAGACTCGGCTCAAAGAGAGAACAGACAAGAGCACAACCAACCGAGTTTGCGTCCACAATCAATAAGGTGACATAACTTTGATAGTAAATGAATAATATGGTCTTGCATGTAGTGCAAAGGCTTAAAGGTTCAACCAACGGACTTTTTCAACTAAACTTATTCAGAGGTTTAATAAATGGCGTCGGCCTAATTCCATGATCTACTCAAGTCATATTGTTACAGTACAGTTTCTTACCTGTTCTTTCATTTTCTTCCTTTTCTACTTTTTTCTATTCCTACTAACTCTGAGCTACAATTTGGCGATCTGTGTAGTGTCTGGCAGGACTTTGTGGTGCTTGTCTTGATCAGCACGATATGCTATTTCTTTTTCCTTGAGCAGCTACTGGTAAGGAATCTTGCTATGAGAAAAACCTTTACAGCAATCAAATAGACATCTGATTTTCATTTTGATTGACTAAGATATTGCCTTCATTTATTTAGTTTACATACTTTATATCAAGTCGGGTGTGTCCAAGGTCCAACGTGGCCTATGTTGTGTCAATACAGACTCAGACATGGTATTGTGCCTAGAAATTTAGTTAAGTAGTTGTATCACATACTACCTATAATATAACATATAATAGAAAAACATGGAAAGTTGGATTTGTAGTTTTCTGCCATGTGTGGTATGTATCCTTCATGTTCCATTTTTTATCACCAAAAAGGAGTTTTCATTGATGAAAACTAGAAAAAGCTCCCAAGTGAGGAACTAGAACTAGCCAAGTACATTAAATACAACTGAGGATCAGATGCTGCAATAACAAAGTTACAACATAAACTAAGCTAGGAAAATGAAAATTGAAGGGAAATAGATTAAGAGAAAATAAAGGGAGAGAGAAATGAACAGATATGCGCTGGGTTCAAGGCTTAGAGGTGAGATCGACCCTGTTTCTATACTCAATAGCTTCGAATTTTTGAATCGCTTCCTCGTCGGTTGCAACGGTTGTAAAGAAATGAACAGATATGCGCTGGGTTCAAGGCTTAGAGGTGAGATCGACCCTGTTTCTATACTCAATAGCTTCGAATTTTTGAATCGCTTCCTCGTCGGTTGCAACGGTTGTAAAACCCAAGTATTTGCAAAGAGCCCAAGCACGCACGGCACGCTCATAAGAAGTAGGACCAGGAATTTTCGACGAGTGAAAAGAATTTGATCGAGCAGTGGATGGATTCGAGACGTCTAAATTGGGTGGATCCGCTTTTATGGAATGATCTTCAAGGGGCCCCAAAGGAGACTTATGACGGGGAACGGTCTTCATCTTCTTCTTGCGGAGCCTACGGTGGCGATAAACCAACGGGTCAGGAGCCTTCCATCGCCTGTGCCTTTTATGTCTCAACTTGGCTTTTCCAATAAGCTTGATCAGTGGGGTGTTAATATCATCCGAAACAAACCCCGCCTTTAGAGACCCAGACCCATTAGCCAAGGAGCCAGACTCAAAAGAAGTTTGAGAGCCCAAAACAAGCCCTCCATATTTAACATGTTTTCTAAAATTCAAATGACCATGAGTCTATGGTATGACGTATGAGGAAAACTCAATATCTGGGGTTAGTTTCATTTCTCCAAATATAGGTTCTTAAACACATTTCACCTTTATCCAATATATAAAGATTTGCACTTGGCCATAATTTTGTCATCTACAATGCAACAATACACCCCTTCTTTGTAGCCGTTAAACTTACTCCAATCCCAAACCTTACATTCACTTCAACACTCTCCCTCACATGCAGACCAGACACAAAGTACTTGTATATGGAGGAAGAATATACGAATAGGAAGGAAGCACAAATAGGTCACAAACCCAATACCAAATCAAGCTCTAATAACATGACTATGATGCCAAGTAAAAGTTACTCTAACCCAAATGCTTAAGCTCCTTAGGTGGAGGCTCCAACTAGTTTATCTAATGATCACGAAGTCCAATTGTAGTAGACACTTCAACTACAAACAAGGCAGGAAAGAAACTTTTAAGGTAAGGGAAGCAAAACTACCGTTTATATGATCCTAAACCATTTAAAAATGTTAACAATTGGAAGGTTGCTAACTAAGTAGTATTGTTATGTTAATGTTCAAAATGTATGCATCTTCATTTTGTTTTGTTTAACCTTTTATTTACAACATTGGCAAGTTCCTATAAAACGAAAAGATACAACAGAACCTTTGTTTGAATATCTGCTTCTGCCAGTTGGCATGCTAAGTGAATAGTTTTCTTAATCTGTTGCGTTCTCTCTCCTTGTTAATTTTCTATTGAAAGATCCGTGACTTGAAGACACAAGCAGTTGTACTTGCAGCACCATTTTCCTTTACCTTGGGCATTTTGGCATCTATCTTTGCAATTATTCTGGGTACGTATGGTTGAACCTCATAAGTTTCAAGAAGCTTCTATTCTGAGTTCTGATTGTTTTAGTGTATTTATTATTTCACAGCAATCAAGGAATATATTTGGACATACGCGGCTCTGGAATTTGCACTTGTGGCTATAATTGTGCACTTGTTTTATAGTTGGGTGAGTACTTCTATGAAATGGTAGTTTCTTGCCATTAGATGGTAGTACTTGGTTGTGGCATATCTCTGTTTTCATGCTCTTAAATACTATATATCAAGTTACATGTTCCATAATATCACTGCCTTAGGCCTGTAAACTTGAGGAAAATTTGATGCATTGCATTTCAGAGACTATATATTTATACCCAAAAAATCAATTCTCTCACCTAAATGGGAAGCCATCCTAATTGATTATAATTGATCCCCAGTCTGTAGGCTCTAATTGATTGTAATTGATCCCTAATCTGTATAGACAAAAAGATTCGTTCATGTTATCTACAAGAGTAAAGATATGAATGTTATATGACTTTTTATTAATGGCTTGCATGATGCTTAGGGAAGTAAAATGCGATAAGTTAGTAAGAAGGATACAAAATCAAGTTATCAAATTGAAGAAAGTTGAGCTTTTAGGTGGGCCGGAGTTTAGCATTAGCAAAGCATTTATAAGTTGAAGGGGTATCTAGTGGAGTATATTTTTTTAATCATATAGTTTATTCACCACATGCAGTTTACTTATCTTATTCATTTTTTGGAGAGCCTGACCTGGTCAGTGAAAATGAATTACAAATTTTCTACAGTAAGAACATGGTAACTTTACAGATTTTGGCGCCGATGTTTGCAATTTTCTAGATTCAATGATGCTAAAACCACAGTAAAAAAAATTCTCACTTTTTGGCCGCATGCTTTTATTCAAAGCCAATTAGTATCTACTGCAATAATATCGGATGGGCTTGCTGATAAAAATAATAAACAAAATATTATTATACGTAATAAGGGAGTGCATGAAAATATAGATTCTTAGTAGAGGAGTTTTCTTTTTTTATATTACAAAAATATAGTGAATATGATACAAGTCTTAGAATGTTCCATATCTTACGTGTTCTTCCCCGAGATGGGTGTATATTTCAAATGTGCATGCTTTACTGAAATTACTCTAGACCTTTAAAAAACTGAGATGCCAGATTCTTCTCAACTAAAATGTAAGATCCTGATGTTGCCTTGAAGTTTCTCTGTATCATGAATTCGATTAATTCACTGGTATAACTTTATTAGGCAGAGAGAACGGTTCTCTTACGGTAGTTGTTTCTTGTTATAACATAATGATATCGAGGTTACTGGTTCCAATCATTTTATGTACATTTCTTACTGATACTTCCATTGACCCGGGTTTTAACCTATCATTTTATGCAGATTATAGTTTATTCATATAATGTATGCTATGTGTTGTTGTTTTCATCATCAGACAATTTGTACCGATGTGTTTCATGTTGTGTTGATTGGTGCAGCTTCATCTTAAAGCAATATACTCAATTCTGCTTGCATCAGTTTTGGGGTTTGGGACAGCAATGAGCCTCAACTCGTTGTACATTCAGTATTTTACATGGCGAGTTCAGAACTCCAGTCCGGTATGAGATGTCATGCATCGAGGAGTATTTTATTATGGTGGTTTGAGTCGTTCATAGCATAGTAGAGTTAGAGTTAGGGCACATATTTGTTAATGAGGAATTGCAAATAAATGAAAATGAGATCAAACGATTTGTAGTGGATATGAAATATGTAGATGCATTTTATGATTACTACATGATATATATGTAAGTATGAGTATATGTTTCCTGAAGTGGGTGTGTGTATTTCTCTTTTACTCGTATTTAATAATTCTGATGATTTAAGTGCGTAAGAATACTTAATTAAATTAGGGTTTCATATTCGAATTATGTTTCCTTGTTTGGTTTAGGTGTAATTTCACTTAGATCACCACGAAAGTTTGTAGTCTCACTTAGGTCACTATAATTCTAATTTAATTTTTAAGGTCACCACAAAAATTTGTAGCTTTACTTAGGTCACCATAATTTTAATTTAATTTCTGAGGTCACCACAATGAACTTTTGTCTCACTGTTGGTTTATTTTAATTTTGAAAAGACCAAAATGCCCCTCACAACATTTTCTTCTTTTTCTTCTTCTCTACCCCTCCCTCACCTCCTTCATCGACCACGACCCTCCCTCTGCCACCTCCTCTCCTGCTTCGACCTACTCGAGTCGACACCTTAGACGACGATTTCTTCTCCGACGATGACGACGATCGCTCTGTATTTGGATCGAGTCGGAAACAACCACCCAATGACACTTTCCCCTCCATCTTCCTCCTCCTTCTCGACGGTGATATAGGTCGAGTTACTGGAAATTGTCTCGGCCAGAGACGGACATGCCCAACACGCCGAAGCGAGAAAAAGAGAGGACGGCTAGGTGGAGGACGTGGGTGAAGGGAACGACGTCGTAGGTGGTGGTCGGGGGAGGAGTGGAAGGTGGTGGTCGGCGGTGAAGTGGAGAGAAATAACATTTTTGAAGAGAAATGACATATTTTGAAAATTTGAAAACAATGAGGGGCATTTTTGTTTTTTCAAAATAAAAATAGACCAACAGTGAGACAAAAGTTCATTGTGGTGACTTCAGAAATTAAATTAGAATTATGAAGACCTAAGTGAGTAGGGATGGCAACGGGCCGGGTTTGGGTCGGATTCGGCCCAACCTGCACCCGGACCCGCTCACTTCCAACGGGCCCCCGACCCGCAAGAAACCCGGCCAATTTGAGCGGGTGCCCGACCCGTAAAAAACCCGTCAGGTATGGGTTTTCTCTTAAACCCGAAACTCGACCCGGATATTCAAATATGAACTTAATCAACAACTTTTTTTTACAATACAAGCGAAAATAATAATATAAATAAATGTTATATTATATTATTTTAGGTTTTTTGCGTGATTGGATGATTAGAATTTAGGTTTTAACGTTTTTTGTTCAAAAATGATTGAGAATATAAATTATATTATATAAAATTACTATATAAAATATTATTTTTTAAAAATTTGAACGGGTGCGGGTCGAAACTGAATCGGGTAGTAGTCAAACCGCACCCGACCCGAACTCGCTCAGAAACCCGTTCAAAAAACCCGAACCCAACCCTAACCCGCAAAAATCCAGGTTTCACCTGTTCTGATTGGGGTGGTCCCGTCGGGTTCGAATTATTTTGCCATCCCTATAAGTGAGACTACAAACTTTTGTGGTGACCTCGAAAATTAAATTAGAATTATGATGACCTAAGTGAGACTACAAACTTTTGTGATGACTTAAGTGGAATTATCTCTTTGGTTTATTTCCTATAGTTCCTTATATAAAGGAATCACCTATTGTAATTCATAATCAAGTCTTTTATCAATAATATTATTATATTTTAGAAATTTAACGTAAATTTAACGTGATGTTAGATTCGATCCTAGCCGTGTGGCTTTTGCCCACTCGCTAATTATGTTTTGGCGGGGTGGGCGAGGCATTATTGTTCCGTTGTTCTTTTTTTTTTTAAATTTCGAATTACTTTTCATCCCGCACTATTCCCGCGATACTGTTCATCGTCACTATTCACGTCAGTAATGTTCATATGCACCGTTCATCAGTGTTTCTAGATCTGTTTCTCGTTCAAGCAGTCCGAGGAGTTTTCTGTCCTCACCGCCCGCAAGCGAAGCTTCTGCATCTCAGATCCAGCCGTTTTGTTGTCTCCCGGTCTCCGTAAATCCCGCGAGAGTCTCATGCGCCGCCACAAGTCTTCAATGTTCGTTCGCCAAGTTTTCTGCTCCGCTGATTTTGTTGAGTTTTACACCTTCGTAGTTGCTTGAAATTGTTTTACATTTACATAGTTGCTTGAAAAGTTTGGTAATTAACCTTAAAATCACTTTTGGACCGTCGTTATGCGACGTAGTGCCACATCGTCATTATATGGCGTAGTTGCTTGAAAAGTTTGGTGATTAATCATAAAATCACCTTGCACCGTTGCTCTGGGACGAGTTGCTGCACTGTCATTATGTGACGTAGTTGCTAGAAAATTTTGGTGATTCTTATTAAAAATCACTTATCCTCGTGTCCATTACATCGGCATGATTGAAGATGTTTTACACCATCGTTGTTTGACGTAGTTGCACAGTTATATTTGTTTTTCTATTATTATTTTCTTATCGGTAATAATTGAAGACATCCGAAACTATTAGCATGTACCAAGATTCGAACTCAGGATCTCACATGTGTTAAGTGAGCTCCTTACCACTTGGCTCAACTTGTGTTGGTATTTTTCTATTATTCTTGCTTCACGGGCAAGACTCGTGTTTTATGGCTTGCACGTCAGGGGGAGAATTAGAATAGTTAATTAAATTAAGGGGGATAATGACACTTTGATACACCTAACTATAGCGAAATGACACTTTCATATCCTAATTAATTTTCTATTTTTTTAGTACCCTAACAATTTTTTGAGACAACCTACCTCTAAAATGTCTAAAATACCTAATGATAGCATTTGTGCCCTAGTCCAATTGGTATTAGCCTGTAAACGTCTATGTACAAATATCATCGTTTGTGATGTATAAATATAAACGGCTTTATATTACTTATGTGTTGAAGTAATATGTTAAGCATGATCTGATTTATGACCACTAAAGTAGTAGAACCATAAATCTGTACGGATCACACTTAACAAGTCCCTGGTCAACCTATGCTTCCTTGAAAGCGACCAGTATGAGGATGGTTCTTAATGACGTAGTTCTACTTGTCATAAGGATGTGGGATCCTAGAACCATATCATAGATATCATGAGGTGATTGATATCGGACGACCCGCATTGAATAGTGTTTTCATAGATTAAGCCATAAACATATTCAAATGCGATAGCTCGTCACGACGTCCTTAGACCAAGGAGTCTTTGTGATCACTATGCAATGAATGTACGGCTTTAACTTGCGCCAAACGCTTTCTGTAAAAGGATTGCTATGAAGGGCATGATTGGGTGGCGGAACGGGTTGCATGAGTGACACGAAAGACGGCTAAGGGATTTATCCCTCATACTACGGTATGGGAAAGATATCCGTTAGAAGGCCTCTTGATGGAGACCGAATGAGAGAAAAGCATGGCCATGCAAAATGATACGGGTTATCATTTCTCAGTCATCTCGCATATCAAGTAACAATGATTGATTAAACAAGGGAGACGACTCTATGCCTTGTGATCAATCGGGATATCTAGAGATAAAAGGATGGTGACTTGTACGCACAAAGGTTAAGTCGAATCATCGATCATCATGCACCTTGGGTAATCATAATGTTTTACTAGAGACCACTTATGATGGATCGGGCAAGAGCAATTCTTGCGCCGATCTGCCAACGGTGGCATGAGCCTAGAGGGTCACACACATACAAGACGGATAACTTGAGACAAGGAAACATGGATGTTTCTTAAGGAGAAGTATATGGACAAAACTGGAGGTTTCGTGCCATAGGTTCGGTTTGAGAGAATAATTAGCGAATCGAGAAAAATTGAGTTTTTCGTCGATATCGCGTCGGACTTTGTTTGATAAGTAGCGACAAAAAGGTCGGGAAACTTTTGGACGCGGCATGAGACAACACGGGAGGGCCCATTGGGCTCGGCCCATGAAGCCTCATGGCCGGCCCAATAAGGGCCCAATAAGGCCATATGGCCGGCCCACTTGGTGGGGCCAATGTGGGGGCCACACAACACCATGCATAGTTGGTAGTTGTGGATTAAGAGGTGAGTGATTTAAGGGGTATGGGTTAAAGCTCCTTTAAGCCCATACCAATCACTTTTAACCCATACTTGTGAGTTGGATGATGAGATATATTGCAAGACATTATTTCATTAATTGATTAAGTCACAAAACTCACAAAAACCTCTCTTTCTCTCTCATTGTGGCCGGCCACCTTGGTGTTCTTCCTCCATCTTGCTCTCTTGTTCTTCATTTAATTGTTCTAGTAGGCAATTAAGTGAAGGATCTTGAAGATCATTCTCTTGGTGTGGACTTGCTTTAGAGAAGAAGATCCGAACGTTCTTCTTTATCGATTCAAACAAGACTTAAAGGTAAATATCTTGTGGAATAGATTTTGCTTTGGGATTTAATGGTTTAAATGTTCTTGGACAAGGTTTGGAGTAGATTATCTTTTATTGCTTCCGCTATCTCGATGACGATCTAGAACGCTCCAAAACCCTACAGTGGTATCAGAGGCTGGTTACCCTCTTAATTTTTGTCTTGTTGAATTTATTTCGGTTTTGTGATTATTTTCATGCCAAGAGTTGATAACATGATTTTAATGCTTTTTGGGATATTTGCATGAAATATGTTACTTTTGAAAAATATATTAAATTTGGAATTTTTCGGGAATTATTGGATTTGTCGGGTCCGAGAAGAGACTCTCGGGGAGCCGGATCGGAGGTACCGGACGGAGGTCACCGGAGGCCGGGGAGGCCGGCGGTGACCGGGCCCGTCCCCACTCTCGGCCGAGGCCGAGAGTGGCGGCAAGCCGGGTTTGGGCCTTCCAAGGCCCAAACCGGGCCGTGCATGGTTGGGCTCGGCCCAATGGGCCCTCGGCCCATTGGCTTGGCCCAACTTGGTTCGTGTGTGGTGTTTGATCCATTTCACGAACCCACGATCCAATATTTCGAAAACTTTCAAAATTTGATCGGTTTCGATAAACCGTTTTTCGAAAAGGTCTAGTTTCGATAAACCCGACCAAGCAACTTGGCAAAAGAAAAACCGGAATTATTGCATATTATTTGATAACATGTTTGTGTGATAACATGTTGGATGATGTGATGAAATGTATGATGCTTTAATAGCCCATTAGATTTATCGCTTTCACGGTTTGCATACCGTTAGTGTTAGCGTGTAATTATTCTTTTATTCGAGCCCATAAAGTGTAATTATTTTTTATCCGGTCTACGAACCGAGTATTAATTGTAATTATTACTCAAAGACGAGAAGGATGGAAAATCGAGCACGATGACGGTCTTGGAGGAAGTCCAAGAGCTAGTGGGAGCCCGAATGAGAAAGACGAGAAGATGTGAAGACTCGTAGATTCCTAAGATTAGGATGGGCTATAAAATGCATATTTAACGCTTTATGGTTGCTTGCTTGAATCATTTAAATTAATTGCATGGTTGCATGATTAGTTTATAAGTTTATAAGCGATCACCTCACATGCAAAGATTAAAAACAAACTTTAATTGTTTGCATGTTTTAAAGCGTTGTGAACTATCACCACACGGGTTGTGATGGATGAGTTCAAGTTTGGAACGTATTTTGCATGGGTTGCAAATGACGGATTCAAATGAAGATAGTATGTGATACAATTAGAAACATCACAACACGGGTTGTTGGTGACGGATTCGTAATTGTACCAAATACTTTCGAATTATTAAACACAACCAAATTACAAGTTAATTTGAGTCAAGTGAGATGCCACCCTAATTCACACCCATGTAGAAACATTTTATCGGTGTCGTGCGCCTTAGCGGAGCATCGATCGAATGGGTTCTAGATGGGAATGGTAAACTTTGTGGGATGTCGTGCGCCTTAGCGGAGCATCTGCACAAAGTTAACTCGTTAGTGAAAGTTGGTTGACTCAACCACGATTCTTGGCCTGAGGTCGAGCTGGGGCATCGGAAGGGTAAGCCGTGTGTATTACACATACCCTGACTAAGAGTTACACGGGTTGTAATTGGACGGATGTCCTACCTAAATAAGTCAATTGGAGCGGTGCGCCTTAGCGCACTTCAAATGACGAATAAGGGATCTTGGTTTAAAGATTCTAATTTTAGAATCTAATGGTTGGTGTTTAATTCGGATCTTCGTAAATTTATTCAACTATTCTGATTAAATTTACTTTCTTCGTGTAGAAATGGCTAGTAATTCAACAAATTCGTCTAATTTGTCATTGAGGACTATACTCGAGAAGTGTAAACTCAACGGAACAAATTATCTAGACTGGGACAGAAATTTACGACTTGTATTAAAAATGGAACGCAGGGAGTACGTCCTTGATAAGGCTATCCCTGAGGAGCCAGCTGCCAACGCAACAAGGGTCGTTAAGGATGCGTACCAGAAACACCTTAGCGACTCTATCGACGTTGCGTGTGTCATGCTGGGCTGCATGGAGGCGGACCTCCAAAAGCAGTTTATGGAGCTATCCCATGATCCGTTTGCAATGTTTGCACAGATCAAGGATATGTTCAAGGAGAAAGTACGTATTGAAAAATACACTGTTCTCCGAGAACTCATAGCCTGCAAGATGTCAGCAGGCAGCTCCGTAGGTCCTCACGTCCTACAAATGAAGGGGCATTTTGACCATATGACTAGTATCGGTATGTCTATGGAAAAGGAAATGGCAGCGGATTTTATTCTGCAATCCCTTCCTCATGCATATGGTGGGTTCGTCATGAACTATCACATGCATGATATGGACAAGACCGCGTCGGAGTTGCACAGCATGCTAGTAACTGCCGAGAAGAGCATAAGGGGCAGTTCGTCCAAAAATGTCTTCATGGTCAAGAAGGGACCCAGCTTCAAAGCTGTTGGTGGCAAGGGTAAAGGCCCAAGACACCTGGCAGGGAAGAACAGACGACCATTTATTCCTAGACCTCACATGCCCGTACAAGGCAAAGGGAAGGCAAAGGAGTCGGTCTGTTTCTATTGTCAAAAGCCTGGTCATTGGAAGAAAGACTGTCAGCAGTTAAAGGAGGATCAGAAGAAGGGCGGTGGGGCCGCCACTTCATCAGGTATTCCATTAGAGCTATATCTTTCTACAATAAATACCTGGGTACTAGATACTGGAGCTGAGTCTCATATCTGTGCCGATGTGCAGGTGTTACACAGTAGAAGAGATGGTGGGGAAAGCGAGGTGGACCTAAGAGTTGGGAACAATACCAGAGTTGCCGCAACTGCCGTAGGTTCTGTGAACCTTGCTTTGCCAAGTGGGCTTGTAATTGAACTAAATGATGTTTTTTGCGTACCTGCTTTCAGCAGGAATATTATCTCAATTTCTCTTCTAGAGAAAGAAGGTTATTATTTCAATATTAAAAACGGGTTTTTTGATATTATGCGCAACAACATATATTATGGCAATGCTCACACTGTTGGAGGATTATACATATTGAATATGCAAAACTCGAAATCCAACATGCTCTATAATATAAATGCTAAGAGGTTTAAAACTAATGATTTAGACCAAACTCTAATCTGGCATTGTCGTCTGGGTCACATAAATGAGAAACGCATCTCAGCGCTTCATAAGCGCGGACTTCTAAGTCAATTCGAATTCCAAGCGATTGAAAGATGCGAAGCTTGTTTAATGGGCAAGATGACTAAAGCGCCCTTCACTGGTTTAGGTGAGAGGGCAGGTGACTTATTAGGTCTAATACATTCAGACGTATGTGGACCAATGAGTACGCATGCCAGAGGTGGTTTAGGCTACTTTATCACATTTACTGACGATTTCAGTAGATATGGTTATGTCTATCTCATGAGACATAAGTCCGAAGCTTTTGATAAATTCAAAGAGTTTAGGACTGAAGTAGAAAACCAACTCGGAAAGAGTATCAAGGCACTCCGTTCTGATCGGGGTGGAGAATACTTATCCGAGGAGTTTCTTAGTTATCTTACTGAAGGTGGAATACTATCTCAGTGGACTCCGCCAGGAACACCGCAACTTAATGGTGTGTCCGAACGGAGGAATCGGACATTGTTAGATATGGTTCGATCAATGTTAAGTCTCACTGATCTCCCGATCTCCTTCTGGGGTTATGCTCTGCAAACGGCTGCTTTCATAATAAACAGGGCTCCGTCGAAAGCAGTGGAAGGGACATCATTTGAAAAATGGTATGGGAAGGAACCCGTTTTGTCCTTCCTTAAAATCTGGGGTTGCGAGGCTTATGTTAAAAGGTTGCTTGCAACCAAGCTCGAACCAAGATCAGATAAATGCACTTTCGTCGGATATCCAAAAGAAACAAAAGGATACTACTTCTATAAGCCGAGCGAAAATAAAGTTTTTGTCGCTCGAGGTGGGACGTTCTTGGAAAAAGAGTTCATTTCCAAGACAGTTAGTGGGAGGGCTATTCATCTAGATGAAGTTCTAGATGAGATGGTCACTCGGGAACCACGAGAGGACCCACTAGAAGAGGTAGAGCCAGAAGTGGTCATTGAGCAAGAACCAATAGCTGCAGTTAATGAGGACGGTCCGAGGCGCTCTGAAAGGATAAGTCATGCACCTGTCAGATACGGGTTCTTAGTAACTGAAGGTGATGGTTTAGTACTAGTGGACAATGATCCAGCTACCTTTCGAGAGGCTTTGAACGGAACCGACTCTGAGAAATGGCTGGACGCCATGAGGGAAGAAATGCAATCCATGTCAGATAATCAAGTGTGGGACTTGGTAGATCATACCCCTGATGTTAAGGTCATAGGGTGTAAATGGATCTTTAAAATAAAGATTGACATGGATGGCAAACCTCAGACCTATAAAGCGAGACTGGTAGCAAAAGGTTATAGACAAATCCACGGAATTGACTATGAAGAGACCTTTTCTCCAGTAGCTATGGTCAAATCTATCCGCATTCTTCTTGCCATAGCAGCGTATCACAACTATGAGATATGGCAAATGGATGTCAAAACCGCCTTCCTCAATGGGAGGTTAGCTGAGGACGTTTATATGTCTCAGCCTGAGGGTTTTGAGGATCCAAAGAATAAGGGAAAGATTTGCAAGTTGCTCAAATCAATCTATGGTTTGAAGCAAGCATCTCGGAGTTGGAATCAGCGTTTTGATGAAGTAGTAAAACAGTTTGGCTTCGTCAAGAACGATGATGAACCCTGTGTGTATAAAAAGGCAAGTGGGAGCAATATAATCTTTTTAGTGCTTTATGTTGATGACATACTGCTCATTGGTAACGACGTCCCTACCTTGCTCTTAACGAAGACTTGGTTAGGTGAGTGTTTCTCAATGAAGGACTTAGGCGAGGCCTCTTACATCTTGGGAATCAAGATATATAGAGACCGTGCCAAGCGGGTCTTGGGCTTAAGTCAAAGCACTTATATAGACAAGGTGTTGAGACGATTCTCAATGCAAGATTCAAAGAAAGGATTGCTGCCCATGCGTCATGGCATAAAGCTTAGCAAGAAACAGGGTGCTGAGACACCTGCAGAGCTAGCAAGAATGAATGAGATCCCATATGCTTCGGCTATAGGGTCCATAATGTATGCCATGATATGCACGAGACCGGATGTCTCGTTTGCCCTAAGCTGTACCAGTAGACATCAATCCAAACCCGGTGAGGCACACTGGATGGCTGTCAAGGCGATTCTCAAATATTTGAGAAAAACCAAGGACGCTTTTCTTGTATACGGGGGCAGAAATGATGATCTCGTCGTCAAAGGATATGTCGACGCTAGTTTTCAGACAGACCCCGATGACTTTAAGAGTCAGTTGGGATATGTGTTTATGTTGAACGGTGGAGCATTCAGCTGGAAAAGCAAGAAGCAGGATACCATTGCCGACTCTACAACGGAAGCTGAGTACATTGCCGCATGTGAGGCGGCAAAAGAGGCTGTATGGATCAGGAGTTTCATGGCTGGGTTAGGTGTAATTAAAAACCCGTCTAACCCAGTAGACTTATATTGTGACAACACCGGGGCTATTGCGCAAGCTAAAGAACCCAGGGCACATAACAGATCCAAACATGTACTCAGAAAGTATCACATCATCCGCGACATAATTGCTAGAGGTGACGTGAAGATCCAATACGTTGCAACTGATGATAACACAGCCGACCCATTGACCAAGGCTCTTCCTCAAGATAAACATGAAAAACATGTTAGGTCAATGGGTATAGACTGGGACTTAGATTGGAGCTAAGGGCAAGTGGGAGATTGATAGCATTTGTGCCCTAGTCCAATTGGTATTAGCCTGTAAACGTCTATGTACAAATATCATCGTTTGTGATGTATAAATATAAACGGCTTTATATTACTTATGTGTTGAAGTAATATGTTAAGCATGATCTGATTTATGACCACTAAAGTAGTAGAACCATAAATCTGTACGGATCACACTTAACAAGTCCCTGGTCAACCTATGCTTCCTTGAAAGCGACCAGTATGAGGATGGTTCTTAATGACGTAGTTCTACTTGTCATAAGGATGTGGGATCCTGGAACCATATCATAGATATCATGAGGTGATTGATATTGGACGACCCGCATTGAATAGTGTTTTCATAGATTAAGCCATAAACATATTCAAATGCGATAGCTCGTCACGACGTCCTTAGACCAAGGAGTCTTTGTGATCACTATGCAATGAATGTACGGCTTTAACTTGCGCCAAACGCTTTCTGTAAAAGGATTGCTATGAAGGGCATGATTGGGTGGCGGAACGGGTTGCATGAGTGACACGAAAGACGGCTAAGGGATTTATCCCTCATACTACGGTATGGGAAAGATATCCGTTAGAAGGCCTCTTGATGGAGACCGAATGAGAGAAAAGCATGGCCATGCAAAATGATACGGGTTATCATTTCTCAGTCATCTCGCATATCAAGTAACAATGATTGATTAAACAAGGGAGACGACTCTATGCCTTGTGATCAATCGGGATATCTAGACATAAAAGGATGGTGACTTGTACGCACAAAGGTTAAGTCGAATCATCGATCATCATGCACCTTGGGTAATCATAATGTTTTACTAGAGACCACTTATGATGGATCGGGCAAGAGCAATTCTTGCGCCGATCTGCCAACGGTGGCATGAGCCTAGAGGGTCACACACATACAAGACGGATAACTTGAGACAAGGAAACATGGATGTTTCTTAAGGAGAAGTATATGGACAAAACTGGAGGTTTCGTGCCATAGGTTCGGTTTGAGAGAATAATTAGCGAATCGAGAAAAATTGAGTTTTTCGTCGATATCGCGTCGGACTTTGTTTGATAAGTAGCGACAAAAAGGTCGGGAAACTTTTGGACGCGGCATGAGACAACACGGGAGGGCCCATTGGGCTCGGCCCATGAAGCCTCATGGCCGGCCCAATAAGGGCCCAATAAGGCCATATGGCCGGCCCACTTGGTGGGGCCAATGTGGGGGCCACACAACACCATGCTTAGTTGGTAGTTGTGGATTAAGAGGTGAGTGATTTAAGGGGTATGGGTTAAAGCTCCTTTAAGCCCATACCAATCACTTTTAACCCATACTTGTGAGTTGGATGATGAGATATATTGCAAGACATTATTTCATTAATTGATTAAGTCACAAAACTCACAAAAACCTCTCTTTCTCTCTCATTGTGGCCGGCCACCTTGGTGTTCTTCCTCCATCTTGCTCTCTTGTTCTTCATTTAATTGTTCTAGTAGGCAATTAAGTGAAGGATCTTGAAGATCATTCTCTTGGTGTGGACTTGCTTTAGAGAAGAAGATCCGAACGTTCTTCTTTATCGATTCAAACAAGACTTAAATGTAAATATCTTGTGGAATAGATTTTGCTTTGGGATTTAATGGTTTAAATGTTCTTGGACAAGGTTTGGAGTAGATTATCTTTTATTGCTTCCGCTATCTCGATGACGATCTAGAACGCTCCAAAACCCTACACCTAAACTACTCTTGGTGTAAGAAACTATAAATTGAGTTGGTTCAATTTTTTTATCGCTGGTTCAATTTGATTTGTACTTAAAATGCAAATACAATTATGCCCGAAAATATAAAATTAAATTTGAACCATTTCAAATATGGTTTAATAAATCATATTGGACTAGTTTTATTTTGATTTTTTAAATCAGTGGTATTTTAGTCATTTTAGCATAGATTATCACAAAAACTTTGTTCGGGTACTAAAAAAAGACAAAAATAGTTAGAGCATGAAAGTGTCATTTCACCATAGTTATGTATAATAAAGTGTTATTATCCCTTTGGTTTATTTCCTTATTGTTTTTTATATAAAGTAACCATCTATTGTACTTTCATCAATAATACTATTATATTTGTTGAATTATTATATTTTAGAAATTCAACAAAGTGGATGTACAAACTTCAGTTAACAAACGACGTCGTCGTTCAATACTGTAAAACTGGGTTGCACATATCGGGCCGGACTCCACAACTAAAAGCTCAAGCTTATTAGTTGGGTTTTTTCCAACCATTTATATACACCCGTTTCATTTTATATTCTTTCTATATGAGACTTTACATTCTCAATACTCCCCCTCATGTGTATTTTACACGTGGTTTTGCACGCGGGCTTATTTTCCCCCTTAACATCGGGCTTATAGGGGAGCGGAGCCACATGGAGGCGAGGCCCACCAGCACAGGCCCACCAGCACAGGCCCAAATCGACCACCTCTGATACCATATTAGAGGACCAACTCAACTAAAAGTTGAATGACCAATTATAATTTTATACTCTAACATATACTATCAATTGCCAACCAATTGTGTTTTCATTTGTGAGCTGTGGTTCCACTCACTCAATCTTTTATTATTGAAGTAGCTACTTCAAAAATCATCTCTCCTACCCCATTGATTCATCTTCCACAGCTTCGGAGTAAAATTTCATGTATTCAAATCTGCGCCAAACAAATATTTATTAATCTCATTATTTTTACATATCATGCTGAGTCAAATAATTTGAGATTTTTCTAACATAAATACGCCAAACACATAAATATGACACATATACACAACCGCTGCACAGCCAACTTACATTGAACGAGGCTAGGGACAGGAAAGCTAATTTACTTGTCCATAGGATCAAGTGCTTGAAAAAACAAAATATAAAACAACTATTTCTGTTTTTGTTTGGACACAGGTTGAAATTCATTGCCATCCTTTTTCATCCATATTGTTGATCTAGTTTTCTTAACTCGGTCTGCAAAGAGTCGATGCCTGCCATTACAGAATACATGCATGTGTTAGCAAAATGCACATTCAAGGTCCTCAGTTTTCTTAAGGTGAGCCGCTGAACATGTCTAATAATTGTCTCATTTAACAAACCCTTTAACACACAAGACAAGATTAAGGTCAGTTACTTTTCAAAGAAATAATCATACTTCCAACACAACATAGCATGACCGTTGAGTTAACCAACGTCCACCATAATGGCATTATTCATTCAGAAATTAGTGGTTGGAGAACTAACCTTTCATAGTCGAGTCTCTGAGTAACTATACCATTTAGTATCAATTCCGAGCTGTAAACTGCTGCCCCTAAAAAGCATAAAAAGTATAGAGATGGAGTTATATAAATGACACCATACAATACAGGGAATCACAAACAACATGATAAGGGAAAATGTCTCAACCTTTTTCAAGGAAAGGCAAACAGAGGGCCTCATCTTCTTCACAAGATATAACCAACAGATTATCTGGAACTTTATCATTCTTTAGAGTACTTCTGCATATTCTCTCCACAGCCTAATGAATATCAAACCAAATGATAAACATGGATGCTAAGCAACTGAGAAATTAATTATATATACCAAAAGTAAAAACGACAGATCTTCCAGATATCAAATCCACAATCTAGTTAGAGCACGAAAGAGAAAGGGCCCAAGTTTTATAAATATGCTACTTGCTTATCGCTACTGGACATAGATATAGAAAAAGGCCAAGAGAAGGACATGGGAAAATCTGCATACCTGGCCATTAACTGCCCTAACCAGACTTGACATTATTTCTTTGCCAGGTTTTGTATTTGGGGTGATGAAGACCCTTTGACCCTGCAATGATGATGATGTCAGTGGAAATAAAGGGAACGGTAGAGGATGAATCTGATAAAACCAACATATATTAGCATTTTACCTGGAGAAGTGGGCACTGGTTTGCACGTGCCAATGAAACTGGCATGCTAAACCCAATCTCTCTTTCCTTCTTGCTGTCTCTTAATATGTAACTTTTCTCATCAATGAAACTGTTGGCTTGCCCACAACTCTCAATCCATAAATGTGTTACCACTGGTTTGCCGGAAGCAATAGCTTCCAGCATATTCCTTGTACGAACAAACTTATCTGCTATGAAGTGAGAGGCATCTGAAACTGAAGATGCTATGGAAACTCCAAATCGGGCCAGTATCTGAGACAAAGGATAAAAGAGACAGTTTAAATCCTGTTTTATTCTAGAAAGAGTAAAACCAAGAAATTATCACCTTTTTCTGCTGCTTAATGATATCGCCATCCAAGTGATGACTATATAAAACTCTAACATCAGCCATGTCCCTTCTCTTCCTTAAATCTTCTAATACAGGTGTGTGTTCATAATCTGTGGAACTTAAACTTCTAATTTCTCTTGTAAGACGTGATCTCGGTGAAGTTCTTTTGCACACTTGTCTATAGTATTCATTACCCATACAAACAGGAGAAGTGTCATGCACTGGTGTTTTACAGCCAGTCGGTGTCACAGATGCTGAGTCAGGTGGTCTAGATTTCTCTCCTGGAGAATCATATAACCTGGAAGTTGCTTCTGCATTTTCCTGAGATGACAGGGAATCATCACCAATCTTCTTTTCAGTGTGCTTAACTGTCATAGTCTCAGCCAACCTCTGGTCTAAAAGACCAATTAGATGTGAAGACGATCGCGTTTTGCTCTTAGTACCAAAATCTATAGAAAACTTACTATTGCAAACAGATTTTTTACGCCCATTGATAGATTGTCCAGCGTCTCCCTGCATAGCTGATGGTTTGAGCACATCATTTAAGCTATAGCTGTTAACCTGACCTGGAATGTTTCGAAGAGATCTTTTAGGATAGCTCAATCCAACCGGGCTAATACCAGTTTCCGTAGTCAACTTTGGATCTGACTGCTCATGTTCAGTTAGTTTGCCTTTTGACAGACTAGAACCCTTCATACCAGTATTGTTATTTCTTTTCTCTTTACGGGCATCCGTTTTGGACAAATCCTTTTCTTTCTCACAATCAATGGATATACTTTGAGCTCTAACCAAGGAATGTCTGGTTCGCTTGGCAACCGGCACTGTAATAGCTTTCCCTTGTAAAGCACGCTTTTTAATCAAGCCAACTCCACTTCGCAATCCAGTGCGACCAACACCACCATCACAACTGTAGCTTCTTTCCAAAGCACTTGCATTTCGCTGCCCACTATCCTCGATTTGAACTTTCTTCAAGTTTCCACTTCTATTTGAAGGAGCTTGCTTTGATCTTTTTGTTACTCGCGCTATATCTACCTGCTTTCTCACATTCTTCGAACGTTTCTCCAATGGGATCAAAGCCTCTTCACAAAATTCAGCATCAATCCTCCTCTTTGATTGTCTTGTAACAACCCCTACCTTAGAAGGGCAGCTCTTCGTTCTGGAAGACAGCTGCTTTAAACAAACATTATTTTCTTGGCAATCACCATCAGGAGAAACCTTCAAATTATTTGCAGTACCTAGACATGCATCATTAGCAAGATTCCTTCCATGACACAAAGCTTCAGCAGCTATTTGGGTATCAAAACCTATGTTTGGGATTTCTGCCACATCAGTGTCAACAGTTTCCAACTGTCCTGAAACATTCACATTTAATTGCACATCAAATTCATTGACAAGATTCCTTTGAAGATTCAGTCCAGATGCTTGTGCCCCCTTAATCTCATTTGCACCATGCATCATTAATTTTGAATCAGAATGAACCAAACGATCTCTTTGCTTATTTACCATGCTACTCTTGGCCTTCCGGGTCCTGAAAAAGGATTTAATATGGCTTCGGCTATCAAAGAAGTCTTCCTTCTTTCTGCAGAAAATATCTCCTCCGCCTTCATCCTCACGATTATCATCCCAGTCGAACACCCCCTTTTCTCTAACTGCAGATTTATCTTTGGCTAACTTGGCCAAACTTCGTAGACCTTCTGCACTTGAAAGCAGTGTTAATTTTCCCCTTCTAGGGTTTCCAAGGTCAATGTCTAGATCAAACTCCGAAATATTAGTTTTGAGAAACTTGTCCACAACATCAAGTGCATTCATCTGAGATAGATCTCCAGGTTCTTGAGAATCAGCGTAGCTTAACCCCGCAACATCACCATTGCAAGCAGGCAGGTGAAGAAACTCTTCTCCTTCATTAGCAATATCGCCGTCGTAAGGAAATTTGTTTCCTTGCTCATCGATAAAAAGTTTCCTCGCAGCTGATATGGCAATCCTGCTCTTGCCTTCATTACTAAATCCGTTCCCATTTTCATGTTCCTGAATGACTTCCGTTCCAACTTCTGGTGAACCCGTTACACATGGTGACCCATTATTTTCAGTAGCATAATTGTTGGTGAGATTCAAAGCCTTCTTCTGAGAAGCTAGACCAGAAGCCCTCAAAGATTCAGCACGAAGCGATGTGAAAACCATTGCCCTTCCTAAGGAAATGAGGAAAATTAAAATGAAACACCAATATACTATATATTAAGACAACAGCCAGAGAGCAGAGGTGAACTGAATGAATTCAACTTTTTATTTGTTAAAGTGCCGATTAATATAAGATTACAATGTGTTACAGAAAACATTTCCCCTTACCCTAACCCCACCTTTCCTCAAACAGATATCCACTAGGATTGGAACCTTGGGCTTCTTAAGAGGTAAGTGCTCACTTAACTACTACGGCAATCCTAATGGCAACCGAATGTATTTAACCAAGCAAAACGAAACTTGTCATTCAAATAATGCTGGAGAGGAGCTGAATATGACTGATCATTCTGGAGCAAGATAATGAAAATGGTGCAGCACCCAAAACAGGCGGAATAATAAGAGAACAAAACAATATAGGACCAGTAATAAGAACCTTAACCATACCAATGATTTTTTTTTAATACAAAATTGGATGACAACCAAAATTTTTACATACTATGACAAGTAAATAGAAACTAAACCTTGGTAATTCTTAAGGGATTAATTCCATTTCTCTAAAATTTAGAAGTCTAGCCACAGCGATCATAAGAAAGCTGGCATAAGAACCAAAGAAAAAAATTTAGAAAAAATAAGCTTTCTAAGACTTGCCACTTTAATTTAGCAAATTATACAGTAACACAACCAACAGCAAATGAGGTTGTTTAGGTTGCATCATGATGAATGTTGAATGAATATCAGAGCCTATATTTTAATTACCCTAGAACCTTCTAGGTGATAGCTATCTTCATATGAATGTGATAGTTGCAGAGTCGAATTATTCTGTGGCAACCAATTATAACTGACTTCAGACTTTACTGCTCCAAAATGGTACTCTGAATGAAACATGAAGCAGTAAAAGAAAACGAGAAAACCAAATATAATTACAGGCTCCGTTGCAAAATAAGTGTTCCATTGGAATTTTTGCAAAATGAAGGAATAATTTGTTAGTTGTTCACTTCGCCTCATGTGCATATGTTGTAACACATTCAAGCGGCTATAACTTACATAAGGGATATTAGTAAATATCTAAGCATAATTCAACTACCGAAAGGGAAAGTACACAATATTTTGGACAGAGGGAGCATGTTATATTTGCAAGCTAAGAGTAGCACATAAGAATTTTTGAAGACCTCCCACGTTTTAGTATATCAACTCATAGTAAAATACAGGTAGACAGAGTTCCCCGTGTGCATTTTATTTATCTTCAAATAAATAAGCATAAACGCACGTGCACAACTGAAAATTAAAACTCATATCTTTAATAAGTAACATTAAGTGTCTGAGTCTACTTGTAAAATTTTAGTTTCTTTCAGAAAACAATGTACCATTTTCAACATCAAGACTGATGAGGAACAATACAATAATATCACTCGTTGACAGAAATGAATAAAATCAGGTATTAGTAGAACTGAGAACTAGAATTTAATCCCACGTGATTAAGAATTTGAATTACCTGATTTGTGCTGCTTATCAATCAAAACATCATTTTTCTCCACTGCAACTTCCTCGTTGGGTTTATGAAGACAAGAATCCTGCATTTTCTCCTGGTAATCTGACTGACCATTGCTCCATCTTGCAACGCCATCATCAGATAGGTCATCTTTATCATTTAAAATTTCAGTTTTATCTGTACCTTCGTCATCACTATCAAGGGCTACTTCATTGTCGAACTCATCAAACAATTGTGTATCCATATTACCAATGCGGTCAGGATATTCCAATATTTGGGTTTCACAGTCAAGATTCATAGCTTGGATATTGCCACTGAGAATCATGGGTTGCGTTTCGCCACAGAGATCCACGAGTTGGGTTTCAAAAGTGCCATTGTTAGGAATAGTATGATCAAATGGCTCGGTATCTTTGAAATAACATAACTCATATTCATCCCTGTCTCCCTCACCTATATATTTAATTTGAAAACAACTGGTCATTCTATATTTGCATACAACATTGATTGGAAAACAATGAAAATATTCCATAACAATAAAACATTTGCTCATACATCTAGCTTAGGATCATAGTTCATTAAAAATTATAAGAAAAATAATACTAGATCTTACCAGCCTCCTATGACTTTTCACGACAGAAATCATAGAAAAAGAATACATTTTCAGCCTCACATTAGTTTAATTTATTTCATTTTCTTATCTAATGTATGGGGGATCAAAAACAGTGTAATTAAATGAAATCACGCCATAATACAAAGTAACAAAAATACTACATTTAAATTACCCTAAAAATCATAATATTAAAATTAAAAAAAGGATTATATACAAAACAGAAAATAAAAATGCAGAGCATGAAAAGTAAGAAGAATTACCAGAAGATAGAGAGGGCGAGAACTGTAAATCAAGGACCTGGGTATCAGCGAAATCGTCTTCTGCGTTCTTCGAAAAGGGCATAGTATCGCCATCGTCGTTCCCAAGAGAGCCCATTCTACAATATCATCCCCAGATCCGAGCAAGAAAGAAGTAAATGGTTCGGATGAAATTCGACCCTTACTGGATAGATTCAGCAAACCAAAAGTGTCGCTTGAGAGGAGAGAGTTAGGGTTTGAGAAAGCGAGGGAAAATTGGGATTAAGCAGAAGATTTGGAGGGAAAATTGGAAGGGAAGCGGGAAAATCCCTAGCTTTGAACCCTTTTTCGGACCTTCGAACTTGTTATGTAACAACACGTGTCTTTCAAACTCACTGTCTCATGTACATATACCACAAGGATTTTTTTTAAAATCAATTTAAATATTTTTTTACATAATAATTTAATAAATAAAAAGTCTTCGGTGTTAGCTTATGTTGTGATACACAAAATCAGTATTGATTACACAAAATCAGCATGATATTATTCTAATATCATGTTGACATCGTTGACCACCCTATCTTACTCCTATTACCTTCTAAGTCATCATTGTCATTATTGCAAATATTCACTGTACATATATAGACACATAACAGCTTGTATATATAAGGACATTAGCTCCCAAATATAACATATAAAAAAAAATAAAACCAACAGCTTTTCATCAACTTCTTCATGATATCAGAGCAAAAATCTCATACCTTGCTTTTTTGAACTAAATTGGGAGACGACGTAGGAAAGATGATCACGGACAAAGTCGGAGCAGCAGTGACCACATCCGGGGCCGCCACCTCCACCACTGTTCAACCACCGAGTCCATATCTCCTACACCCATCAGATCACCCAGGTCAATCGTTTGGGTCAGAATTATTGAGCGATTCTGGAAATAATTGGTATACATGGAAACACCATGTTACCAATGCACTTCAGTGCAAAAACAAGCTTGGATTTGTAAATGGAGCCTTACCTGAACCGGTCCAATTTGCATCAAGGGCCTTGGACCGGTTCACACCTTGCCAATCCTGGTCCGGTTCACACCAATAAGCAATTAACTCCAATTAATGAATTTGCAGGCGGGCTAACTACTGCGCAAAAGGCCCATTTAATGGATCTCCTCTCCAAACCCAATACTCAGTTCGCTGGAACCTCTATTAATTCAGACACTGCAAATTTCACTGGTAACACTCGCTTTTCATGGGTTATTGATTCTGGTGCAACAAACCATATCACATGCGATCAAAATAATTTGTTAAATATCAAGTCCAAATCGAATTTATTACCAGTCGAGATGCCAAATGGGGATCATGCTTCTGTTATATCCATGGGGGAAGTAAAATATGACAAAAATCTTAGAATTAGAGAAGTTTTGGTCGTACCGCAATTCTGTTTCAATCTAATGTCTGTAAGCCAAATCACCTGAGATCTAAATTGCGCACTAATTTTTTATTCAAATTGTTGCGTGATACAGGACTTACCATCGAGGATGCTGATTGGCGTGGGTAGGATGCGGAACGGACTTTATTATTTGGAACCAACGACAGCAGGCAGGACCCTGATGGCTCACGGGCATAATGACATCCAGTTATGGCATCGACGTTTGGGGCACATCCCGGCCCACCGGTTGTTTCTAATTCCTACTTTATCTCTTCACGCAAATAAACACGAATTTTCAGTGTGTGATGCATGTTGTAGGGCAAAGCATACTCGTTCAGTATTTCCAATTCGAACAAATAAAACTGCGCACGTGTTTGATTTAATACATTGCGACATATGGGGTTCTTACCACACACCATCACTATCAGGATGTCACTATTTTTTATCCATCGTAGATGATTATAGTAGGGCCACGTGGGTGTTCTTAATGAAACGCAAGGGGGAAACAAAAACCCTCCTTCTCCAATTTTTTCACTGGATCTATGGACAGTTTAACAGACGGGTCAAGTGCCTACGCACAGATGGTGGACGTGAGTTTCAGCACCAAGATTTATTAACATTCTACACTGACACTGGAATGGAACTTCAGACAAGTTGTGTCGGGACACCCCAACAAAATGGGGTCGTCGAAAGGAAGCATCGACATCTCCTTGAAGTCGCACGAGCCCTTCGGTTTCAAGCAAAACTCTCAACACAATTCTGGGGGGAATGCGTTCTCACCGCAGCATACTTAATCAACCGGATGCCGCTGAGAGTGATAGGAAACAAGACTCCATTTGAGTTACTCTTTGGGAAGCAACCCACTTATGATCATTTAAGAAGCTTTGGATGTCTATGTTACGTACACCAACAAACCAAGGACAAATTTGCGCCGCGATCTCGCCCAGGCATCTTCATAGGATACCCAAAATCACAAAAGGGATATCGCATTTACGACCTTGAGACATCCACCACCGTTATTTCCCGCGACGTTCAGTTCTGGGAAAACACGTTTCCAGGAGATCAATGCTTAGCTCCAAGCGATGAGTTACAGAATTCCCCACACAATGGGCACATTGCCTTTGATGCACCTACGACACCCCCTAATAACCTACAAGCTACGAACAGTGTGGAGTCAGAGAACGATGAGGATGTAGGGCGAAAGCAGAATCCGACAGATCCAATTCCAAACAAGCGGACACGCACCGTGTCAAAACGCCTCAGTGGGTATGACTATACACTACCACCGTCAATCACACCACCCAACTCCGTTTCACTTCCTTCACCACCCTCGGCAAACTCGACGGTACATCCTCTTACTTGTACAATTTCCTATGACAAATTTTCTTCAACTCATCGTGCCTTCTTATCGGCCATCTCCTCAATAGACGAGTCTCGAACTTTTCACCAGGCAGTGAAGCACGCCCAATGGCGTAGTGCAATGGAGCAAGAAGTTGTTGCTTTAGAAGCGAATAATACTTGGAGTCTGACTTCTTTACCACACGGGAAGCGGGCCATCGACTCCAAATGGGTCTACAAAATTAAATATCGACCAGACGGCTCAGTTGAACGTTATAAGGCGCGACTTGTTGCGAAGGGATATACCCAAATTGAGGGGGTCGACTTCACAGACACTTTTGCTCCAGTTGCCAAAATGGTCACAGTCCGATGCCTATTAGCAGTTGCAGCTGTAAAAAATTGGCCATTGCACCAGCTGGATGTACATAATGCATTTCTCCACGGTGACCTTCTCGAAGAAGTCTATATGAAGGTCCCACAGGGATTTTCCAAGCATGGAGAGTCACGTGTTTACCGCCTACACAAATCATTGTACGGCCTCAAACAAGCATCTCGAAATTGGTATCACAAATTTACTGAGTCCATTAAATCTCTGGGGTACAAGCCATCTGAATCGGATCATTCCTTATTCACTTTCGCTGAGGGTGCATCATTCGTTGCTCTACTCATTTATGTCGACGATGTTATCATCACTGGCTCAGACCTCGTGCGTATACAGAAGACGAAGACGTATTTGAACGAAAAGTTTCGGATAAAAGATTTAGGCAAATTAAAATACTTTCTTGGTTTGGAGGTCGCTCGTTCTCCTACAGGTATTATTCTCACTCAAAGGAAGTATACCCTTGACATCTTGGCAGATTGCGGTTTCACAGGTTGTAAACCAGCGACATTCCCTCTTCCGCAACAACATCGCCTCTCAACTGAAACTGGGGACACTTGTCCTGACCCAGGACAATACCGAAGACTTGTGGGCCGATTGTTGTGATAGCATTTGTGCCCTAGTCCAATTGCTATTAGCCTGTAAACGTCTATGTACATTATCATCGTTTGTAACATATATATAAAACGGCTTTGTATTACTTATGTGTTGAAGTAATATGTTAAGCATGATCTGATTTATGACCACTAAAGTAGTAGAACCATAAATCTGTACGGATCACACTTAACGAGTCCCTGGTCAAAACATGCTTCCTAAGAAGCGACCAATATGAGGATGGTTCTTAATGACGTAGTTCTACTTGTCATAGGGATAAGGGATCCTGGAACCATATCATAGATATCATGAGGTGATTGATATCGGACGACCCGCTTTGAATAGTGTTTTCATAGATTAAGCCATAAACATATTCAAATGCGATAGCTTGTCACGGCATCCTTAGACCAAGGAGTCTTTGTGATTACTATGCAATGAACGTACGGCTTTAACTTGCGCCAAACGCTTTCTGTAAAAGGATTGCTATAAAGGGCATGATTGGGTGGCGGAACGGGTTGCATGAGTGACACGAAAGACGGCTAAGGGATTTATCCCTCATGCTACGGTATGGGAAAGATATCCGTTAGAAGGCCTCTTGATGGAGACTGACTGAGAGAAAGAGCATGGCCATGCCAATGATACGGGTTATCAGTTCTCAGCCATCTCGCATATCAAGTAACAATGATTGATTGAACAAGGGAGACGACTCTATGCCTTGTGATCAATCGGGATATCTAGAGATAACAGGATGGTGACTTGTACGCACAAAGGTTAAGTCGAATCATCGATCATCATGCACCTTGGGTAATCATAATGTTTTACTAGAGACCACTTATGATGGATCGGGCAAGAGCGATCTTTTGCGCCGATCTGCCAACGGTGGCATGAGCCTAGAGGGTCACACACATACAAGGCGGATAACTTGAGACAAGGAAACATTGATGTGTCTTGAGGAGTAATATATGGACAAAACTGGAGGTTTTGTGCCATGGGTTCGGTTTGAGAGAATAATTAGCGAATCGATAAAAATTGAGTTTTTCGTCGATATCGCGTCGGACTTTGTTTGATAAGTGACGACAAAAGGGTCGGGCGATTTTTGGACACGGCATGAGACAACACGGGAGGGCCCATTGGGCTCGGCCCATGAAGCCTCATGGCCGGCCCATTAAGGGCCCAACAAGACCTCATGGCCGGCCCACATGGTGGGTCCATGTGTGGGGGCCACACAACACCATGCTTAGTTGGTGATTGTGGATTAAGAGGTGAGTGATTTAAGGGGTATGGGTTAAAGCACCTTTAAGCCCATACCATTCACTTTTGACCCATGCTTGTTGGATGATGAATTGAAATATCTAGCATTCATTCATTAATTGAAGAATCACAAAAAATCTTACAAGCTCTCTCTCTCACACAACTCTCACAACACTCTCTCCTCTCTTTGCTCTCTTGTTCTTCATTTAATTGTTCTAGTAGGCAATTAAGTGAGGGATCATCAAGATCATCCCCTTGGTGTGGACTTGCTTTAGAGAAGAAGATCCGAACGTTCTTCTTTATCGATTCAACAAAGACTAAATGCAAAATGGAGAAACTGTCCAGATTGTCCAGTTCCGATGACCGACAATGCGTGAGCCATAGCTGGTTCGTCCGAGCTCCGATTAAGCTGAAACTTGCGGCATTGGAAAGAAAAGTCCAAGGGCTACAACTTTTGTGAAATACTGATTTTCAAAAAGAGCGCTGGTTTAGGAGATACAAGGCCGAGAAGCAGACTGGTCCGCAGAGTCTGTCCAGCGAGACGGGAAAAATGTTTTGCTCCAGACGGAGATCTTCTCGTCCGAACTGGGTTTAGAGCAAAACACAAAAGATGTAGGGAATTGGCTGAGGTTTAATCTCCAAAAAGAACCGAAGCAATTGGAGATCTGTAGCTCGAGATATAGAGCTTCAAAATCTCGGTTTTCTGCCGGGCAGATTCTGGTAAAACCCGAAAACTCGATTTCCTAAGGATCTAACTTGGTAGTCGATCTTGCGCAGGTTAGGGGCGGTTTATAGGTTGCTTCCGCTGCCATGAACGTAATTAGGATGCCCCGGGACCTAACATGTTGTACCTCACCATTACCCGACCCGATATCAGCTATGCTGTCCACATACTCAGCCAGTTCACGCATGCACCCAAAATACCCCATCTCGAGGCAGCACAACATGTGCTTCGCTACCTCAAGAGTAGTCCAGGACAAGGAATTTTTCTTCCATCTTCCAGCTCCCTATCCATACAGGCTTATTGTGATGCTGATTGGGCCGGCTGCCCGGATACCCGTCGATCCACCACAGGCTTCATTATATTTTTGGGCTCATCGCCAATCTCTTGGCGATCGAAGAAGCAGAGTGTGGTCTCCTGTTCTTCAGCCGAGGCCGAGTACCGTGCCATGGCAGCAACCAGTCGAGAAATCGTATGGCTTCGCCAACTGTTGAAGGATCTCCGCATACCACAAACAAAGAGGGTTCCACTCTTTTGTGACAACCACGCCGCCATTCACATCGCTTCCAATCCCGTCTTTCACGAACGAACAAAACACATTGAAATTGATTGTCATTTCGTTCGACAACAACTTCAAACCAATGTATTGGAGCCCCGTGCAGTCCCGAGCAAGCACCAATTGGCCGACATCTTCACCAAGGCACTTGGTCGAGACCGCTTCCACGAGCTTCTTGTCAAGTTGGGCATTTTCAATATACATGCTCCAACTTGAGGGGGAGTGTTGTGATACACAAAATCAGTATTGATTACCCAAAATCAGCATGATATTATTCTAATATCATGTTGACATCGTTGACCACCCTATCTTACTCCTATTACCTTCTAAGTCATCATTGTCATTATTGCAAATATTCACTGTACATATTCACTGTACATATATAGACACATAACAGCTTGTATATATAAGGACATTAGTTCCCAAATATAACATATAAAAAAAAAATAAAACCAACAGCTTTTCATCAACTTCTTCAGCTTAAAATAACAACATCCTATAAATGTCATGTTATATTCGGATTTTATCAAAACTAATCTAAATTATTAAAATATTATGTTACTGTTAAGAGATGTTGGAAAAAGTGGACTATTTCTATTTGCTTAGAAGCAGATACTCTACCATTAAATTACAATTATAAGTGATGTAGGTTACTTTGAGTAGGGATAATTTTGTAAGTTTTTTTAATGTCTCACTTACTTTCCGGAATTATAAATGATAACTGCAAAAAAGTTTAGATTTACAAAAGTCTTAATTAACCTCACTCCGTTAATTCTTTTAATAATTATATTAAAATTTTAAAAATATGACAATACCCATATATTTTAAAACATAAATAAATTGAAACTTGTTTCTTTAAATGTTTTATGAAAAAGCAATAAAAACTGATTTTAGTAATATTATTTTTTTTAACTTTTGTGAAAAAAATATTGAAAACGGTTTTTAAACAACGTTTTTTATATAAAATTTATTTTCAAATTTGTTATACTAAAATTAATTTTTTATTTTATAAAAATATTATGTTTTAAAAAAAATTAATTTTTTTAAAAAACTTTTAAATATAAGGTCACCTTTTCATTTACAAAAAATTAATTAATTTTTCAAAAAACTTAACGAGGTGGGGTTAAGTCTAAGTAAGACTTTTGTGAGCTTAAGGGGATCAGAGTTGGAGATTAATGAAAAATTATATATTAACTATTCAATTACATTTATTTGAATTAAAAGAATTTTATTTTATTATTGAGTTAGCATTAATGTTATAACATAATCAATATCAGTAGTGTATATAAAAGGAGTAGGCAAATATTACACGTTGCACTACTCAGTTATTTTTATTTTAACTGCTATGTTTAAAAAGGGTACTAGATGCAATGAATGTGAATTAATAGTGGAAGATAATACACGTTGCAGTTTTCTTTCTGTGGATTGTGGTGATGCATACAGACGTTAAGGCACTTGTTCTCAAAATTGCATAGGCTAAAACAATCAAAGCCAAACATCATCAAGCTTAGCATCTCCATTTTCACATAGCAAAGAGTGACAACCATAAAGAATGGTCGCATTGAACCCAACCAAAAACACAGAAACCACCACAACGACATCATACCAAATCGGCCCTCGAAAGCCATCCTGCATCGGCCCGACAGGCCCATCACGAATGGCCATCACTCTCCATCGCTCGCACAACAATTTGTACATATCACATTCGTTCTTGACCTCCACGTACTTGCACATTGTGTACATCAGAGGAACACCGTTCAACAAGAAGGGTATGGTCGAGAGGACGGAGAAGAAACGTCATTGGTGACATTTGGACGACGAGACTTGGGACACCGGCGGGAGGATCGCCCCTTGGAAGAATTAGTAGAGATTCACTAGCAGAAGCAGTTGTTCCTTGAGCTTGTGGATGTTATCGTCGAGTTTCCTTACAACTTTCTTGAGTTCTTGATCTTTTTCTTCTGTTTTCTTGGTGTTTTTGAGGTTTTGCGTTTCTGTGTCTCCGACAGCATGATTCTGTTGCTGGTCTGAAAAGGACATGATGTTGTGGAAGAAATTAAGGAAAATGTAGATGCATTGTTGGGTTGTTAATGAATCTTCTTGATTTGCATACATATGGATGATTAAATTGCAGGGTAAATTCTTGGAAATTTTGTAGTCATTTATGTGTTTTGCTTTTGTTAATTTGGTTGTTGGGAACTGAGTAAAGTGTGTTTCTGTTCCCACACGGTGTGAAGGAAAGTGAGAAGGTGCTACCCTTTTTTTGTCCCGAAATAAGTTTTAAGCGTCTGAACTTTAATTTGAATTTGAAGCATATGTTGGGGTTCATAGCATGTCTAGCGCAGCGGAAAACATAAAATCGACCCGAACCCCTTACACCGGATCCATGCCAACATCTAGATGAATCAAAATCAAGAGTAAAGATCGGATTTTTACCTCTCGTAGTCTAGCGGAAAACTCACGAATACGATCTTGAAACGACTCCTTGGACTCGTTCTCTACGAGTGCACACACCGAGCTCGACCTTGTGAAGCTTGAATCCTCACCGGAACTACCAGACTCCGGCAGCACTCAATCACTCGATTTCTCTAGCTCCCAATGCAAGAACTCGAGAATTTCTTTAGTGTTGTAGCTAATATTGCTCAAGAGCCTTCGAGAGAGTCTCTCACCCAAAGCCTCCCTTTATAAGCTTTGGGGAGGGCCTCTAGATTTTCATCATCCGGCATAGGTGTCGATCGACACCCTTCCCGCATCGAAGGTGTGGATCGACACCCCTCCTTTAGGTGCCAGATCTAAGTGTCGATCGATACCTCCCAGGTGGTGATCGACACCTCCTTGTGACCGTGTCGATCGACAACTCCTTATGACCGTGTTGATCGACACCTCCAAGGTGGCGATTGACACCCCATTGCAATCATTCCCACACCACTTACTTTGGACCTCTTGAGTCCCTTCGAGTCGATTCGGTCTTGCTCTTGGTGTGTGACCCTGTAGGCCCGTGACCCATTGGCAGATCAGTGTGAGAATCCATCTCACCCGATCCATCACCAGTGGCTTCTAGTAAGACGTAGTGATTACCCAATGTCCACGAGTGTATCGATCGGTTCGATATCTCATGTATGTCATTTGTATCACTAACCCTTTGTTTGCTTTAATGCGTATGAGATCGTATGAGGCGTAGAATTGTCATCCTCATTTATTCGATCTAGTTCCTTAATTCTGAGTTGACTGATACGTATTAGTGCAGCCGTACACTTCATCAGTCACACTCATCAAGGGGCCCTGAACCATACCCTTCGCCACGTCTCACCGTGGGGAAACAAATCCCTTCGGACGCAACGTGCGCTCCCACTACGGTCCGTCCAATGGCCAACGATATCTGTTATGCCTACCCTGTTACAAGCACTGTTAGGACAGTTCAAACTAATGGAGTGATGTGCACATGAGCCACTTGCTCCAAGGTACTAAGGCAATGATCACACGACGACGAAATATGCGTTGGTGACTTAATCTATGCGCCATACTCCACCGCGGGTCATCCGATATCGTCTCCCAGATGATATCTGTGATATGACTCTACATCTCGATTAGCAGAACATGATCGTAAGTCATCCTCACGCTAGTCACTTATGTATAAGTATTCGACTAGGGATCCATCAAGGATAACTTCATGATATCTAAAGGTTCCGCTGTCCTTGTGTAAACACTAACGACTTTAGATGAGGTTATTGCTTGATACATTATTACAACACAATAATAATGTAAATGCCATTCATTTCTAAACAAAAGATTACATAGAAAAGACTTGGACTAGGGCACAAGCTCTTACGATCTCCCACTGGCCCCTAGTTCTAATTAAAATCCCAACAAAACCCATTGACCTCACATGGTCAATGGATCGGCTGCGTCATCTTCTGTCGCAATCTTACAAATCCTCATTTCACCTTGATCGATGAATTCTGGAATCAAGCGAAACCGCCGCAGTACATATTTGGATCGTACATGCACCCTATGATCATCAGCAGGTGCTATGGCCCTAGTGTTGTCCCAATACAAGTTCACCGTTGTGGACGGGTTTTTAATTACGTCCAGTCCGACCATGAACTTTCGGATCCATACAGCCTCTTTTGCCGCCTTTTAAGCAGCTATGTACTCGGCTTCTACTGTAGAACCGGCAACGGTCGGCTGCTTTCAGCTCTTTCAGTTAGCTAAAGCCCCACTGTTAAGCACAAACACATGCCTAGACTGACACCCTGAGTCATCTGGATCAGTCTAGAAACTAGCGTCGACGTATCCCCTCACCTCCAGTTTCTCATTTCTAACCCTGTAGACCAGCATGCGTCCTATGTCCTCTTTAGGTACATCAGGATCGTCTTTACAGTTGTCCAGTGGCTCATGCCAGGGTTAGACTGGAATTTGCCTATGCAGGATGGGGCAAACGAGATATCATATCTTGTACAGAGCATGTCATACATGATGAATCCTAATGCGGATGCATAGGGGATCTCACTCATGTGCTGCAGCTCATCAGCCATCGTGCGACCCTGAGTCTTCCTAAGCTTTCTGCCATCTTTAATAGAAAATAATCTCTTCTTGGATTCGTGCATCGCAAATCTCTAAGTGATGTGACTTTGCGCAAGTATCCTCCTCGAGCGATCTCGATAAACTCTTGATCCCCAGGATATACGCGGATTTGTATTGGTCCTTCATCACGAAACACTTCCCCATGCAATCTTTTGCGGTTTGAGGGGATGTCGTTTCTGATAAGGAGTATGTCATCGACATATAACACTATGAATACATCTACACTCCCATTTTCCCTCTTGTACACATAAGGTTCATCTTCATTTTGCATGAAACCAATGGTTTCATCGAAATAAAGATTTCAACTCCGAGAAGCCTGCTTCAATCCATGAATGGACTTCTGTAGCTTACAAATCTTTACAGCATTCTGTGGATCGACAAAACCCTGAGGCTACGTTACGCAAACGTCCTCATCCAACTTCCCATCAAGGGATGTGGTTTTGACATCCAACTGCCATATCACTCAGATATGCAGCTACGGTGAGTAGAATGCGGATTGATTTGACCACGACCACTAGCAAGACAATCTCATCACAATCCATTTCTTGGATTTGACCGAAACTTTTCGCATCCAGTCGGGCCTTTCTGGTCTGAGGAACTCCATCCATGTCATGTTTGTTGACGTGCGGACCAAAACTTGTTTGGAGAGAGCTAATGCTTCTGCGCCCCAAATAAGAACTATCCACCTCTTTTAGCTATATTATTAGGATTCTTATTTCCTAAACTAATTAGGATTCTTTCCTATTTTCTGTAAATAGGTTTCCTTTCCTATTCTTTGTAACCCTAGTACTATAAATATAGGATCTTGTACATGAATTAGATCATCGAATACACAAGTAATTTTCAGAGATTGACATGGTATCAGAGCCTTTCTAAAACTCTTGTTTTTTCTCCGTCTCCTGCTCCGATCTCCGTCTTCGTTTTCTGCTCCGCACTCCGTCTCCGTTTTCTGCTCCGACACTGTTCACGCTACTATTCACCGTACTGTTCACGGCACTGTTCACCGACTGTTCACAGCACTGTTCGCGCTACTGTTCACGCAATTTTTTTTCTCTCTCCTTCTCTAGCTTGCTTCTGTGCAATTATTGTGGTACCTTCCGATGGACAAAATCGACAACACAGTTATCTGATTCACAGGTAAAAATTATTCTATTTGGGCGTTTCAATTTGAGATATTTGTTAAAGGAAAGGGTTTGTGGGATCACATCATTGCACCCGAAAAGACCTCAGGTGACTCTAGTGAGGTTACGGATCCTAAAACCGTAACTCAGGCTTGTCCCGCTGATTGGGGATTCAAAGATGCTTAAATTCAAAGTTGGATTGTGGGATCTGTGGACTCTCAGATTGTTCTTCACCTCCGTCCTTATCGCACGGCTAAGGACATGTGGGCCTATCTTAGACGGGTTTATTTTCAGGATAACTCCGCCCGTCAATTTCAATTAGAGCTAGACATATCTAATTTTCAACAAGAAACTCGCTCTGTTCAAGAATATTACTCAGCTTTCTTGGCCCTCTGGGCTGAATACATGGACATCGCTCTTGCAGAAGTACCAGTTGAGTCCCTTCTCACCGTCCAAACAAGTTTATTAAATCGTCAACGGACGCTATTTATGATGCGTCTTCGTCCGGAATTTGAGCCAGTCCGCTCATCCTTATTGAACAGATATCCGATTCCCTCCCTTGATATCTACTTTGGCGAACTTCTCCATGATGAACAGCGTATGCTTACTCAAGGAATGTTGGAACGAGGGTCTTCATCTATGGCATATACTGCTCGGACTTCCTATGTCGCCCGATCTTCTCCTACCAACCAGGCACCACGTACCAAGCCTCAAACAGGATCTCGAGACATGCGCACTGTGGAATGCTTTACTTGTCATAAGTTTGGGCATTACGCTAGTCAATGCCAGATTTGCAGGTATTGCAGGAAGCCCGGTCACACTATTAAGGATTGTCCTACCCGTCCACCTCGCCCTGTTATGTATCCCAATCAAGTCTCTCCTGTTCCAGCATATCATACTGCAGTCCATCCTCGAGTCTCATCAAGCCACCTCCCAACACCTCCTACACCTCAAAGCACAACACTAACTCCTGATATGGTACAACAAATGATTGTGTCTGCTTTCTCTGCCCTGGGATTGCAAGGTAAAACTTTATCTTCTACACTTACTTGGTTTATGGACTCTGGAGCTGCCAATCATGTTTCCTCGAAAATTCAAGGCTTGCATAATGTTCGTTCTTATGATGGCATTTCTCGAATAGAAACATCGGATGGTAGTCAATTGCCAATAACGGCAGTTGGGGATGTTTCCCCTAAAATTAAAGATGTTTTAGTTTGCCCCAAATTATCTACAAATCTGCTTTCTGTTGGTCAACTTATTGATGACAACTTTAATGTTAAATTTTCCTCGGATGGTTGTGTTGTGCAGGATCAGGAATCGGGGGAGCTGGTAGCGAAGGGCCCTAAGATTGGACGACTCTTTCCACTATGGTCTTCTCAGTTCAAGTCTGTTTTTCCTGTTTTCTCTTGTAATAAAACTCTAGATAGGATTTGGCATAGGCGTCTCGGCCATCCTAATTCAAAAATAATGAATCATTTGTTTCGTTCTGGTACTTTGGGTGATAAAATCTCTGTGTCTTCGTCTCTTGAGTGTGATGCTTGCAAAATGGGGAAGGGTAAAGCCTTGTTGTTTCCTTCACATGGTAGTCGTGCTTCTCAGTGTTTTGACATTATTCATAGTGATTTGTTGGGGATCTCACCAGTCCTTTCTCACTCGCACTATAAATATTTTGTCACGTTCATTGATGACTATAGTCGTTTCACTTGGATCTATTTTCTTCGTTCTAAAGATGAAGTATTCGCTAAATTTAAGGATCTTCTTGTTCATATAGAAAATCAGTTCTCTAGGCGCATTAAGATACTTCGCACTGATTTGGGTAGAGAATATATGTCTAATCCATTTTCTAATTTTTTAAATGAGAGGGGGATTATTTTCCAACATTCGTGCGTTGACACTCCACAACAAAATGGGGTGGCAGAACGCAAAAATAGACATCTATTAGACATTGTTCGCACTATTCTTATAGAATCTTCTGTCCCTCCACGTTTTTGGGTTGAAGCTCTGTCCACCGCCGTTTATTTGATTAATCGTCTTCCTTCACAGGTCTTAAATCTCGAGTCTCCTTACTTTCGTCTCCATAAGAAAACCCCTTCGTACTCCTATCTCCACCCTTTTGGATGTGTGTGTTTTGTTCTCCTTCCTCATGTTGAAAGAAGTAAATTATCTGCTCAATCAGTTTGGTGTGTGTTCCTTGGGTATAGTACTACTCAAAAAGGGTTTGTATGTTTTGATCCAAATTCCTGTAAGATTCGGGTGTCTAGAAATGTGGTATTCTTTGAAAACCAATATTTCTATCATAAGTCTTCCACCGATACAAACCCTTATGTGAACTTGCCTGAGTTTGAACATGTCACTAGTCCAGCTCAATTGCCTATTCCTACTGATCCTCCCTCTTTCGTCAAATTTCGACCAGGTGTGGTTTACACGAGACGTCATCCTCAAGCTACCACAGACCCCCCGATTCATCCTGATCCAGAGGTTATTTCCCCTGCTCTACCTGATCATCGCATCTCTGAGGTACCACCAGATATTTCAGAGGATACAGGGGTCCCAGTAGACAATATAGGGGCTACAGAGGTCACGGACATTTCAGAGATACCTGATGAGACAGCGGTTTCTCTTCGTCGCTCTACACGACATTCAGTACCACCAGATCGGTATGGATTCTCATCTTCTACACATGCTCTTGCTACTACATTAGCCTCTATTGAGGTACCCTCTGGATATTCCAAAGCTGTCAAATTGGATTGTTGGAAGATGGCGATGCAAGAGGAACTTAGGGCACTCGAGTTGAATCATACTTGGGACATTGTCTCTTGTCCCCCCGATGTTTCTCCTTTGGGATGCAAATGGGTATACTCGGTTAAAGTCCGAGCTGATGGGAGCATTGAACGATACAAAGCTCGATTAGTGGTGTTGGGAAATCGTCAAGAATATGGTATTAACTATGAGGAAACTTTTGCTCCTGTCGCTAAGATGACGACGATTCGTACTATATTAGCCATTGCAGCCTCCAAAGGATGGACATTGAGTCAAATGGATGTTAAGAATGTGTTTCTGCATGGTGATTTAAAAGAGGACATATATATGAGGGTACCACAAGGATTGTTTTCTACCCCGACGTCTAAGGTCTGTAAACTCCGACGATCTCTCTATGGTTTGAAACAAGCTCCCCAGGCATGGTATGAGAAATTTTGGTCTGCCTTACATGACTTCTCTTTCCAGCCAAGTAAGCATGATACTTCCTTGTTTCTTCATCGTTCGACAGAAGGGATCGTCATCCTTATGATATATGTGGATGATATTGTCATTACCGGTACAGATGTACACTTAATTACCCAGTTAAAACTTCATCTACATAATTCGTTTCATATGAAAGACCTTGGGCATCTCAAGTATTTTCTAGGCCTCGAGGTCCACACAGGTTCGACGGGTATCTTTCTTAATCAAGCTAAGTATGCTAATGATTTACTTGACTCTTCGGGGATTCGAGGCAGTTCCCCAGTTGACACTCCAATGGAGCTTAATGTCAAGTTACGCAAAGAAGAAGGTGATCTTCTTCCTGATCCGACAATGTATCGTCAGTTAGTGGGTAGCTTGGTCTATCTTACTATTAGTCGGCCGGATTTATCATTTGCTGTTCAGCAAGTTAGTCAATTCGTGCAAGCACCGCGACATTTGCATATGGCAACACTACGTCGTATTTTGCGCTATCTGTTAGGTACCGTTACCAAGGGCATTTATTTTCCATCCTCCACCTCTCTGGCCCTTTCAGCGTATAGTGATGCGGATTGGGCAGGTTGTGCAGACACTAGGCGTTCCACGACTGGTTGGTGTGTGTTTTTGGGTCCTGCTCTGATTTCTTGGAAATGTAAGAAACAAGATCGTGTCTCCAAATCTTCAACGGAAGCAGAGTATCAGGCGATGTCTCAGGCGTGTTCAGAGATCATTTGGCTACGTGGATTGCTATATGAGTTGGGATTCTTGGTTCCTGGTGCCACTCCTCTCCATGTTGATAATACCAGTGCCATTCATATCACAGCTAATCATGTCTATCATGAACGCACCAAACATATTGAGGTGGACTGTCACTTTATTCGCGACGCATATGATTCTCATATGTTGACACTTCCTCATGTTCCCTCAAATCTTCAAGTAGCGGACATTTTCACTAAATCTCTCCCACGACACAGACATAAGTTTCTTGAAGGCAAATTAATGTTGATTGATCAACCCACATCAATTTGAGGGGGGGTGTCAATCCCCTATATTATTAGGATTCTTATTTCCTAAACTAATTAGGATTCTTTCCTATTTTCTGTAAATAGGTTTCCTTTCCTATTCTTTGTAACCCTAGTACTATAAATATAGGATCTTGTACATGAATTAGATCATCGAATACACAAGTAATTTTCAGAGATTGACAGCTTCACTACCACGAACGCGCTGCTAAGGCACACGACGATCGTGGTAACAAAAGTTTCGTCGAGTGTCATTCTTGATCTTAAAGATCCATTTGCAACCGATGGTCTTAACACCAGGGGTTGGATCCACACAGTTCCTAACTTGGTTGTCATGCATGGATTTCATCTCTTCCTTCATGGCGCTTAACCAATTCTCGGAATAAGAACTCCCCATGGGTTCTCGAAAGGATGTCGGATCGTCAGAATCCACAATCTCCAAGTCACCACCCTCAGTAATCATAAATTCGTATATGAAGGGTGCCTGACGAGGCCTTTCAGAACACCGTGGGGTTTCAGGAACTATGTTGGGCACCGCATGTGCCTCTTGTTCCAGCTCAGGCTCTACCTCTACTGTCTAAGTGGGGATCTTGAAATTCTTCAGGATTCTCAGAACTCATGCCATCTCGGATCTCTTCCAGATGCATAGTCCTCCCACTGGCTATTTTGGAGAGGAATTTCGTTTCAAAAAGACACTTTTCTGAGCAACAAATACTTTGTTCTCGTCGGGCTTGTAGAAGTAGTATCCAAGAGTTTCTTTCGGGTACCCTACGAAAATACACTGGTCAGATCTTGGTTCGAGCTTGTCTGCCATAAGGCGTTTGACGTAAGCCTCGCAACCCTAAATCTTGATGAACGACAACTTGGGACAGTACATAGGCATTGTTCTGTCTGATGCTCTAGGTCGGCACAATCATAGATATGTGGACCATATCTTGATTGGAGAGAGCTAATGCATCTATGCCCCAACCATATCTCTCTGCATCCTCCATCAATACTTCCATGAACGCTCTGCTAACGCAGACGACGTTCATGACCTAGTTAAGTCAACCAATTAACAACTTGTGGACAAGAACTTGAACTAGAGAGAGCTAATGCATCTACGCCCCAAACAAAACTGTCCACATTTACTAGCTTCGATTCCACGAACGCTCTGCTAATGCACACAACGTCCGTGATCACGACGTTTCTTAGAGTGTCAAAATTGGATAGCATCATCGCATGACTCAATTTCATTGCGATATGATCAAGTTTTGCGAGACATGTACCTAGTACATTCTGTACACGACAACTGTTCATCTATACCGGGTACGATGATATGTTTCATGCTTCACTTAGTTTTGTATGTCCAAGTTTACGTTATTTAACCAATTTCGAACATGCAAAACATATGTACATTTAAACTTATTATGCTCTCATGCATATAAAATAAACATACATTACTAATCATGCAGTTATAAAAGCACAATTTAAACATGTATAGCCTAAGCCCATATCTAGGTTCGATCTTTATGGGGCCAGTCCATAAAGATCGGGGTCACATCCTAAGGGTGAAGATATACAAGTCTTCTTCATCCTTGGCGACGCTCCCACTGGCTCATTGACGTCTCCACGACTCAACGCCAGCTCCAAGACTCCCAACGTGCCATCTCCGGGAAGTGTGTTTACATAAAATATCAACGGCTCGCAAGCCGGGTATAAATATAATACACGTAAACAACGACGCATCTCGTCGCAAAATATACAACCCAAATCTTAAGATGGCACAAACTGCCATTTTATATTTACAAATAAAAAGTAATATAAACGGTCTTGTCTTGATGGGCTTTAGCTGTACATCATGTGATCTAACTCACGCATGTTGCAATCATATCATGTTTACAAACATATATGTTGTCACACAATGCATGTTATCAATCGCATTAAATCATATTTTAATCTTTATGATTTTAGTCTATCGATCTCACTTGGAACTCGAAAGTCCCGATCTCGAAATCCTAAACCGAGACTCTCGCGTTTTCCCCGTGAAAACCGGGAATCGGTCCTTCGATCTAATCGCAAGGACCCGACCCCGCCGCCGATCGATGTAACCACTTCATCAACCGGTATGTTGAAACTCTAGTGGATCGAGCAAAACCCTAATAGGTCGTTGGGCGATACAAAAAGTTCAACATAATGTGCCAACGACGCACCGAAGTACGTCGAACGACACAACTGTGCGGTCCTACGGTTTATCGGGTCATCAATCCCGTGGAAACTCAAGACCGTACTGAAGGAATTATTTGAGGGTTCCAATCAATTAATTTCATGCCCATACAAGAAATTAACCTCAAATATCCGAATTACTAAGGATCTTGCATGATAGGATAGAATAAAACTTGAATATTACCTTCGATTAAAATCTCTTTGTTACTAAATTGGATTTAGTAACCTCTAAAGATTGTCCACTCAGGAAGAGCAATCCGGGGATACTCACAACGATCCTTACTAGAAGATCGAAGCAAGCAAAACGGACGGAGAGGGAGGGAGAAAGGTGGCTGGTCGGCTAGAGAGAGAGAGAGAGAGAGAGAGAGAGAGAGAGAGAGAGGAGAGTGGCTAGGGTCTTGGAAAATAAAATTTCTTCATATGATTTCCATCCGTTTTACTCAACCTTTAGTGTGTGACCCTCTAGGCCCACGACACGTCGGCGGACTGGTAAAATTACCATTTTACCCTTTCCATCATGAGTGGCCTCTAGCAAGACATCATGATTACCCAATACTTGTGATTATCGAGATTTCGACTTAACCTTGTCGTACATGAATCTATCCTTTTATCCTCTTGATATCTTTGACAACCACAAGGCATAGACAAGTCATCCTCATTCAATTGTCTTGTTTCTTGATTTTGAGTTAACTGAATTGTAACTGATATTACGTATCGACTGCATGGCCATGCTATTGTATTTCAGTTGTACTAATCAAGTGGCCTAAACTGATATCTGCTCACACGTCCGTATGAGGGATAAATCCTTTAGCGATCTATTGAGTTAACTCATGTAACTCGTGATCGAGCCAATCACAGTCGTTATTGTAACCATTTTACAGGAGACGTTAGACTAAGTCAAACTCGTCACTCATTACATAGTGACCTCAATGATCCTTCCGTCTTAGGATGTGATTTCATGTGCCGACATATTAGTATGTTCATGACTGTGTCTATGTAACATACTCATGATCGGGTCTTCCTATATCACCCCTGTCTGGTGATACTATGACCTAACTCCGGCCCCCTTCTGGCCATGACCACTAGAGCGTGATCATTTAGAGTTAGCCTCATACTGATCGCTTCTTATGAAGCTATTCTGATCGGGGACTATTTAAGTAGAATTTTATCCGATCTGTAGATCTACTATTATGTGTTGACACATCAATGATACAAATCAAATCTTACTTAAGATATTACTACAACACTTAGTAATATGAATGCTGATTTTATTTTAACTAATAATCTTTATTACATGATTAGATTGAAAATATATTGTGCTAGGGCACAAAAACCCAACACGTACTTTGTCTCGTCGGAAAAAGAGTTCTTCGATATTTTATATAATCGATGAAAACCAATTTAACCATATTGAGGATCGAGTACATTCATGGCATTAAAACGATAAAAATTCCCACTCAAAATCTTGATTCGCTTTTGGTCAAAATTTCGATTAGGCGCGAAAATTCCCCACTGACTGTAGTTGTCGATCACCACGTTTTAAGGACCAAGAGGTGTCGATCGCCACCTCCCTCGTCCAAGGGGTGTCAATCGACACTACCTCTGTGGCAGAGAAACCGAGGTGATTGGCGGTGTCGATCGCCACCCTAGGGTTGTGGATCGACACCCTCCTCGACCTGATCGGTTTTTCGCTTTTCCCGAGACCGATTCTCGACCCGATTTTACTTGGATCAAGACCCAACTCCCGATAATGATCCACTACACATATTGCATGAATCCCGAGCCGAAATAACTCCCGGACACAAATAAAAATCCAAACTTTATCCGTAAAACGATCAAAGATAGGATTTTTTATCTTCCTTTGGCCAAACCAAGATAACCAAGTAGAGATTCATGCATCAATCAATCATGGAAACAATCACATATGATCAAGCAATCAATTTTACCACGAAATCATGCATGTATGATTCATCTAGAGAGCAACCAGCCTCTGATACCACTGTTGGGGTTCGTAGCGGGTCTAGCACAGCGGAAAACATAAAATCGACTCGAACCCCTTACACTGGATCCATGCCAAAATCTAGATGAATCAAAATCAAGAGTAAAGATCGGATTTTTACCTCTCGTAGTCTAGCGGAAAACTCACGAATCCGATCTCGAAATGACTCATTGGACTCGTTCTCTTCGAGTGCACACACACCGAACTCCTTAGTGGTTGGTCACAGTTTTGGTGGAGTATCGTCATAACTGATTTTAGTGTTTTAATAATATTATTGTATGGACATGGATATGGATGTCCGGAACTTTCTCCCCAAAATGTTTTGAGTTTTTTTAATGGTACATTAACTTGTTTTAGTTGATTGGTGTGTGTTTAGGAAAACCTTGTAATCCTCAAGAACCTTAGCAATGAGTTGTTAAAAATATATACAAATTATATAATGCATGGTTTTGCGTATATTGGTGCATGTTGGCTTTATCTCTCCATGTGGCTTGTGCATACAAATGTATTCTAACAACTTGCTTCTATAGTTTTCTTTTTGTTCTTTGTCATAACAGACATTTTGGGACAAGTGGGAACAGTCATTTCTAATTATTATATGAGTGAGTCCTAGCCCTCTCCTCCACTTGGTATTAAACTTATAAATTGTATTGAAGCAAAAATAGGATAAAAATCTCCTATGTCTTTCGGATTAGGCATTTTAAACTTACATGTTTGTAATTTCAAATCGGTCTTGATGACTTGTATTTGTTCGGATGATGGATTGGTAGTTTTTATAAACAAGTTTAATCTTGATTAATATCTAATTCTGAGATCTTCAAAAAAATCATACCACTGTTATGGATCAAGAATTTAAAATTATTTCAAAATTACGTGAACATGTAATAAATCTGCTATCATACATCTTTTACTTTATTATATCTGCCTTTAAGAAAAGTGAGTGAGATAGCTATTATGTTCATCAAAATAATTTATTTATATCATTTAATCTCTCGCAGTTGTCAATTATGAATTTCTCTGCTAAAATATATTTTGGATTGCATTTTTTTTAAAAAATCACCAAAGAATTCTCGGAGACTGTCTTCAAACACGATTTTCCGATTTGATAAAATCCCGCATAATCTTAATGGCAGGTACATCACCAGAGACGAATTAAAAATAACCATGAAAGACTAATATTAGAGGTTGACGCGGAGAATGTAAGTTATTTTCCGATTGAAACGGATCAAAGAAAGGAAGAACCATCGTTCGCCTAAAACGTCAAGACTCTTGCAAGGGTTTGTAGGTGGGTCAGGTGAAGACCCACTAAGCCTGCAAAATTTTGGATCACTTTTACAATCAGCAAAATTTTGGATCACTTTTACAATCCCAAATTATAACAAATAAAAAACTTTATATATTCATTCCAAATAAAAATATTATTTTCAGCACAAATATATTACTTTAAGATTACAGCTTATCTAAATCAGTAACTTCGAATTCAAATTCCATTTGAGCTTAATTACGAGTATAAAATAAATAAATAAACTCAAATCATTAACTTCAACTTCCACCCATCTCCCATTGTCTTAAAATCTTCAAAAGTCACTTGCAGATTAAGTGGAAAGACATGCAAAAAATCTAATATGCATCTATTTAATTATTGTACCAAAACCCTTATTATTTATTTATAATAGGGGTAATTCCATGTCCGTACCCTAACTTTGCCTCATTTTTAAATTAGTACCTCAAGTTTGAAAGTTTTATGTCAGTACCACAAGTTTAATTAGTTGCAGATAAGTATTTAATAGGTTAAATTTAACATAATTAGGATGTGAAAAGACCAAAATGCCCCTAATGTTTATAATAATTAATATTATATTGAAACTTTTGAATGAAATAACTCTCTCATACGACCTCTGTTTCGGGCTTATAAAATATCAAATCGAAGAGAATCGGAAGATAAACAACTTTAAGAAATAATATTAATAATTAAATTAAAATAATAACTAATAAATTTTCATTTAATTATTAATATTCTTCAAAATTGTTTATCTTCCGATTTTCTTTGATTTGATATATTATGAGCCCGAAACGGAGGTGTTATGAGAGAGTTATTAAATTCGAAAGTTTGAATGAAATATGAAATATTATAAGCATTAGGGGCATTTTGGTCTTTTCACATCCCAATTCTGTTAGATTTTATAGATTAGGTACTGATCTGCAACTAATTAAACTTGGGGTACTTGCAAAAAACTTTTCAAACTTGGGGTACTGATTTGAAAATGAGGCAAAGTTGGGGTACTGACATGAAATTACCCCTTTATAATACCCAAGTCTTTTTTGCAATATTCTTTCATGTGAGGTTATCTAAGGCTTTTAATTTATTTATTATTATCTGAAATTCTGATTCGTAGCCAAGTCAAGAAGTCGAACACAAAGTCGTAACTTTTGTGTTGACAACTTTCCTAAAACGCAATTCGTAGTTTTAAACAATAAACATGTAATAATAACGACACCAGAGATGATTACCCAGTTCGGTGACTCCGCACCTACGTCTGGGGGCACTTTGCCAGTGGAAAGGTTTTCACTATATGGTAGTCAATAGTACAACTTCAAGCACCAACTAGCTATCACACAAGCTATTATCCTCAGGTACTCTAGATCTCACTGTGAACAACCTCGACCAAGTTCCTCTCCCCCTGTCTTTGAGATCCTCTCAATTCCACCCTTCGAGCAAGCGCCTATGCTCGGTGTCGTTGTTTTCTTTGACGGATTTGTGAATCTTCAATCATGAACACAAGAACCCTAACCGATCAAGCACTCAATCTTCGCGACTTGATGTTTGATCGGAGCAAAGCCGTTCTAGCAAACTAATCAGCCTCTCAACACGCCAATGGTGCACAGTTAAGAGCTCTGAGAAATTTAGCAATATATAGAACAAGAACGGACGACTGCTAATGGGGAAGCTTCAAGCTTTTTATAGCAGCCCGACATTTCTAATCTTTCTCAGATTAGGAATAGGAAGTCTCAGACTTCCTAAACAGAGGCAAGCAGAGTTGCCGCCTTTGCTGACGTGTTAGTGACAGCTGGAAGTCGCCTGGCCTGTTGACGTCATTCTCTTGCGCTCCAAGTCTTTCAGTTGTTGTGACGTCATTCTTCTTTCGCTCCAAGCGACTCTAAATAGGAAAGCTTCAGACCTTTCCTAATCTGGAGCGTAATGAGTCACTCCATATGTCGTGTAACATGTTGCACTGACTTCTTACTTTTGCGCTAAAAAATTATGCCAACTCTAAACATAGCAACAATCTCCCCCTTTGGCAATTTTTTAGGCAAACATATTTTTAAGCACATCGTCATCTTGTGGCAGTTAGGCACAGCAAGCGATGCGACTTAAAACACATTTTTAAGCACATCGTCATCTTGAGGCAGTTACGCACAACAAGCGATGCGACTTCTGTATGCGACTTCTGGTGCGACTTCTGGCGTAACTTTTCGTCTTCTTTGCCATCTTTAGCCTATATCTCCCCCTGTTTTTCTAACAATATTGCCAAAGGCAATCATACAACGCTATTCGAATAGTAGCAGGGTATAAACTAGCTCAAACCATGAGCAAATATCTCAAAAACAAATGTCACAAAGTGCAGGAAATTAACTCGAACAGTCCCCGAGGATTTAAGAAGTTTGTTCGAAACAAGTTATTAGACTCAATCAGAGAAATGTTTAAAAAGAGGTGGAGTCATTGACATCATCATCTTCAGCAGGAGCGGTGCGGAGGTCATGTAGGAGGGCTTCACAGGCAGTCTTACGAGTTGTCAGAACATCAATCGTCTTCTCCAAGTCATTGATCATATCTACCGGCTCTTCCTCCATTCTGGTGCCGAGAGGTCCGGAAGGACGTGAGCTTGAACCAGCTTCAGATGTTTTGGCCATGGGAGGAGAGAGATCCCTCATATGCTTGCCCTCAAAGTTTTTGAGACTTATAGTGAGGGGAAGAGGCTTCTTTCCAGGTACATCAGTCTCTCGAACAATGTGAGGACATTGTTGGAGGAGAAGTCCGGTGATCAATGATGGAAACCCAATAGGTAGCTTGACAGCACATGACTTGACATGTTTGACAAGGTGCTCAATGACATATGAACCAAAGTCAAGAGGGGATTGCGTACCTATTTGGTAGATGAGTTTTGCTAGTTCAGTTTTGATGCTCGACCCGTGAGTGGAGGGCGCCCAATTTTCCAAACCAATGCGGTATAGAATGGAATATTTGGCAGTGAGTTCTGCAGCCGCAATGGTATCCTTGAAGGGCCAGACCTTTTTCCTTCCTCCAGTGATCTCAAAAGCCACTTTGTTCAAGTAAGGGACTTCTGGAGTGACTTATGGGTCCTCTCTGCCTAGATAAGCATTGATTGTGGTGGCAGATATCTCAAAGCCCTCTCCTCGAACAAAGACCTTCCTATACTCCGCGTCTTCTAGGTCATTAAACTCACTTGAGAGATTGACAATGAACTCCTTGACCAGCGCTGGGTAGAACGGCCCGATGTTGATGACCGTGTTGGTCAGGCCTGAGCCACGGAGGAGTTCCACAACTGCGTTCATTCCTTGAGCTTCGGTAGAGAGCTCTCTCTCCGGGTAGATGTTGCGCTGGTACACGTATTGCCATTTGACAGTGTTGTCTATTGAGTGAAATGAGACATTGTCTGTTGGAGCCTTTGGAACATTTTTGGTGAGTTTCAGACCTCCCATTGACTTCTTGACCCGTGGAAGTATGACACGAGTTTCTTCTTCTTCTGACTCCTCTTCTTCTAGGGCAGAGGTTGTTACTGAAGTGGATGACTTCTTTCTTGATTTCTTCACTGGTTTACGAGCAAATGGTCCTCCTTTCTCTGTATCTTTTCTTTTAGGGGTTAGTTTTCTTGGCACTGGTGGTTCTTCTTCTTCATCAATCAACTTTCTCTTCGGTTGTTTCCTTTTCTTAAGCCCTTTGGGCACAGATTCTTCTAGAGGCGTTCTGTCCTCTTGTGTAGCTTCTTCTTCCATAGTCTCTGCCATATCTATTTCTTCTATATTGACAAGATCGTCTACAGGTTGAGGGACTTCCGGTATAACTTCCGTATCTTCATGTAGCCCTGAACCACTGTCCTGAGCGACAAGCGGACTGTCGGCTTTCTGCATGGCTTCGTTTAGTGGGGACTTCTCTGGTGCAGGCGTTGATTTTGGGGGGCTGGATCGATCCTCCCAGCCAGCACTATGAATCTCAGGAACGGGAGTTCCTAGAGCTTCTTCAGACAGATTTTTGTCTACAGGGTCTACTTCAGAAGGGACAATAGGGTTACCTTGTGGTGGCGTCTGAGTGGAGTGAGGGGCCTTAATCTCTAGCAGGATTTTGTCCTTCTCCAAAATGGGGGTTTCCTCCATTGGTACTTCCTGAGGTCTCGCCAAACCCTCCCCCGAGAAGTTTCTTCCACGAATCTTTACTCCATATTTGTTCGTTGTTGATTTCGAGGCCGATAACTTCTTAGCAATCACCTTCGCCCTCATCTTGGCTCGTAGTTTTTTTGGAGGCAGATGGTACACGTCTACTTCTGGTTCCGACTATTTGACAGAGGGGCTTGATCGGAGTTGTTTTGGAAGGAAAGAACAACTGCTATAGTTGCAGATTGATTTTGGTTTTCGGTGCCCTAGCGGTTTTGGGAAGGTGGAAGGGGTGTGCAGAACTTTTTCTGCGTGGAAGTTGAATGGATTGAGAGCTGATTGGTTGATTGTCAGATTACAAACATTGCCTTTTTGAATTTTAAAACTAATTTCAACTGGGCTTTTGACAAAGGAATTTGGGCCCGGCTTGATTTTGTGGACCCTTGTTGGTCCTGATAGAGAGAGAGTAAAATCAACTAAAAGCTCCCTCTCTTCTTTCATGACTTCTGGTTACTCCAGACAGCAAAGTCCAAGGGATGACCTTGGACTTTCAAACCTGTTAGTATCTAACGCCTTTGTGAAGATGTCAGCGACTTGTTTCTCAGTGGGTAGGTACTCGAGCTTTATCTTTTTGTCTTCTACAAGCTCTCGAATAAAGTGATGCCTAATATCAATATGCTTTGTTTTGTTGTGTTGAACTTGGTACTTCGAGATATTGATTGCACTAATGTTGTCACAGAACAAAGTCATGACTTCTTGCTTGACCCCATACTCTACCAACATCTGTTTCATCCAAAGAAGCTGAGTACAGCTACTTCCAGCTGCAATATATTCGGACTCAACAGTAGACAAAGCAATACAATTTTGATTTTTGCTGAACCAGGACACAAGATTGTTCCCAAGATAAAAACAACCTCCAGAGGTACTTCTTCGATCTGGTGTGCTTCCCGCCCAGTCAGCATCACAGTATCCAACAAGAGTAGGAGAGGTATCAAAAGAGTATAGCAAGCCTAATTCAAAGGTTCCCGAGATGTACCTTATTATTCTCTTGACATGAGTTAAGTGACTGACTTTTGGATTGGCTTGATATCGAGCACATACTCCTACTGAGAAAGCAATGTCGGGTCGACTTGCTGTTAGATAGAGAAGACTTCCAATTATGCTTCGATAGATGCTTTGATCAACTGGTTCTCCAAGATCGTCCTTTGTGCATTTGACATGAGTGGCAATGGGGGTTCTTTTGTGTGAGGCTGTTTCCAACCCTAATTTCTTCACAATATTCTTTGCATATTTGCTTTGGGAGATAAATATTCCATCTTTCATCTGTTTGATCTGAAAGCCTATGAAGTATGTGAGCTCACCAACCATACTCATCTCAAATTCAGACTGCATATGTTGTACGAAACGTTCCACCATCTTGTCTGACTTTCCTCCAAATACGATATCATCGACATATATTTGGGCAATCATGATGTCCTTTCCTTCCTTCTTTACAAAGAGAGTTTTGTCTACTCCCCCTCGAATATAGCCATTTTGTACTAGAAATTGGGTAAGACGTTCATACCATGCTCGTGGTGCTTGTTTGAGGCCGTAGAGAGCTTTCTTTAGTTTGTAGACATGCTGAGGAGAGTCATGATCTTCAAATCCTTTTGGTTGAGCAACATAGACTTCTTCGTTGAGATTTCCATTGAGGAAGGCACTCTTTATATCCATCTGATAGAGTTTGAAACGCAGATGGCATGCTATGCCGAGAAGAATTCGGATGGCTTCCAGTCTGGCTACTGGAGCAAAAGTTTCTTCGAAGTCAACTCCTTCTACTTGTGTGTACCCCTGAGCCACTAGTCTTGCTTTGTTTCGAGTGATATTTCCTTGCTCGTCAGTCTTGTTTTTAAATATCCACTTTGTTCCAATAATATTGACATTGTCTGGCTTGGGTACTAGTTCCCAGACTTCATTCCTTGCAAATTGAAACAATTCTTCTTGCATGGCGCAGACCCAGTATTCATCATTGATGTCTTCTTGTATATTCTTTGGCTCATTTTTAGAAATAAAGAAAATGTTACCTATCATCTCTTTGTAGTGTATAGGTGCCTTTTGTCGAGTCCGCACTCCTTCATTGATGTCTCCTATCACATCCTGGGATGGGTGATTCTTCTTGACGGAGCTCTCTGTTTTATGACGGGGGGTGCCTCTTTGTTAGAGATGTTTTGGCTTTCGGCTTCAGATTCTTTGTTGCGATCTTCGGTTCTGACTTCTGGTCTGACTTCTCCTGAGAGATTTAGAATTTCTTCCTCATCGTCACTGGGTTGCTCATGACTGTCATCAATCACGACATTGATGGATTCCATGATAGACCGGGTGCGTTTGTTGAATACACGAAAAGCCCGACTATTTCTGGAGTATCCAAGGAAGATGCCTTCATCACTTTTAGGATCAAGTTTGCGTCGAGGTTCCCTATCTGCAAGTATGTAGCATATTGATCCAAAGACATGAAAATATTTGACATTAGGCTTCCTCCCCCTCCATATTTCATAAAGAGTGGGCGATGTTCCAGGACGGAGGGTCACTCTATTATGAATATGATAGCATTTGTGCCCTAGTCCAATTGCTATTAGCCTGTAAATGTCTATGTACAATATCATCGTTTGTAATATATATATATATAAAATGGCTTTGTATTACTTATGTGTTGAAGTAATATGTTAAGCATGATCTGATTTATGACCACTAAAGTAGTAGAACCATAAATCTGTACGGATCACACTTAACGAGTCCCTGGTCAACCTATGCTTCCTTAAAGCGACCAGTATGAGGATGGTTCTTAATGACGTAGTTCTACTTGTCATAAGGATGAGGGATCCTGGAATCGTATCATAGATATCATGAGGTGATTGATATCGGACGACCCGCTTTGAATAGTGTTTTCATAGATTAAGCCATGAACATATTCAAATGCGATAGCTTGTCACGACATCCTTAGACCAAGGAGTCTTTGTGATCACTATGCAATGAACGTGCGGCTTTAACTTGCGCCAAACGCTTTCTGTGAAATGATTACTATAAAGGGCATGATTGGGTGGCGGAACGGGTTGCATGAGTGACACGAAAGACGGCTAAGGGATTTATCCCTCATACTACGGTATGGGAAAGATATCCGTTAAAAGGGCCTCTTGATGGAGACTGACTGAGAGTAAAAGCATGGCCATGCAAATGATACGGGTTATCAGTTCTCAGCCATCTCACATATCAAGTAACAATGATTGATTAAACAAGGATGAAGACTCTATGCCTTGTGATCAATCGGGATATCTAGAGATAATAGGATGGTGACTTGTACGCACAAGGTTAAGTCGAATCATCGATCGTCATGCACCTTGGGTAATCATAATGTCTTACTAGAGACCACTTATGATGGATCGGGCAAGAGAGATCTTTTGCGCCGATCTGCCAACGGTAGCATGAGCCTAGAGGGTCACACACATTCAAGACGGATAACTTGAAACAAGGAAACATTGACGTTTCTTGAGGAGCAATACATGGACAAAACTGGAAGTTTTGTGCCATAGGTTCGGTTTGAGAGAATAATTAGCGAATCGAGAAAACTGAGTTTTTCGTCGATATCGCGTCGGACTTTGTTTGATAAGCGATGACAAAAGGGTCGGGCGACTTTTGGACACGGCATGAGACAACACGGGAGGGCCCATTGGGCTCGGCCCATGAAGCCTCATGGCCGGCCCAATAAGGGCCCAACAAGACCTCTTGGCCGGCCCACATGGTGGGTCCATGTGTGGGGGCCACAAAACACCATGCTTAGTTGGTGATTGTGGATTAAGAGGTGAGTGATTTAAGGGGTATGGGTTAAAGCACTTTTAAGCCCATACCAATCACTTTTAACCCATACTTGTGAGTTGGATGATGAATTCAAATACTAGACATTAATTCATTAATCAAAATATCACAAAAACTCACACTCTCTCTCTCTCTCTTCTAGCTTGGCCGGCCACCTCTCTCCCTCCTCTTGTTCTTGCTCTCTTGTTCTTCATTTAATTGTTCTAGTAGGCAATTAAGTGAGGGATCATCAAGATCATCCCCTTGGTGTGGACTTGCTTTAGAGAAGAAGATCCGAACGTTCTTCTTTATCGATTCATACAAGACTTAAAGGTAAATATCTTGTGGAATAGATTTTGCTTTGGGATTTAATGGTTTATGTTCTTGGACAAGGTTTGGAGTAGATTTTCTTATATTGCTTCCGCTATCTCGACGATCTAGAACGCTCCAAAACCCTACAGTGGTATCAGAGGATGGTTACCCTCTTAATCTTTGTCTTGTTGAATTTATTTCGGTTTTGTGATTATTTACATGCCAAATTGTTGATAACATGATTTTAATGCTTTTTGGGATATTTGCATGAAATATGTTATTTTTGAAAATATATTGAATTTGGAATTTTTCGGAAATTATTGGATTTGTCGGGTCCGAGAAAAGACTCTCGGGGAGCCGGATCGGAGGTACCGGACGGAGGTCACCGGAGGCCGGTGAAGCCGGCGGTGACCGGGCCCGTCCCCACTCTTGGCCGAGGCCGAGAGTGGCGGCAAGCCGGGTTTGGGCCTTCCAAGGCCCAAACCGGGCCGTGTATAGTTGGGCTCGGCCCAATGGGCCCTTGGCCCATTGGCTTGGCCCGACTTGGTTCGTGCACGTTGATTATGTCCGTGGCTGAACCTGCGATCCAATATTTCGAAAACTTTCAAAATTTAATCATTTTCGATAAACCGTCTTTCGAAAAGGTCTAGTTTCGATAAACCCGACCAAGCAACTTGGCAAAATTAAAACTGGAATTATTGCATATTATTTGATAACATGTTTGTGTGATAACATGTTGGATGATGTGATGAAATGTATGATGCATTAGTAGCCCATTAGATTTTATCGCTTTCACGGTTTGCACACCGTTAGTGTTAGCGTGTAATTATTCTTTTATTCGAGCCCATAAAGTGTAATTATTTTTTATCCGGTCTACGAACCGAGTATTAATTGTAATTATTACTCAAAGACGAGAAGGATGGAAAATCGAGCACAATGACGGTCTTGGAGGAAGTCCAAGAGCTAGTGGGAGCCCGAATGAGAAAGACGAGAAGATGTGAAGACTCGTAGAATCCTAAGATTAGGATGGGCTATAAAATGCATATTTAACACTTTATGAATGCTTGCTTGAATTATTTAATTAATAACATGCTTGCATGATTAGCTTATAAGTTTATGAGCCATCACCTCACATGCAAAGATTAAAATCGACTTTAATTATTTGCATGTTTAAAGCGTTGTGAACTATCATCGCACGGGTTGTGATGGATGAGTTCAAATTTGAAACGTGCTTGCACGGGTTGCAAATGACGGTTTCAAATGAAGATAGTATGTGATACAATTAGAAACGTCACAACACGGGTTGTTGATGACGGATTCGTAATTGTACCAAATACTTTCGAATTATTAAGCACAACCAATTTATAAGCGAATTTGAGTCAAGTGAGATGCCACCCAAATTCACACCCATGTAGAAACATTTTATCGATGTCGTGCACCTTAGCGGAGCATCGATCGAATGAGTTCTAGATAGGGAATGGTAAAATTTCTGGGATGTCGTGCGCCTTAGCGGAGCATCTGCACAAAGTTTGCTCGTTAGTGAAGGTTGGTTGACTCGACAACGATTCTTGGCCTGAGGTCGAGCTGGGGTATCGGAAGGGTAAGCCATGTGTTTTTGCACATACCCTGACTAAGAGTTACACGGGTTGTAATTGGACGGACGTCCTACCTAAATAAGTCAATTGGAGCGGTGCGCCTTAGCGTACTTCAAATGACGAATAAGGGATCTTGGTTTAAGATTCTAAAACCTTAGAATCCTATGGTTGGTGTTTAATTCGGATCTTCGTAAATTTATTCAACCATTCTGATTAAATTTACTTTCTTCGTGTAGAAATGGCTAGTAATTCAACAAATTCGTCTAATTTGTCGTTGAGGACTATACTCGAAAAGTGTAAAATCAATGGGACAAATTATCTGGACTGGGACAGGAATTTACGACTTGTGTTAAAGTTGGAACGCAGGGAGTACGTCCTTGATAAGGCTATCCCGTTGGAGCCAGCTGCCAACGCAACGAGGGTCGTTAAGGATGCGTACCAGAAACACCTTAGCGACTCTATCGACGTTGCGTGTGTCATGCTAGGCTGCATGGAGGCGGACCTCCAGAAGCAGTTTATGGAGCTATCCCATGATCCGTTTGTAATGTTTGCACAGATCAAGGATATGTTCAAGGAGAAAGTACGTATTGAAAAATACACTGTTCTCCGAGAACTAATTGCCTGCAAGATGTCAGCAGGCAGCTCCGTAGGTCCACACGTCCTACGTATGAAGGGACATTTTGACCATATGACTAGCATCGGTATGTCTATGGAAAAGGAAATGGCTGCGGATTTTATTCTGCAATCCCTTCCTCATGCATATGGTGGGTTCGTGATGAACTATCACATGCATGATGTGGACAAGGCCGCGTCGGAGTTGCACAGCATGCTAGTGACTACCGAGAAGAGCATAAGGGGCAGTTCGCCCAAAAATGTCTTTATGGTCAAGAAGGGACCCAGCTTCAAAGCTGGTGGTGGAAAGGGTAAAAGCCCAAAGCACCTGGCAGCAAAGAACAGACGACCATTTTTTCCTAGACCTTCCATGCCCGTACAAGGCAAAGGGAAGGCAAAGGAGTCGGTCTGCTTCTACTGTCAAAAGCCTGGTCATTGGAAGAAAGACTGTCAGCAGCTGAAGGAGGATCAGAAGAAGGGCGGTGGGGCCGCTACTTCATCAGGTATTCCATTAGAGCTATATCTTTCTACAATTAATACCTGGGTACTAGACACAGGAGCTGAGTCTCATGTCTGTGCGGATGTGTAGGTGTTACACAGTAGAAGAGATATGGGGGAAAGCGAGGTGGACCTAAGAGTTGGGAACAATACCAGAGTTGCCGCAACTGCCGTGGGTTCTGTGAACCTTACTTTGCCCAGTGGGCTTGTAATTGAACTTAATGATGTTTTTTGTGTAACTGCTTTCAGCAAGAATATTATCTCAATTTCTCTTCTTGAGAAAGAGGGTTATTATTTCAATATTAAAGATGGGTTTTTTAATATTATGCGCAACAACATGATTTATGGCAATGCTCACACTGTTGGAGGTTTATACATATTGAATATGCAAAACCCGAAAGCCAACATGCTCTATAATATAAATGCTAAGAGGTTTAAAGCTAATGATTTAGACCAAACTCTTATCTGGCATTGTCGTCTAGGGCATATAAATGAGAAACGCATCTCAGCGCTTCATAAGCGCGGACTTCTAAGTCAATTCGAATTCCAACCGATTGAAAGATGTGAAGCTTGTTTAATGGGCAAGATGACAAAAGCGCTCTTCGCTGGTTTAGGCGAAAGGGCAGGTGATCTATTAGGTCTAATACATTCAGACGTATGTTGACCAATGAGTACACCAGCCAGAGGTGGTTTAGGCTACTTTATCACATTTACTGACGATTACAGTAGATATGGTTATGTCTATCTCATGAGACATAAGTCCGAAGCTTTTGATAAATTCAAAGAGTTTAGGACTGAAGTAGAAAACCAACTCGGAAAGAGTATCAAGGCACTCCGTTCTGATCGGGGTGGAGAATACTTATCCGAGGAGTTTCTTAGTTATCTTACTGAAGGAGGAATACTATCTCAGTGGACTCCGCCAGGAACACCGCAACTTAATGGTGTGTCCGAGCGGAGGAATCAGACATTGTTAGATATGGTCCAATCGATGTTAAGTCTCACTGATCTCCCGATCTCCTTCTGGGGTTATGCTCTGCAAACGGCCGCATTCATAATAAACAGGGCTCCGTCGAAAGCAGTGGAAGGGACATCATTCGAGAAATGGTACGGGAAGGAACTCGTTTTGTCCTTCCTAAAAATCTGGGGTTGCGAGGCTTATGTAAAACGGTTGCTTGCAACCAAGCTCGAACCGAGATCAGATAAATGCACTTTCGTCGGATATCTCAAAGAAACAAAAGGATACTACTTCTACAAACTAAGCGAAAATAAAGTTTTTGTCGCTCGAGGTGGAACATTCTTGGAAAAGGAGTTCATTTCCAAGACAATCAGTGGGAGGGCTGTTCATCTTGATGAAGTTCTAGATGAGATGGTCACTCGGGAACCACTAGACAACCCACTAGAAGAAGTAGAGCCAGAAGTGGTCGTTGAGCAAGAACCAATAGCTACAGTTAATGAGGACGGTCCGAGGCGGTCTCAAAGGATAAGTCATGCACCTGTCAGATACGGTTTCTTAGTAACTGAAGGTGATGGTTTAGTATTAGTGGACAATGATCCAGCTACCTTTCGAGAGGCCTTGGACGGAACCGACTCTGAGAAATGGCTGGAAGCCATGAGGGAAGAAATGCAATCCATGTCAGATAATCAAGTGTGGGACTTAGTGGATCATACCCCTAACGTAAAAGTCATTGGGTGTAAATGGATCTTTAAAATAAAGATAGACATGGATGGCAAACCTTAGACCTATAAAGCAAGACTGGTAGCAAAAGGTTATAGGCAAATCCACGGAATTGACTATGAAGAGACCTTTTCTCCAGTAGCTATGGTCAAATCTATCCGCATTCTACTTGCCGTAGTAGCGTATCACAACTATGAGATATGGCAAATGGATGTCAAAACCGCCTTCCTCAACGGGAGGTTAGCTGAGGACGTTTATATGTCCCAGCCTGAGGGTTTTGAGGATCCAAAGAATAAAGGAAAGATTTGCAAGTTGCTCAAATCAATCTATGGTTTGAAGCAAGCATCTCGGAGTTGGAATCAGCGTTTTGATGAAGTAGTGAAACGGTTTGGCTTCGTCAAAAACGATGATGAACCTTGCGTGTATAAAAAGGCAAATGGGAGCAATGTAGTCTTCTTGGTGCTTTATGTTGATGACATACTACTCATTGGAAACGACGTCCCTACCTTGCTCTTAACAAAGACTTGGTTAGGTGAGTGTTTCGCAATGAAGGACTTAGGTGAGGCCTCTTACATCTTGGGGATCAAGATATATAGAGACCATGCCAAGCGGGTCTTGGGCTTAAGTCAAAGCACCTACATAGACAAAGTGTTGAGACGATTCTCAATGCAAGATTCAAAGAAAGGATTGCTGCCCATGCGTCATGGGCTAAAGCTTAGCAAGAAGCAGTGTGCTGAGACAACTGCAGAGCTAGCAAGAATGAATGAGATCCCATATGCTTCGGCTATAGGGTCCATAATGTATGTCATGATATGTACAAGACCGGATGTCTCGTTTGCCCTAAGCTGTACCAGTAGACATCAATCCAAACCCGGTGAAGCGCATTGGATGGCCGTCAAGGCGATTCTCAAATATTTGAGAAAAACCAAAGACGCCTTTCTTGTATACGGGGGAAATGATGATCTAGTCGTCAAAAGATATGTCGACGCTAGTTTCCAGACAGACCCCGATGACTTTAAGAGTCAGTTGGGGTATGTGTTTACGTTGAACGGTCGGGCATTCAGCTGGAAAAGGAAGAAGCAGGAGACCATTGCCGACTCTACGACCGAAGCTGAGTACATTGCCGCATCTGAAGCGGCAAAAGAGGCTGTATGGATCAGGAGTTTCATGGCTGGGTTAGGTGTAATTAAAAACCCATCTAACCCAGTAGACTTATATTGTGACAACACTGGGGCCATTGCGCAAGCTAAAGAACCCAGGGCACATGACACATCCAAACATGTACTCAGAAAGTATCACATCATCCGCGACATAGTTGCTAGAGGTGACGTGAAGATCCACTACGTTGCAACTGATGATAACACAGCCGACCCCTTGACCAAGGCTCTTCCACAAGCAAAACATGACAAACATGTGAGGTCAATGGGTATAGACTGGGACTTAGATTGGAACTAGGGGCAAGTGGGAGATTGACAGCATTTGTGCCCTAGTCCAATTGCTATTAGCCTGTAAATGTCTATGTACAATATCATCGTTTGTAATATATATATATAAAACGGCTTTGTATTACTTATGTGTTGAAGTAATATGTTAAGCATGATCTGATTTATGACCACTAAAGTAGTAGAACCATAAATCTGTACGGATCACACTTAACGAGTCCCTGGTCAACCTATGCTTCCTTAAAGCGACCAGTATGAGGATGGTTCTTAATGACGTAGTTCTACTTGTCATAAGGATGAGGGATCCTGGAATCGTATCATAGATATCATGAGGTGATTGATATCGGACGACCCGCTTTGAATAGTGTTTTCATAGATTAAGCCATGAACATATTCAAATGCGATAGCTTGTCACGACATCCTTAGAACAAGGAGTCTTTGTGATCACTATGCAATGAACGTGCGGCTTTAACTTGCGCCAAACGCTTTCTGTGAAAGGATTGCTATAAAGCACTCTTGGCCGGCCCATTGGGCTCGGCCCATGAAGCCTCATGGCCGGCCCATTAAGGGCCCAACAAGACCTCTTGGCCGGCCCACATGGTGGTTCCATGTGTGGGGGCCACACAACACCATGCTTAGTTGGTGATTGTGGATTAAGAGGTGAGTGATTTAAGGGGTATGGGTTAAAGCACTTTTAAGCCCATACCAATCACTTTTAACCCATACTTGTGAGTTGGATGATGAATTCAAATACTAGACATTAATTCATTAATCAAAATATCACAAAAACTCACACACACTCTCTCTCTTCTAGCTTGGTCGGCCACCTCTCTCCCTCCTCTTGTTCTTGCTCTCTTGTTCTTCATTTAATTGTTCTAGTAGGAAATTAAGTGAGGGATCATCAAGATCATCCCCTTGGTGTGGACTTGCTTTAGAGAAGAAGATCCGAACGTTCTTCTTTATCGATTCATACAAGACTTAAAGGTAAATATCTTGTGGAATAAATTTTGCTTTGGGATTTAATGGTTTATGTTCTTGGACAAGGTTTGGAGTAGATTTTCTTATATTGCTTCCGCTATCTCGACGATCTAGAACGCTCCAAAACCCTACAGAATATGACAAGCCGTATTCAGAGCTTCGGCCCACAAGTGCTGCGGGATGTCTTTGGCTAGCATCATGACTCTTGCCATTTCTTGAAGAGTACGATTTTTCCTTTCTACGATCCCGTTCTGCTAAGGAGTGATGGGAGCAGAGAATTCGTGTGCTATTCCTTCAGCATCACAAAAATTTGCGAAGCTAATGTTTTCAAATTCCTTTCCATGATCACTTCTGAGTCGGACGACTTTGCCAATGACTTCTCCTTTTTCTCGTTGAACTCTCTGACATAGTGCTTCAAAGACTGAGAAGGTGTCTGACTTTTCTCTAATAAAGTCTACCCAGGTGTATCTTGAGAAGTCGTCGACACAGACAAATATGTACTTCTTGCCTCCTAGACTTTCTACTTGCATAGGTCCCGTAAGGTCAACATGTAGAAGTTCTAGAACGCGTGAAGTAGTAAAATGTTGTACCTTCTTGTGTGACGTCTTAACTTGTTTGCCAATCTGGCATTCTCCACAAATTTTTCCTTCAACAATCTTGAGGTTGGGAACTCCAATGATCGCCTTTTCAGAGAGAATTTTTTGCATGCTCCTCAAATTGATGTGACTGATTTTTTGGTGCCATAGCTTCGTCTCTTGTGCTTTGGATAAAAGGCACTTGGTTGGCAAGGTTGTGACTGTTGGAGACCATAGATAACAGTTATCAAGAGACCTGTGACCTGTCATGACTTCCTTCTGGTGTTCGTCTTTGACAGTGCACTTGTCACGAGTGAAGTTGACATCTAGATTCAGATCGCATATTTGACTGATGCTGATGAGGTTGGCTATAAGACCTTCTACCAGTAGAGCCTCTTTCAGGCATGGTTAGTTAGGAAGATTGAGTTTTCCCTTCCCGAGTACTCTAGCTTTTACTCCGTCACCAAAAGTGACAAAGCTATTAGTGCAAGGTAATAAAGTAACCAAGAATGAGCTATTACCAGTCATATGTCGAGAGGATCCACTATCAAAGTACCAATCATTGCTGGTTGAAGCTTTTAGAGCGGTGTAAGCAATATTTGCTTGATAGTTTACCTCCTTAACTCGCCATTCCTTACGTGGTTGGGCTTTCTTGATGGTGGTCCTTTGCTTGACGAAGCTCCTTCCATATAGACGATAGCAGAAAGGTCGAATATGACCTCTTCGTCCACAGTGGTGACATACCTAGTTATGTCTTTTGTTCTGTGTACTAGAAGCGACCAGAGTATGAGGATTTTTGATCGCTTGGTCAGGTGTGATGTTAGTAGACATCTGACGGGGCTTGTGGGTGACGACCTTCTGAGGAACGAAGACGGTGTGTGATGATGAAGCTTCTTTCGAATATCCAAGACCTTCCATATTTCTAGCTGGTTTTCCGATCGAGAGAATTTGATCTAGAGTGTTGGTGCTTGGATTCATCATCTTTACAGACTTGGTGACTTGGTCTAACTCGCTTTTTAATCGAGCCACTTCCTTTTTGAGATCAACAATAGTTTCGAGAAGTCGTTACTTGTCTTCGTTAAGAGAAAGAATGAGAGCATTCTGTTTTTCGATTACTTGAGAGTCTTCAAGCCACTTAACATACCATTCGTTGTATGCGTTGTTGAGGGTCTCATCGGATAACTCATCATCAGAGTCATACTTCTTTGAAATCTCGGATGGTTGATCTACTGTTGAGGAAGTAAAAGCAACATAGTTACTTGTGTGCTCAAAGTCACTGTCTTCTTCATCTTCATCGTCCGTTAGAGAGGCATTGAATCCCTTCTTCTATTTCTTTAAGAAGTTAGGACATTTTTTCTGCATGTGCCCGTACCCCTCGCATTCAAAGCACTGGACTCCCTTTTCTTTTCCTGATCGTTCACCACGTCTACCATCGTTATGAGTGCTCTCGAGTTTCTGGAATTTTTGCTGAGCCTTGTCTCTGACTTCTCGTGTGACATTCTTTCCTATCATCTGGTTAAATCTCCTCATGACTTTATTGTAGTTTTTGGCCAGCATAGCGATAGTCTCGTCAATTTCACTATCCGAATCAGGGCCCACCAAGTTCTTCTGCTTTTGGGCAGAACTTTTGAAAGCAACACCTTTATGCTTATTCTCGATGAGAGGTAGAGAGAGCTCGAAGGTCATAAGTGATCCCATGAGCTCATCGAACTTCAGCGTCTTTAAGTCATGAACTTCTTCTATGGCCGTGATCTTCATCTTAAAACTGGAACTTAGGGCTCTCACTGTTTTTCTGACTAGATCTTCATCGGTCATAGGCTTGCCAAGTGAATATGATTCATTGGCTAGATCCTTGATACGTACATTAAACTCAGCTATAGTTTTGTCTTCAAGCATGGTAAGGGCCTCAAAGTTGGTTGTGAGGTATTGTAACTTTTGCTCTCTAACTTTGGATGTACCCTCATACGCAACAACAAGAGTGTCCCAAACAACTTTGGCACTTGTGCATGTGTTGATAAGTCGAAACACATTCTTGTCTACTCCATTAAATATAGCATTGTGTGCACGAGAATTACCTAGGGCGGTTTCATCTTCTTCCGCGCTCCACTCTTTTTCTCGTCTGATGCTAGTTTGATTTCCTTGAGCATCAGCATAGTGAGGTTCCTCCCATCCATTGATAACAGCCTTCCAGGTTTTGCTGTCGAGAGACTTCAAAAAGGCACACATCCGTGCTTTCCAGTACCCATAGTTTGTTCCGTCGAGCACTGGTGGTCGATTGACAGATCCTCCTTCCTTTGAGTCCATATTAGCTACTCAGAATTGTTGCAGGAAAATCACCTAAGAGATAAGGTACCTCCTCTGATACCAATTGAAATTCTAATTCGTAGCCAAGTCAAGAAGTCGAACACACAGTCGTAACTTTTGTGTTGACAACTTTCCTAAAACGCAATTCTAAGTTTTAAACAATAAACAGGTAATAATAACGACACTAGAGATGATTACCCAGTTCGGTGACTCCGCACCTACGTCTGGGGGCACTTTGCCAGTGGAAAGGTTTTCACTATATGGTAGTCAATAGTACAACTTCAAGCACCAACTAGCTATCACACAAGCTATTTTCCTAAGCTACTATAGATCTCACCGTGAACAACCTCGACCAAGGTCCTCTCCCCCTGTCTTTGAGATCCTCTCAATTCCACCCTTCGAGCAAGCGCCTATGCTCGGTGTCGTAGTCTTCTTTGACGGATTTGTGAATCTTCAATCACGAACACAAGAACCCTAACAGATCAAGCACTCAATCTTCGCGACTTGATGTTTGATCGGAGCAAAGCAGTTCTAGCAAACTAATCAGCCTCTCAACACGCCAATGGTGCACGGTTAAGAGCTCTGAGAAATTTAGCAAATTATAGAACAAGAACGGACGACTGCTAATGGGGAAGCTTCAAGCTTTTTATAGCAGCCCCACATTCCTAATCTTTCTCGGATTAGGAATAGGAAGTCTCAGACTTCCTAAACGAATTAGGCAAGCAGAGTTGCCGCCTTTGCTGACGTGTTAGTGACAGCTGGAAGTCGCCTGGCCTGTTGACGTCATTCTCTTGCGCTCCAAGTCTTTCAGTTGTTGTGACGTCATTCTTCTTTCGCTCCAAGCGACTCTAAATAGGAAAGCTTCAGACCTTTCCTAATCTGAAGCGTAATGAGTCGCTCCACATGTCGTGTAACATGTTGCATTGACTTCTTACTTTTGCGCTAAAAAATTATACCAACTCTAAATGTAGCAACATTATCATTTAGAGTTAAGGGCTTAGGTATTTTTATATTTTAATTTTATTAATGAACATGGCATGTTGTTATCAATTGAATTTTGGAATGTATTTAGTCGTGTTTGTATAAAATAAGAATATATAATTAATTTGGTGCGGGTACAATAATTTTGCATATGAGTTTTGCGCTTACGTAAATATTGTTTATTTGAGCCGAGTCCTTTTTGTAATATTCGTTTTATGTGATAGTCGTCTAAGGCTTTGCTTATATATTAGAGATAATTCATGTTCACTATGGTGAACTTATTAACATGTCACTTCAATACAGGAAACTACTTTTACGTGTCATTTTACCCTAACGTCGTTAAAACAGATGGAAAATACATTGTTCAACTTTCAAATTTTATTAAATGTCGAAAATACCCTTGTATTTAAAAAATATTATTTTTTTACTTTTTTAAAAAATATTTTTTGTGGAATAAATAGTAAAAACTGATTTAAATTTTTTTAAAAAAATAAAAAATGTTGTTCAAATTTGTTTTTTATTTTTAATGTTTTTTTCGAAATTTTTTTTTTGAAAAGTAATAATATTGAAATCATATTTTAATTATTTATTTCGTAAAAAAAATATATTTTTTAAAAGTTTAAAATATATGTTTTTAGATTTATTTTAAATTTTAATATAAGTGCAATATGAACATTTCATATCAAAATTAACTCTATTAGAAACACTGACACATAAAATAGTTTCTTGTATTAAAGTGACACGTTAATAAGTTCACCGTATTGATATGCAAATGTGTCATAGTTCACCGTAGTGAACATGAATTATCCCTATTTATTATTATTTACATTTTGGACTTGGATATTTATATTTTAATTTTGTTAATTTATGTAGTTGGTTGTTATTAATTGATTTTTTGCTTATTTCTTATATACATGCTGCAGATTTTTTCAACAATTTCCATAATTAGTAAATTACTGTGTTTGAAACAAGGAGATGAAAATATATCTCTAACTTACGATTCCTTGAGGAACATCAAATTGAACGATCTGTATTTAGGGCTTGCTAGAGCAATTATTTTTTCTCATCAACTTAATAATGTAAATTGTCGATGGTGAAATTTTGAATAGGTAGTTTCTATGCAAGAGGGTTATGGATAAAAATGTTGTGTGTTGTACGCGAGGTTTTTAATGGTGCAACTAATCGCGTTTGTGTTGTTGACTAAGGCCGCGAATGATTAGTAGGTCGAGATCCACACATGTGTCAACTGATTTGATAATTGTAATAATAATTAATATTTAAAATCTATAGGTAACAACGTTGATTTGGTATGAAAAGTCGGTGGTATAACCGCAGGAATTATTTGAGGGTTCCTATCATATAATTTCATGCCCATACAAGAAATTTAACCCCAAATATCCGAATTAATTTGGATCTTGCATGATCATGAATTGATCACGAGATCTTAGATTAGAATAAAACTTTAAGTTTACATTGATTCAAAATCTCTCTGTTACTAAACAATATTTAGTAACCTCTAAAGAACGTCCACGCAGGAAGAGCAATCCGGGGATACTCACGACGACCCTAGCTAGAAGATCGAAACAAGCAAAACGGACGTAGCAAGGGGAGGGGAGGTGGCCGGCGGCTAAGAGAGAGAGAGAGAGTGACGGCTAGGGTTTTGGAAAATAATTCCCTTAATTTTCAGATCTGAAAATTACCCTTTTATAACCCTTATTTGGACTTTAATTAATTAAAGGCCTCAATGGGCTTAAAACCCAAATCTTTTAATTAATTATGTAGAGAAGCCCATTCTGGCTAGGCCCAGTTTAGCTAATTTAATAAATCTATTTAATTAGATTATAATTAATTAGTCCTGTTAAACCGTTATTGATTTCCGCTTTAATCATAAACCGAAATCAGTCTAATCCGGTTTAATCCAAAACCGGATTTTGTCTCTCTCATGATTTCTCCATATGATTCCATCCGTTTTACTCAACCTTTAGTGTGTGACCCTCTAGGCTCATGACACGTCGGCAGACTGGTAAGAATTACCATTTTACCCTTTCCATCATGAGTGGCCTCTAGCAAGACATCATGATTACCCAACGCTTGTGATTATCGAGATTTCGACTTAACCTTGTCGTACATGAATCTATCCTTTTATCCTCTTAAAATCTTTGACAACCACGAGGCATAGACAAGTCATCCTCGTTCTATTGTCCTGTTTCTTGATTCTGAGATAACTTAATTATAACTGATACTACGTATTGACTGCATGGTCATGCTATTGCATTTCAGTTGTATTCATCAAGTGGCCTAAACTGATATCTGCTCACACGTCCGTATGAGGGATAAATCCTTCAGCGATCCATTGAGCCAACTTATGTAACTTGTGATCGAGCCAATCACAGTCGTTATTGTAATCCTTTTACAGGAGACGTTAGACTGAGTCAAACTCGTCACTCATTACATATTGACCTCAATGGTTCTTCTGTTTGAGGATGTGATTTCATGCACCGACATATGAGTATGTTCATGACTGTGTCTATGTAACATACTCACGATCGGGTCGTCCTATATCACCCCTGACTGGTGATACTATGACCTAACTCTGGCCCCCTTCTGGCCATGATCAGTAGAGCGTGATCATTTAGAGTTAGCCTCATACCGATCGCTTCTTATGAAGCTATTCTGATCGGGGACTGCTTAAGTAAGATTTTATCTTATTTGTAGATCTACTATTATGTGTTGACACATCAATGATACAAATCAAATCATACTTAAGATATTACTACAATACTTAGATATATGAATGCCGATTCTATTTCAACTAATAATCTTTATTACATGCTTAGATTGAAAATACATTGTGCTAGGGCACAAAAACCCAACAGTCTCCAACTTGCCCTAGACCCAATTGGTCTTCCAATCTAAACCCATTCCCCTGACATGTTCCTCATGCTTAGGCTGCGGTAGTGCCTTAGTTAAGGGGTCAACTAGATTATCATGCGTTGAAACGTACCTTGTCTCTACTTCGCCTTTATCAACCATCTCTCTGATGATGTGATACTTTCTCTCGACGTGCTTGGTCCGATTGTGAAATCTAGGCTCTCTAGCAAGTGCTATGGCCCCCGCGTTGTCACGCCTTAAGCTCACGGGATCAGACGTTCGCGGCAGTACATCTAATCCTCTCAAGAAGCTCCTGACCCACACCGCTTCCTTAAAGCTTTTCTAACTGAAAGCTCCCCCGTTCAACATGAACACATACCCACCTTGAGACTTAAAGTCATCTGGGTCTGTCTGAAAACTAGCATCAACATATCCAGTGACGCTTAGTTCTCCTTCTATCCCGCCATACACTAAGAAGGTGTCCTTTGTTCTCCTCAAATACTTGAGGATACACTTGACGGCAGTCCAGTGATCTTGACCTGGGTTAGACTGAAATCTGCTGGCACAGCTGAGGGCAAACGATACGTCAGGCCTCATACAGATCATGGCATACATGATGGATCCCACTGCCGAGGCATACGGGATTCCATTCATTTTCTTAAGCTCATCATGTGTTTTAGGACACTATTTCTTGCTGAGCTTGATGCCATGTCTTACCGAGAGTTTCCCTTTCTTAGAGTCAAGCATTGAGAATCTTCTCAACACTTTATCTATATAGGTGCTCTGACTTAGACCTAAAATTCTCTTGGATCGATCTCTGTAGATCCTGATCCCTAGAATGTAAGCGGCCTCTCCTAAGTCCTTCATGGAGAAACACTTCCCTAACCAAGCTTTGGTCTCAAGCAAGGTTGGGACGTTATTTCCCATGATCAGTGTATCGTCGACATACAGCACCAGGAACACTATGTTACTCCCACTGCTCTTCTTGTAGATACAGGATTCATCTGGATTTCTGATGAACCCGAACTCTTTTACGGTTTCATTGAACCGTAAGTTCCAACTCTTGGAAGCTTGCTTCAACCCATAAATGGCTCGTTGCAGCTTACACACCTTTTCGGGATGTTCTGGATTGACAAAACCTTATGGCTGGGTTATATAGACATCCTCCTGCAAATTTCCGTTAAAGAATGCGGTTTTGACGTCCATTTGCCATATCTCGTAATCAAAATATGTTGCAATAACTAACATCATCCAAATTGACTTAATCATAGCTACTGGCGAAAAAGTCTTATCATAGTCCATGCCTTGGACTTGACGATAACCTTTTGCAACCAGTCTTGCTTTGTAAGTCTGAGGCTTTCCGTCCATATCTATCTTTAACTTAAATATCCACTTGCAACCTATGGGTTTTATCCCAGGTGTGCTGTCTACTAAGTTCCAGACCTGATAGTCTTTCATGGACTTCATTTCCTCATCCATGGCATTCTGCCATTCTTTTGAGTTGGGACTGGCTAAGGCTTGCTGAACTGTTGCAGGATCATCCTGATCTACAACTATCAAGTCATTACCCTCTGTGGTTAAGAAGCCATATCTGACTGGGTTTTGACGAGATCTTTCAGACCTCCTTGGTCCTACAGGAGTTTCTGTTGGAATAGGACTTGGATCATTTACTTCATCGGGTACCTCTATATCCTCTGTAGGCTGTTCCGTGTCTTCTCGAATTTCTTCAAGAAGCACAGGACTCCCACTAGGTTTCTTGGATAAGAATTCTCTTTCCAAGAATACCCCACCTCGAGCAACAAAGACTGTTCTCTTTGGGTTTGTAGAAGTAGTACCCCATGGTTCCTTTTGGGGTACCCTACAAAGACACACTTATCTGCCTTGGGTTCGAGTTTATCACCAAGCAACCGCTTGACGTAAACTTCGCACCCCCAGATCTTGAGGAAAGACAACTTGGGAGCTTTCCCTTGCCAAACCTCAAATGGAGTGGTCTCCACTGCCTTTGTAGATGCCCGATTCAAAATGAATGCGGCCGTTTCTAGAGCATGGCCCCAGAACGATACTGGAAGGTCGGCATGACTCATTATGGAACGAACCATGTCAAGCAGGGTTATGTTCCTCCATTCGGAAACACCATTCAGCTGAGGAGTTCCTAGCGGAGTTAATTCTGAGAGTATACCGTTATCCCTTAGGTGACTGAGAAATTCCTGATCTAAATACTCGCCACCTCGATCGGAACGAAGTGCCTTTATACTTTTACCAAGTTGGTTCTGTACTTCATTCTAGAATTCCTTGAATTTATCAAAGGATTCTGACTTATGTCTCATTAAATAGACATACCCATACCTACTGAAATCGTCGGTAAAGGTTATGAAGTATCTAAAACCTCTCCTGACTTGTGTACTCATGGGCCCACATACGTCTGAATGTATAAGGCCCAGGAGATCACTCGCCCTTTAACCTAAGCCGCCAAAAGGCGCCTTTGTCATCTTTCCCATAATGCAAGATTCGCATCTCTCGATTGGTGTGAATTCAAACGGGCTTAATAGCCCACACTTATGAAGTGTTGAGACGTGTTTCTCGCCTATGTGGCCTAGACGACAGTGCCACATCACTGTCTGGTTTAAGTGATCCGACTTCAACCTCTTATTTACGTTATAGTTTGAACTGTAGTTAGTGTTATCAGTATTTAAAGTATATAATCCACCAACCATAGATGCAGTGCCATAAACGATATAATTTCTTGATAAAGTAAATAAGCCATTGTCTATGGCAAATACAAAACCAAGTTTGTCCAAACTGGACACTGAAATAATATTCCTACTAAATGTAGGTACATATAATACATCGTCCAATACTAAAATAAGCCATGTGGGCATCCTAAGACTAACAGAACCGACAACCGTCGTTGACACCGAACTGTTGTCTCCGACTCTCAGATCCCGCTCGCCTTTCCCAAGGAGCTTCTTACTTTCCAGATCCTGCAGATTAACACAAATGTGAGTTTCTGCTCCGGTATCAACTACCCAAGTGTCTGAGAAAGTAACGTTGAGATTATACTCAACAACGTAAATACCTTATCCAGCTCCTGAAGGGTGTCCTCCCTTCTGCAAGCTCTTCACATAATTCTTGTGTTGCCTGCAATCCTTCTTCCAATGACCTGGCTGCTAGCAGTAGTAACAAACTACCTCTGAGGTCGAAGTGCTCCCTTCGGTTCTAGGAACCGCTTGTATTCTCGGACCTCTAGGTGCCCTTATCTGCCTAACTAGGTGCATTGCCGCCTTACCCTTACCTGACACTGATGGTGCCTTGCCCTTGTTGGAGTGTCCTGGTGACCTGCCAGTAGGTTTGCCAGCTCTTTTGAAGCTAACACCCTTATTGACCATCAGAACCTCAGGGGTCTTGCCCTTGAGATTTTTCTCTGCTGTCACCAACATTCCATGCAGTTCCTTGATAGTCTTTTCCATATTATGGAGATTGTAATTTGTGATCACATCTCCATAAACCTTTGGAAGCGACATCAGGACTATGTCTGATTTCAGCTGCTCTGTGAATTTATGACCTAGACTGGCCAAGCAATCAAAGAGCCGCTTCATCTTAAGGACATGTGGGCTTACTGCCTCACCAGCATTCAGCCTGCTATAAAACAACTCCCTAAGAGTGTCGTATCTTTCGACACGAGCATTCTTCTGGTAGTATATTTTAATTTCCTCCATCATCTCTTGGGGATCTCCCATGAGATGAATGAACTGGTCCTGGGTGTCATTTTCCATGGACCCAACCATGAGGATGCCAACATCTTGTCGATCGCTTATGTACTTGTCATAAGCATTTTTATCGGCCTCGCTGGCATCATCTGCAGGCTCTTGTAAAGGCTTGTCTGTAAGGATATACTCCTGTCTGTCATACTGAAGGGCAAGCTTCAAGTTCCTCTCCCAAACCAGGAAGTTGGTCCATGTTAGCCTGTCACTCGACAGAAGAGATTATAAGGCTTCACTGCCAGAACGTGTTGATTTGGGTTGCGACTGTGCCATTAATCTATACATGAAAATAAATTCGGTCAGATTCTTAATTAATTTGAAGTAAGAGATACTGGATTATGAACATTTCTGATTCTTGTTTTTGAATCTAAACCAAGATCTCCGCATACCCAAAACTGAAGTGAGTTAATCTCATCGCCCCAGTTTTGGACATTGGAGTAGGACAGTCCAGTCATTTCACAATTCCATGTGATTGTTGGCTAGGGCTTATACATTGTATGTATACGGCATTTCCCTATATCTGATACCCTGGCTCAGATCATCTGAGAATCGCAGCCAAGTCAACCAATTTTCAACGCATGGTCCAATATGCATGGTTACTACGCTAATGTGCATGTACCCATGCAAACTGGTCCATCTTCTATTAGAACCCATTCTCATGGATCCACGTTAATCGTATCCACCCATGAGTCCGAGAACTAATCGAAGTGATGAAAAGTGGGCGGTATCTAGCTTGACTTGAAATTACTTGCCTTTTGAATATTCATTATCACTGATCATAATTTGATCTTAATTTGAATTCATCATCTACAAATCCATGTAGAGATAATTTCAATTCCGGTTTACATGTGCGTGATTAACTTATTATTATTAATCTTTACACATGTGGGTGATGATCTAATTAACATGAACTTATGAAAATTAAATCACACATTCAACCATACATTCATAAACATAGATGTAAATTTGCTTTAGCTAGCCCGCTAACCCTACTGGAATAAACTAGAACCTATACTAGGTCTTGTCTTTCCTCATTCTCCTGGACTCCCACTGGCTCCACGCCTCCTCGGGATTACCGTCCTTCTCTTCGGTTCTTCTTGTCTTGGGACTTCGTAATTACATTTAATTTAAATAAAATAAATGTTGTGACACGCATGTCACTAATAAATTACAACCCATAAGCAACTCACAGCTTACAAACCGAAATTTAAATTCTAAATTCGGGCTAACTTAGCAATCATGTTGCAAACACCGTGTTATCAAACAATCATGTTATCAAACAAGCATGTTATCAAGCAAACATATTAATTCCAATTTTATCTTGATTTAAATCATAAAATACGGTTTATCGAAACCGTTTTCTTGAACCGGTTAATTTCTGAATTAAATCGGTTCACGCGCTGGTTTATCGAAACCGAACCGGTCTGAAATTTTAATTAATAATTGCTGAAAAATTCTGGACTTTTCTGGGTCGGATCTGACCCGAATCCAATTGTTTTGGCCGAACCAAAATTGACCCGAGGGCCAATTAGGGTTCGGCCAAAACCCTAGCCGCCAGGGCTGGCCGCGCCGTGGCCGACCAGCCCGTGAGGGCTGGCCGAGGCGGGCCGCCTGGCCGGACCTGGTCGGGCCGAAGCCCTCCCCTGGTCGGAGCCGAGAGGCTCGGCCAGATCTGCCACGGGCAGATCTGGTCGGCCTTCCCGTTCCGGCCGATCGGCCCGTGGCGCGGCCGGGGTTAGCCTCTCGGCTAGCCTCGGCCTCCAACTGGTCTCGATCCTGATCTTACTCGATCAATTAAATTTTCCAGCAACATTAAAAAAATTTCAGCAATTAATTCATTAACCAAAATAATAGAATTTGCATTTTTTTTCAATTTACAATACCGAAATAAATTGCAAAATCAAATCTAGCCTATCATGCTCGAATACAAAATCATGCGTAACCAAGCCTCTGATACCACTGCAGGAATTATTTGAGGGTTCCAATCATATAATTTCATGCCCATACAAGAAATTTAACCTCAAATATCCGAATTAATTTGGTCTTACATGATCATGAATTGATCACGAGATCTTAGACTAGAATAAAACTTTAAGTTTACCTTAATTCAAAATCTCTCTGTTACTAAACAATATTTAGTAACCTCTAAAGAACGTCCACACAGGAAGAGCAATCTGGGGATACTCACGACGACCCTTGCTAGAAGATCGAAGCAAGCAAAACAGACGGAGCAAGGGGAGGGGAGGTGGCCGGCGGCTAAGAGAGAGAGAGAGAGAGTGACATCTAGGGTTTTGAAAAATAATTCCCTTAATTTTCAGATCTGAAAATTACCCTTTTATAACCCTTATTTGGACTTTAATTAATTAAAGGTCTTAATTGGCTTAAAGCCCAAAGCTTTTAATTAATTATGTAGAGAAGCCCACTCTGGCTTAGTCCATTCTGGCTAGGCCCAGTTTAGCTAATTTAATTAAATCTATTTGATTAGATTATAATAAATTAGTTCTGCTAAACTGTTCTTGATGTCCGGTTTAATCCTAAACCGAAATCAGTTTAATCCAAAACCGGATTTTGTCTCTCTCATGATTCCTCCATATGTATCCATCCGTTTTACTCGACCTTTACTGTGTGACCCTCTAGGCTCACGACACGTCGGCGGACTGGTAAAATTACCATTTTACCCTTTCCATCATGAGTGGCCTCTAGCAAGACATCATGATTACCCAACACTTATGATTATCGAGATTTCGACTTAACCTTGTCGTACATGAATCTATCCTTTTATCCTCTTGATATCTTTGACAACCACGAGGCATAGACAAGTCATCCTCGTTCTATTGTCCTGTTTCTTGATTCTGAGATAACTTAATTATAACTGATACTACGTATCCACTGCATGGCCATGCTATTGTATTTCAGTTGTACTCATCAAGTGGCCTAAACTGATATCTGCTCACACGTCCGTATGAGGGATAAATCCTTCAGCGATCCATTGAGCCAACTTATGTAACTTGTGATCGAGCCAATCACAGTCATTATTGTAACCCTTTTACCGGAGACGTTAGACTGAATCAAACTCGTCACTCATTACATATTGACCTCCATGGTCCTTCTGTTTGAGGATGTGATTTCATGCACCGACATATGAGTATGTTCATGACTGTGTCTATGTAACATACTCACGATCGGGTGTCGTCCTATATCACCCCTGACTGGTGATACTATGACCTAACTCTGGCCCCCTTCTGGCCATGATCAGTAGAGCGTGATCATTTAGAGTTAGCCTCATACCGATCGCTTCTTATGAAGCTATTCTGATCGGGGACTGCTTAAGTAAGATTTTATCTAATTTGTAGATCTACTATTATGTGTTGACACATCAATGATACAAATCAAATCATACTTAAGATATTATTACAACACTTAGTAATATGAATGCCGATTTTATTTCAACTAATAATCTTTATTACATGCTTAGATTGAAAATATATTGTGTTATGGCACAAAAACCCAACAATAACTTGCTCTGTAAACTAAATTTATACTTACTAATGTGTTTCCAATGTGCATTAATTACTTAATATTATATTGTAATATTTAATAAACAACTTAGAATTATTGAAGGACATTTGAAATTAAGTTGTGCTAATATCAATTGGGATGATAGCTTATTACGTAAATTGGGTTATAAGATATTTGCTACGTTGTTAATAAGTATTTTACTTGGTAGTGAAAATTTGAAAAGTGTTATTAAGTAATAGCTTATTACGTAAATTGGGTATGTTTTCTTATTGAGTCTAAAGTCCCCACAAAAGACAGTTTACTTAGGTTTAAAACTATGCTCTCGAAAAATATTAATATTTAATGATCATTATTGCTATTAATAGTGGTGGTTCCTAACTGCTTTCAGTGTTGAACGCGACTTTTAGATAGAGATTTTACTTGAATGCTTTGTTGAATTCAAAATTTAACCATGATTGTTGTCCGTAATTTCCTTTTATGTATTTATCTTCAAATAACTATCAGTTTAGTCTGGTGCGTCACTAACTATTTTTATTATTTCAATGCTTAGTTCGATTGAGTTTTGTTAATTAATTAGTGTGTTTAGTATGTTCGAATCTATTTATTTTGACTCACATCAACAGTTACTAACTATTACAATACAATATGAGACAAATATAATCTTCTCATTCAAAATTTTATAACAATGAGTTAAACTTTTGCTTATAGTTGAACCGGATTGTGTCTAACCATATATTGTTAGAAATTTTTGGTTGTATTAGTTAATTTATAAATATTTGTTCTTGTCTTTAATTTCTAACATGACTTCGATTTTTTGTTTTTAATTTAGCACAAAATTTTGCGAAATTTTGTTATGAAATCTAATGACAAATTTATTTTGTAGTAATACTTCACAAAAAACGGTGCTCCACACTAGTTGTATATAAAATGAGTATAGAAAAAGTGACATGTGACAATCAGTTTTTCATATAATTTTGGTGATTGCATCAATTTTCTTAAATTTGGATTTTGAAAATAACCACCATTATCAGTTATAATCACAAATCAGAGGTCATATATAATGTATTTGTGAATTGTGGCTGCTTTCGTTGGTTTGTGTTTCTTCACCTATTGTTTTATTCAACAAATTTGATTTTTTTTAATAAATAAAGTTTGTCTTAATGTTCTTCACGGGCCGGTTTGTTGGGTACCCTTTCATGTTGCAACTAATTTACATTATAAATTAGTGGCCGGTTCATGTTTCTGCAGGTTTGCGTGTTTTTTTTATTTGTCTTTGTTTTGACAAATTTCATGTTTTTAAACCTATTTATTTCTTCCTTTTCGTGAGTCGCAGAGGTAGATGTCGGTGTAAGGAGAAAGGACGTAGCCAGTATCGTTTTGCTTGGAATTTGCCTCTGGTTCTTGCCCTTTTAAAATATGTTCTTCTCCAATTTCGAGTTCGTCTGCGAGACCCATCTTTTCATTTCTTTTAGTGAATCCCAGAGGTCATCAGAGTTGTCTTCCTCCGGTGGTTATTGGTCGTCTGCGGTGATGGGAGGAAAAATTTAGTTATCGAATAGCCTTTGTGGATCTGTACCACAACCCACCTACAAAATTGAAGTATAAGCATGTAATTTCTTAAAATTTTATATACTCATGCCTATGTTTCATCTTTAACCATTAAAGTTGTATTCACTAGTTTTTGTCCCGTTTCCATATATGTGCAGGTGAGCAAAAAATTTTGGATTTCCCCAAATGCCTAAGGATTATTGGAGTTAAGCGAGATGAGAAGATTTCGTTTTTTTCACAACAAGCTCAAGATCATCCATAAGGTACAATTCTATTGCATAATGTTAACTTCTATGTGTTGATTTGATTTTATTTGGATTGTTACTGTGATACGTGTTTATTTTATTGCACGTCATGTTGTAGGTTTACAAGGAAAGATTGTTTTCTTATGCTATTTTAAATTTGAGAATCCGGAAAACTACAACTTGGAAACCAACCCTTGTTCGCGTGAATACATTTAGATCTGGTGTGTATTTTTCTGACATATTTTAGAATCTTGTGGGCTAGACTCTTAGATGTACTTCAAATTTTCTACCAATCCTGTTGTGACTTTCTGTTTGGATATCAATAGTGCAATGAAAGACTCAACATAAAAGGGAGCAAGTGATGGGATGATGAAGATTAATGGGGTAAGATGTTGGCAAAAGTGTTATTTATTTTATTCTTTATTCCAGATGATGTTATTTTGTGTTTCTTTTGTCGGTGTTTTTTTTTGTGTGCTCTGCTTGAATATATAACATTGTGTTGCAGTGGGTTATCCAATTTATTGTTTGCGGTGGAGATGATCATGTTTGTGCATCAGTGCATGTACAAAGTATTCTATTATTGTGGCGTGGCGTATGGGTTACGATAAGATTATAATTTCATAGATTTGATAAATGTCTTTCATGCTCTTTATTACTTATTATTGTTTATATTGTTTGTTTGTTTAACTGATTTTATGAAAAAAGGTGTGTCGGTTCTTGCGGCGGTTATAAGCGGCTTCGAGTGCATTTGTTGCGATATACTAAATTTGGACGACATTTAGTATGAGGCTATTAACTTGGTAATTATGTCTTATAATTCTCTTAATATTATTCCATTGTAACAACTCTCTTCCTTAGTATAAATAGAGACTAATGCAATGAGAATAATACAATACAAGAAAGAAAAATCAACATCAATGACACATATCGATTACATAGAGCTATCATTCGAAGAGGCTCTAGGATTTGTGGTATGGACAGTACCGGGACTCTAGTAGAATTCGAAATCGAATAATTGTGGGCGAAAAACGGCACACAGATTTTGTTACGTAATCTACATATAAGGTTATTCATTCTAACAAAAACGTTGTGCTTGGAATTTTAAAATTTTGAGTAAGGAACTATATCGGTGTATGTACCATCATTTTTAATTTTATAGTCTGAGTTTTGGGTCAACGATGAATACATTCCCAGTTATACTTGGCGAGACGTACGATTTTGCATTTACTTATGACTCCTCAATTCTTAGTTTTATTATATTTGACTTAAGTTGTTTATTTGTTTGTTATGGTTTTCTTTGTTATAATTTTTTTGTTCATTATTTGGTTTGTTGTATGTATTCCTTTGTTTTGAGTTTCATTTTATATTAGTGCATCGATGTTTTAATTTTTTTTCGGACAATTAGATTGATGCTCAATTTTGTGTGAATAGAGGTCGCGAGATGATCAAATCCGGTTATATGAATATATAATTTGAATCTTGTAGAGTGTAGTTTTTGTATTATTTTAGCTTCTATCAAAATAAACTTCAAAATCAGTTTTGAGTTTTTCAATTTTATATATTGTTTTTTTGCAGTGATGCTCTAAAATAGATAGACCGGTGTGATGTAGTTCTTTTAATGCAATAATTTTTTTGTTTGTGTTTTTGTGGTGGTGGTTCTTTAATTCTTGACCCCTTTAGAGTTACTTTTGAATGCGATTATTTTCCTTTTCATTATTTTAGTGTTGTACTGCGTTGTGGTATTTTAATTTTGTTTACTAGATAAAAGTCACATGATGTTGGTGGCGTCAGGCTTATCCATGAGTAGTAAGTAAGGCAATGCATGTTGTGGGCGAGAGATGTGGAGAGTAAGGAACTCCCGTTGGTGCCACTTAAGGATAAATCTCTTGCTATGATGTCACTAAGGGTGTTGATGGTGCTTGAAAATTTGGTAGCGGCACATGGCGCAAAAAAATGACTGATACAAGTTGGTAGGAGGGTTTCTGAGTTAGAGGGTCTGGTGGGTGTGCATGAGGTTGCGAGACATGCGCATGAGAAATTGTTAATGAACAAAACGCCACCATATAGTCATTGAAAGCTTAGCTAAAGCATTTACTTTATTGTTGCCGTGTCCAATGATCTTGTTCATCTTAAAGTTGGCTAACTTGCAATAATATTTTACTTGTTGTCATGTTTTTTATATTTGTGTAATCTTCATTTGTTCTTTGTTATGTGCTCGTTAAATCTTAAAATTAAATTTTCTATTAGAGATCGTGAATTCCAACTCCAAAGATCTGTCAGTTCTGAATCTATAGTATTGAAAAGTCTGTCAAAATTAACTATTGCTAAGAGTGACACCCTAATCAAGTCCCGAAAACTATTGACGTAAAGCAAAAATATTGTTAATTGTTAGGGTTTCTAGCCAATTTGAATCACAAAAAATGGTCTTAATTATGATATTGCAGTCTTGGACATGGCAGGAGTTACGATCTCTCAAGTTTTTGGTGAAGACCAAAAAATTGAGAGATTTACTTCTTAACCCGTCAACTGATTTAACGATTGAGAATTTTATGATAAATTTTTTTAAGTCATATAAAGCCACAAACCCACTAATGTTAATTTACAACATAGCTCAAGTACTTTTTGTATAAACACAACCACACCAAATATATTGTTATGTTGCATATAGTTTAGATACTTGTATAGGGAAATACCAAATAGGAAAATAAGAATAAATATCAGCCACATGATGAGATGAGCAACGACTGAGATTGACACGTGGCACAGAAGCGTAATTAAGCCGAACTTGTAATTTTTTTAAGCCATTTCCTTATTTCACTAACTTGGCCCATGGGTAGTTTTGTTATATATAATACATATATTTATTATATGATACCGAGACAAAGAATTCAAAAAAGAGAAAAATTATTTGCCTTAGTGGATATACAAATATTTTCTTGAAAGAATATACAAATGGGATGCACTCCATCACTACTCCTCCTTCAGCGATGCTCCTCCGTTGTCTCTCTTTCCGGTGATTTGTGTCTGTTGTGATCTCAATTCCTCTATTCCGCTATCTGTCTTCGCTGAGATGGTCCAATCTCGCGCCGTGGAGAGGCGGTTTGGTGCAGTGGTTCAAAAATGCCAGGAGGAGCTGAGAAGACAATCTCCTTTTAGGTTCGTTTTGTTGAAATTTCTTGTTTTGATGACTCGAATATACTCGAAGATCGCTTTGTCTGATTTGATTATCGTGTTGTTTGATCATGTAACAAGATGTGTACTATATTGGTGTACAAAATTGGAGATTATACAATTGATCTCTATCTTTCTCTTTCGTTGATTATGTTCTGTGGACGAGATTTGATTATGCTTTCATGGTTAGTCTTGGCTTTGCTTCTCTAATTCTTCACTTTCATATTCGATTTCTTTAGTTTTGTTTAATTTGTGTACTCATTGTTGTATGGATTTAGTTTCTTAAATTGATGATAAACTTGATTAGATTCGTATTTGTGCACGTATATTATAAATTGTAGTTTGAATTCATTGATCAAGTGCGGTGTTGATTTAATTTTCAGTTTGTGTAAATTAAAATTTCAATTTAATCTGTCAATTATGTGATTTATCTTAATTTTTATGTTGATTGAGCAGTCAATCAATCATTGTTGATTGTTCTTCGTGAATTCTCAAAAATACCGTGTATGTTTGAAACATGTTTCTAGTTATATTATAAACTTTCCCAAATTGTGGCAACATCCTAAAATTTCATGCATTGACTATCTGAAACACGTTTATGGTTTTTACCAACTTCTGTCAAATTTTTAGCTTTTGCAATAAAATATTTTTTTCTGAAACATGTTCATAACAGAGAGTTTTTCAAATATCAGTGCATGATTTTAACAAATTCTGCCAAATTTTAGCTTCTGCAATAAAATAAATATGTCTGAAACATTTTCCAAATAAAGAGTTTTCCGAATATTATTGCATGATGTTAACAAATTCTGTCAAATTTTAACTTCTGCAATAGAATAAATATGTCATAAACATGTTCCTAACAGAGAGTTTTCCAAACATCAATGCATGATTTTAACAAATTTTGTCAAATTTTAAATTATGCAACAGAATAAATATGTTTGAAACATATTTCTAACAGAGAATTTTCCAAACATCAGTGCATGATTCAAATTCCAATTTGCATTCCTAACATCAATGAATGATTCAACTCGAAGAAACTTTTTCCGATAAGGGTGCGGTTCGATTTCTCATTGGAAACTAAACTGCCACCTCTTTGGAAAACAGTTCCTGCAAGTGGAATTATGCATTGAATTAGATCGGCTAGGGAAGCAAAGGGTCAAAATGTTGTGGATGATACCAATGACAATGTCCTCCGCTTGAGATTTATTTCTTTTAACTTTGGTGTAATAATTTATTTTCAATAAAAATCTATCTTGTTCCATACACAAATCCAGATTTCTATTCACAAAATAATCAACAAACATTTTGAAACACTTTCCTAATAGTAATTGAAAACCTATAAATTCATGAGAAAAGAACACTGAAACAGGTTTTGGAGATACTATTTCACCAAAATGAGCACATATCAACAAAACAAAGCAATTGACATCAGTTCATTTAAAGAAATTAAAAACCAAATCAGAGAGTTTGAGTAGTCTGAAACACCTTCCTAACAATAATTGAAAACCTATGAATCCGTGAGGAAAAAACTGAAACATGTTTTCGAGAGACCATTTCACCACAATGAACACATATAAAAAGAAGAAAACAATTGCATCAGAAAATTTACAGAAACTCAACAAAAGCAATTATTGTTAGAAGCATGTTTCCAATAGAAGCAATTACTATTAGAAACATATTTCTACCAGTAACTTCTTTAGTCTGTATAGTCCTAATTTACAGAACCAATTACTGTTAGAAACATGTTTCTAATAATAATTCCTTCAGTCTGTAAAATCCAAAATTACAGAAGCAATCATGGTTAGAAACATGTTTCAAATAGTTACTAAGAACCTATGACATACTATAACAAGGTTCCCCGGGTGTGACTAAGGGACCGAGTTCCATACTATACCCTAAAGAAAAAGTGAATCATGTAGGGGACTGGGTTCCATGCTATACCCTAGGGGGAAATGTGAACCCTGTTAGGAAAAATGTGTAGCGAGGGTTCCCCGGGTGTAACTAGGGGACCAGGTTCCATATTATACTCTGGGAGAAAGTG